>CM061359.1:10435000-11072500 GCA_030867105.1 Liasis olivaceus
TCTTTTTTTCCCTTGTGAAAGAGACTTTTGTTCTTCTCCTTGGTTCTCAGGTATGTTTCATGGGCTAGTGTTTTAGTGCTTATCTTGTTCTGTGGTGGTAGAGAGTGGTGGTAGTCTTTGTCAAAATTTAGTTTAGTTTGTGTAGTGTAATGTAATATAGTGTAGTGTTGTGTAATTTGTTTTGTTTTGTTTTGTTTTGAATTCATGGACAAAAGCAAATATACCGGAAAACAATAAAAACAGCTGAATACCTAAAAAGTATTGGGGTTCCCAAAATTGCTATACAGCTGAGCATTGAATAGTGTTAGTAATTGCAGGCAATTTGGCAACTCTTCTAGAAATATCTGGAAATATCTGAAAGTAGGAGAGTTGTCTTCTGAGCTGGTGTGAAAATGGATTAAAAGAGGTGGTGTTCTTGCAGCATGCCATGTAAAAGGGACATCACAAACACAACTTGTAGTACACTATGTCTATGATCAAGGGTAGTGTGTTGCATTAAACATTTCTCCATTGCACTTCAGTCTCCCTGGCTGCCTCTGCTTTCTGGGAAATTCATACTAGTGAATTCTGCCATGTCCTGGTTTATTTTGTAACTTAGATTATGGCAAAGGTTGCCTTGTTTTTCTCTATAAAGAAAAAGTGAATGTATGCTACTAAAACTCAAATGCCATGAGAACATAATTTTGGACTTGAACGACTCTGCTTTCAAGACTTTAGCCAGATGGTTCTATTTGGAATTTATCATAGGCACTGTTCCTTTCTAAGCCACCATTACACATTATGATTTTGAAATAGAGAGTTCTGATATGACTGTAATAAATGTTATGCATATAGGAATTTGAGGACATGTATTATTCAGGACAGGCTGAAGGAATTTGGGAAGTTCAGTGTGGAGAAAAAAGACTGGGGGTTTTTTCATCAGGGTTCAGCTACATAAAAGGATACCACAGAGAAGATGGCCAGGAACTATTTTCCATTGGCACAAAAACTAGGAGCTACCTAGTTTTCATTTAAATACAAGGAGAAACTTCCCAACAGTAAGACCTGTATAACAGTGGAACTGACTAACTGTGGGTGATGTGGGTTCTCCATCTCTGGGGACTTTTAAGAAGAAACCCATTCCAAGTTCTAGAATTCTATGAATTAACAGTTCTCACAATTTTCCTGCCAGTTTAATCCAGTATGGCTGTGCTTAATGGGAGAAAATAGGAGCTGAAATCCAACAACTAAGAGGGCATCAGGTTGGCCAAATGTCCACAGAAAGAGAAATATAGGATCCATGCCATACTCAGTTCACCAAGAGGATGCCATCATTCATATATTCTTCACTCAATATATATTGGGTTATGATGGATGGTTCATGATGGTTGTACTGGCAAAGGTTTCTATTAACTTACTGGGCTAGCAGAAGTATATATGATTGTGGAGAATTACAAACATCAGCATACATTATTAATTTTCATATACACTGTTATAAATGCAGGAGGAAATGATTATGTCTGCAAAGCCATCTATGTAGTTCTTTGAAAATAACACTTCTTACATTTTCATTTGCTGCTCATAAAAATGTATAGTTGCTCTTAGAAATCTAAATTCTAGTGTTACTGAGGCCACTTGCAGATGACCTTACGTTAACACCCATCAGCCCAAATTACCCAAATTGTTTCACCAGTGTTAAGTTTAATTAATTTGTTACTTCCAATAGTTATGGGCCAAAGCCTGGCAAAATTCACATTCTAGTCAAATTATGTTGCTTAGTTTCTCAGGGATGACCTCTATCCAGCTCTCACTGTAGACCTGAGACCTCTATCCAGTGCTCACTCTCACTCTCATTAATTCCAGTGGAGTTGCTCTGATGGAGTGGCATCAAGTCAAACATCAGTTCTGCCACCATACTAAAGCTAGAGCAAAATTTATCTGAAAACAATTTTCTGATAAATGTTCTATTCATTTCCTTTTTCAGACTCTCCCTGAACTGTTGGAAAAAAATCAGCCCTTCTCCAGGAATATTGGACACAATGCCCCCGTCCCCTGCTCTTACATATAGGCTGGGGAATTTCTAATGTTTCAGGATTTTTGATGTAATTGTCAGTTCATAAAATCCTAGAAGTTGTAAGGAGCTGTGTAGGATACTGAAACCAACATCCTTCTCAGGGCAGGAATCCAAATTTCAGCATGTTTGCATTTTGTATTTTATGTTCTACAGTTGGTCAGTTGGGGAGAATGCTCTAGTTGGCTCATCTGAGATAACTGCAGAGAAGATGACCATTTGTCAACTTCAAAGCACTTCTGAACCATTGGGGAATGGCTAGTAATCTGGAAGATTTTTGCTTTTACTAGAAATGTTTATAAATATTATTGAGTTAAATGTTATTTGGTACATCTGGAAGGCATGTAGTACTTAATTATGATTGGATAGTGTTACTGAAATAAATACCATTAATATATGTATAAGTATATTCATAAATATATATTAAAAAACTGAAGGTTATGCATTAAATATTTTGACAAGACATGGGATTTGCATCTCACCTCTGCACACATATTGCCAGTCTCTACCATGTGTATTCCATAATTAAGGATAGGAGAAAAACTTTGCCAGGAATAGTGTGAAACATAAAGAGAAACCATGAGCTGAATGACTCAAATTCAGAATTAGATTGTATTTAGTTGCTTTCTTAGAGGACAATCACCAATCAAGCAAGCAAGCAAACAACAACAAAAAAACCCTTTCCTTTTTGTCCCAAGAGTCCCCCCCCCCCCCCAACACTTCTGTTTCTGGAGAAGTTTTTTTTTTTTGCTTTCACTTTCGCTTCTTTCAAGAAGACTTTTTCAGTCATTTTCAATTATTTAATTTCCCTTTAAAAAAATCCACAGGATTAATCATAGTTTAGAGAGAACAGAAATGACCAAAATACAGTTCTTAAAAAAATTTGGAGGAGACTATATTCTTTGAACAATGGATAGGAAGTGCAAATATTTGGGATTGAAATCTGATTGAGAACCAAAGTCCACATGTGACTGTGAATGTCCCGCTCCCAGAAAGTTTCCCAAAGTTCTACCATATTGTAACTTTTAAGAAATTTAATGGGATTTTTTTTTTAAAAAAAATATGGTTAGTAATCCTATTCATTGTATTTCCTTAATGTAATTTATTCAATTTAAAAGAAAGAAAATTAAATTTGGCTTTTTGTTTCTGCCTCCGTCCACTTCTCTTTCTTGGTGCCTCCTACTTCTTGGAGTATAGCATACCATAAATTAGCCTTTGGCCTGCAAAGGCTTTTGTACCCACGTTGGACATGATTGTGACAGCTGATATGAATGGACAATTTCCTTCCCCTTCCCTCCTTTTACTCTGAGTGATTAATCAGCAGCAAACACTAATAGTAGGACACCAAGGACTTTAATTAAAGATGGACTTCTGTAAGTAATTCTTCCAAATTGGGTATCTGATCTAGCTATGCATCAAGAAAACAATGCTTTTTTGAAAAAAGTGTTTGTCAGACTCTGCAAATCTGATATGAATATGCCAGAGATAAGCTGCAGAAGCCGCTATAACCCTTGTGGTATGGGTTTTAAAGCCATCTGGCTCCAAAACACCTGCTTTCAAATAACACTTCTGAATACAAAAGATGATCCGTTTGGACAGCTTCTGCCCTGAGAGAGAGGAGATACCCCCTCTGGATTTTTCTCCAAATGAAATAAACAATCTGGATGAAGTATGGGAAGAACTAGTCTTATCTAGCAATAATCAAACTGCCTCTTCATATTCAACTTGTTGATCAAAGGTGTCCCAAGTAAATCTAGAATTTGGAGAAGGGTACAAGCATGGTGCTTCACAGGAACAGATAAAGCTTTTCTCCTAAAGAACTTGGGGTGAGGTACAACAGCCTTGCAACCTTTTAAAAATATTATTCTTCCATGTCTCTGGGCAGAGGGTGTTAATTAGATGCTTGAAGTTCGCTTGTTAGTGGTCAGGACACTGTGTGACTATCTTATGTAAGTGTCAAAGTACTGTTTCAGGCACAACTCCCTTTTTTACTTAATTGCTATAGATGGACAAAAAGGCAAAAAGGTGACAAGTGCTCAGATACTATTAAAGAAAGCAAATTTGATTTGGAATTGATGATAGTTGTAGGCTTCTCAAGATCTTGAGTTATAAGTTGACTTCTAGAAAATTCTTGGTATTATTTTTAAAATAACATTATTGTACCTGTTTTTTCTATGTACCAGTCAGATGATTTTGGAGCGAAAGCTAAGAAATTTTGCAGAGATCCTGGAGAGCAATATTCTCTACAAACCTGACAATTTGATTTTCTACTTATCTTTTTCATTAGGCAAGAAGGTAAAGCTATCTCTTCAGGATTCAAAGCAAGATTCCTTCATTTTGTAATCTGATTTTTTTTTTTAATGTTTTGTCTATGTGCAATGATAAAGTACGTGTGTGTGTGGCGGGTGTGTGTGTGAGAGAGAGGGAGGCAGAGAGAGAGAGAAAGAGAACAAATTTGTTAGAATCATTTGTGAGCATAGGAAAGTGGAAGCAGTGAATCATGCCCTTGTGTTTTGCTGATGTCACTTTTTCATATCTGTATAGGTTATGTTACTATCAGATTTGAGAACCTGAAGGCTAATTTTAATTGTTTCACCCCCGTATAAAAGCTGTTGGAAAATATTCCTATCTTGTGGAGTTCCTTTCAAGAAACAATGTTGGAAGCCCACCCTTTATCACATTGCAGCTACTGACTGTTGAAATCAACTAAAATATCCTTGATATTGTGAACTAAGTGAGACCTCTTATATTTTTGTGCCTATTGTACCCTTTCTCTCATGAAGTCTCAAACTTAGAAAGTTTTGAAAGAGGTGGCCATGTTAGACTTGTGCAGCAAAACCCAACAAACTTGTCTTGGGGGAATTTTAGGACTAACCAATTGATCGTTTCATAAGCTTCTGTGAATCCCAATCCGCTTTCTCCAGTTTGGTGCTGGCCAGATGCATTTGAGTTCAACTTCCATAATCCTTAATTAGCGTGATTTTTACAACAGGTTGGGAATGGTGGCTTAAGTTAAGGCTTTCTTGAGGATCTTCCTTCCATGCGGAATTCAGGCAGTCAGTGGTCAGCTAGATAAAAATGGGCAAATTGTGGCGCTCTAGATATGGATGAACCCCAATTCCCAGCCTGGTGAAAGGTTGTGATCGTTTCAGTCCAACAACATATTCCTTTTTTATATGTGTCTTATAAAACTAAAAAGAACCCACTATTTATTAAAAGTTCTTTGTTATTATAACAAAGTTTTGTTTTGTTTTAATTAATAAGATTTCCTGCTTTTGGTCCAGTGTGTATATTTCTTTCTCTTTTTTTAAAGCCAAACTGCTAGTAAGAGGTAATTGCTGATCATGTATCTCTTTGTTCCAGACATTTTTATAAAAGTGTATGTATTATGTATGATGTGACCTTCAAATGTCATGGATGTGTTGTGCAATAAACTGTCAATATTTGTGGTTATAAGGTACTAGATGACTTTTACAATAATTGGAACAGCTATATTAAAAGCTCTGATCACTCAGCTGGTTAAAGAGAAAGACACAGGCCAGTGTTCATTGGGGACTTTTCCTTCTGCCAAATTATTAAATGAAAAGTATAGAAGGGTGTTTAAGAGGCATTGCTGTTGTTCTTTTTAAAAGAATATAATAAAATTATATCTCCTGGGGGGAAAGTTATTTGGGATGATCCACTTCCATTTTAATTAATACCACATCAAAAATCTGTTTTCTAATTTCCTGAAAGTTTCTTTCCCCTGTGAAAAATGCATCTGTTTTTCTACCTCGTTCCCAAGTGTGTTTGGATTTCTGTAGAATTTCTTTTAGCGGGTTTTTTTACTTCTTTGTTGCAAGTTAGTATTTGATTACTCATCTCTCCATCACTCTGAAGCCTCCCTGGCTATCATGACTTCCTGATCTGAAAAAGCCTCCCCCCACCCCACTGGGGAATGCTTTGTCTTGGGATTTTATTGAATTATGGGAAGCCAAAGAGTCTGCAGCCTGCAGGAGACAAGATTCTATAACCAAACACCAAACACTCACATACTTTTTCAGCCACCTCCTAAGTAAAGTGAATGCCAGAACTCTGCACCCACTCTTGACAATTTGTTTGGGGAAAAAAATCAAAATAATTTCTCACCATTTTGAAAGAGAATGGTGAAAGGAAAGGACAGAAGTCAAATTCAGCCCAATGTGTAATGACATTTTCTGAGTCTGGGAACAGGAATGGCAGTTTGCAAAACATTGCAGAGATGGAAACATTATTATTGTTGGTCGCACAGCCAGCCAGATGTTTAGACTGGATTTGGCATTGTTATCCATCTATCGAGTCCTTCCCAAGGACCTGGGTTAGGCAGATGTTGTTGTTTGATGGTGTTAAAGGTATCGTCTCAGGATATAAGCTGTTCCAAGTAAAGCTGCCTTTTGCAATTGACTGATGGTGATTTTGTCAGTACTGATGGTCTTCAAATGGTACTCCAGATGTTTTGGGATTGCATCCAAGGCGCCTATTACTACTGGTACTATCTTTGCTTTCTTTTGCCACAGTCATTCTACTTCTATTTTCAGGTCTTTGTATTTTGTGATTTTCTCCAGTTCTTTCTCTTGTATTCTGCTGTCTCCAGGTATTGCAGTGTCCATTATCAAGACTTTTTTGTCTTTCTGATCAACAGTTGTTAGGTCTGGGGTGTTGTGTGGCAGGTGCTTGTTTGAATTCTAAAGCCCCAGGGCACTTTAGCTTCTGCAGTTTCTACTACTTTGTCTGTTTTGTGGTCCCACCAATTTCTGCTTGCAGGCAAATGTTATTTCTTGCAGATATTCCAATGTACCATTGTTGCTACATAATTAATTAATTAATTAATTAAACTTCTATGCTGCCCAACTGTCAATGACTCTGAGTGGCTCACACAATGAAGAAATCACTGGAACTGATTAATTAAACAGTTGGAAAAAAAAGTCATGGAACTTCTTTTTTATATATGATAACTGCAGCAAGGTTATTATATGCACAAAGGTGGAAAGATTTGGCATTACCTACAATCAAGGAATGGATGGTGAAGATGATGGAACTTGCCGAGATGGCCAAATTGACATCTTTGATCAGAGAAAAGACATTATCTAGGTTTATTGCTGACTGGAGACCTCTTATAGACTTTTTGCGTGAAATAGAAAAAAATGTACAGATGATATATGATTTTGATGATTAGAAAAAAACAGATTATAGAAAAAAAAGAAAGTCATGTTGTAACCATAGAGTAAGAGGTAAATTTATACTTATAACTGCTGTAAAGAAAATTGGATGCTACTTCTTTATGTTTTTTCTTTCTTTTTCCTGCATTTTTGGTTTTCTCTTTTTTCTTCCTTTTTTATTTCTTGTCTTTATTCTAAATATTAGTTTCTGTTACTTTTTATCTTTCCTTATTAAAATCTTAATAAGGTTATATTAAAAACAAATGAAGAAATAGTAATAAAATCAATAAAACATAATAAAAATAAAAGATGGCAAGCATGATGAAGTGAGGGGTCTATACAGGTGAAACTCGAAAAATTAGAATATCGTGCAAATGTTCATTTATGTCAGTATGGCAATTCAAAAGGTGAAACCAATATACGAGATAGACGCATTACATGCAAAGCGAGATATGTCAAGCCTTACTTTGGTATAATTGTGATGATTATGGCGTACAGCTTATGAAAACCCCAAATTCACAATCTCAGAAAAGTAGAATATTACATGACATCAATAACACAAGGATTGGAAATAGAACAATATCGGACCTCTGCAAAGTATAAGCATGCATATGTACTCAGTACTTGGTTTGGGCCCCTTTTGCAGCAATGGCTGCCGCAATGCGGTGTGGCATGGATGTTATCAGCCTGTGGCACTGCTGAGGTGTTACGGAAGACCAGGATGCTTCAATAGCGGCCTTCAGCTCCGCTGCATTGTTCGGTCTCATGTCCCTCATCTTTCTCTTGGCAATGCCCCATAGATTCTCTATGGGGTTCAGGTCAGGCGAGTTTGCTGGCCAACCAAGCACAGTAATCCCATGGTCAATGAACCAGGTTTTGGTACTTTTGGCAGTGTGGGCAGGTGCCAAGTCCTGCTGGAAAATGAAGTCAGCATCCCCATAAAGCTCGTCTGCGGAAGGAAGCATGAAGTGCTCCAAAATCTCCTGGTAGACGGCTGCGTTGACCCTGGACTTAATGAAGCACAGTGGACCGACACCAGCAGATGACATGGCTCCCCAAATCAACACAGACTGTGGAAACTTCACACTGGACTTCAAGCATCGTGCATTGTGTGCCTCTCCATTCTTCCTCCAGACTCTGGGTCCTTGGTTCCCAAATGAGATGCAAAAGTTGCTCTCATCAGCAAAGAGGACTTTGGACCACTGGGCAACAGACCAATTCTTTTTTTCTGTAGCCCAGGTAAGACGCTTCTGATGTTGTTTGTTGTTCAGGAGCGGCTTGACAAGAGGAATACGACATTTGAAGCCCATATCCAGGATCCGTCTCTGTGTGGTGGCTCTTGATGCACTAACTCCAGCCTCAGTCCACTCCTTGTGAACGTCCCCAACACTTTTGAATGGCCTTTTCCTGACAATCCTCTCCAGGCTGCGGTCATCCCTGCTGCTTGTGCACCTTTTTCTACCACACTTTTCCCTTCCACATAACCTTCTATTGATGTGCTTTGATACAGCACTTTGGGAACATCCAACTTCTTTTGCAATTACCTTTTGGGGCTTTCCCTCCTTATGGAGGGGGTCAATGATGGTTTTCTGCACAACTGTCAGGTCAGCAGTCTTTCCCATGCTTGTGATTCCTACTGAACCAGCCTGAGAGACCATTGAAAGGCTCAGGAACCCTTTGCAGGTGTTATGGATTCATTAGCTGCTTAGAGTGGGACACTTTGAGCCTAGAATATTGAACCTTTTCACACTATTCTAATTTTCTGAGATTGTGAATTTGGGGTTTTCATAAGCTGTACGCCATAATCATCACAATTATACCAAAGTAAGGCTTGACATATCTCGCTTTGCATGTAATGCGTCTATCTCATATATTGGTTTCACCTTTTGAGTTGCCATACTGACATAAATGAACATTTGCACAATATTCTAATTTTTCGAGTTTCACCTGTATACCTATGCTCACTCTATAAACATTCATATTCTATAAACAACTGTACATTCCTTCTTTATCAAGTGAGGAGACTGCAACATCTCCCTTGCATCAAGAGGTAGTTAGAAAGATGATCAGAGGGATCAAAGAGGCCCCACTTCAATTTACTTATTGATAATGAATTGCTAAAGTATGCATATCCATTTCCTAAGATTCTGTAATCTAAGCCCATTTCTTTTCAATAAATCTAACTGATGAGACTCCATGAGAATCTAGCTTTCTTGGTTGTGAGTGACTGTTAGTGGCTTGACATAACATGAACTTCATGCTTCCAAGACACAGTGGGTTCCTTAGCTTAAGGATATGTGGTCAAATTTAAATTCCTGTTATGCTTTTAAATTTTGCAGAACGTCTTTTGCCAGATTTATACAAAATGAATAGAACAAATGTATGGCTTCTGGGGAAGTAATAGCAGACTGAAGACAGCTCCAGTTTCAGCGGAGCTGACCACTGCAATGGAATGAGGGGCCGGTAAATGGATTGGTGCCTCGAAATTCCTCTCTGGATAAAGGGGAGAACCTGGGATCTCCCACAAGCACTCCATACAGAGGCTTCCCATGAGGAGACCATAAAACAGCAGTCTCTGACAGGTTTTAGAGCTGAGGGAAAGTCAACTTTGCCTAAGCCACAGTTCAGAGTCTTCAAATGGACACTGGGTTCACCCACTTCCTTTCTTAATCACTTCTGGAAATTGTTTGTTAACTGCTTTTTGTATATTAAGAACCTTCAGAACGACAAGTTTCATCACACTGGGTATTTCTCCTTCAATCTTCAGTGAAAGAAATTTCATGTAAGTTTAAGAACTTTAAAAAAAATGTTCTGAAATAAACAGCAAAAAGGTGATTAGAACGTTGATTTTGGAAATTTATAAACAGACTAAGGGGCCAGATGGATTGGAAATAAGATTTTGAAATTAATTATAAGAATCCTTCCTGTGGGTTGTTTAAAATCCTGTTAAAATATATGAAGATTTTGAATCTAAGTGTAAGAAATCTTCCTGTGGGAAAATGTCAATTAAAGAACAACATGATAAGAGAAGACTTTGAAGTTTGGATATTAGAGGCAACCAGAAAGAACTAAAAATTATAATTAAAGGAGAAGAGACCCATTAATACAGAATGGAGAAAAGTATTTTAACTTTGGAAGAATTCAAGGCTATTTGGGAACAATGCACTCAGAAATTTCTTTTTAGACTGTCTGCTATCATATAAATGGATTTAAAAAAGGAGAAAGAAGAGGATACAACTGAGAATGAGGCTGTTTTGGATCTGGATGTAAAAATGACAAGTTGCAAGAATGATATGGAAAAAGATGTTACATTGGATTTACAAATGAAACCAGTTGATGTCTTAATAACCAAAAGGGACACACAAATAATAAATCAGAACAACTTTCTTATATTTGACTTACAAAGGAGATGTGTTATACTCATGAAGGAGTTCCTGAGAAAAGACAAAGAGAACATGAAATCAGCTTTTGGGACACTATTTAAAGGGAATAAACATCAAGATTTCTAAAAGCAAAAAGAAGGAATATAAAATTTATATTTGATCAAGGTTAAAATATATATGATGTTCTTTCTAGTAGCTCTTAATGGGTTTTTCTTGACCAGGACTGAATGTCAAGGATTTTAAGATTTGTTTATAGATAAAATATGGGAAGAAGAGATTTTTTTGTTGTATTTTCAGAAAAAGTGATAAGCTATGATATTAAAAGGAAAGGAAAGGATTACAAAGTTGGCTTATTTGATTAAGGTTAAAATATAGATGTTATTTCTGGTACGTGTTAAACTTCTGAAGGAGTTTCTGAGAGGGTAAGAAATCAACTTGTGGGACATTATTTGAAGGGATGAATCAAGATTCTTAATATGTTATTTCTGGTAGTTCTTAATGGATTTTTCTTGACTAGGTTCAAATGACCAGACTTTAAAGATATGTGTATAGATAAATGATAAGATATGGGACGAAGGGGGTTTTTTTGTATTTTTAGAGAAAATGATAAGTACTGTGTGAAAAATAAAGGAAAGAGTATGAAACTGATTCATTTGATTAAGGTTAAAATATGTATGTTCTTTCTTAACTCTTAATGGAATTTTGCTGATTAGTCTTGAATGATGAGGCTTTAGAATTTGTTTATAGATAAGATTTGAGATATGGGAAGAAGTTATTTTTTGTTGAAATGTTAGAGAAGGTGATAAGTTACTGAAATCGTTTGTACTTGTCTTAATGAAGGGGAAAGTCATTTCTTTATATATCTTTCTTTTTTCTTTTTTTCTCTTTTTTTCTTCACATTTTCTTTTTACTTTTTCCTATTTTTTACTCTTTACTCCTCTTATATTCCAAGTTGGCATCTTCTATCTGCGATAGGCATCATGAGAGAGACCCTCACAAATCACCACCACAAACATTGAACTCCACCCCATTTTCTTGATTTTGGTCAGTCAAATCACATAACACTTTTTGATAAAATAGAGAAAGTGCAGACCAGCATTAACTAGCATTAGCTGTACCTGTGCCAAACACAGCATTCCTTGCTGACAGCAAGAACAAAACCAATTAATTTGGCCAGTATACTGTCTATTCAACCAAAACCAATATTTAGCCTGAGCATGTTCCCACTATCTATGCAAACTAGGATCTCTAATCTAGAGACTACATTGCAAACCAACATATTGTTACTCCTACTCCACCAACCAGGAGACACAGACTGTGTATGGCACACTCAGGATTCAGCTTTTCTAATTATCATCTAATTCTTTTGATTGTTTCTAACTTTTCTGCATGCAGAAGAGAGCTCTTTGATGACTTGTAGCTTGGGGCACTGCCCCTACAGTGATGCTATACCTGGAATTTTTCCAGGAGCATCCCCAATGGCCAGCAAAGCCCATTTGCTCCTAGTTTGGATCCCCAAAAATTCAAACTATGAAACAGAAGCTAAATTTCTACAAGGCTGAGGATAGTCCATTTTTCATGGATGGGCATTCGCACCATTGCCTGCCTAAAAGCTCCATATTTTTCCCCCTCCCCTTGGTTGCAAAAGTGCTATTAAACCACAGGGCCCTCACACTGGATTCTTTTCCCAACCAATCCAGCTGTTTTTAAAAAAATTGCAGCAAGGCAAAATGGCAGGGGGATGCAGGGCAATTTTTCATCCCTCAGAATGGCATTGCACCATCCTATGGTCAGGATATTTGTGGTTGTTGCTGCTCAGCTTAATATGGGTGCAAGGGGTTGTGGTGCTGCACAAAGAGAAGTGGTCTGTGTTAAGGTTTTGACTATCTGAGGTGTATTGCTGCCACCTCTCAGTTTCTGTGAATGATCTTTCTATATAAGCAACTGCCTAACCACCTCTATTAAACTTGATCTGCTTTTTCAAACCTAGTATCTTTTCTTGCACATTCACTCAGAATGCAAGGCAGTGTGGATCTTTTGTTCCTCTGTGTCATTCAAGTGCCTAACAGAAAAATTTGAAGTCTATATTTTTCATTTACCAAAAGAGCTTTTTGGTATAATCTTCATTTCTAATTACACAAACAGGGCAGAGCTATTTTCTCCTCACTGGTAGGCTTTCTTCCAAATCAGCTCTAAAATAGCTCTTTGTTTCAACAAATTCTTTGCCGATCCATATTAATGCTTAACAGTGTAACATGACCATACATGGTCACTTAAAAAAAGCACCCTAAACCCTTTGATAAAATAACAAAAGAGGCAAGTTGTTAAGCCCAAAACGATTGTAACTCTTGCAGAATATTTAACATGAGGTCACTTATTAAATACCAAAAGCATTGTTATAAACAATAACTGTAACTTTCAAAAATGGAGTTGGTGGAATAGTTTTTAGATTTCAAACAGCAGACAATAGAGTGCATTCTGCTGTCCTTTATTTTTAAGCCATTTTATTCTATTGGACAAGTTGGCTGCCAGCAGAAGGCTAACTTCTTTTGGTTTAAATGCTTGGCAGAAATGATCTTCTGGAATTCTTCACTAACTTAGTTGGATGATTTCTGTGAATTTCTCCAGGGGAAGGAGAAATTCCCCAATAATATAACAAAGAAAGGCACTATTAGGAAGACCCCAAGAGTGTAGTTCCTAAATCCTAACTTCGGATTTAAGGGAAGTGTGGCAAACCAATTAGGCTGCAGATTGCTGGAGAGAGAGAACTGTACAGTGAAAGACAGGATAGTCATGTTTTCTTAAATCCATAACTAAATAAATGCAAAAACACTACTTCAGCCATGTTTTTTTGGAAGAATTTGCCTATTTTGGAAAAAAAAAATTAACTGAATGAGAACGGGGGAACAAGTGCAGGAGTAATTTTTGATTTAGTGGTTATTTTATACTGATCATCACTTTTACTTTATCCCTTTCATGGTCTCAATTATTTGGACATCACAAAATGTAATGATGGAATGATAACGTGGTTATCTAAAACCTATCCTAATGGTCCCCAGTTCAACTACTAATTCTGACACCAGTTAGCTTGTTGAGATCAGCTTATATTTTCCAGGTATTTTCAAGGCATTGTGAATGTTTTAAATTCTTGAACTGAAGGAAAAATTTGCAGAACAGAACATATTTATTGTGCTGCCTATGTAATTCTTTGTAATTCAACCTTGTGGCAGTTCTGTCACTCAAAACGCCCGTAGGGGTGCAGTCATTATTTTAAACTTATTTAAATCAAAAGGGGACAGTTCCATATCTGCAGCCCTTAAAATATTTGAAACTAAAACTTTGCTCCATAGGAGCTTGTTCAGTCTAAATTTCTAAGAACAATATGTCAGCTACCTCATTTTGTTACAAAAGCCAGTTTGCATTTGGAGATCACCTTGGTGAAAGTTGAAGTCAAGGGTTTCAATGTCTGTACTCAGCTTCTAGCTGTCATTAACTCCTTGAATGCTAGATGGTGGTTACCAATCTTTATGGAAGTGTCCTTGATAGCAAAGCAATTGTTGCTAGTAAATAATTTCTACTATTTTCCTCCAACCCCCATTTACTTTCCCTGGGCTGTGATCAGCCAGAACAGTTCTTAAACTGCCAACAAACTGTAAGCAGGCTCCAAACGTCTCTGCTTCTGACGGACCACAGTAGCCTATAGTAACATCTGCTGCATTTATCTTACGCAGTTAGAAAAGCCTAGTTACAAAAGTGCCTTCACCTTGGCTTGCTTGCAGAGTGCTTCTTCTGTTGTGTTAGGTGGAAGATACAGGAAGATTCTTTTCCTAGAATGATGTGTAATGCTGGACGTCTGGAAAACTTCTTTACTGAATATTCAAGAAAGGCATTCATGATACTTTTACTTCTCCATTACTTACAAGGTTGCCAAGGCCGTACTGGCTAACTGTACATTTTCAAACTGTGTGGTGGTGTGACCACTCCCTCCCTCAAATGACAACCCAAACTGGGTGACCCTGCCCACCCCTATATCTCATGATCAAAGCCAACAGTTTTATTGGAGCCCTGGCTGTGCAAAGAGAAACACACCATCTGTAATGTTATGTGGGAATGACCTTGGGGGATGAGGAACAGCCACAGCCAGGGGAATGGTCGGATAAGAGGCAGCTTAGCCTGCAGAAGGAACGTGGATGTGGCAAATGTCTCAGAAGGGACCCTCCCCAGTTTCTTGGGCTGTAAAGGCAAAAAGGGAGAAATGTACTTTTGGACTTGCAAGATTCTGTTAATATAACCTTACAATAAAGTAGAATTAGCTCATCTGGTCACGGGTCCTGTCTGGACTACCTTGCAAGGCTGACATCATCCACTCTCAGTAATTACATTTCCACTTCCATGGGCACCCAGGGTTAAATTCTGCAAGAAAATGCTTGAGGATCCTATTCCCACTAGTTCTGGCAACAGCACTACGCAAGTCCTCCCAAATTTCTGAACCCTTCAACTTTGCTTGCAACCCCTAAGAAGTTGCAACCCACAATTTGAGAACCCCTGACTTATTATTCTATGATTATAATGTACAATGTTGCCAAGTTTTGTGCAACAAGTTACAAAATTCATCAGGATTTGATTGCTAGTGAGAGCTAACTATGGGCTATATTTATATAATCTTGTTTTTCTTATGGTCATAACTTATTTAATTTAAGGACACTATTGTATATTTTTGTTTGCTTATATTTTTTTGCTTTTTTATATCATTTAGGTATAGTTTCAATGATATAATTTTAATTAATCTTTGTACTTAAAGTACAACATTTTTATTCTTATAGTTCTTAGTTGCATGGTTCTATATTATTTTTAATGTTGTAATGATAGTTTCTGATTATTTGCTGGTCAGCCATAAAAATTTAAGATATTCAGTCATTATGCTGAATATAATGTGACCAATTCCCTAATATATGTTAGGATTGCAACACAAACCATGTAAATAACGTGCCAATTCTGTTTATTTGGGACTATATATCCTACTGTGCTCAATGAAGTTTACTCACTGGGAAGTATTGCAGTCCAGACAAACTGAGTGAAGGTACTGGATCAGGACCACAATGGATGGACAATGAGAAGAGAGAAGTCAAGAGTTACAGCTTTTCATTTTCATAGTCGGAAGCTGTAACATTTCTGTATGAGTCTCTCCCGCTTTCTTTGTCCCTCTGTGTGTGTGTGTGTGTGTGTGTGGTTGAGAGAGTGGGAGAGAGAGAGAGAACAGAAGAAAGCTCTCAGCTCAGTTTTAAGGCCCATAAATGTATGGTTTAAAAAAAGGTCCTTATAGGTAAGGCTGGCCCCACTAGAGAGATCTACTTACTGTAAGTCAAGTCGAAAGGACAATTCTTCAGACCACCCACGTGCTGTCTTGCCTCTATGTTTTCGTTTTGCTTTTTCAGAGGGATTAGTGCTAAACACCACAGCTTTTCAGCCTCACCAAAAATGAATCTGAAGGGGGGAAATCAATTTTGAGCAAAGTGAAAATCAGTCTCTTAAATCTGCAAAGCGAGCTGTTTATCTTACAAATTTATTCTTTTTTATTGGGCCACACATATCCCAGGCAGCAAGATAAAAGAGAAATGTCTAACAAGCTGTCGTTAAGAATGACATCTAACAAAACATAACTAGTACTCTTATTCTGTAAATTTATCTGGAGTGGCTTGTTAGTTTTAGCTATCTGTTTATCTGCATTTTTTCTGTCCCTTTGCACAATGTTTAGAGAAACCAAAAATAAAATAAAAGGATCCTTTCACACATTTGTGGTTTTCCCCTTCATACATGCAATCTTAATTTTGCAAAATTCAGAGTGTTTTCTTCTGTTGCATTTTGTTTTTGGTTCAGTGTTGTGCGAATACTATGACAATTAAAGTTTCTTGAGGAATCCAAAAATATAAAATGTTGCATGCCTGCTTGACAGTCCACATAGATTCTGCAATGTGTTACTCTTAAATGCTGTGAACAATCAAAATGTATCTTGCTAGCTTTCTAATATCTACTTTGTGTTAAAATTTGCTGGAAGGTCAAGCAGAATACTCAGAGAAATTTATTCTTATATTTCTTTTATCCAATTGTTTATTGTTTTCATTTTAAGAAGACAAAAAGGAAAACTTATTCAGGGAATGTTCATATTATGTATGATTTCTTTGACAGATATTTTAAATATATTTCTCCTTTCAAAAATGCATGCATGTTTGCTTTATTGGCTGTCAAGGAAATGCATCTGTAAAATTCACAGGTGGGAGGACTTTTTATTTCTTTTGCTGGTTTTCCCCTGTTGTGGTTTGCTGCAGAATTTCTGTTCCTTCCCACACACTTCTGTTTGTGCACTGCTTCTAAGCTTGATTTGTCATTGTTAGCCCATGTAACTCTAAATTCATCCCCTATACTTAGCCGAAAACTGATAATACATAACTTAGTATTCCACATACCATCTTGAAGGAGCCAGTGTGGGGCAGCAGTTAAGATGTTGACCAGTCCATCCTTAGGCACAGAAGAGGCACTGGGTGACCTTGAGCTAGTCACATTCTCTTAGCCCAGCCTACTTCACAGGTTTGTTGTGGGGGAAAAATAAGAGGATGGAACGCTATGTATACTGCCTTGAGCTCCTGTACAAAAAGGATATAAATCTAATAAATAAATAATACATGTGTTTGCAGCTCTAATTTCATTTATGCACAAATTTCCCATCTCTTGCCCACATGCACATCATACATGTCTTCCTTTCCATGTTATGGAATCATGAAGTGTTAACATGCGTTCAAACTCTAACTCCTGATTACTTTTTGCAGAACTTTCGTAATACCAAGGATTTCTGTTTTTTCCCCCCTCTCCCTCTCCCTTACCATATTCTTTTGTTCTCTGTCCTTCTCAGACCTTGATCATTAAATCTTATAAAGTCAGAGATATACTGGAAAGAGGACATGGGGATCAACTGATTACTGAGGGTGTTGGTAGACTCCCCTTTTTTGGATGGGTTCAAGCAGAGGCTAGAGAGGGATTCTTTCATTTGGATTCCTGCTCTGATTCTGAGGGTTTGAGACTTGATACCCTAAGTGGTACCTTCGAATTGTAACCATTTTTGTCCCAGCAATGGAGATAGTAAGGCTCACCTTTCAGTCTTTTTCACACCCCAGGATCCAGAAGTCACATTTCTCAGCCATATGAACCTCCCCATCTCTTTGCCTGTGAATTAGTGATTTACTGACAATGCTTCTGGACATTCTGGACAGTCACAAAGTGTCTGTTTCAGATGTTGTCCTGCAGACAAAGTGCTCATCTTCACTGCCAGGTTGCCCTAATGCCAGTACAGGCCACCAATCGCTTTGGAGGGAAGGAACGGATGATGCCGCTCTGCATTCTCTGCCCACCAGTTGTGAATGCAACCTTTAGCCACGGTTTCCTTCTCCTCTTTCAAAGTAGTGTTTTCCTGCTTCAGTCAGATGAAATACTGCTGTCTTATTCAGCTAGTGCCCTTTAGTTTGTTCAAGGCAACCCCCAGCAGCTAATTTGCCACTGCATGCTATGTCAGAATTGCCCTCCCACCTGCAGTGCCAGTTTGGGCCTTGACATTCAACCTGCGGTTTGCTGCTATGGACCTTGTTTATTTACAAGTTTGTTTACAAGTGCAGCACTGAAAAATGGATCCTCACCTCCAAATCAGATCATTGTGGGAGCAATTTATCACTTCGCTGTGTACCAGAGGCTGGAAGGAGGCACCTGAAGACCCTTCAGCTTAGCTAGGTATCAGCTGAGAGATCTTAAATAAAAAAGGTTACCAATTGAATGGTGTAGCTAGCAATTTTTTAAAAAAACTAGTGAAATGGAGGGTTTTCTGATGAAGCGTCAAAATCAGCACCAGTCAGAGTGGAGCATTATCCATTTTTCTGCTGCATTGGGTGGATAATAATAAAATAATTAAATGAATATAGAGTTCTGCCAGACACGTTCCCACCCAGAGTACTGAATCCTGTGCAAGGCATGACTAAGACATTTCAGTCCAGACAGGTTTTTGTAAACCAGCTTAGTCTGAAGCTGGCACCAGCACAGGACAGGAACAACTTAAGGGTACAGTGCAGATAAGTCCAGTGTATGAGTTTTCTGAGATGAAGCAATGGGTGAAATTTGAAGCTCTGTTCTGCCTCTTGATAAGTTATCTTGGATGCTGAATGAAATAGGAATAATCATGTGGCACAATTAAGTTGTGATGGCATCTCGCTCAAAAGAAAAGAATAAAAGAAAAGCTGTAACTTGCTATAATTTATGTGACAAGTTCCCACAAATATTGAGTATAGTCCATTTAATGGGTGAACAATTTTAAATCTCCTTGATTTCAGTGTAAGAGATTTGCACATCTGCTTAGTCTTCTGTTAAAACCAACTGTATTTAATGAATTAACTAAAGGCTTATATTTAAAAGTGCTTAATTTCCTGTGCATTATGCCTAATACCATTAATATTAGTAGTATCAATTGTATGTTATTACAATTCTCTTTAGTGTTCAAAACTTTTGAAAGGGATGCGCAGCTTGGCTTGATATGCCTGCATATTGATCAACAGTCAACCAAATGTAAGAAAGGGAAAAAAATACTTTTCTGGAAAAAAAGCAGGGAAAAGTTTTTGTGTGGTTTTTTTAAGGATGAGAAAGTACTTAATAGGAATGAAGCAAAAGAAGAAATCAAGCCAGCTGCTGACACAGCTGTTTCTTTTCTTGTCTAATTCAGTTCTGTATAAAGGTACCATATGCTGCTTAAAACGACGATGGGAAAGATGAAATAATTTAAGAGAATAACAAGAAAATACATGAATTGTCAGCATTCTGTCAGATTTAAAAGAATGAAACAGACAGGTGTGGTATTGACATGTTTCGCTTTGTGTTGCATTAGCAGTTTGAGTGAGAACAACTTCTTGACATGTGCTGAAGTGATGTGAGAACATTCTCTCTATTTCAGATGTTGGGGATGAAGCTGGAAGATCTGCTGGAGTCCAGCCACCAACATTATTGAGAGATAGGAGCCTTGGGTCTGCTATGAAGGACTGTCCCTACTGTGGGAAAACATTCAGGACATCACACCACTTAAAAGTTCACTTGAGGATACACACAGGTGAGGCCTCCTCATAAAACCATGGATCTGGAACTGCCCAGAGTCGCTCTTGAGTGAGATAAGCGGTAACTAAATTTGAATAACAACAACAACACAGAAGATGTTCTCTGGAGTATGGAGGCTGAATGACTAAACTGTAGCCCAAAAGAACTACATTCATGTTCATCTTAGTACCATTTAGTAAGTGGCAGGGCTGGCCCTATCATTGGTCAGGATGAAGAAAATAGAGATGAGGGAGGCTAAAATGTTACCCCTCACTCTTTCAGTCCATGGCCAGGATCATGAATTTCTTGTTGTAAAAGCTTTCAGCTTTGCAATCCAATAATTCTCTGATGTTTTTCTTGCAGATATGCTATATCCAAGGGCCTTTCTCTGGAACTTGGCTGCTTTACTGGCTTATGCTATAGCAGAGTGGGCAGATGCTGCTGCCGCCCTGGCATACTAGCATATGGATCCCCAGAGCAGATCATTTCTTAAGAACCCACTCCTCCATCACTGAGAGATACTTTAGTATGGTGGTTAAGGCACCAGGCTAGAAACCAGGAGACTATGATTTCTAGTCCTGCCTCAGGCCCAAAGCCAACTGGGCAACCTTGGGCTGGTCACTCTCTCTCTAGGAAGAAGGCAAGGGCTAACCACTTCTGAAAAATGCTGCTAAGAAAATTGCAGGGAGAAATTGCCAGGAGTCAAAACAGACTTGAAGGCAGAAATGTTTCCCCCATTGTTGCTGACCACTAAGCACCTGATCAGCATGCCAGCAGTAGTGACTGGACTCCACACCCATTGCTACTTTCCTTATCATCTTCAGCAGCATCCTCCCTAATTGCCTGCACCAAGGACCGATTGCCCCCCTTCTATGCCATTGTGCTGCAGCCAGATCACAAGACACCACTTGGGGGTGGGGTGTCTCCTTAACATGGCATATTATTTGGGCAGAAGGTACACTATCTATTAAATGTCCTATGATGATGACTCAGTGATGGGTCATGAGTTTTCTTTGGCTGTTCTTGATAGATAACTTAGACAAGCCACTGTTTAGATATCAGTCTCTTCCCTGTTATTATAGATATAAGAATACTAACCTCCTTTCAGGGCACCTATTACAGGAAATACTAAGAATATTTTCACAGAGAAGAACTAAGCAAAATATTTGGGAGATCTATGTATGTTGATTTTTTTTTTTTTTAATTTAATAAGGGACAACCCTTGGTTGAAAAATGTGTTTTTCTATATCATTTTGTGCATGCACATTGCTGCATGCAGGCATTTTCTCTGACCTGGACAATAATCAAATAGATTTTAAAAAATCTAGAAGGATGTACAGTTGTCCAGGCAGAGCATCATAGGGAGATGTTGTGAAATAGCTCAAAAACTCCACAATTCCCTGGAGTTTCAAAAGCAAAATGTTTTCTTTTACATGTCTTCTAATATAGAAGAGTTTGATTAAACTGGACAATATTTTTGCAAAAACTGAGTTTTTTTCCCAACATAAGTGAAAGAAAAAGTACTAAACTAAAAGAAGTATATTTAATATGTTTTTAAAGTACTATAGAAAAGGCAAATATTTATTATGATTAAAAGCCAAGAACTGCCTATTTTGTGTTTGATTAATAGATACACAAATGTCTTTATTATTCTTCTGTTTAGAAAATGCACGAACATAATAAAACATTCTATGTTTGAGAACAAACATGTGCAAGGAATTAAATAATTGCTAAATATAGTTGAAAGGTGCTATCAAGGAAAAAAAATTAATGGATCAGAAGCTCAGGGCTATCTGCTGCAAGTTTTAAACACTTTGGCAATTTTTTTCTCAGTTTTCTAATTTTCCACTTTTGGAATAATATTGTGTGTTCTAGAAATGGGAAGAAATAATAACACACCCAAGCATGTTAATAGCATAAAGGACATATTAGGGTACTACTTTTTAAGTCAAACATTAATATCAGTACACCAATTTTTCCCCCTAATATTGCATGCTGGGGCAAGAAAAACCTATATTCCACATATAATTCATGGATTTAAGGTGGTTCAGAGAGGTGTGGGGATTGTAGATAAAAGATTGACAAACTGTCAGTCCTCTGTGTGAAAAAGGAAGACTTTCTGTTATGGAAAATGCACATTTAGGATCACTAGGAATAGAACTGAAAATTCAGATTGCGATCATTCAGTCTGAATGCAACTTGCCTTGGAATACTGTGAATTGTTCTGGTTATGCACCTCAGAAAGTATGGTAACAGTTAGTATGGGGGTATGATTTCAACAAAAACAAGAAAAGAGTGAGATGGTAGGGAGGAATAAAATCATTCGAGATTCTGAAGAAATGGAATGAGGTTTTTTTCCCCCCTTTGTTCAAAGTACTGGAATCCAGGGTCATTCAGGACAACTGACAGAAAGTCCTCCCCCATTGCCATATTACAAAATTAACTATGGAAGTCACTATTACAAGATGTACTCATTCCATTGCCTTGGATGGCTTTAAAAGAGTATTAGGCGTGTTTATGGAGGAAAAAGCTATTGTTGACTAATTATCAAGATTACAACATACTACGCTCAGGAAGAGAGTCAGTAGTTGCTTCCTCATAACAATTTGAGACAGAAGCACTGTTGCATTGATGTCCCCCTTAGGGTTTTTGTACAGGCCATGGTAGAAAAAGAATGTGAGAGATGTATCTGGTGGGGCAGCTGCAGAGCACTGAGGAGAATGAATTAGAAAATGTAATTAGAGTACATTTAAAGTTTCATTCATATTATATATATTTCATTCAGTTTTAATATTTATGTATAAAACAAGTACTGTTAGACTCTGCTGGCCTTTTGCAAGGCCCTGAAAACTTGGTTTTCTGCCCGGCCTGGGGCCCCAGGAGTGTGATAGAGCCGGTCTCTTGGCTTTGTTGATGGTTATTTATGAAGTTTGGCTGCTATGTTTTTTTATTTTATATTATTTATTTTATTGTTTTTATATATTTGATTGTAAGCTGCCCAGAGTCACTTATGTGAGATGGGTGGCTGTATAAATCAAATAGGTAGGCAGGCAGGCAGGCAGGCAGGCAAGCAGACAGACAGACAGACAGACAGAGGAAGATGCTAAATGAATTCCTTACACCAATCTTTTATTTTAATTCAAGGGTCACTTTTTTTTTCTTTGTTTGCTCATATGAATGCTTGGTTAGGAATGAATGAATGATGGCGAATCCAGAACACCTAACTCACAATTTGTAGAAAATACATATGGTTTCAATAGATATTGTCAAAAATAATTATTCCCTAACTCTGACTAACAAAATTATGTGGGGAAGAAAACCTGATATTCAAACCAAGATACTGAATTTACAGAAGCAGTATCTAGTTTCCAACATGTATATAATATTTTAAATGGACAATAATATTAAAGCAGATAAAAATCCATTTCCATGAGAACAATTATAAAATAAAAAGAATAAGAAATCAGTGGTTTCTTCCTTGGTATTTCTTAAAACTTAACAACTCCAGCTCTTCTGTTTTATTCCTGGATTGCACCGTGGGTTTGTTCTGATGTAGCTGAACCCTGGACCTTGGCAACCAAAGGAAATTTCAATAATAGGGAATATATGTAACTCAGCGTTGAACTGTTGGATTCTTGGTGTTCTCTAAGCATGGTTGTTTTCCTGCAGGGGTTTTGTTACCAGGCTAGGTAACATCATCAATGCATGGGAAAATGACGTTTGCTGGTTGTTTAGTAGCTTGCCCTACCAGTATTGGTTGGGGCATGTTTACTTCTTTGATAGTTTCTTCCTTGATTGTTTATCTGGTTTTGCTTCCTGTTCATCTGGATGTTGGCTGCTAGGGAGGATGTGCTCTGAGCTGTCTGTTTCCTTCCTTGACTTTTGGTGTTGCACCAAAGGGTAGGACAGATCAGACATCGACATAGAGATAAACCCCATCCACAAACCATTTAAAAGGGATAACTAAACATTGCAGCACAATCAGTTATGGCCATGCCAAGAATGCCCATGACCCACCTCTGTTTCACAAGTTATGAGTAGGCTTCCAGGTGTAGTTCAAGGTAGTGATCATTACATATAAAGCCATTCATGGTATAGGGCTTGGTTATCTGAAGACCATCTAACTTTCATAGTTTCTGCCCATCCCATATGATTAGGCAGAGTTGGCATGTTCGAGATCCCATCGATTAAACAGTGTCATCTGATGGGACTTAGGAAGTGGGCCTTCTCTGACACAGCACCTGACCTCTGGAACAACAACCCCCCAGAGATTCAAGCAGCTTCCTCCCTGACCTTAAAATAGGCTTTGAGTTAAAGTGGGTGGCAGGCCCCTTGTGTAGTGAATGGTCTGCTGGAGGTTGTATTATTTTTCTGTGGACATTTGTTGTCGTTTTTGTATTGTTTTGTATTGTTTTCTTTTAATATTGTATACCACCAAGAGTCATAATGGAGCTAGGTACCAGGTAACAAACAAACAAACAGTAAGTCAGAAAGAAATTCGAGTAACATAAATATATGTAATAAATAGTATAATTTCAAAATTCCAAGCATTAGAAGATAGACAGATCTCAATGACCATGATAAAAGTGGCAGCACTTTTTTAAAAAAATAACAGATACTGAATTGGTTAGCTACTGCTCATTCAGGATAACAATTTCTCAATTTCCTGCTCTACTCTCTATATTAAAAGCCTGGATCATATATCACTGAGTGATTAAAACCTACATTTTGATATGTTTTATTCTATATTAGTTCAGCTGACGTTTTTGATTCTGTTAAGCAGGGTTGCAAATGCTATTGGGCCAATGTTGACTCTTGGTGACTTCCTGGATAAGCCCCTGCAGTTTTCTTGGCAAAGTTTTTCAGAAGTGGTTTGCCATTGCCTCCTTCCCAGGGCTGCAAGAGAGTGACTGGCCCAAGGTCACCCAGCTGGCTTCGTGCCTAAGGTGGGATGAGAACTCACAGTCTCCCAGTTTCTAGCCTGGTACCTTCACCACTACATCAAACTGGCATTCATAAGGCTACAGTAGTCAGTAGTAATTATTGGCAAAAGCTGCTGGCTCGTTGCCTAATCCTGTTTTATAGGGTTCCTAAACTGTTGTCCTCCAGATGTTTTAGACTTCAGTTTTCTACATTTTTAGCCACAATAATCCAGCAGCAATGAACCGAAGCCTCAAATGTCTACAGGACACCAACTTGCATTTCAGGAAGAGCTGATTCTTGATGGAATCCAGAGTAGTTTTGATGGAAGAGCTGATTTGAATAGGAATCCAGAGTAGTTTTGTTATTCCAGACTCAAAACCATTTGATGTTCCCAACATTATGATTGGGTTATTCAGGTTGGGAGGGTATTACCAGAGCTGTTCACATAATATCATGATATGTCATGTGTCACACAAGAGCTGTGCAACACTAGCTATCTAAATAGGCTTCCTAAATGTGCTTCCAAACAAGGACACTTTTTCCCGTTCTTTTCCTGTCTTTTTTCTCCCTCCCTCTCTCTTTTCTTTCTTTCTGGCCTAAGGTAGTTGCTTCACATTTGATTCACACTTGGTGTGATTTACTTGAGTTCAGATTATGATCCATGAGTTGAAAACAGATTGACAGGATTGTTCCTAATCAGAAATTACAGTCTATTCTTATAATTGGTACAGATAGTTGTCATGCGCCTATGGAATACTCAATATGAAGTTGACAGAAATAAACTCAACTCATCCCTTCTCCTGGAAATTTCTACTAACAGTATGTTCGGAGGCAAGATGGACTAGATATATAATTGAAGAAAATGGCCTCCTGCTCCAGGAGGAGAAACAGTTTTGTCACTGATATATTTTTTAAATTCAACATTGAGCTAAAAGGATTTTTTCCCATTTCCTATCTGTTTCTCCAGATAACCCCATCCTGAATATTATACCACTTGCCTTCTCTCGATTTAATGACATCCCAAACTTTTGTTCAAAATAATTGATTGAATTTAAATTTTCTTAAAAGTTTAAAAGGTAATGTTAACAGAATAAATTTTCTACCAAACACTAAGTAGGGAAATATCCATTAGTGAAATTAACTACAGTTTCTAGGTAGCTAACAATGTGGCGTATACAGTGGGGCTAATGAACGCTGCAGTGGGTGATATTTCATTATACAAATTAATGCTCACATTTTAATGGGAAAGTCACATAATGAATCTCAGCTTCACTGACAGCAATTAGAGACACAGATTGTCCCCTTCTGGACAAGACACTGTTTAGCAATAAGCAGCTGTGTAAAAAGTCTTCAGGTTTGCAACATATATATATGCTTTGGGGGAATTGGGTGTACAGTTTATATTAATGTACTGAAGGTTTAGAGCTAAGGAGCATCCATATTTATTTCTTCCAATATTAACTACGTAAAGACATATAGAGAGACTAAATAAATATCCACGATAGGATTTAAATTCAATTATATGGCTTTGCAGAAAAAAAAAAAGGAAAAGAAGAAAAGATGATGAGGAAGATTAAAACATTATTCAGCTAGTTAGAACAGAAAGTAGTATAAACTAGAATACCAGAAGCATGGAATAAGAATCCTGTATCTTTTTTTCTTTGTTTCTGGTTTGCATATTTCATGATACCAAGGGAGTAAAGAGAGTCAAAATGCAATTGGTATTTCTGACAAACAGATGAACTATGTGGGGGAACATGTGCATGATCCAAAAATAATCCCACAGAACCTTTGATATTCCATTTGGTTTCAGAAGTGTGAAGTGAGTGATTAGAATGATAAAAGAAATTACTGAGTAGGAACAGGCAGAATAATGAAGTAATTAAACCATACTGCAGCTCTTTTCTGAAATACCTTCTCTTGCCATTGATAAAATAGATTATCAATATCTTATTAATTGATTGAATAGCTTTTAAAAACGCACACAAAAATATTCAGTATTTGTATTAGAATATATCAAGAGACATTTACTTACTTTTCATTACCCGCTGATATATTAGTAATTCTGGTTCTTGATGATAAATGATGCTCCTAGGTGTGTTCCATTTAGAGGATCCCAAGGCCATAAAGCCTTTGGAGACCACTGGCTTTTCTAGACAGAGTTAGAGAAGGCCTCTAATTAAAACTGGACAGAAGCAGTATAGGTTTTAAATGGGTAACCTGATATCTTTTTCCTATTTTGTCCAACTTTCAGCAGCCTAGGTCAGTGGCAAAGGACTGTGGGACTTGCACTCCAAAACATCTGGAGGCTGCTAGATTGCTTACCCAAACATAGACAGTTCTGAGATACATGGAAAAATGGTCTCATTCAGTATAAGGCAGCCTTCCATAGACTGAAATGGGTCCTCCAGATATTCCTGGAATGTAATTCCCATGACTGCCCAGTTCAGCAGTCTTTGAAAGGTTGGACTCTGCGCTTATTTACAGACCATACTGCATAGGTCACAGTTTCCTAAGTTGGACAGCATTTCTCAAATTGGTGTTCATAGTTTGATATTTAAAGAAATATGCTAAGAGGAAACTGAAAAACCATTGGTGTTGAGGTCCCCAATACATAGCTAAGAAGGCCAGTGTGCTTGCAAAACTTCAGGCTCCCTGCCCACCTGACAATATACATGCTTTTAAAACAAAAGTTCAATTAAAATGAAACAGGAAACTAGCATACTCCATAGTAAAGCAAAGCACTTTCTTAGATAATAAAAATGATGGTATCTGTAGTCCAGAACTTTGGAATTGTGCTCACATGCTCAGAGAAAAGACAAGGCTTAATGGGCTGTATGAGAGCCAGTGTCTTGTAATGGCATTGGACTACAAACTGGGAGGCCATGAGTTCTGGTCCTGCCTTAGACGCAAAGCCAGCTGGGTGATCTTGGGCCAGTCATTCTCTCTTAGCCCTAGGAAGAAGGCAAGGGGAATGATTGTCCAAAAAAAAAAAAGACATTTCCAGGAAGAATATTTGGTCTTGTTCAGGAGTCAAGACTGCCTTGTTCACACACATGCACACACACACAGAAGGAGAAGGGGGTAGGAAACATCCTATAGGCCATTGGGTGGCAGATAGCCTTCTGATCAGTTGGTGCTTTGCAACTGGTTTTGCCCTCCAAGTAAACCATTTTGATGAGTCAGTCCCCCAGCAAACATTTTATGAGAGTTCTCACAACATGTTTTTAATATTCCAAATCAACTCAAAAGGTTGGGGAATGATGATTTTTATAAAATGAATCTGATGTCCCAGCTTTCCATCTCCTAAATTTGTATAGTGTTGATAATGTAATGTTTGACTGCAAATATAATTCCTGCAAATTTGTGGAAGTGAAAGAATTTAAAAGTTTATCACTTTGGCCAGATTATGCCCAAGAGATTTTTAACATGATATATGCCATTGTTTGGGGTGGGAATTCTTAACTAGGACTGTGACATGCATTTGGAACTAGTTTGTTCCAAACACTAGAATAGTACTGAAGAGTACTATTTATTCTGGTTTGGCCTTGTTTGAGTCTACATACATATATTCTTTTTCTCAACTTATTGCATGATATAATGACACCTTTTAAGATACAGTTAAGCCATAGAAAAATAGTACTTTTGAATGTATTGTTAACTATTGAATATTTGGGATATAAATCCTTAGCAGGAAATCTATTTTTGACTCATTTTAGTTCTGCATTCACAAATATTTTCTATCCCTGTTCCACATTAATGTACATTTTGGACTGGAGATGGTTTTGCATCTGCAGGGTGAATGATATTCAAATTTTATTCAATTAAAATTTACCATACAGCTCACATTTTTCTAAGTGTCTAGCATGCTTTTAAGCTAACAACTACAACAAAATTCAGAAGGACATTTGTCCAGATGGACTAACTATTAGCCATTCATGAATACTTATAAAAACAGTACAATGAAATAACAGAAAGAAGCAATTGAGTCACAATATTATATTTTATCTGTCTGTCTGTCCATCAGTCCGTCCGTCCATCCATCCAGTCAACCACTATTTGAACGATTTCATTTTTAGAGATGACTTGGCACAAAGTAAAATCTCAGAGGCACTTTTGTTTCTTCACAAGTAAATTGTGAAGTCCTAGTGTGGTTCAAATGTTGAACTTCCTGCCACATCTTGTTACCACTCTTTCCTGAAACAACTTAGGATGTCTTGATTTTTGTGTTTTAAGAAAGATATATTTAAGCTGTGTCTGTTTCCAGCATTGTACCCACTAGATGTGCTGGGACAAGAGCTCCCTGATTTCTGCTGAATACTGCCTTACTACCTAGGAACTCTGGGAGCTGCAGTTCCAACATACCTGGAGGCCATGATTGGAGGAGATGGATACATTTGAACAAGAATGTTGCCTCCATAGAATTGTTTTTAACGTATAAGTCAAATCCAAGCTTGGTTATGTCATTTATTTATTTATTTTATTTTTTGTTGACATGGGGACAGGGGAGAGAAATAGAAAGCAAAGAAATAATTTCAGGATACACAGTTCACAGATGGCTTGTCTTAGTGTTTAAATCATCTCAGAGAGGGAAAATGTCCTTGTTATTTAGATTGTTCAGAGAAATAATTGCTGTTATTGACAGAACACCATTAAAAGAACCTCCTAAGATTGTCAGACTGCTGTCTGTTTCAATGACAAGTCAGGTCAGCACTTCTATACATTTACATTCCTGTTTATCTACCCAGCTTTTCTTTTTGGGGGTGTATAAGTGTGAATGCCTGTAAATATTTCACATATGTGCTATAGGGCACCTAAATTTCCTTTAAATCAAAATCAAAGACCCATATAAGTTTTGCATTGAAATGGAAATATATAATCCAAAAATATCATATATATTTAGAATTCACTTTAAGCCAACCCTTACTCTTTTGAAGAGGTCTTATTAGAGGTAAATTATACATTTTACCACTAGAGCAATAGAGGAACCATTAGTGCAAATTTAAAGCACTGCAAAAACCAGTAGATATTATTAATTTCAGAGAAACAAAATCTATTTTGTACCTTTTTATTACTCCTTTTCTCTTTAATTTTTATTGACTACCTTTTATCTTAACTATATGTTCTTAGCACGATGCAGTTGCAATGCACTAAAATCGTATTAATATTTTATAGAAAACATATTTATAGTTCTTTATTTGGAAACAATGCAGCAGGTCTGCAGATCCTTGAATCCTTCTGGAATGGTGCCCTCCAAATAATGATAAATTACTTGTGCAGAATGCCATTTGCTAATTATATCCATGATTTACTGCAGAGCAAGACTTAAATCATTCATTTCAGTCTTGCGTAACAGTGCCATAAAATTTTTAGGTTTAAAAATGGTTTCCATGTGTATAATTTAAACAAATTTTAGTGCTATTGTATACAGAAAAATATTGTAGTCATCCATTTGTTATACACTTTGTCTCTCCCTCCTCCCCACCCACTGCCCTCTGCTTGTACTTTTAATGATCACTGTGTGGAATGGTGTTGCTTCATTTTCATAATCATAGCTTCTAATTCTACAGCAGTTTTAGCATATTAGGTTAACGAAGAGATAGTTGATTGTGTGCTTATAGTGTGTCAACCTTGTAGAAAGCTATTTAAAGAAAAAAAATCCTTAAAATATTAATTTAATTTGAAAGAAATATTACCTTAGGAAAAAAATAGATCACGGTGATCATATGGGACTATTGTTGTTGTAGAATGTAGAGTTCTTTTCTTCTGTTTTTTTCTCCAGTAAATTTGCCTTTTCATAACTGCAGGTGAGAAACCTTACAAATGTCCCCACTGTGATTATGCTGGTACCCAATCTGCATCGCTGAAATATCACTTGGAACGACACCACCGGGAGCGACAGAATGGTGCTGGATCACTCTCTGGACAGTCTCAAAGTCAAGAACACAAAGAAGAAACATCAAGTAAAGGATCAATGTTTGTTAGACCTGAAGTACTGAGAGGAGCTTTCAAGGGTCTTCCGGGCATAGATTTCCGAAGTGGGATGGGATCTCAACAGTGGTCACCAGGAATGCTTTCTTCAGATCATCCAGGTCATTCAATTGGCATCCCCTCTGAAGTTTCTTCAGATAATATGAAGGGTTCTGACACACCTTCCAAAGGGACACGCTTTTCTGACCTAGGCCGAGCATATCATAGCATGGTTGGAAATGGAGTGAACTTCCAAGGGTCTCTGCAAGCTTTTATGGACAGCTTTGTCCTCAGTTCCTTAAAGAAAGAAAAAGAAAAGAAGGATAAAGTCCTGTCCGATTGCCTTCCTACAAAACTTTTGGGTTCAGAGACAAGTGAGGAAAAGGTGTCCAGTAAGCAGAGAAAAGCAGAAAAATCACAGTATGAACCTCTTGACCTTTCTGTAAGGCCAGATGCAGGCAGTCTTCCAGGTTCATCAATTACTGTTCAAGACAATATTGCTTGGCATGGCTGTTTGTTTTGTTCATTCACAACATCATCTATGGAATTAATGGCTCTTCATCTTCAAGCCAATCATTTAGGCAAAGCAAAACGTAAAGATGGTGTTTTAGGATCAATTAGAAATGGTAAAGACCAACCTAGAGAGGCTGTTGCTTCAACAAATAAAGCCAACCTACTGTCATCTTCTCTACAGTCCAATAAAGATTCGGCAGTTTCCAATCTGATAGGTCAAATGGATGCGGCTTCTGAAAGAATGGCCCAGGGATCCAAGGATTCACCTGGAGAACAAAAGAATACCACTTGGCCTGGTCACGTGGACTCCACTTTTTATAATTTTGCAGCTGACTTCTATAAGCAATTTGGTGTTTACTCTGGAGTTGGTGGAGCACATAATTCTTGTACCACTACTGAAGTGGACCTCAAAACACAGTCTGAAGATGATTCACCCATGCTGCTTTCTGACCCTGTAAATAAAAGTGCTACTGATGACCTGTCAGACATTGCATCATCTGAAGATATGGAATCTTCTAAGGAAGAAACCATTGATGAGGAAGACATTGAAACCGAATCTGACCTTATGAACAAACCCTTGCCCAGTCTAAACAAAGATAGCAGCGACAGAGGAGACAGCATACAAAGCTCTGTTGCCTCCAAAAATTCACAAGGACTCATTTCACCCTTGCCACCTTCTGAAAAGCAGTGGCACACTTCGAATCTGCTTTCCCCACATGAAGCTGCACAAGTAGTAATGAAACCTGAACAAACGTCAAGCCCACAGGTCCTGGAGAAGCAAGTAAACATGCTGTCGGTCCTAAGAGCCTACAGCTCTGATGGCTTAGCAGCCTTTAATGGACTCAGTAGTAGCACAGGAAGTAGTGGATATATCAAGAGACCTGACTTGTGTGGTAAGTTTTAGAATCCTTCTTTCAGACCATTTCAGAAAAAAAACCATACAAAATTACTAAGTATGTTAATTATATTTGTTAGAACATTTGGCTTTCAAAAATGTCTAAAACTATGGGATAAATGTCTTCTTTGTTATAGAGCATGGACCTCTATTGACCATAAATGGTGCTTCTGTGCAAGAGTGTGGCCTTCTGATGTGGTCCAGGCCATTAAAAAAAATTACATTCATGTAGTATTAAATTAGATTAGCAGTTATATAAGAGGATTGTATTTATAATATGTGATTGGGACATTTGCTGCTCCAATGTTTTATCATTCTGATTTTGTTTTATTTTTTTAAACTGATGTGGTAACTTGCAAACTTTTCAGCATTTTGAATTGAGGAAAAGACACTGGACACTTTGTTAAGCCTTAGCCAAACTTGCTTTTTCAAATTTCTTTATGTTATATAAGGGTGTAACACTCAAATAAAAATCCAGTGAGCTATTTCAATATGTAGTTATATTTTTATAGGGAAATTTTGGAAGTACTCATCAGACAGTAATCTTTCATTATTTTCAAAAACTAAACAACTTACCATTTCAGTTTTCTTATTGGAAATAATGTGATCATCAAATAATATAATGAATATGATAGACACAGATATTAAAATGTAAAGATCCAAAATCATTATTATTCTTGAGTATATTTATATAGTTACTATTTTGCAGTAAAGTATGATTTTTGGAGTCACTGAATGGCAGGGTATTTTTTCTAGATTGTCTGAATATATGGGGCTGTCAAATTGTCTAGCCTGTATGAAGAAGTTCAACAAGTGACATACACTATTGCCATGCAGTTTTGGCATGGTGGATTTTGATTGTGGGCAAATTTGGAAGTCAGGGATGGTTAAGAGCCACCACTTGGGGATTCCAACATCCAGGAAGAAATTTAACACCCTTTTTATTCATTACATATTTTAGTTAAGAGTTATTTCCTTTGATCTCCCATATGACCCATCAACAAAGAAATTGGCTCATAGTCCTTCTGGAACCCCTTCTGATGCAAAATGACACAAACACGGGGATCCGAGGGTTGTGTAAATCCATCTTTTAATATCTACTTTACAGTTTTCAAGAACAGAAAGAGCTGCAAAAAGCATGAGTTGAAACATTGCAGGGAAGGAAATGTAAACATTCCAATTGTCCCAGTGAATGGCATATGATGGCATTGTCACCCAAAAGCAAGTGACAATCTGATGTTCCAACTTCAGCTTGGAGACAGGTGGGGAGTATATAAATACGCATTCATGATTTTGTTAGATGGATATTACTCCTTCTATAATGGAAGGAATATTTCAAAGACTTGCTGCACATGCATTGAAATGCTTCAGTTTGTGAGATCCGAGGTAAATTCTGATAGCACAGTATCAAGAAGAATCAATCTTAGCAAAGCAAAAGCACATAGTCTGAGTTCATCTAATGAGTCTGGACACGTAAAACAAGAGTAAGCAGCTTACAGATATCATGGGTAGTTGGAGAGACAGCTATGCCATACCTCTCAAGTTTGCATTTCACAAATCCAGGCCACTCAGATTGCACAGCTCAAAAATATATCAGGATGTTTATTCCAAAAATGTGACACCATTGATCTCCTAAATTGGAACTTATTCCATCAAGGAAGTGGTCTCTGTGGTAGAAGTAAAAAATTGAATTAGAATAATGTAGGAGAATGTTTCATAGTGATTCCCCCTCTCTGATTCTTTATTTTCTACTCAGAAGAATAAATAGATGAAGTGAGGCATCAGAATGAGTCCTTTGCTATTTATCTGGCAAACCATCTGAAGGATGTTTTCAAATTCACCCACGAGTATTATTTTTGATCTAAAAAGAGAGAAAAAAAAAGTTCATCTTCTGGATTCTTGACATTGAAGGCATCAGGTCATAGACATATATAGTTTCAAGAATAAGCTGAAGCTACACATTGCTTGGATTTATAACGTGTTACATTGTGTGAGAGAGAACTTAGAACTGATTGTGTTTGCCATTCTAAGCCCAGTAGCCATAACTATGCAGAGCAAAGAATATTTTCCAAGTTCGTTTTTAAAAAAAGGAGAAAAAGCCCACTGTGGGATTTCTGACAGTTTGAAAAATATTGACAGCTGTTAATGTTATGCAAATTAAAAGTCCCACTTTCTCTCCTTTTAATAGCAATTCTGCTTCATAATTCTAAAAAGGGGACTGCCCAAACAAACTAAAATTTGAACTTCCCGAGTTGCTAATTTCAGGGCAGGACTGTATTCAAAGTTTAACCTTACCTTCTGTTTAAGTGTTATATCGTTCCCCCACCTCCTCCCCCTCCTCCCCCCCATATATTTCTCAGCTACTATTTGAACAGGGTTATCATTTGGCCTGATCTTAGAGAAGCAGATTGATGGCATTTCCTGATAGAATCCAGAAAACATTTACCGATTGGTGTTTGACGGTGTTTAGCATTTCAAATGGATGCTTCCTCAAAGGATAGCTGTAAACAACAGTAATAATGGATGAATGTTCAACTGGTACTCATACAAAACATGTTATTAGATTTACTGCTAAGGTATCATTTAAATGTAAACCAACCTGGGTCAGGGGTGGGAGGCAGAAGAGAGGATAAAGGAAGAATTACTGTTGCTTCACTTGCTGAGTTGAATTTAGAAGGTTTGAACAAGCAGATATCTTGGAAACGGCTAATGGAAGACTAATGTCAGATATCACTAGACTGAGCAAACCTTTTCATGCACATCCTTTTCAGCCCAATTCAGTCAGGTTTTTGGCCAATGGGATGCTAATGTAATCCTTATTGCCTTTCTTTCTGACTAACATAGATCCAACTGTTTTCAAATGTAGTACAGGCAAAACTCAAAACCACTTCACAGTTCAGTAGATTGATTGTGGGTATTCATCATGTGTTTTTCTTGGTATATATGCTGCTGAGAAGCAAGGAGTCCACAGATTCCTACCATATGTAGACTCAGAGCACCCAAGGCGAAAAGAATGGGCATGTTTCTTACCCATTACAATAAAGATCTGCCATCTTTTCACAACTGACTTTTGAAGAATTATCAGCTGGCTTGGATACTTGCTAGATGGAAAAGGCAGGGTATACATTGGATGAATTAAAAAAAGAGAAATAAATGCTCAAAGAAGGTAGCAAAAACATGCAAAGCATGATCTCTGGAATTTTTTCCAACCCTTTAATAGCAGCTCCATTCTGGGTCACATAACCACAAAGGGAGGGCGAAGGAGTCTTAGAATACTGCAGTGGGCAGCATTATGAGCCACTGCTCATAAGAGCCACCCAGCTGCCTTTTCCACAGGGAAGCATTGGGAAAATCTTTTCCTGGATTTTTTATTTTTTTTACTTTGCCCATTTTGAAATCAATCTTTCTTTTGAACAACCTCTCTCTCCACACCAAATTTGGTCCAGTTTTGTTACGTTTCTGTAGAGTTATTCTACTGATGGATAGACAGAAGGACAGATAGCCCCTTTACATAATTTCTTTCCAACATTCTGTTGGGTTGGGAAAAAAAAATAAAAAGATAGAGGGCTAGGATAAAAAAAGAATTAAATTGCTTTAATTAAATTTACCTCTAAATTTAGTTAAAATTAACTATAGTCAATATGGTTAATGATTTCCTTTCGGTAATATCATAAATACAATTTGATAACAATTTTTGGGGTTTGGGGCTTGTCCCCAGTACTTTGCGGGGGCACACAATAACTTGGAACCTCAAGTTGTGCAATAGAGTGCTCATTAAACAATGTCTACATAATGTTTCTGTTCATTACTATATGGTGAAATAAAATGTTCCTAATAGTGCAAAGCTAGATTAGGAAACTCAGATCGTGTAACAGGGGGCATTCATTTTTTTAGTTGGGATAACAACTGGGAGGACTTCTTGCATTCATTTCACTTTGTTTCTCAAATTATGTGTTACTCTCATTGGCTCTATGAGTCTTAAACATGAATGTTTCATTTAATATGTGAATGCGATGGCGGGACAATCAGTTAGAATGCTATCTTTATTAATACTCTCCATATGTGAAATAGGCTCACCCCTCAATCAGATCTTCCTGGCTCCTAGCTCAGAAAACTGGTTACTAGTTCACATGACAGTCAGTTGCTCTCCTGCTTTCAGCATCCAAGTTTTATCTGTACATTTTGGGAGACTATAATCGTATCATTTGTTTGCTTGTACCATGGGCATTAGCAGCAAGCTCAGATCGATATCATTGTTAAGAACTATGGGTTTTATTCCAGTGTCTTTCAGTAAACTAGCTATGCTTTAGGGTTGATTCATATATTACTTTGTAAAAGAGCAGTTGACCCCGACTTGTTCCCCTCCCTGCCCCCCCCCCCCCACCAACTCCTGTCTTGCTTTATTTCAGATCAGCATCATGGATCAGGCTCATTTGTGACACAAGCTGTCTATGCTTTCATTTAAATATGCTTCACTTACATAAATTGTTGAAGTAGCTAGCAACAGTTTGGAATCAATTTAGTGTGATAACTTTTTTTTTTTGGCATTTCATGAAAAGAACATAAAGCAGAGTACAAAAGTTTATTTTGAGTTGGTGATAGCTAGATCGCTATAGGGTTTACATCCATCCTGAAAATCATATTAGCATATAATGCTTTTATTGACCCCAGCCTGGCTATAAGGAATGCATCAGTTGCTTAGTCCAAGGATGCTTTATGATAAGCTTAATGGTATGTGTGTGTGCACGTGTATTTGTGTGCAAAGATTTGAGAGGCAATAGATTGTAAACCACTATATGCTTTGGTTTATGATATTTAGTAGAACCACCTCTTCAAAGCATTATTAAATGATTAACAGGAACACAGAGAGGAGAACACAGCTAATTTGAGTAGCTGTGTTCTCTGTCTTTTGCTTGCTATGCAACCCCTCCCATTATCTGTAAATGTCACACAAATATCTGGAAGAAATGGGACTCTGTATGTACAGCTCTGTGCATGGAAGCTTCTGTTAAATTAAGAATCCTTCACATTTAGGAATCCTTTTGTTTGGAATCTTCTGGATACCCAAATATCCTAGGAAAAAGCGTGTGACCTAAGTTATTTGGCATCGGGGCAGATCTACTTCGTGCATCTGTTTCCCACCCCTCACTCCTCCCCCATAACTTCCTGGTGATTCTGCCTTAGTTAGGGAGCTCAGTTCAGTTCAACTTTATCACAATAGAATAGCAGTATTAGCCATCCTTAAACACATTGTAAAATTAAATCACTGAATGCTTATAAAGCACTTGTAATGGTTTTGGAAAAAGAGAGGTATACAAATATCAGATGCTATTTCATTGTTCGACAGAGAACTGTGTTCTGTATCCATTTTGCTTTTTCAAGGCCTTTGGCTGTTTGATGTTTCTTTAACCACTGCTACAAAATAAGGCTTAAATAAGAAAATAAAAGGTTTTGATCTTCCTTAAACGTTTTAATACTGCAATTATAAAATTAAACCTTTTTTAGGGTACATTGTGTTGCTGAAAAATAGACACACTTTTACCGGAACATAGACTGCTATTGAATTGTTCTCTTCAAACGTCATTTGGATTGGTGGATAATGCCATTAACACTGTTTTGCCACTACGTGGCACCAACATAAATTTAGTTATACCTACGCATAGTCAAGAAATTCCGGTACTTATTTTAGAGAGACAATCAAGTTCTTGTCTACCTTTTGAACTGCTGTATTTACCAAACGTTCAATGACAGTTGGTGCTAATTGTAAAATAACGTATAATTTTCTGAATTAGTCATTGATGCTCATTTCTAAGTTTCTTCGGGTCTACTTTGTTCCTTTTAGTGTTTCTCTATTTTTTGGAACCATAGTTTGATTCCTAAAAATATCCGGATATAATTTGACTGGAACTGTGTCTTTCTTACTAATAGAATAGTTAATCATTTGTTTTAGGGCAGATTTGGCTTGCATGATGACAATTTTGTTGTTTTACTAGATATTATTGGTCATTTTTCCCAGATAGCACTCTTATCACATCAAGAAGGTGTATTTAACAGAACGTTGTATATTTCATGCAATATCTACTGTTTATTCTTACTTTAATTAATATTATGAATTGGCATGCAAAACTATGTTTGAAAGGAAGGGAGGATATGCCTCTAAAGATTTTGTCTTCATGGATCTAATTCACAGCACTTGGCATAGACTAACATTAACTAAATAGATCCTTTATTTCCTTGAGAACTAGCCATATACATCTTATTGTACATTATAGGTTTTGCTTAGAAAGGGTACATATATAATGTTAGTAGACGTGCACCAAAAACTGAATGCTGTACAGTAGATATGGATACCCAACTCATTATAGACTAAAGAGATGTCCCTGAGACATCCCTGAGGCTGTTCTACATGTAGAAATTTGTGCAGATAAAATCACAATCTGCTTCTATCACCTAGTGATGTCTTTTGACCAACTTCCCAAACCTGACTAATCAATCTGTCTTTTTAGGCATTTAGAGGGTAGCTGATGTTTTTTTCTGTTGCATCCTTTTCCTTCTGATTCTTAAGTTTCTCCTAATCTTTATTCACAGGATCCCACTGTTTCAGAAAGTAAATTTTGTGTGCAGGGGCATACAGATTTTCATGTTAAATTTAAGCTACAAGAAGAATTAGTAAAGGACTATTGAATGAACTTGTATTATTTCAGATTTTAGTACACACTCTAGGGAGAGGGCCCAATTCAATAAAATCCATACTCTTACTACTGAATAAGGTATCATGTTTAAACTGTCCTCCAACCAATTTATTTCAAGAATATTTAACATTATTTTTTTTTAAAAAAAAAATCACAACAACAATGGCAAGCATAGACCAAAAAAAACCCCCTTCCCATTTTTTTTCCCAAGAGATTTGTGCCTTCAGCATGCATATCTACCAGGCAGGCACATTTGTGTTCCAAATGTCACTCTCAGTGTGTAATGCTGGATAAAAGTTCCCCTGGGGGGACACACATGTATGATCTATCACTTTCAAATGTACATATGCACTCATAAATATATTTGCCACTGGCACCCTTATTTTTGCAGAATTATTCACCATTGGGAGAGATTTGGATTACACCATTGACCTCTTAGCCATCTCCTTCAGGTTCTCATTCTGATGCAAGTTTCTTTGTTCTTAATGAAGTTGCTCCTCATGTTTGTCTATGTTAACGGAGATCAAAAGTTGGCCCCAAGTCCTGGGCCTTCAGCTGCTGTTGTGGATAATGCATTGCTATTTGCGTGGCAATATCCAACCAAACTCATATGGCCTTGCTCCTTTTTTAATTAAGTCGAATGCCAGCAACCCGATGAAGTTTGCACTCCTGGATAAAAGGGCCGGTCTGTGTCTAGCACAGTATTTGCCAAATGGTTCGCTAGTCATTTCAGTACAAACAAATGGATGGTGTCAGTAAGTCTGCAAACACTGTTGACATTTAGCCTTGTTTATGTTACTTTCCTTTTGCTGCACATTTTTGGCTCAAAAAGCTACTGTTGGAATCAACAGTGACTTCCTAGCAGAGGAGCCAAGCTCTTCTGCCTTCCACCCTGGGATCACTTGCAATATTAAGAGTGGGGGTTTGACTTCACCATTCTTAACATTAAATATATTTTTGGCTATCTCAAGTTAGAATGAAATGAGTCTTCCGATTTCTAACAAGACAGATACCAAGGTTAGAATGTTTGGTTACTGTCAGATGCTCCCCTACGCTTTCCAGTTCTGAACTGGGAAGTTCACTGGAAAATCCAGCAATTTTTTATCCTAGTTTCCAGAGACAGATATGCATCTTTGATACAAAATAGGCAACACTTACCTTTTCAGCACTCCGTAGATATTCAGAATGAGAGCAGGGGACAAGAAGCGAAAATCAGCTTCCATCCCATCATAGTGTAAATGTAGGATCTCGTGTATTTAAATCATTTGAAATGCAGAAAAAGAAACAATAGCAATTTCAGATTAATTAAATAGATGATCCAATATTGTACTAAACGATGGTGTTTCGATCAAAACAATCTTTCTGCACTTCCACAGCACTCATCCAGTGACAGTCTCTGTGCCTTTCTCTTTCAAGCACATTCAAGCTGTAGTTGCTTCTAGAAACAGCTGTAATAGCTTTTTTGCATCTGGTTCTACACACAGACAAACAGGTTCTAGGATTCCTTTACATACCACTCAGTATTGAGACCACACTCCAACACAGAGGTAGATAAAAAATATAGAGTGCAGTAGGTTTAATCTGGCTTCTTGGGCAATTATTATGGCCAAAATATTCAATGTCTTAAGATTATGAACACAAGTATCTATGTGTAATTCAGATTGCAGCTATAAGATATGTTAATTAAACTATAGTTTTGGAAGAAAGAAATGTTTAAGTTAAAGGAAATTGTATTTCAAGCAATTCAGCAACAATAATTTGTTTTTAACATTCTGGATTATTCTGCTATATTCTTTTAAACCAGGATCAGGGCCAATTCTTCAAAATATGGGACATCTGAAATCTCTAATCCAAGAGTACCAAAAACGGAGAAACGTTAGACTTTGATCTAATTCACTGTTCTTTTAATTGCAATACAACTATAAGTATTTACAGTACTGTATTCAAACCATGGTTTTCTATAACTTAAATTGTGATCATACTAAACCACAATAGCATAAAGGTGTAGGCTGTAATCTGTCAGAGAACTACTCATGTGTAATTCTTATTGAAATCAGTATGATTTACAGATGTGTGGAGTGAGACTGGAACTGTGGACATAAAAGATTATAAAACAGTCCTATGTCATTGTTTTAATCTGAATTTTTGTGTCATATAGAGACCCCAATCACTTTTTTTAAAAAAAATAAGAACAGCTATTTTGGATTTCCTTTTATTCTTGTAAAAATGTGTAATCTTGTTGCATTTCTGAATTGCTGCTTTTTTTTCCTTCTTGTTCCTAAATTATCATGTCACTTGGCACAAGTGTAATTATACCTGTTGCTCTGTTAACTCTTTAAATCAAAGAGGAATTTCTATATATTTGTCAGTAGGAATTATAATGTGTGTTCACTATAACATGTAATTGCAGCAATACAAAATGAAAGGCTTTGTATATGTTCTGTAATGTAGGCATATGAGTCTAGAGTATGGATTTCCATACAAGTGAAAGTTTCCTTCCTTTTTAAAAGGTTATTTATTGTCATTTCTACTTCAGTTTGAACTAGTTTCAAATTTTGTAATACTTTAGGAGGGGGGAAATGATTGTAGTTATCTTTTTTCATATTCTTTTGAGAAATGCTTCCAGTTTAATATGTTGAGTACTGGATTATTTTTTCCCTTCGTCAAGAAATGACAGTGAAATTCAATGAATAACACACTGACGACCACAGTTTAAAACCTGTGATTGAAGTGAAATGTGTAAACTTCTGCTGGGTTATCATGTGCTTTGAAATAGAGTATTGTTGGAAGTAATTAGAAAATATATTAAGGTTTCTTGGTAATGAAGGCATGTAAGTTTTAATAATTGTTGCTTTCTGAATAAGTGTCACACTTTATCTTTAAATGTATATGGAGTTCCAAGTTAGGTCATTTCTGAATGGAATGTAAAACAATACTAGAAACAATGCTTCAATAACTTATCTTGGTGTTGCTAATAAAATTAAAAAGCTGTTAAACATTAGTATAGTTTGGACTCATTTTGTTAATTCACTCAACAGCAGAACTGCCAGGAAGCTGAAAGACAAAATCCAGCTTGAAGTGTTTTTTTCTTTTTCTGTTCTCTTTTTTTTTAAACAGAAAATTGAGCAGAGCAACTGGTTGGGTTTTCCCCCCCAAATACCTTGTGTAAAAAGCCCCAGCCCTTCTTTTCCTTCTTTCCTTCTTTCCGTCCTTCCTTCTTTCTTTTCTTTCTTTTTCTTTCTCCCCCGCCACTTAATAATTGGTGGAGGAAGCATATGTTTAAGTGGGTCCTAGAAAATGCCTCGGAGATGAATTCTACCTTCACGGCTGCACACCAAGAATAACTGAGCAGGACTTGAGAATGATGAAGATTTACATTATGCCAGATAAAGGGGGAGGCAGGCAAAGCAATTCTGCCTTTTCCCACCTGTCTCTTTCCAGACGTGTCCCATTCTCTTCTCTGTTGTGTGACATATTTACAGTTTTTTTCCTCACTGTAGCAGGAGGCACAGGGCAGGCAGGCAGAAGGCAGAAGTCACTGCAGATTCCCCATTTCCTGCTTCACAGGAAATTTTAAGGGCATAGTGTCAAATTTTCAGGTTTAAACTTGGCAATCCTAGAAGAACTTAATGGTGGTGGAGATATGAGCCATACTGAATGCCCATCAAGACAATACTATTGATACTGACGGGAACTACTGTAGCTTGCTAGAAGAATTTATCCTATACCTCCTATCAGCTTGAGAACTTTTTTCAGTTGCTTATCTCCTAAATATATGTTTCTGTTCTTCATTCTCCCCTTCAATATCTTACTTAATGTTGTCAGTTTTGAATAACATATTGTAGCTGTTTTGTTTTGTTTTGTTTTGTTTCTACCATCCAAACACCATGAGTCAGGACCTGACATTTAAGTGTTCTGTGTCATACTGAGAAAAATCTGTAGTTCACCAGTTGAACAATTATATTATTTTGGAATGCTTGGGAATAATACAGCATTTGTGAGATAACTAACATTTATCCAGACTCAGTGTGAGATTGTTCTCTCTCTCTCTTAGATAGCACTTCCCCTGGATAGCAATCCTTTTAAACAAACACATCCAACACTGAAAAAGTCAGAAGGTTGAAACTGTAAATAAAATCTTTACTCCTTAGTAGGAGACTCTGTATCTTATTGGTTGTAAGAATGGCAAGATTATATCCCAGCTGCACAATGGAATATTTGTATATTGGAGTTATACTTAATCACATCTGATTCTATAACGATGCAGCTGAAGTCACAACACTAGGTCATGAAAACTATGTTCCCATTGTGTAAGGATCTTATTTTGCCATTTGTCACAAGGAGCATTTTTCTCTGTTTTTTTGGTTACATATCAGCTATAAGTGATTCACATATATATTCAGATACATTTTATGTAGAGATTATTTGCTTAACATATTTTTTAACCGTTTGAAGAATAGAGCACTTCTCAGGTTGTTGATAAGTATTGCTTTGACAAACGGAAGTCACTGATTTTTCACCTTAACAGCTTGGAGTGTTCTGGATGTACATTCTAAATTACATATAAAAGCAAAGATAGCTGTGCTGGTTCATGAGAGAAAAAACAAAAAATTGGGCAATATCTTTCTAAAGACCTATACATATATCACAAATAAATGAATAAACTTTTGAATTCTTCCCAATTAAAGAGTTCAAAGGAACTCACAAACATGCACATTCATGACATTTTGGTTCATCCTAAGAAGGATTTTACCCAACTGTTGATTTTGTATGCTAATTTAGGTGGGTTGAAACATTGGATCATTTGCAGTAGAACTTCAATACAATGAATTATTAGAACTATTAAATAAATTTGCAAACTTATGATGGTTTGGTTTTCAGTTTCTTGAAGAACATCTCTCCTTGCCAGGAAATGGCTCTTAGAATTAGAAGCTGGATATTCAGGAATAGTGATGGGGTGAAGATCTTTTTTACATACACAAGGCAGTGGAGAGATGAAATAATCATAATCTAACTGCATATGGAGGTCCATTCATTTAGTCCAGAGGATTACAGCTCTCTTGCCCTAGAGATTTCCATAAGGGGTGGAAAAATAAGCCAATAAACTGCATGATTAGCTCACACAATCAAAATTTTGAACGCCAGAATAGGCTGAGATGGAGCAGAAATAAGTAGCGTTTGATAACTATGGATTTCCTAAAAAAAGGAATATCTAGCAAATTCATTGTGAAATAAACTATAAAGTTGAAAATCCAAATTCCTAATGCTACCCAGGAACCCAAATTAATTAAGGTATACTGGAATTTACTTTCCTCATATTTTAGCCAAGTTGCATGTGTCCAGGCCAGTTCAACTCAATCCAGAAACAATTTTCAGTAACCTCAACAAACGTTACTTTAGAATAGTCTGCTTAAGATTGCAGCCTTAATTTAATGCAATTATCCCCATGGAAATTTCTTTCCTGTATAGATTTTCAATTGAACATTTTCATGGGAGGGGGGTCCTTTTGGTTCCATGAAACGGTGTGATATATTATCTCCCTTCACAAGGTTTCTTGTTAAATAATTTTTTTTTCAGGTGTAGCATATTTCAAATACACATAGAGAAAATCTGCTTACCAGTTTGAATTTGTAAGGCACTTCAGAAAAACACAAGACTAATCAGAAGACTTGTAGAACTTCAAACACGTGCAATACATTGACCAGAAGTCAATGCATTGTAAACGAATGACTCATGAGCACAAGACCTCTGCTACAGCCACTGACCTTTAATTCAGCAAAGTTGCAAACTTTACATCTTTGACAGGTCTTGCAAAAGCTGAAAAATCAGGAGGGAGGAAATGGATTGTGCCAGGGAAATTGATCAATCGCTTTAGTCAAACTGTTTGTACCCATGAAGATCTTCTTTTTTTATGCAAGACTATTGGACTTCACATCTGTGCATGGTTAACCCTTTGTGCGGGAATACAACTTTCTCTCTGATGGAAGTGGACTTGCTGCAAAACTATAAGGTTCTGTGTTCCATTCTTAATTTCTTCAACTTTGGAACCCACCCACCCACATTTAAAGAATGATCATCCCATTAATATCCGCCATACAATTCATGCACAAAAGTTTGAAAGCGTGTTTTATTTTTTTCCTTGGCCAGATATATTTTCTGGAGGATGGACAATAACAGTTAGTTGTCCATACATTCTTGGTGAATTTATGATAGGCTAACTTGAAGTCCATCACCCTCTATTTTATTTCTGCTATATTATTTCATATTAAAAAAAAAAAGATACTCCACATTTTTTCAAGAAAAACAATTTTAGGCATATACTGACAATATAGTAATCCCCAGAACTTGGAATCACATTTGTTTATTAAGGAGCTAAAAAATTCCAAGGCAACAAAATCAGAAATTTATAAGAGCAAAACCATAAAATATTCTACCAACACATCCATACAAGGCAATTTAAGAGTCAAACTTCAGCACACCATTTAAAAGGCCAAGTACTTTTTAATTCTATTTCTATAAATTGTCCATGGTTGTTAAGGCAGAAGGTAGCATATAAATATCCTAGATATTAATTAATTTATGCGTTCCTCAGACCAAATATGTAAGGATACCATGGATCATTTTTCTTTCCTCTAAGAAGGTATCCTATAAATAGATACCCACTGTAGTTCGAAGTCACTACTATCAATTGGCGCCATTCCCATTAAAGGGTCAGTGTACGTATTACAGTGAACTCTGGGTTATTTTAATTAACGTGTGACCCAGCTAATTGTGGATTAAGGCTTAGTTGACAAGACCTGATTAGTCAAACCATGATCAAACATGTAAACCAGAGTTCTTGGTGCTGCACATGGTGTTATTTCTGCAGTGAAACCTCGCATATCCTTCAGAAGGTGCAACTGGGCAAAATTGAAACAGCTGCAATCATGCATTTTGTGAGCCCGTCGCCCACATACAGTTCAGTAATGGCTAACGGTAAGTGACCAGTCTCTCCCATCTACTGATATTTCTAGTCTATCTGTATCAGTTGCCCGTATCAATCACATGGGGTTTTATTCCATCATTTTTGCTTTCTAGAAAAGCCAAACCTGAAAAAGTCCAATGAGATTATTCCTTGAGCTTCTTGAAACGGGATAATTTTCAGACTCTTGGAGAAGAGATTGGACAGGAAAAGGCAAGGATATTCACGAACACTTCTTGAGCATCATATCGTTAAATGTGCAAGAACAGCGTATGCCACACTTGAGAATTTCACTGAAATTCTCTTCTCCTTTGAAATAACTTTTGAAAGCAAATAGTCCTCATTAAATTGGATGAGAACTGGAAGGAAAAACAATGCAGAACTTTCTGTGTGGCACTACTTTAAACATATAGTACTCTTATTCTCTATAACAAATGTTACTTATTGCAAGCATTTACTTAAAAGGAAGATTTGTTTTCCCCCAAATAAGACATGGACACCTTAGATTTGTTAAGAATGCAGAAAGAGGAGCAGATGGATTTTTCCCCCCTGTGGTCACCTATAGGAAGCATTGTCTTAAATTCAAAATTGTTTTCTATTGGAGTGCACAGTTTTCTAAAATGGATTTTTGGTAAGAGTATTAATTTGCCTAGTTGCTGCTCCAATTTTAACTGATGAAGATAGCTAGAGTGGGATGTACTGCGAGATGCAGCCATCTTTAGGATAAAAATCTGGTACAATTCATTTGGAAAATGTTTTCTACTAGTTTTACTGAAACACTTTTAGGAACTCACAGGAGCTTATCTCATAGACTCTTGTCCCCAAAGATGTACATCAAGACAGAAGAGTGTCCAATATTTTTTTTCCCCACTGGTTACATTCTCACCATCAGCTCCCCTTCTGTTTGTTTGGGGAGACTCCTGGAGTTTAATCAGAATTATTTACAAGATAATGGCCCATTGGTTGTAGTAAGACAGATGCCGTCTGTGGGAATTTGGTGTTTTATGCTTTGTACATTGCACTGCCATTGCGGCTTACAGATGGGATCACAGTGGTACTGGTGCAGTCTCTTTTAAAAAGAAATTTAGAGATTTTCAGAAGGGTTGGGGGGATTGTAAACCGAGAAGATATCAGAGCATTTGCTTGTTTCCATATCTAGAAGCTTTGAATGTGTAGGAAATAGTTCTAATGCTTCTTAATGTTTGTTAAATAATATTATTTAATATTATTATATATATGGAAGAGGATTAACAACATTTCTGGGCTGTAGGAAAGCAATTGATAATCCATTAGACAAAGAAAGGAAAGAGCTGGTGATAATGGATTTTGAACTCAAGAAGCAGTGCATAATGCAAGACAGTCATTGTTGGTTGGTGAGGAATCTGAAGTGAAGAAGAGATAATACACAGCATTTTCAAAGTTTTTAGTTACAGGTCAAAAGTTAATAAGTAATTCAAGGTTAAGGGCCTGTGGTTAAGAAGCAGAGACCCAAGGCTTCTACAGTGTTGTTGTGATACTGTTTCACTGCCAACTAAGTTGTTTAACAATCCAACTAGCAATGTAACCATATCAAGTCTGAAATCCATTTGCTTTCAGTAAGCCTATGCATTTGCCCTCGAATGTTGGTGTGGTACGGCTACTTTGGTGCCATAGGTAAGATGTGCTTGGAGACACTGTGCTTCTACATCTGAAGGCTGGTTGACAGCTGTATTCAGGAGATCTGGTGAGAAGAGTACTAAGTAGGGAGTCATTGGCCCTGAGGATTATCCCCATAGTCAAATCCAGATGATAATACAGACCATGAATAAAATATTGTTACCGATTTTTATTTTTTGTTAATCTTCTCTTGGTTAACATCTAATGGGGCAAAGGATGGCAAAAGTAATGCAATTCTGTGCGCAAATAAAAGCTGGATTATGATTACAAAAAAATCACCTGTATATGCATTGTGTTCTAAGTTCAACTGTCATGACCATATTCTCCTATATATCTGTAGATTTTCTCCATATTTCATAATTACATAATACTTACACATATCATTTATTATTTCTGCCTTATGTGCAATTTTAAAAAATTCTACCAAAAACAGTAATCCATATACACTAGAACTATTATTCCAGATAGAAGTCCAGGCAAAAGTTACAGAATTTTCTCTGCCAAGTTTTCCCTTAGATGCGACCTGCTTTTAGATTTAATAAAATCAGCAATAAATAGATATAGGTGTGAGAGAATTATATTCTCTGGACAATAGCAGTATTTCTGTTTGTAGGAAGAAAAATAAATGTTTGATATATATGCTGGCTTGTGATACTTTTCTACAACAGTAACTGTATTAGGAAAGCCAACCGTTGTTCTGTTCACCCAAATATCATATTCTGAGGGCACCACAGCCAAATAGATCAAGAACTTTGTAGATGGAGCAAGAGATTTCTCCCAAGATGTCTGTGAAGCTAAACATGGCTTTCATCTGTCTTTATTTACTCAAAATTTAATAAGGGGTGAATCCATTCTGAGAAACCTTGCTAATTTTATGAATAACCTAACCAAATAACCAAAATACTATTTTTGATTCCCAGGGATGGGCAGAACCCTCTAAATTCAACTCCAGCTTCACTTTAGACGTTTGGTCTGCAAAGAGTAGGTTGAGACCAATATTAGGTTGCAGCTTGACCTAAGGTGAGTTACTGCAGAAATACTTTCCAATGCAAATAGATAGTAAATGATTAAGAAATTGCTTCCTCAATACATGTGTTAAGCTTCACCCCTGCGCTTAGCATAAATCAGAAGAATCAACCTGTATTTCAGTTGTCAGCTAGACTTGGCAGAAGACTCACAGACATGACTTGGCTAGATTAGAATCTTTACTGAAGACAATAATGAAGCCTCAGGTACAACAGGTACTCAGTTGATTGCCTTTTGCCGCTGAAAGAAGTCAGAGCCTTTATTACATATATGTCTATTCTCCACTTTAAATACTGGACTTTTTTATAACAGATACTTGGCTGGTCTCTTGATGGCCTTGGGAAGCAGCTGAGATATATTTACATAACAGTTCTCTCTAGTCGGTGAACTATTGTTTCTGTCCAGCTTCAGCCCTTCTTCCCTCAGCCCTTAAGGTATATGTGCGCTATAAAATGATCTTTCCTGCATCAGAAAAGATCAAAGACTACTTCTTCACATGATTTACTAGCATCTAGAGATTTGTGATAACTTTTCCTTGGGGAGATGTAACATCTATTTCTAAGTGTTTGTACGTTCCTTGAAATTCCTAGGAGAGTTTTTAGGATAGTGGTTTGTTGTAACTTTCACATTTCTCCTGCCATGTTGTCCAGGACTGTTAGCAGCAGAGATCCAATTGTTCTAGTGTTGGGGCTGAGAGCAGGGACATCACATACAAGTCTCTTTATGAAATAGTTTCTCTCTTTATAGCCACAAGAATAAATAATAGTTAGTAATTTATTTGGGATAGATATAGCTATGCACTTTTGGAAAAGGAATACAAATGTCACTCTTGCAGGGACCAATGTTCCCACCTTCAGTTTATTCACCTTATATAGTGGTGCTTAAAAGTGCTTACAAGTTTGTGAACCTTTTTGAATTTTCAGTAGTTCTGCATTAAAGTGATCTCTTCTCCACGCAAGTCCTAAAAATAGATAGAACCCAGTTAAACAAGTTAAAAACATTGTGCTTCATTTATTTATTGAGGAAAACAATACAGAAATATCGAAAATTCAAAAGGATTCACAAACTTTTAAGCACCATTGTAGGGGTTATATTTCATGAACCCTATGAATCAGAACAATCCCATTTTCTGACGTTGATATTGGTGATTCTAGTTTTAGTGCAGACAAACGATAGGATTCCCATACCAACAGTGTTCTAAAAGCAATGATCAACTTAAAATGCAGATAGTTGTTTTTTATGACCATTAAGATATTTTGAACTCTCAGGACTGAGTTTTCATTTAACAATCCTTTCTTTCCCTTCCCACTTCCCTGCTGCTGTGACACACTTGAAGGAAGTACGTAGAAGTTCACTCTGTTCTGATGGCATCATTCTGTTGATTGATCTTACTGTTCTCTGCACTTATTATCCTGAGATAAACTTCTCATTCTAACATTTATTTCTGTTTTGTTTAGGTGAATTGAAATTGTTGGAGTATTATAACATAGAACAGTTTTATTACTTAAGTAACACAGAGGTCTATCTTTCCTTGCTGTGTACTTTCTGCTCCAAAATGCCTACTTCTTTGCAATTTTTCTGTTGTTCATAAGATTGCCTCCTCCTCCTCTTCCACCTGCAAATGGTATTTACTATATGTCTGAATTATCAACCTAGCTAAGGGAAGTTGTGGGTCCATGCCAATGTCAAAGGCTGCTGCTTGAGTAATAATTAATAATTAACGTTATGAGACTGGCAATGATTTGAATTGTCCCAGGTTCAAGAATGAATGCAATTTGTTAAATTCAGTCTCAACTCTCAAAGATAGCTGATCATTTTCACAGGACTTGTAGTACCAAATGTATAATGCTTTTCTATAAAAATGGGGGGGGGGGGGAGGAACCAACCTTAAGACACTTGAAAGATCATCAGCTAATGAAAAGTGGTTGAATGCACAGCTTCTTATTTTTCAGCAAGATTCAGCTCAAGGTTGCCCATTACAGAAGAAATGTTAGATTGGTGGCATCTAATGTTCATAGACCTATTGTGTTAGCTTCTGCCTGAAACAGTGAGACATCTAAACCTAGTGGAGAGAAATCTTTTAACGTCCTGAAAGATAATTTATGCTGTGACCAATTACTTCTGTCATGGAAGGGGGAATTAAGTCCCTCTTCCGTGGGTGGGATTCTAGTTCCCACTTTCAGAGCTCAATGGCTAGATTTCTAGACCTTTATCCTTGTCATTCTCTTCAAGCCAGACTTTTCCTGTTAAAACTTGTTTAAATTACAAACTAGCAGTAAAAAAAAAGAAGATCATGTGTGTTTCCCGTTGAACAGGTTCTTTAGGCTATTATAATAATTAAAAACATATGGTGCCTACATGAGTTAGGGAGAAACCGCAGATGTACAAATTAGCTATTATATAAGGTTCTGTTTTTGTGCCCTTAAGAGAAAGAGAATCAAACCACTAAAGTTTAAAAGACAAAGTCCTTCCTTCCTCATTCATGTAATGGGGAGTATGTTGGGGAGAACTCACCCAGCAGAAGGACTAGAGTATTTGGAAAGGATATAGTAACACTTTTTCCCTCTTCCTACGAGTTTATTGGTGACCATGAAGCCTTTTGCATTTTTTATGATGGTTCTCTGCAAAGTTGGTGAAGGTTCTATTTATTAAATATTGAATTGAAATTGAAATTGGACTGATGCAACCAAAGTATATTTCTTGGCATTCTATTTTTTTTTTCTTTTTAAGTGGCATGTATACTAGTATTGATTATACTGCAAATAGTCATTTGTTTTAATTTTAAAAAATGCAGAATTGATTTGGAGAAGGTGATAAATATCACTAATAAAAAAAAATCAAAATGGGGATTTATAATGATTCTTTCTTAAGTCAATGCTTTAGCTGGGCTTAATGGAGAATAAAAGTAGATATATTCAGGAGTAGCCAGAGCTAATGATTAGTTTTTGTTTGGGAGCACAGCAAGAATCTCACTATTCTGATAATCATAAAGAGATTTAAAAAAAAAAAAAACCAGCTATCTTGGAACTTATTTACCACCTTTGCTTTTCAGCTTTAAAAATGTACAGATGGAATCCAAATATGCTTATGATGTTCAGGATTATTTCTGCAAATCTAAATCCACAATTCTGCATTTCTGATCCTGAAATGTTTGCCTTACTATTTGTTTATGGCACAAGCTCATTCACACATTGCTCCACTTAAGTATTCCCACCCAAAGTATGCCTTCCTCCCACTTCCTTATTAGCTTTTCTTGTGTATTGTGCATTTTAAATTGCATTTTTGAAGGCAGGATCTCTCTAATTGCTTTTTTCCCCCCTGTTCTGGGTCTATTTTTGGTTATGGAATGGGATTAAAAAATACTTTAATATATTATTTAGTATAATAATTATTAATTTTATTATTAATAAGACCTAATTACTTGTATTGTGAATTATTCATTTTGTTATTAATAGGAAATAATTAATTTTATTATAAATTATTAATAATTATCTAGTAATGATTTTAATTACACTGCAGATCTATATACGATGTGGATAAGAAGTATTTGAAATGACATCCAAAGCAACATTTAAAACAGTATAGTTGAAGCTGCCATAATGGGCTACCCAGTCTTTACCCAATCAGAAATCTGATGTGTCACAAAGTAGAATGAATAAAATTTTCACACTGAGTATTTACAAATAAAGGGAGCCAGTTTGGTGTAGTGGTGAAAGTACCAGGCTAGAAACCAGGAGACTGTGAGTTCGAGTCCTGCCTTAAGCACAAAGCCAGCTGGGTGACCTTGGGCCAGGCACTCTATCTCAGCCCTTGGAAGGAAGCAGTGGCAAAGCACTTCTGAAATCTTGCCAAGAAAACTGCAGGAACTAGTCCAGGCAGTCACCAGGAGTCAACACTGATTTGAAGACATTAACAAAATGCAGAAATAAAGGCTGCAACAAGATATAATGTGTTGATATGGTTCTTAGTCAAGGTTCCTGGCAGCCATGCTTTCCTCCAGCACATGCCTTTCTGGCCTTTCCTTTTTCCCATGTTTCTTATTTATTTTGCAACTGAATGTTGTTCCCAAGCATGTTCAGTCCTCATGATGTTGGTTTGGGAAGGTTTAAATCTCTTTAAACAAGTCTCTGTGTGTGTATCTGTTTCAGATAGCACTTCCTGTATAGTAATTCTGCCAGTCTTGGATTCTCTTTCAGCATTTTTGCTTTATGGGTTCCACCATTTGGGCTCTAATCCTATAGTGCTCAGCAGCTGAGTTTGCTGTTAGAAGCACCAGTACAAGTCTGCCTCAACTTGTCATGACCAATCATTTTTGCCTGAGTTTTATTAAGCTTAGTAAATATTTTGGTATGTAAGGGGTTATAAATCTCCATCTTAGACTAGCAATTATTTAACAGGAGTGGTTTGACTGGGACCAAGATGACTTGATTGTTCAAAAACCTGGCTTCTACCCTAATATTTTTGGGGAGACTTGTTCACTAACTACAAGCATGAAGATTTGCTTGATCTTTATATTCTCAGGCACAAATAATTGAGCTGAAGAGCCAGTTTGGGGTAGTGGTTAAGGCATCAGGCGAGAAACCAGGAGACTATGAGTTCCATTCCCACTTTTGGCACAAAACCAGCTGGGTGATCTTGGGCCAGTCACTGTCTCTCAGCCCTAGGAAGCAGGCAATGGCAAACCACTTTCGAAAAACCTGGCCAAGAAGACTGAAGGGACTTGTCCAGGCAGTTGTGAGGAGTCAACACTGATTTGAAAGAACAAAAAAAAAAAAAAAGAGTTGAACTTCAAAAACTAATGACACTGCAGATTAGAAGGGCTAGATTTCTAAACTGGTAGCAAGAATTCAGTTTAGGAAGTGTATTGCCACTCTGGATCCTTATTCCCACCCCACCCTCTTTTATAAATAGCATAACTGGGTTTTTCTGCAAAATATGGAAACTTGGATGATTTTTTCATTCTTTGTCTCATAATTACTAGATTCGGAGTCAAGCAAGGAAACTGGCTAGCAGAATATTCAGGAGGGATAGAAAGAAAGACATCACAACATATTTAGGGAATGCTCTGCCAGAAAATTAAAAAGTGGTTTTAAAGGAGGAATAGGCAAATATTAAGAGGACTTCTGAAACCTATTAACATAGCTGGTATTTCTAAGAGCTGCAGGCTAAAGCATCTGGTGATCTCCAGGTTGATTTAGAGATGCTATGACCCTTCGTAGGTTTTCACTCTTTGAACATCTCCTTCCCTCTATCTCTCACTTCTTAACTTTGTGAGAAGTTTATTTACTGGGGGAGAGGGAAGGGCTCCAGTTGAACATCTGATAAATGTAAGTATAGTGATCAGAAAAGCCTTTGGCACTTCTGCTTTTCTTTTATTTCATGAGTGATAGCAAGCTTGCCGTGTTATTTCACATGTAGGTATTACCGTTTTAACTTTTACAGAGGTAAAATAGCACCTTGTCATTCAGTCCAAGTACCAATCACAAAATGAATTAATTGTAATAACTGTTGTCAACTGAACAAAAGATTTGTTGCTTTCCTAAGCAGTTTTAACTGCCACTGATAACTATATACAGAGGTTCCCATTGGTTTTATTCATTGTATGGAGGCAGAACATAATTTCATCTTCCTTTCTCCGTATTTCCTTGTTAAGTGATTAGAACTGGATGTAAAGCCCTATATTTTTTTTTTAAAAAACCCATATAATTAATTAGACCCTTTCCTCTTTGTTTAGGAAATACTTCCTTAAAAATATACTAAGCATTTTAACCAGTTAATTATAACACTTTTAATCCCTGATTTATTTCTTAAACAGAATAATTTAAGGCAGGAATCTTTGGGGAAGAAGAAAAACAGATACCTAAAATGGATAGTCAAACACAAACACATATTCTTTCAACTAATGAATTTAAAATATTTATTTGTCCTTCTATCAGGATTGGACATGGGATAGAGAATGGTAAGGCTGACTGTGAAATAAAACCATCCCTTTTCCTTTTTTTGTCTCATTTCCAAAAAGCACACTATAAAGACTTTCCAAAGGCTTTTCTTCAGAGAAGGGAGGGGAGGCGGGGGTGGAGGGGTTAAAAACCACATATGGTGAAGAGTAGATTGTTGGGGAAACCAGAGGCCTTCAAGACCATGTCCCTAAAATTTGGCAGCAAAACACTGTATGGAATAGCAGCTGCACAGTGTGCTGCTGAGTTTTGGTAGGAAACCCAATATAATAAATAGGTTAACATCCTTTAAAAACTTTGCTTTAAAAAACAAACAAACAAAAGAGGGGGAAAAATCAGGTTGACAATTGTACTCCACCCCCTCTGGTGATTTTATTATATCACTGCCCTGCCGCCTGCAGCTTTTGGCTCCCCCATTAAAGAATGAAAGAAACAAAGACACAAAAGTGTGTCCCCCTCTGGCCACAAAGACCTTGGCTGCTTCTGTTCTTAATTATTTTAATTATCATCAGTGGAAGGAAGGATTTGTCTCTCTGGATTAAGTGAGGCATCCCCTTTCATTTAGACTCAACTAGTTTACTAATTGGTCAGTGCTCTCAATCTATTGCAGCTTTCTCAGATCTGGTTCCTTGCACATATTGAGGGACTACAGTGACCACGTTGTTTGGGAATTCTGGGAATTCTGGTCCCACCATATCTGGAGGGCGTCTCTCAGAAAAGACTGGCATGCATCATAGCAATGTTGGAGAAAAGTAAGGAATGTGAAGATACTTGAGCAGGTCATTAGCATTAAGAACAATTGTTCAGTTAAAGAATGTCAGACACTGAAATGAATGGTCTCATGGGGATGGGGCAGGGCCTTTAGAAGGCCACTCTACTATTTCAGGGTGAAATGCTTCTTCAATCACTTTTACATGCTTATGCTTTATTTATTTAAAATTAGAACCGGCTTTTCTTCCAGGAGCTCACTAGATAGATAGATAGATAGATAGATAGATAGATAGATAGATAGATAGATAGATAGAGCATTCTCTCCTTCATTTCCCCCCCTTACCACAGTTTCCCAGTGAGGTAGGCTGTGTTAAGAGAGAGTGGTCCCAAACCACCCAGAGAGCTCCCATAGCAGAGGCTAGACTTCAACGTAGGTCTCCTCAGTCCTATATTCAAAACACAAATAAACAATGGTTTGTATTAAAAGGAATTGAAATGAAGATCTCAGAACCCAGGAAAGTGTACAGTGGTTTGCAAAATATTTCAAGGTGGGAACATCTGCCATTCCTCCCATAGCTGTAATGTTTGTAGCAACTTCTCCACTGCAGTAAGAAGTGATCAGCAAGAGAATCAAAGAATCTCTTCCCTAACAAAAACTCATTGATAAATGAAGTGCTAAAATACATACATGCAGTTTTTAAGATTCTGTAACCTAACTCTTTTTTCCCTTTCAATAAATCTAGCTAAGCCTCTGTATGAATCTAGCCTCTTTGTTGGTGAGCAGCTACAAGAAGCTCGACGTTAATCTTGGAAACTAAGTATGTCCTTTAGCATCCCATTTATCAGTAAATTTGTTAGGATGGGGATTCTTTGATCCTCTTGCTGTCTGCCTCTTGCTACACTGGGGGGGCTGCTCTTTACTTGCCTGATACCAGAGGAATATTCGGATGTTCCGGCTCTGTGAAATTTTGCAAACTGTGATCTACTTTCCCAGGGTCTGTGGAGGGGCTATTTTAGTTATTTAACATACTTGCTTCTGCTGCTCCAAGTCCTAACCGTAAGCAGATTTACTTTGGTATAAAGAGAATTTTCTCATAAAATGAGATCAAAGTACAACCAAAATGAGTACTTATAATCATCTCACCCGCACAGCCCAGAAGCTGACTCTGGACTTGTAGAAAGGATGCTGAAATTAGCAGGCTCAGCCTTGGCCACTGGCTTCATCTAATAATGGAGCAATGAAATGAAATATTGTTTATTTGGTCAATGACCAGAAAAATTTGAAAATATACAACACAAAAGTAAAATCAAGTGGGTGAGATAAAATACTAGCATAACAAAGAGTCTCTATAATAAAAATGTAACATACGCTACTAAGGTCTTAGGGAACCATGCTCATCAAAGGAAAGCAAGGCTGAAGGTTTAGGCCTGTTTTTGTTTTTTGGGTAGGTGACCATCTTGACTTCCCGTACGGTGGGTTCAGGATGATACCTTTGATTAAACCATTTGCCTGCTAGGGCAACCTCAGGAGTGTAAGGGGAGGGTTATATCTGTTACATAGAGAGCCAGTTTGGTGTAGTGGTTGCTAAAGGCACTAGGCTAGAAACCAGGAGACCGTGAGTTCTAGTCCCACCTTAGGCACAAAGCCAGCTGGGTGACCTCGGGCCAGGCACTCTCTCTCAGCCCTTGGAAGGAAGCAATGGCAAAACACTTCTGAAATCTTGCCAAGAAAACTGCAGGGACTTGTCCAGGCAGTCGCCAGAAGTCAACACTGACTTGGAGGCAGAAAAATAAATATGTCCGTTATTGCATATCCTGTGATCGCTAAAGATATTCAGTACCTCATTCCCATCATGACCTGACTGACACTGATTACACGATGTGAATTACTGCAAAAATCAATAATTGGTGCAATGAACTGTTGGATTAAATAGGGAGAGGCTTTTGTTTTATCAAACCATATTTCCCCCAAATATAAATAGGCATGCAGAAAAAATATTTTTAGGTATCTTGACTGCAAAGCAGGAGAGAAAGAAAGAGAAGGAACAGCTGTATAAGTTACAGACAAGTTTCATTCTTATGCATAGAATGAGCTAAATTTGAGGTGTGGGTGCATCCGTGTGTGAGTTAATTAACTAATTTCACAAAAAAAGCTTGGAGAATGCAGCCACTCCTGCCAATGCGCTGCACACATTTTACATGGCTATTTACTTTAATAATCATGGAAAAGAGCAGTGTCTCCTCTTCATTTTGTTCTGAAATGTGTATCATCTTAAAGGAACATGCATCAGAATTACAGATGAGTAGGTTCATAAATGATTCTAGGCAGTATGGATAAGTACAAAATACCCACTTATTTTAAGCAAAATATAGAGAAGCAGCAATTATGCTATACTGCTACTGATATGTAGCCATGCAAGTTGGATTTGGGAATATGTATCATACAGAGAGAAAAAATGAGAATACTGCCTGCAGACATTCTTTGTCACAAATACCAATGCACTATTCGTATCCAAAAACAACACCTTTTTTTAAATCAATAGATATTTGGCTATAGCAAGACCCTAAAACTTGGCTTCATATATGTTTTAGGTACAATTCAGGAAGGCTTCTGAGAAGTTTCCCAAGTCTTCTCAAAAGTAATCCCAACCAAATATTGCTCCACTCTTTGCAAAGGCTTTCATCAGTTGTCCCAATCCATCGTAGATGTTTAAGGGGAAACATAGCAACAAGTGATCAAAATATGGAGAAAAGTTTGAATTAACTATTATTTATATAACATATTTCTAAACTTTATATCCTACATTGTTACTGATTTTCAACAATATGAAAGCAGGGATTTCTATTGGTTTATTATGACTCTCATCATATAGTCAAATCTGTTGACCAGCACTCTTTCATAGTTTCAACAGAAAGGATTATCCTCAGCCTGCAATGTTTTATGATGTTATTACATCACTAAATCTGAATTTCATAGAATAGTGCTGCACTTACCGTCCTGACATGGTCCTTCACTGTCTGGTATTACTCAGAGAAGGAGAAAGTTGAGAGTCACTTTCAGAGGTATCCTCCAGGTGTGGGCAAAGAAGTCAAGGTGGAAGCCACAATGGTGCAATTGAAGCTTCACCTGTCTTATAGGGTCATCTGTGCGACACACATAAAAACTGGGTGAAGCATTGATTGTATCACCATGGCTGTCACCCTGGCTTTTAGCCACTAGGGCAGTGGCTTTTATGTGTATTTGTGTTTCATTATTTTCATTGTTACACTGGGTTTTTAAATAATGTTTTTAGTAATCTCTCCAAGAATTTCAGGAATTGGGCAAATTATAAAGATAAACAACAGCAGTGGCTAACTGATGTAGGAAAAGCTGTAGTTTAAAAGTTTGGGAGGAGTTTATTCTTCATTTGAAAATCAACTCCCGTGTGTTTCAAAATGCTGATTGTGCCAGATATGTATCTATCTTAATCAAAAGTCAGTCCTCCAAACTTTGAGCTGTTGGCCAGCTCCTCAAAATATATTTTGTCATGTTGCTTTCACTGAAAATTGATAGCAATTCTTTTGAGCCCCGCTACCACAGAGGTGGACAGAAAATAGATCTGGATCAACATGTTCATTTCCATGATATATTAAATCACTAAGGATTTCTGACTTTCAATCGCTTAACAATAGCAGCAGCCAAACAGTCTCTCTTCCCCATTCCCTCCCTCTTAATATTGATGAAAAGAACATTTGATATGATAGCAGTGGACTTCCATCTGAAAAGATTAGGACCCTGATACTCCAAGCAAATTCTTGGGTTCACCTTTTAAAAAAAAAAAATTACAAGAATATATATTTTGCTCCCAGCTGCAGTTGCTGGGGATCTTTAGGCTCTAGTAACGACATGGGCAGATCTTAGCACCTCCATTGTCCCCAGCTGAGTGGTAGCACCCAGCTGAACTTGGTTGGCCCAGCAATGCTAAACAGCATCAGACCTGCTTAATGCATAGATAGGAGACCAGCAAAAAAAATTCCTGGAAGAATGCAATATGAAATCATTTCTGAATTGTTGCCAAGAAAAAATATATGGCTGTAGCCTTGAAGTCATCAGGAATTGAGATCAGCTGAAAGACTGACTGACTCTATGTATGTATATACTTATTTATTTATCCAAAAATGGCACATGTAACAAGGCATTTTTGCATGTTCTAGTCTGCTCATCTGAAAGCGAATTTGTCCAATATGCACACGCTCAGATCCATATTGTAGCCTGTGCGTTCTTCTTTTCTGATATTCTGATATGTACTAAAAATAAAGTAGATTTGTTGGTACATTAATGTTCAAATGTAGAGTGGTTTGGAGCAATCAGAAAATCTGGTGACAGAACACTTGCCTTGAAGGGAAATTTTTGATCTAATAATTTTTTGATTGGCAACATATGACAGTTTTGGAATCTCCAGTGGGTGTGAAGATAAAGCTCTTCTAACCACAAATTCCATAGGAAGAAAGTCTTTATTCTGTTGCTTGCAGAAATTGTTACCTCCCTTGCAGGTAAGGGATAGTGATAGAGCTTCATTTTTACACCGCAGGAGATAATGGGTACAAAATTATGGCTTTTCTTTCAACCAACGGGCTGAGTATCACCTACAGCAATAGTGTTGATTGTTCTTGTAACTCAACATTCCTTGGAGTGTCTCCAGCTTAGAGGAGGACACTGGAGGCTACTCTGTGGACATTCAGGGAAGTTGCCTTGCGACCTTTCCACAGGAAATCTTTGTATTCTGTTTTTGTAAAACTTGTGGGTGGAGGGGTATGTGTTTTCTTTGTGTTTACTCAACTAAGCCATATGTGAAAGCCTCACAATTAGTACTTTTCTTTTTAACCTGGTATTTAGTGTTTCATGTAAAAAAAATCTTATACTATCATTTTTAATTAAAGTGACATATTCCTAATGCAAATCCCCCTTCTTTCCTTATCAAAATTCAGGTTTTTAAAGCTGGTTTAATTAAACTCTCATTCTACCATATGCATTTCAGCTGCATATGAAGAGAATGAAGGGACCAAATTTGGTTCAGGGCTGTTTTTGAAAGTATGTTAACATGTTCAGCCTTAAACTTTTCTTTTTAAGCTGGGATGCAAACATATTTTGCTTATTTTGTCCTAAGTGTGTTTCATATATCAAAAGCCGTTTGCAAAAGTTAACTGTGTCATGTTTTCCATGCTGCTCAAGATTGAAAGTATAAGTTGCATTCTTGAAATGTCAGACTAATACAATAGACATCTGGGGTGTGGTGGGAGATGCTAAAATAAACGTATTTCATAGCAGGAGAACATGCATGTCAGGATTTACCCTGGGCTGCATTTTGATGGGTGGGTTATAAACTCCAGTCGGGACAATGCTGACACCACCTTAGCCAGAGAACACTTGCTGGGTGTTGCATTAATAGAAGAGAAATGAGTTCAATTGTGAGATAAACAAAGGAAAAGGAACTGTAAATTATTGTAAGTATTTTAGCAGCTTATTTTGTATTGACAACATAGGCCTGCATGGTTTCAGGGTTTTTTTTTTAAATTGGGAGATCATATTTAAACATATTGAATCTCAACGTACTTTAGCTTAGATGTGTCCATTGTGCTTTTAAAAAAAATTGTTGTTGTTGTTAATGTCTCCCTGACTCCTGGCATTGCTTCCTTTGTAGTATCGTCTTTTTTTTTTCTGTTGCTCATTAGAAAAATGTTAAAAATCCATTTTCATCTGATTAATAATAAAGCTGATCACATGTAACCTAATTTTCATTCCCTGCTGCCCCTGTCTGTGGAGTCATATACAAAGTGACCTTTGAATCACCACTGGGCCCATAAAGCACAATAAGCACCATTGTCCTGTCAAAAATTGAAGATGTTTTACATCATTACAAAATTTAATGTTCCATCTTTTCAAATGCGCTACTTTTCAAAGGCCACATTCCAATTGAAGCTTATTAAAATCAGACTCAAGTTTCCTGTGGTAGGGATGAGAAAGAGTTTCTCATGCATTTTGGAGTAATATGAATCACTCTTTTAAAACAGATATGGTTACATATTAGTTTTGAAAGGTACAGTAACTGCTGAGCCTCCACTGTCTGCAACAGTGAAGCTTTTGTGCTTATAAATCTAATAACTGCTTCCTGATCCCCTTATTCTTCATCCACACTGTATCCTATTTACTTATGGATAAGTCAACTCTTTAAATAAAATTGTTGTTTAAAAGTTCAGGGGTTGAAATGTAGGAGTTACTGGCTGAAAGATTCTGTTCAAGTTTTTTTTTAAATGGGCCTATCTGTGAAATAGCTGTTTAAAACAAAAAAGAGACGCCTTTTTGTTAAACTGCTGCTTAACCAAAGTGCACATTCAGACAAGGCAAAGTGATCCTTTCAAGTACAATGGTGCATGTTGAATTTGAACCCCTAACATTTGAACCAATTAAAGAGATAGACTAATGCATCACACAGATACCTGCAACAGGGATTGGCTGACAACGGTATTAAATTGCGGTGGAAGTAAAAGGGACACAGTCTGCAAAATGACGCTTTTCAGCAGTTTCGCCCAAACTTGCTTTTGTTTGTGTTTTGTAGGGTATGGGTTTTTTTTGCTGTGCTTTGGCCTATACAGCTCTCCATTGTGCTAGAACTGCCCAGGGGGAGATGTTTATCTGGATATTTATGTTGAAAGAACTTGGTGTGAAATCCTCAATTGAATGGCCATTTGGTCAGCCAATGAGCCACAAGGAGAAAAAAAAGGGGGGGGGAACTCCTGAAAATGTTTTGTTTGTTCAAATAATATAGCGGAAACCTAAATCTGAAATCCTGTTGATAAATTAAAAATACGATCCCTTTATCAGTACAAAAATGTTGAGCTTCCACGCACAATACATGTCTGCTTATTTATTTATGAATCATAGACATATACCTATGTACAATATGTACAATATCAAACATACCCCCAAATAGAAATTTTAAAAGGATGAGATAAAGCTTAAAATAAACTTAATTGATATTCTAATATTTTCTTCCTGTACCCCAATGGATTACCTTGTAAACTTCCAACTTTGAAGACCACTGTTCTAGATAAATACCATTTTAAAACAGGAAGGAATTATTCAATGAAATGTCTTCAACAGTAAATATATTCCCCATTTTCATAATTATCCATATTTATCAGCTTCCTCAACATGGGTGCCTCCAGCATAGCCAAGAGTTAAAGATGATAGAAGCTATATGTCAATACATTTGGAGGACCCAGACAGAAGGGCTGATGTACCGCAAATAATTATTTGTAATGTATTAATTACCTTTTAAAGTGAAACTTCCTTTCCTTATCAAAGCCAACCTATTCATCCTCTTCTAATATAGCAGTAGAAAGAAACATCAATCAGGTTCAAATTGGGTATCCATCTTCTTGCTATGATTATGTTCAAATGTCTTATAATCTCTAATCAAAACATTAAGAGGTCAAATTCATTTTAAAATTACAACTGAAACTCATTTATGAAGTCAAGAGGATTAAATTCAATTAAAATAAATAACTTTGAAGTCAGAATGGGGAAAAATATTTCAGAGTGATAGAAATCAACACATTGTTATTGCTTTTGTTCTCTTATGTGTGAAAAGGTTTCTAAAGCACAGAGAAAGAGAGAAAATTATAGGTGGAGAGCAAAGTACAGAGAAATGTGTACCTTCACAAAATATACATCCAAGCCTAAATTAAAAGGTTTGGGAAGATTGTGCATAGATGAAATCTTTTCTATAAGTTTTGCATTGTAGAATCATGATGGTACTTTCAGCTTACTTTCTTTAACTCGATGCAGCAAATATGGGGGTTCAGTTTATATCTATCATCTATCTATCTTCTATCTATCTATCTAATATGCTTTTCTTCTTCCCTCTCTCCTGCCTGGTGACATGATCTAAACAGATCAGTTAGTTTCAGTATTCTATGGATTACAAGGCATATCACCCTTCAAAGACTTCTGGTATTAGATGTACAGTATTCTCAAAAGGGTTTAAATTATGTTAATAGTTAGTAATAAGCGATATGACTCATTTTCTCAACTAAATTAGGATCAATTGACAATTGTTATTTCTCTGTCTAAAACTCTTAATTACCATGATCAAGCTTCTCAACACTGACATCTGTACAAATATGACATTAAACATACCCCCAAAGATCTGGATGATCATCTTTGAACTCCCAAATGCTTGGTCCAGAACTTCCAAATGCCCCCAGGCCTTCTCTGCTTCAGCAGGAGAATGTACAACTTTTTCAAGATTTCCATCGCCTTAGTTAGTGATCTAAGGGCTTCCTTCTTACATTGGGGAGATCCCATCATGGAAAATATATCAGTTTCTACTTAGGTTAACTTCAGTGCTCTGCATTAAAAAAAAAAAAAAAAACTGACCTTTTTTCCCCTACAAGTTCTTATTCAAAATTTCTTAAAAGAAGGCAGTTTTGATGAAATTCTCATGACTGGAATGTATCCTTATTTACTGATGAGTTAAGGTAGGGGTTATTATTGTGTTTGGGCTAGAGAACAAGGATAGTGGAACACTACCTCCTCTGCTTCTAGGATAAAAATGATAGCAAGAGGAAAACCTCCCTGACCCCATCCAGGCCAAAAGCAAAAAGGTCAGGAATATTTCTTTGCTCCTGTCCCATAGATAGATCACTCAGCCCTCATTAATTCTTGCCCTGGGCAGCAAAAAATAGCCTCCTATCTTAGCCAGGGGTCTGAGGAATCTAAGGGCATATGCTCCATATCCTCTTCTATTTCAAAGGCCCTCTTTCATAGTAGAGGGCCAGTTTGGTGTTGTGGTTCAGGCATCAGGCTAGAAACCTGGAGACCATGAGTTCTAGTTCCACCTTAGACACAAAGCCAGCTAGGTGACCTTGGACCAGTCACTCTCTCTCAGCCCTAGGAAGGAGGCAATGGCAAACCAGTTCTGAAAAACTTTGCCAGGAAAACTGTAGGGACTTATCCAGGCAGTCATCAGAAGTCAACACCGACTTGAAAGCACACACACATACTTTCATATTGAGTTCTCATGTTTTGTACCATGAAAGCATGAGTTCTTCGGTTCACCCCATTTGGAACACACTACAATTTTGTCTTGGGCGTTATTATTTGGCACAAAAGTTGTGACCTTATAGAAGCTTTTCCTTTCTATGGTTGGAATTGCGAACTTTGCAAACATACCATGTGAACTTCCCCAGTTCTGCTGGTGTATTCATTTTCTAAGTATTAATTTGGTTTTTACTGTACTTTGGAAAGCATTTGAATATTTATAAATGTAAGTATTTATTTTCCTAGTAAAATTAAAGCCCCATTGTCTCGCAACTAGCCGCACTTGTTCTGACACTCCAGAAACAAAACCTTCACAAGTATGATAACCTTTATTTATAGATGGCAATAAGCATATTTAGCAATTTTATTATTCATGACCCTTGCACTAAATATCATAATCAGAATACAGATGTGTAGGATAATTTCCATGTACAAGTTACGGTTGTAATTCTTCTGCCACAAAAATAGCGCTGGATTTAGAGACATAATATGCCCCTGTTTAATAAATGTGTCGTGGAAGAAACAAAGAGGCTAAGAAATGGACTGGGAGAGGTCCTACTTTAATAACCAACTTCATAAATATATAGCCACCCCTAAATGTAATGCAGTGTTCCAGCATTATACATTTTGTGTGCTTGTTCCTACTTAGTTTCCCTTAGCTTACAGGAACATTATTTATTACAAAGAAAAAACCCAGCCGTGTCTTGTGTGGACATTATTCTATATAAATGCAATTGGAGGAATCTTTTATTGCTTAAAGAAATCAAACCTGATATTAATATTATCTTAGTGCTGGTGTATGGAAAGGTAAAAATTATCTGAACATCATTTTCTGGTTTTTGTTCAACTAATAGACTGAACAAGAATAAGTCATTCCTTTAAGATGATCATGTTAGGGATACCAAAGAAATTAATGTTGATCTCTATCCTCTAGACTAATATGCATCTCAGAACTTAACTATCCACTGAATTTTGCATTTCCCCAAATGTTGTAACATAATAGTTGGTAGATAAATTTTACAATTGAGAACATATTTAGGAATGCATATGAGGATAAATATTCAAAAACTTAGTATTCAGTAATTTCTGCAAGTTTTTTTAAAGCACCGATTACAATAGAATGGGAAGACAACATATTTATAGATTAAAAAAAAAATTAAAAAGAGAGATTTCTTTTATATCAAAATGCTGTGATCTGCCAGAGAAGTCCATTGTGGCCAGAATGACAAGGAACAAAGCCTGCTCTTGTCCTCATTTATAATTGAATAAATTCACAAAAAAAAGTGTATATTGAGGAAAGATGTGTAAAACATTGCATATGTTTTTAGAAAAGTGTGCTTTTTAAAAAAAGTTTATTATGGCAGCTAAATTGTGAAGTATTGTGTCAAATTACATTTTAAAAACCTTACCTTGGGGAAAGTTTTAAAGAAATGGTGCATCCGATGAAAGTATGTATCACTTCGGTTGTGTAGAGATAATCGGTTTTACAGATTTTCAAGTTTTTTTTTTAAAGAAAAGAATTCCCTGAAAGATTAAATGAAGAGAATAGTGTCTGGTTATATGGGGCACTAACACAAAATGCATTTTCGCTGATATGCACATCCTTAGATATCAGTATATATGTGAGTAAACTGGAAATAGAGTAAATCACCTGACCCCATGTTAGCACTTACTACTTTTTCTGTTTGTTTAAAAAGGATTTTCAGATGGTACAGCTCTTACTCAAAGCGGTATCATTGGCTCTAAGTGCCAAAAATCACTTTTCTCAATTGTTAAGGATGCAAGGCACTTTCGTTCTTTACTTCGGCACATCCTAATATTAAAATATAGCATGCGGTTCTCATAGTTTATAAGGGCAAATGATGAAAAGAGATCATGATTGAGGTTTTTAATGTGTGTGGTTTAGCAAAGTTTTTCTCAGTTAATTTATGTGCATATTTGTGGGTCTCAATTCAAATGTTAACTAAAATACATGCCTGCCTTCTTTTCTTTGTTTGACCTTGCCCATGTTTTCTTCTCCTCCTCCTAGCCTATTCTACAAATAAATTATCTTTAACTTGCCTCAACTTTGTAGTAAGTTAACCATCCTCAGAAGTCCTCCAGTGGGCACTTCATCTCTGTTCTTTTAAATCAGAACATTTTAAAAGGCGATCATTACAACCCATTCTCCAGCTTGGTGTTACATAAACAACTGATGCATTGAAAAGTGTGTGAACTAAACAGGTTGAAAAATGGAATTATATTTCTATCTCCAATCTTCTTGAGTTCTCCTAGACTGGGTGCTCTGGAGTGATTTCAGTGCATCAGGTTGAGTTTTTCACAGTTTCTCCAAAGGAGAATCTCTCATTGAGCATACAGTAAAAAAGATACCTCTATGAAAATATGATAAAGTATTTATTAACTACAGCACCGAAGATCAGAGGAAGGCTCTGTTTAAAAGCTGTGCAACTTAAAACTGGTCAGAAATAGCAACATCAATCAATGTCAGAATAAAAAGAAAGTAATTTGAAGGGTTTTGGAGAAAAAAAATTCTCCTTTTTTTTTTCTTTCTCCCCCTCTTTTGGGTTGACATGTGATGCATATTCTTACCTTGACGATCTTATAGTCTGTCTCTATATTGTCATAAATTAGAGTCCTGAACCAAGGCTGAGAAGCAGAAAGGAATGCTGAGACTGTTTGTGGAAGACCAAATTATGTAAGTGTTATTACTATTGATTCTGAAGGGCATCCATTTGATTTCAGTTGAACTAGCTTTCAAGGAAATAAATCTATTTAGAATTTTCTGTGCCACCCTTCAGTAAAATTCTCAGAGGCTTACATGAACAAAGCAAACAAAAGAGAAAGAAAAACAGCAGGAGCAATTAAAACAGTGAAGGTATAAAACTCAGAAGAACAGGTAAAGCCATATTCAAGGCAACATATTTTTTATGTGGAAGTTTTTAAAATATCTTCCGTCATCAAATATCATCTGTTTTATTTACCGAAATGCTGTTAATCTACCCAAATATCCTTACTGCAACCTCACTGTTGCTGGTCTTCCTCTTTTACTCTTTCCTTCCATCTTTCCCAGCTATAACGCCTTCTCCAGAGAGCTGGGTCTTCGCATAATGTGCCCAAAGTAGGATTTGAGTTTGGTCATTTGTGCCTCGAGTGAGAAGTCTGAGTTGTTTGGTTTGATGATCCATTGGTTTGTTTTCTTGGCTGTCCATGGGATTCTCAGGAGTCTTCTCCATCACAAATGTTCAAAAGCATCAATGCTTTTCCAGTCCTGCTTCTTCAAAGTCCAATTTTCACTTCCATAGAGTGTCACAGGGAATACTATTGTTTGCACTATTTTGATCTTTGGGTGTGTATATACACACATACACACACACTCATCATTTTGCCTTGTGAATCTCACAATTTCGGAGAGTTTTGGAGAGATGCAACTAATACATATGGAAGTCATGTGCTGCCAAGCTTACATGTTAATGTCCCATGAATTTTAAAGGTGCATCTGGTAAGAAGCCTAAACAGGCTGGGTTTGTCCATAGGACTTATTTTTGTAATTCAAAATGTACTTATTAGAAAGTCTAAGAAAAGCTGCTTTCTAAGGCAACACTATTAGGAAAGTGAATCCATTGGAGCAGAGTCCAGCCAAAGTTACACTTCTGTGTATTACCGAGTTATTGGAAAAGTTAAGGACATGATTACTTCCTTCCCATTGGAATCAAATTTGGTACCACTTGTTGGCTGTTTGTTTCGTCTCTGTCACGGAGTCCTGAAGCGAAGGCAAACTTTCAAAACTGGTGAAAATAGCCTTTGAAGTGTGTATGAAGTGATTTCCCATCAAAACAGGATCAAGAAAAGGGGTGGAAGCCCCCAGTTGGGAAACTGGTGTGTGATCGTCTCAAATTCCCTCTGACCCTGGAGAATTGTTCATCAGCAACACTGATTATGAAGAGTAAACTATTCAAGCAGCACCAAATCCGCAATGCAACCTGAATAGAGGTTTCCATTTAAAAAAATCACTTGGGGCTGGCTGCAGAGATTTCAATGAAACATTGGCTCTCAGAATAGCCTCCAAACAGCTAATTTGATTCCCCCCTCCCCTCTCTTACCCCATTCACATTTCAAAGATGGCATTGTGATCGTCAGAGACAAGGACACATCAGCAGCATTTATCTTTCAGTGTGACATCTTCAATTTCCACACTTTTACAGGCAACATTAAGCATCTTCTTAACTTCAGTTTTCATTAGGAATGTTTGAACATTGTTGCTTCTTACAGCCAGCCTGTTTGCTCACCAATCCACACATTTCCTTCTTAATTTGGAGGTTCTTTTTTGGGGTGGTGGTGGTAGAGTGATTGTGTTACTTCTGTAACACAGAGTTGTTGTAAATAGCATTGCAAAATCCTCTACTTCTTCATGAGCAGAAAAATTGGGCTGGGGTAAGTGGGAGAATGATTTAGGAACATAAAAAGCAGTCTTATTTTTTGGGTTCCCCCATTGCTGTTTTGTTTAACTATGGTTTGTTGAACAATCCATCATAGCCTGGTTCACAAATAAGGCTAAGTGTATACTGTAGGTTACAAAACCAGACAAACTACATGGTCACTAAGTGTCAGATCACTGGTCCATTTATAATTTCAAGATGTTTTCTCTCTCAGCCCTGAGATGCCGGGAGTTGAATCTGACATATGTTATATCCCAAAGCAACAATTTGTTAGCCAATCTTTTTTATTAACTGCAGGTCCTTGGGACAGAACCTGCCATGGAACATTCTCCATTTTCACTAGATAGGAGAAGAGAAAGTCTTTGGCAATTCTGTAGAAGTACGATTCATGCTTGGAAACTGTTGGCAAGCACAAAAAACAGTGGAGAATTCGTTTGTTTGTTTGTTTTGCAAAACTTATCTACCACCTGACGGATCATCATGGAGAAAATCTATCTGTGTGATTGCTAAGGGTTGACAACAACTTGATGGCATGTAATGATCATCGTCATCATCTACCACCAAGTTCATATGATTTTGGGTGGTTTGCAGTAAAATGATGAAAAATACAGAGATCAATCCCTTCAAGCTAAAAGATGGCAATACCTATAAATCAGTAATAAGTCCATAAATCCATAAAAAATCCTCCGCCAAATTCTCCATTAGATTCCCAATTCAGTCTTCACTCCATTGCAAAATACCAACAGGGAGGTGCTGCAAAGCTTGAGGGCCGGTGCATGGGAAAAGACGTTCAAAGCTATCAATTTTTTAAGGGCTAGGTTAGACTCAGAGAAAACTCTTAGAAATTATTTTGGAAATTATTTTGAAACTTTTTGGCTCAGGGTGAAATGGATTCTCTCTCCCTCTCTCCCCCCCCCCCCCCCCAGTATGTAAGAATAAAAGCTTTTCCTGTTTTCAAGAAATTTAATAACATCACTTATTCCATGAAAAGATAAAGGTACAGCTAGATAAACTTGTTTGTGTGCCATCTTCAGAAGACCCATATTGGTTTTAAAAAATAATTATTTCTTAGAAACCTGTGACTCAGTATTACAGAATATAACAATTTTTTAGAAGATGATTTAGTAAATCTGAGACATTATATACTTTCTCCTCAGCATCCTTAATAGTGGAAGTGATATTAATTGTTCCTGTTTCAATTGAGAGGTCGGTAATTTGCTATGTTTTTCCTTGCTCCAAATATCCTTGTGTTATGCAACTCAGTGAATCTTCTAAATCAAATGCCTAAAGAGAATTAAGTTCCATTTTAGCAGACGTAAATTCTTTATATTATTGCAGTGTACATCATCTTGCATCAGTAGCTACTTAACTTTATTTTCCAAATGTTGTTATTTAATTTTTGATTTTAATTTTTTCATTAGAAATATTCAATAATATAATCACATATATACCTTTAAAATATCCCAAACAACAGTTAAGTTCATGCACTGTCCCTTAGTTTCCCCGTGGGTAAAAATGTTTAATAAATATGTATTTAAGTATCATCTTGAGAAAATAGGGCATTTTTTTCTTCTAATCATTGACATTGTTATTTAAACATAATTGGATATTTAGTATGTTGTATGCCACCCAGAGTTGCTTGCTTTGTGAAATGGGCAGCTATATAAATTAGAGAAATACATAAATAAAATTATCTATATGATGAACAAATGTCAGGTTCAGCCCAAGAACAACAGTGAGACAGTCAAGAACAATTTGGCTCCTTTATTAGCTTACACCTAATAGACAGAATCTCGCCAGACTAAATCAATACCACCACAGTAACTATAACCACAATGGCCTAGGTAGGGGCCAGTCTTATTCTCTTGGCTTTCCCACACTCTGGATGGGGACTGAGGAGGTGCTTCCCCTGGAATGTCTCTTCCCCCTCCCAGCTACCTTGAACCTCCATTCCGGAACGTTCCCTGTTCATGCCTTCCATTGCAACAAAGGATCACAACACTAAAAAAATAATCAGATGAGAACAAAATATGTGCAACTGAAAAGAAATAATAATAATAATAATAATAATTATTATTATTATTATTATTATTTATTTATGTTTCAAATTTAGTCACCACTCATCTCACTCGAGTGACTCTGAGCGGTTTACAGTGAAACAAGCATAATTAATTAAAATACAATTAAATTACTATTTTATTTATTATTTTATTATTTTATTTATTATTATTTAATATGATTTTATTATTTATTATTATGAAATAAAGTATTATTTTATCCTATCATTTATTTATATGTATGTACATACGTATGTATGTCAACTCAAGGCTGCAAACATACCTAATACTCCTGCTACCTGTTTCCCCCACAACCATATGAGGGTGTGAGGTGGCTCGGGCTAAGAGAGAGTGACTTGCCCAAAGTCACCCATAATGTTGTGAAGGATTTAAAAGTTGTCATGTATCTGCCAAATACAAGCTTATGTATTTAGATTTATCTATCTATCTATCTATCTATCTATCCATCCATCCATCCATCCATCCATCCATCCCCGGCCATCTCCCCCCAATGGGGGACTCTGGGTGGCTCACAACTTGTTAAAAACAAATAAATATACAATTAAAAACCTATATTTGATGGGAACAATATTACTATCTAACAGAGATAGTAAACCTCAAGCCATATCTATCTATCTATCTATCTATCTATCTATCTATCTATCTATCTATCTATCTATTAAATTTATCTCTGCCCACCTCCCCTGATGGGGGACTCTGGGCGGCTCACATACAGTAACCCATTAAAACAATAAATATATATACAATCACATAAAACAAAAAAACTGCACAAAACGTTACTAAAAAAATAAATACATCCACAACTAAATTCAAGAGACCTTCAGAATACCTTTAGTAGGGCCACAGTAATTAATGAATGGACTAAAATTATTAAAACATTTAATCACCAATATTTTAAAAAATCCTTCTCAATCACTTATTTCTTATTCATCTATGCATTTTGAAGACCTGTTCATCAATGTTCCTACAATCACACCACTTTTTTAATTCCCACTAATACATACTTAACCAACTTGCCTTCTAGATAAAAACTTTCTTTGGTGGAAGAATCTGAGCTTCTTGTAAAAACATAACTTCAGGCTAAAATGTATTTGTGAAAGACTATCCTACTCAACAGTGCATTTTTTTCTTAAACCATCTCTTCCAACTAAGAAGAACTTTTCCATAAATGTATACGTTATTTTAATAATCCCATGTGTCAGAAAGATTTTATTATTAGCTTTCTCTTTTGAGAAGCATATTCCCGCCAGGGTCAAATCAAGCATTTCTACGGTACTCGGTTGTTCTATCTTCATACACACCTAATATTGTAAAGTTATTTTAGGTAAGCATTTAAATAAGGGCCAATTTGACTATAGAGCAATTCCACTGTACCAAATTACGGTGAAAGGGCAGAGCTTAGGAGAAAGGAATATGAAAGATGCAAAGCATTCAATTTTTTAAAAAATTATTATTGTGACTCTTTGTGCCTTTTAATAAAAGAAATTATCTTGCTGCGTAAAATGACATCGCCAAAGATGTATGTATTGTAGCTTTTTAAAAAATAAAACCCACATGCACACAAACACAATGAGATAACACCTTGTCAAGAACGTATATTCTTTGTTGACAGCCTTGAATGCAGTCACAATAACGACAACGCTATTTCAGCAGATTCCCCATTCTGCTACCATTGGCAGAGTCAGCCATTTTATAAAAATTGTTACTGTTTACCACTTTAATCATCAATCTAGAGCTAGTCAAAACAAGAAGTCAGAAGGAATAGTAAATTATACTGGTGCCGCTAGATGAATTTGAACTGTTTTGCTGAAATTCACTAAAAATACGTTCGTGCGCCCCCACCCACACTTCACCTAGCTTTGCAAGAAAAGTTGTGCATAAAGATTGGATGAAGAACTCTGGATGATCTGTATTAGGACCCCCCCCCCCTGCAAAGAAAGTTTTTCCCATATGTTCAGGGAAGAAAACATTGTCCTGCCTGCATCAGTATATTAGGAAGGAAAAGTTTCTCCCTTAGTTTTAATAAAACACATTCTAAGAAGAAATGATGAGAATTAGGAAAACACTGCTATATTTCTACATGAAAGAAGAGAACTTTGTAGACGACATTTAGGTAAAACTGAACTGCAATCCTAGCTGGGAGTAAGACCCAAGGAACTTAATGGGGCTTGCTTTCACAAAGACGTTCATGGATTTGCACAACGTGGCTGCACTTCTACACACAATTACTGGGAGTCCACCCTATTGAATTCAATGAATAAGGCTAGGCCAGTTATTATATATAAGAAGTGCCAGCTTGGGTGTTTGTAATCTTCCTAGAAAAATCCCCTCTTCATTTAAACAATTAACATGGTGCAGTGTAAGGTGAAAACATTCCAAAGGTGCCTTGCAAAGATTTTAAAAATACAGTCAAAGAAACAAATGAACCCAGAGTGTCCACAAGGTATGGTCAAAACAGTTAAGATGGCAACCACAATTGAAGTTCCACGTGTTTTATAGGTGTGTTGCACACATGATGCACATAATAAGCAGGTAGAGCTTTGATCACACCATTGCAGCCATCAGCTTGACCTTTTGGGCCACCCTCTGCAGATAGCCCTGCACACAGCCCTTCTTCATCCTCAGGTGTCAGAGTTTATAGCTACTGAATTTTGAGTTAAATTTGCTCTGCATATTCTCAAAAGTACTTTCTGTTAGTCTTCATTCACATGCTGCATATGCAAAAGCCAACATGGCCTGTTCAAAGATATAACAGCCTTTGGGGTCCTTTCCCTCCCAAACCATATTGTAGGCTTTCAGGTTAGAAGTAGTATGACTCAGAGAGACCTACCAATGCAAACACCATGGGGCCTGTTTTATTACCTGATCCTTTAAAATAATGATACACTTTGTGTAACGTTGAATAGATACTGTGGAGCTGCTGTGCTTTCTTTCTTTTTAACATGAACTCAGCAGACTGTGAGCAATACATTTGATTTGCTGACCAAATGAATTCTGTAATCACAATCTAGCCTTTTATGTTTATGTGAAACAAAGCAGTAAATTTAGATCACTTTAATCACATGTGAAAATGATGTAGTTCCAAGGGACTAGGTCCTGGAAACTGGAAGGACAGAAGATTAAAGAGAGAAAGAGAGAGAGAGATTCTATAAACATAATACTTTTCCTGACAGTCTCGTTTAGTAAATTAGCTCATTCTAAATATTTCCATCAATCCCTTCTTTAGAGATCCGTTGCTTCCCCCAAATGGGCTGAAATTAGTCTAATAATGAGGCAGCCTGAACTCATTTTCAGGTTATCTAGAGTTTCTCTTTCAACCCGCATAATTGAAGAATCCCAGCACTTCTGGACATTTCAGCATGGTTTCTGGAAGTTCCTGCAACTTTACATTTGAGACGTAAACTTTCCTAGCAGATCCCATCTGATTATTATTATATTTTTATTTTTGATAGCCACATGTTCCCAAGCAAATGTCTTCCTCCTGAGACCATCTCAGGATACATTTGCACATGTGGGTGGAAGAGAAAAATATTTCCATAATTCATCATCAAATTATGTCCATTCATAAGGTCAACAAGATTATATGTATGCACTCCTTTGTAATCTAATGAATCACATTTTTTTTAGCAACTCAGACATCTGTTCTTTTAATGCCTATTTTAAAATGGGGAATGCTCTTCTTTTGATTGTGAAGCGAGTATTTGGGGAGAATGGCATTCTATAATTCTTAGTTATATCTCAAGATAAAGACAACTAGGATATTTGAGGGCCGAATGAAAGATTTTTGCATTCAAAGTGAAACCCAGTGCATTTTAGGCAACTTGCCAGCTTCATTTGGGTGTGAAAATGTCTGGCATTTGGCTAGAGTTTTAGTTGCAGTTGGGTACACTGCTGTGAATTGGCTTTTCTGCATGGTGAATAAACAATGTGAAAAAGTAGATGGGAGGCTAGCATTGGAATGATCCCATCATCCTCCAAGGTCTTGCTTTTATTCCCCTTTTTGACGGAATTCATCTTGCATGGGATGCTAGGATAACAATTACATGCTCCCAGTCTGCCATCATGTCTGCATGATTAAGCTGTAGTCCATCAAGCTCAAACCTCACTCAGTCATTTTTGGAAGGACACTATTTAAAATGAGAGATGTAAATATCTAGAGCACATGCAGGAAACAGTTGCCCTTTCATTGCTAAGGACTGAGCAGAATCACACTAGAAGGTGGTGGATATGTCTCTGAGTTTTGCCTCTTTCCTTCATAACCCAGCTTCAGTTCAATGGAACTTGGTTTCAGGAAGTGGGCATGGGCCCACAGCATTCATGTTTTCACTGAAGCAAGAGAAATGTACAAGGCTGACCTAATGCCTTTTCTGTCAGAGATGTCCTCTCCTGTTCTATATCCAAAGCTGACTGGATTGAGAACTGAATCTTTTTTCAACCATGTGCAACCTTTGCTGCGTCTGAATGTGTAGAGGAAAGGTGGAGGACATATAAGGTATCTCCTAGCATTTGTCATTGGGGTGACTCATTCACTCTGTCTACGGATAGCTTTTTTAATGTGGTCCATGAAAGCTTCATTTTCAGAAAGACTCTCTGTGTTCATTGCTTTGGACACAAGTTCTGTCTGGCTAAGTTCCCTTAGCTTAGAAAGAAGAGACAAAGAGAGACACACAAAAAAGGGGTGGGGCTTCAACTGCATGCTGGCCACCACCATTCTGACATTTTTACACACACACACACATACACAGCTGCTCTGGTATGTCTCTGTACATTTTACACAGTTTCCTCCTCCCATCCTCAGCCTTTCGTTTTTAAGTATGTGTGTGCTGTTAATATCCAGTGATTTCATGAAATCCACAAAATGCACAACTGTAATTTTAGGAATCTAAGCTCTTCGGTAGCCATTGTTTTTCAGGGAACTGGTTTATTTCAGTTCTTTCTGTAGCACCAAAACAGAAAGAAAACTCATTTAGTTCCTTAAAGGTAGGTGTTGAAATCATTAATAAAAGATGTGCCAATTAAACACACACACACACACCAAACTAGTGATACGACAAATGTGGAGATAAAATACTGCAGGAATAATTAGATGTTAGCATCAAAAATACTGCATTAAATTAAAACAGTGGGGTGTTTCCATTTAAGGTACTTTTGAATTTTGCTTTTTACCTGTCAGACTTTATCTTTAAAGTTGGTTTTGATTGTATGTCCTCATGGTACTTATTTCCTTTTCTTTTCCTTTCTCTTTGATGTGCTTTTCTGGAGCTCTGTCTAACCTTAGAGGTTTTCTGGATCTTCTTTGCTCCATCTCCTATAAATAATGGGACCCAAACAATCATCTCACCTACTAAGAAGCATCCATTTGAAATACATTGGAATATAAGGAACAGTGATTATAGTCCTCTGTAATTCCAAGGACATGACCCATAATGTAATTAATGGAATTGCCATTGGAAACATGGAAAAAGTGTTTAGATTTTTGAAATAGCATTTTGTAACTTTCCCATCTTACATTTCCCTTTCAGTATTAGTAGGATAATATTGCAGGTATACTGAAAAGGACAGGAAGAATTATCATCATCATCATCATCATCATCATCATCATCATCATCATCATCATCTCACAATTACCACTAACTCTCTTTCTCTCTCTCTCACCACTGTGTGTGTATGTGTATAAAAACAATCATTCCAAAATAGAAGTAGGAGTAAAATATCGTATTAATAAAATAAAAATGATTAAAATAAAAAAAATTATTAACACAATATTTTACTCCTACTTTTATTTGGGGATGATTATGTTATTTGTTCTATGCTGGTAAGCAAACACACACACACACAGACACAGACTCTATCTTTGTCTATTATCATCTTTTTAAAAAGCCCCTGCATGGATGTGTGGTCTGTGTCAATGAGTCCTTAACCACAGGAACATTAGCTTCTGGGAGATTCTTCTTTACTGGGAGTGTCAAAAGGTCCCTAGCTGTAGATCCATTTTAAGCTGTAGATCAGCTCAGATGCTTTGCTGTTAGCAATTAAAACAAACACAAAACGGAGGTTTCCTATCATGATTCCTGCTTGGATCCTCTAAAACAAGGGAGAGTCAAGGGGTTCCTTGAGCAGAATCTGGGTGGCAAATGGCCTCAAAATACTTCTGTTCTGAATTTGTCCTCCAATTTTCTAAAGCCTGTTTTTCCTTGAATGAGGTTTCTGCTTTTCTACCTCAGGGCACTTTAGAATTTGTTTTAGTAGTGTTTTTAGGGCTTAGTTTATTGTCATGAGTGGATGAAGAGTGTTGGTGTTTTTTTCTCCATTCCCTGCAACCTCCCTGGCTTCCCTTCTTTTTTAATATAAAAATGCTTGGAAGCAGAATTTCTTCACAAGGCCATGTCTTGGGATTTGATGGAAGTGTGGGAAGCTATGAAGGACGCAGATGGATGGATAAGTGACTGTATAATGAAAGACAGGATGTTCACATAGACCGCTTTTCCCTATAGGGCGTAGAAGGATCTCCTGGCCTCGCCATGAAGATTTCACTAAAATTTTCTTGCCTTTTGGGGAAAATAATTAATGGAAGTGTTTTCTTGATCATCAAATTGAAACACACACACACACACACACACACACAGCAAAAGGACTTTTCAATACAGCCATAAGGGAATGAAAAGAAATGAATAAATAAGTAAGTATCAGAAGCCAAGATAAATTTAAGAGTACAAGTACCTCAGATCATTTGCTGTCCTCATTCTCAACAACAAAGAGTTGGAAGTGATCTGCTGGGCTGAACCTGGCAGAAGATCCAGAGTCCTCTTAGCCTTTGTCTCTGAGACAAGTAAGGACTGGCAGAAGCCACTGTTGCTGTGAACATCCTTATATAAAGTCAAAATATTAGAAGTTTCATATTTCAGGCTGTCAAAATTGCCAGATTTTATTTTATTTTTCCCCCATTGGTTAGTTTTTATTTACTTCATCTCTCCATTCTGTGCCAGTCACTAGCTGTAAAGTAATTGTGTTATGAAATGAAATTAGGAGGGCGAACACAGATGCACAGGGACAATATTTTGACTGGGGAAAATGCCTAATGAAGCCGTTAAAGACTGAAGAGTGGCTATAGAGCTGCTGCGTGATTTCCTCCTAGTCAAAACAGGTTTGTGAATGGGATTTCCCTAGACCTGTCATCATCGCTAAAACTTGCTTGTAGAATCTGCCTTCCCTAAATTCCTACCGTTTTACCTTTCACAGTTGGAGACAGTGGAATATTAAAGTTTTAAAAAACTGTTGAATATTGATGTCTGATTACGATATCTCTGTTAAAACATCAGAATAAATTAAAGAGGTTTTGTTTTGTTTTCTTCGTTTGGCATTTATTTATTTATTTATTTGCTTTTTTGCCTACTGATTACACCATAGTGGTTTCTTGTTGGTTTAAAAGAAAAGGGTGGACTTCGTAGGGCTTGAAACTTCAGATATTCTTGAGTTTATTGCACAAAATTGAATTCTATCTGAAAGCCAAACTGAATGAGAATCTATTATGTTGCTTTCTGATTTCTAAGATTCCATAATTGTGGTTTTGCTATTTGTAAAACCTTCCTGGTTTATTTGATGGTCATGAGGCACATGTAATGGCAGTGTTCATAATTCAGCAAGGATGTAACAATTAAACAAAGGTGCTGTCCGAAGTAAGATAATACATTCTTTTTTCCTTTGAGACAGTCTTGACTCCTGATGACTGCCAGGACAAGTCCCTGCAATTTTCTTGGCAAGATTTTGGAAGTGGTTTGCCATTGCCTCCTTCCTAGGCAAGGAGAGAGGAACTGTCCCAAGTTCACCCAGCTGGCTTCGGGCCTAAGGCAGGACCAGAACTCACACTCTCCCAATTTCTAGTCCAGCACCTGCCCCCCTAGACCACGCTGCCCTTTGGGCTGAGAAAGAGGGTCTGGCCCAAGGTCACCCAGAGGGCTCTGTGCCTAAGGTGGGACTAGAACTCACAGTCTCTTGGTTTCTAGCCTGGTACCTTAACCATTACATCAAACTGGCAAACTAATACAATTTGGGAAGCACACATTCTGAGTTACATAGTATTAATCAATAGGGCTCCATATTTGAAGGCAAAAATCTGGAATATGCAGACTTACATAGTATTAGCCTACCACTTCTTAAAGCAACTGTGTCTTTTCTCAGGACAGCATGGCTGCAGCATTAACCTACTGCATTAACATTTTCATTTGATTTAAGGGATTGCAGACAGATGCTATGTGCACACTTCAAGTGTTCCAACCCACTTTTTTGCCTTTGAATCTGCTGCACAGCCCTATTAATCAAAAAGAGAGAGGGGAGCTATGAGTGATTATATTATTTTCACTCATTTTATCATTTATTTACAGTTTTTATATGCTGGTTTCCATTAAGCCCATCAAAATAATGACAAGAGATGGCATATAAAAGCTGTAAAAACAATATTGAAAGAATATTTGAACCAAGAAGTAATATTTTTAAGGATTCAAGGCTGGTTTAATGCTGATAGAGTCCGCCAATTTCAATAGAAATAAGGGTGGGAATTTACCAGTCTTCTCTCTGGTACTGTAAAAATGATGCAGAAGAAATAAGTGGCATACTGCATTATCCCCACCTCCATTACTAGGAAGATAAACTTTGCAGTTGCCTACACACTCACACACACAAAATTACTTACTTCCAATAACTGTCATAGGGGAGAATATATGTAGTTCAAGGTTGGAAAGTTGGGTTCTTAGTGTTCTTTGAGCTTGCTTCTCTTCCTGCAGACATTTCTTTATCAGGCTAGGTAACATATGATTGTTTTTGTTTATCTAATCCTGGTTTTACTTATTTAGGTGTTGGTTAATAGGTAAGTAATGAGGAAGGATGTGGTTAGGTCAGTTTGCCTCTTTCCTTGACCTTTGATCAGCAATCAAAGAACAATACCTCAATCAAGGATGATAAGACAAATTACCGTATATAAACAGCCAGCAAACTCAACTCCCCTCTGCACTGATGGTGTTACCTAGCCTGATAATGAAATGCATCGAATTCTTGCATCGAATTTTATTTACTGAATTCTGCCATGCTTGGATGTAAAGTACTTGGCTGGCTATCGTTTTTTAAAGATTATGAATGGACAGGTTGATTGGGATCTACTGCTAAACCTGAGTAATTCAAAGAGGGTTGGTGAGGTTTTCTGATTTCTGATTGTTTAACAACAGCAAGATCTAAAGGAATTTTTTCCCGTAATTTACTTGGTAGAAAAATAAGAATCAAGTTTTGTGTAATAGTATTGATGTGGTTAATTCTGTTGTTGATCACAAAGGCATGATTTGAGTATGCAATATGAAGTCTCCTGGTTTTCCCCATTCTTAGCTTGTGTTCACTCACCTGAACCATCTTTTTGAGTTTGCCTCCCTTTGAAGACCTCAGTCTTCTAGTTAAAAAACAAAGACAACCCTACAAGGATTAAATCAACCTACCCCAATGTTGGATTTTGATTAGTCTGAATAATGCTTACAAAAACCTGGTGGAATCCTTTTTTATTAGTGTATGGAGAACTATGGGCCATGCTGTCTTTTAAATAGGATCATAGCACACAGATCTGCTGTAACTTTGGCCTTGCTTTGAACTCTGCCAATGATTTGACAACTGACATCTGAAGGAGTGTCCTCTCATTGGATTGCTATTAATTCAGTTAAAATGTATAAGACCAGAGAATAAGTATGGAGCTGAAGGCTGCAGAGGAGTAAGGAGACCTTTAGATTGCTCAGGCATCCCATTCAGACTGTCCTTTGCCCTCTCTTACATTCCTTATTATAGTACATTAAAACCCTTTGCTCTGTCAAATTGACAAAGGCAGCTATAAAAGGGGTCCTTTCTAATACCCAGTAATATAAACTATGTTTGTACATTTACTACATAATCCCTAATTACTTCCACACTTTTATGTGTAAAGAGCTTCGACTCTTGCATTTCAGCATGCTTAGTGAATGGAATGAATTCTGAAATTATTTCTTTATAAATACAGGGCAGTTTGTGGAGGGAAGGATTCATTTCTAGATTGGTGAGATGGCTCATATTTAAGAACAGATATGCCCAGTGTCATTGATCCATTGAATCCCCCATCAGGATGTGAGCAACAGAGTTTGTTCATGCCCCTGATGATTCCTAGAGTGCTTAAAGCGATTACCCTACCCTTTAATAGCAATGTTTATGAAATTGCTTTTTGATTGCTTAGCATTGATGTCTTAGCCATGTCAATAATTCTAAGAGAATGTCTTGGGCTGGCACTTCACCTTTTTAAGAATTTTTTAAAAAATAATAGTTTTTTTTTATTATATATTGGCTAGAAGACATTTTGGGCAGTGCATCATGGTCTCTTGGCCTTGTAACATATTGTTTCAACATAGTCCTTAGAGGATCACCAGAAGTGATGTCTGCAAAAGTGGATAAGGATTTTTTAAAATGGAACTGTCTTCCTGCCATAAGTGAGAAAAAAGAGGTGGTGGTGATGGAGCCAGCTAACCTTGCTAGCATGAAGTCATTGCTTTATTTTTATCAGAGGATCATTTAATCTGTTTTCAAGGGTGACAAACATGCTGGTGGATTAACCTGACTATTGGCCATGTTTAGTAGGACTGACAGAAATCAGCATCCAACAAGATCCAGAGGACCATACTTTCTCTCCCTTTGTCTGATTCCTACTACCCAATTGCACCTCCCCAGCTGCAAATGGAGCTATCCAGGGTCCTGCTTCTTCAGTTAGAACTACTATCCCCATCCTCCAAATAACTATTCCTGCTTGAATTTTGGCCAACTCAACCTAAATTTTAGCAGCCCTACCTAAAATTTGGTGTGAGAGCATATATGCTACTTTGGCCTTTTATAAGGAAAAGTTAAATAACAGTTTAAAAGAGCGATCATTCCAAAGAGTGAAGTGTTTCTCCTGTTTAAATAAGAAGAGAAGAAAATTAATTACAACTTAGTTATCATGAGTTTAAGAAATGAGCTCTTACCCCTTCTTCCCATTTAAACATTTTCCACAGAATCCTCTTTGGTTAGCAACCCATTATACATTAATGTTAAAACTTAAACATTTCATTTATAATATGGAAGTCAGGTATGTTACTCTTTCATTACCAAGAAGTCATATATCAAATCCTTCACAGGAAATCTGATTCTCAGGAAAATAGGAAGATAAATATATTGATTACCACCTCTGTGTCAAATTAGGCCAAGCCCTTTGAACTGAGTATCATAGAGTTTGAACTTGAATAAATAGTAGCTGAGTAAAGCTTGCTTTAATTGGCCAGGAGCTATAGGAAGTTATTTGGGGCTGAGCAAAAAGATGAGTACATTTTTTATGCTGGTCCAAGTGGCCATTTTTGGAAGCTCTTCACTATCCAAAATTGGCATCGTTTTTATTAATTTGGTTAAAGAGTTCCAAATCTTGACCAAACAAGTCATATATGGGGTGTCAAAATCTAAGGAGCAAAAGGGTTAGGCCCAAGAAACAGGCATAGCTCAGAAAGATTAAAAAAGTAAGTGATCTTTCTGGTTGGAGACTGAACCACAAATCAGCAACAATTAGTGCCTCTTTCTCTCTGTCACGCACAAAGAAAAAAAATCTGAACTTTGAACTTTGTCCTCCTGTAAAGAGGTCTGTTTTTCTGCACCATTCCCTGGAAGCCTTATAACTGTTCTTGGAATTTCATAGACTTGTGCTTTTAAGCTTGCCTTATTGATGTCTAGCGGTAGAGCACGTGGCACGTTGTGTTTTTTCTTGCTAAACATTCCTTGCAGTCTCCCTGGGTGCTCCTGATTCCCAATTCAAAAAAATAAATAAATGAGAGGAGTTCTCATGCTGTCTTTCTCTGAAATTTAATTGAAGAATAGGAAAGAGAGGATATTTGTGTATACGTTTAGGTGACCTTATAACTAGGATACGTATATGAAGTATAAGAAACCTAAATCTCACCTATAAGGATTTCATCAAGCTGTTGGTTGAACTGATTTAATTTGTAGCACCAGACAGCTGTCTAGAACTAAGACTGTTGTGACTTGGCCACGTGGGACACAAGTTTATTTCACAACCCTTTTAAGGTTCGGAGATGGTGGTTCCATATCTTTTTCTATCACCATGTAGCAAATCTCATACTTGCTTTCACTTTCCCCATGAACAGTATTACTTTTTTTTTTCTTGCCCCGTGTAATATAGCTCCGTAAACCGGAAGCATCTGTGGGGGTTTAATCTGCAAAATGGTGGGTACCTGCAAGGGACAGAGTTTGCATCATAATATTGGGCCTGCTGTCTTGCAGGTTTTGAACCCCCTGAGGATGTGCTGTCTTAAACCAGGCTCTTCGGTCAGGTCACTCCATGTGAGTAAGCAGGAGTAACATCCAAAGTACTTTGCTTTTAATCTGGAACCAATTCTGCCCATCCCAAACAGTCATAAACGATCACCTTTATGCAATAATTGATGACGTAACCATCAATTGTCAAACTTGAACTTCACATCAGTGGCCCATTTACTACTGATCCTCTGATGCATATTGTATACAATTTTCACACTGCCTAGAGGAGCACACTCACTACTTTGGCTGGATTTTCATGTGTCGTACTAAGCCATCATGTGATGGTTGGTTGGTTTTGATTTAGCATCATGTGTCAACCTAGCCAATTCTTCTTTATTCAATGAACCATGGTTAAGCAGACCAAGAGTTATTGTATGAATCCAGTCAGTGTTATTTCTTCTGTCTTAGCTGGTCCTACTCAAAAATATTAAGTGCACAGAATTGCTGCATGGTTGCCATCTCCCAAAATCTTTGCCATGAAAGCTGGCAAACAAGAAGAGCTTCTATTGACTGAAGAAAATGAAGTGGTTTTATGTTTCAACAACAAATGCCCTGCCCCTCCAAAAACATATTTCTTTAAGTACAACCTGTGGTTTGTCTGAATCTCACCTATATGTAGCTCAGCTGTTCTACCACAGCAGCCATGGTGAGATGTTGAAAGGGGTGTCAGCAAATTGGACAAGGTATAATTTCTTTCTTTTTTTCTTTTTAGTCAATGCGTCCTTGCCTTATTTTAGTTCAGCATCATTTCTCGGTTGCAAATTTTTGAGTGACATGCAGAATGCAAAACAACATAAAAGGTTTGCCCTCAGGCAAATGTGTGTCCATGTAGGACTTTAATTATTCTTTCTGAATCATGTATAATATGCAAAACCTCGTCCCCTGCATAGAAATCAGATAGAAAAAAAATGTATATCACTTGGATGCATTATTATTATTATTACTATTACTATTATTATTACTACTACTTTAGAATACAGAGCAGGCCTTTGTGACGCAGATTCTTTAGCTTGTTGTGCCAATATGAGAGAGAAAGGAGAACCAGCTTACAGGTATAATGTTGTAATAGAATGTAAAGATGTCTTTTTGCAGTTTGTTCCTCTTCTTTGGAAACACATTAGCTGCATTCAAAAGTATTTTCTAGATGTATGTTACACTGAGTGTGTAACATGCCACATTCTACTTCTTTCTCCATTGTTAGCTCTCAGTTTTCACCGGGTAAAGCTTGGCCCAAGGATATTTTCACATAGCATTGCTAAATTGCTCTAGGAATAGTTTGTGGTGTTTTCTGTTTTAAGGTCCAAATGGTTTAATCAATTGACTATACTATAAAGGCAGGAGGGTGAAATAAAACCAAGTACTTTTCATACAATTTTGCAATGATAGAGGTTCACTCCCCCCCCCCCCCAACAACTCCCTCATTGCTAAGCAGGGCTGTCTAGGGGATAGTGGAAGATGGAACACCCACATCTGGAGAGCACCAGGTTGTAGAGTTATTCAGAATTATTGAAGCACATTCTTCCAGATTTCACCCCGAGAAGCATTAAGTCCAGTGTTCCATTACACAGTTCTCTGTCCAAGGAGTTGAGCATCCTGTTTGCAAGGCCATAGAAGCCAATTACACACACACACACACACACACACACACACATTTCCTTGGGTCATGGGATCATGAGATGACTTCGTAGAAAATGGGGAGAAGGAATTGTCATACTCAAAAGGTATACTTCATCCATTCCTGGAGCTTGGCAGTAATGTGCAAACTGAGCAATCAGTGTCAGTTTCTGGTTATTTGGTACAAAACTGTTATGTAGTGTTCTGAAAGAAGAAGTAATAGTAAAAATATAGTAAAAACAAAAAGCGAAAGAGCTCCACCTACCCCACTCCACCTCGTAGGAAGCCGAGTCCCAACCACCAAAAGCTACCCTTCCTTACTCTAAGCCAAAACCCTTACTTTGGTTTTGGAGAATTAGGGAGCCAACTTTGGAAAGAGCTGAGCCCAAACAAGAGCTTGAAGTTTAGATCTTTAGCCCTGGCAAAGGCGCTCTGAGGATACCCAAGTGGTCAATCACAGGTATAAAACTATTACTTCTCTTTCCCTCTCCTCTGTGAACATAACTTATGCAGATGTTTAGTGCCCAGGTCAGGCTGTGCTATTCCCTGCTGAAAAAGTATAACCTATTTGAATCTAAGCAAGAAAAAGAAAAGTTTGCCCAATTCCAAGAGATACGACAGAATTCAGAAAGCTCTGATAAATCACTGAGGCACACAACATATATTTGTATCACTGGATGAGAATGCATTCGTATCTGAGGTTGGTAATTGTGGACACAATTCCATCCTTTCCTTCAAAGTAGAAAAAGTTGGGATGTGCCACTTGGGCTTATTTACAGAGAAGTGTATGATACATAATCCAGGGGCTATTTTCCTGAATTCTCCAAGCAGGAGGGACATGAAAGCTTGTGGAATTAATATCTGAAGACATCTCCCTCCCTCCCTCCCTCCCTCCCATCTGTCTATCTATCTATCATTTATTTATCTCCAAGTATTGTAGAACTGAACCTAGTTGGTCATCTGAGACATGACCTGGATGTTGAATTGTAAAAGATGGGGTGGGTGGTGGGGATATCTCTATCTAGACATTTTCATATCTTGATAAAGGTATGAATTAAGGCTTCATGTTGTCATCTAATTTTGTGACACTTAAAAACATAAAGACATCTAGATATTTTATCCCCCCCCCCCCCCACGCACACATTTTAATACCACCCAAGAAGCAGAAATGGTTCTGTTTTTGGTCCATGTTGATTTGCCTCTGATATGAAAAACCGACAATTCAAAAACCTGTAACCAAATTTATTGGAGCAATCCATAAATAAGAACAACAATATTTTTCACAAGGATGCATCCACAGTGTACTTAAGCATAATGCTGTTGCTAATTGCAGTTATTTATAAACGTTTTTACCTTTTAAAAAAAAAGAGAAAAATGAAGTGGGAGGGCATTTGGATGTAGGTTGTTCAGTGACAGCTCCTACGGAGACATGGGGAGGGACAGTGGGATGAAGACAGGGTTATGCTTGGATGCATGTCGACAGGATTTCTTGAAGTTTCAGAAAGGCTAAATAATTCACAGGTGCCAGATTCATGAAAGAAATATGCTAGTCTGCCCCATGAGATAAATCAAATTTCTGGTTGGCAATATCAGGAATCCTAGTTTCCTTCTTTTTCAGCAGTCCAATAAAAAGGGGGCCTCTCCACCATTTCCATAAATTTGATTTCAGCAAAAGCAACAATCAACTGTATTTAGTAAACCAGTTTTCTCTCCAACCCCCATTTTTAAATATTTTGCCTTAACTACTCGATGGTGCTTTTTAGTATCATTTTACATAATTTAATACAATTTGTTCCATCCATTGGTTTTCATGGAGATACAAGCTGTTCGCTTGTGACAAAATTGGCAGAATCTCATGGGCTGGCACAAGATCACCTCCAGGAGTTCTGGTTTCAAAGTTCTACAGGGCAACAGCCATTTTGAAACACATTCACATTAAGACTGAATTAGGCTGTCGCTCCTGTTCGTTTATTAAACAAAAAAACAAAACAGGTACTTCCTTTTTTCCACACTGCCTTTGAAAAAAAATATCTGCTCCCCCACCATCCCCCAAACCCTGGGAAGGGATGCTACAGTTATATTGAAAGATCCAAGGTTTCATGATTGTTTTCTTTAAATGCTGCCTTCCCTAATAAATGAAAGAAATTACTTGTCCAGAAGGCTAAGTAAGTAGCTAAACTGAATACCAGTGCAATAAGCAGGAGTTTTGTTGCTGCCTTTTGGTTAATGATGTATATAGATGGGCAAGTTCCCCCAGTTTTGACTCTTTATTGGTTCTTTGGTTCTGTTCTGCATCCCCTGCTTCTGAACCCCCATTTATATTAAATAAACAATTCTGAAGAGGGGCATCTGTCATTTCCTACAGCTTTTAGTTTATTCACGTACATTCCGTTTAGGTCTCTGCATCTCTACCTTCTTTCCATAAGTTCTTCATCCACTCAGTGCAACAAAGCAATCCAGATACAATGATACACTTATACAATTTCAGGAAAGAATTTAATACTTTTACCAGGGGAGGGAGAGATTTGATGCCATATTCAGATGGCATCAGTTTTTGGTATGTCACATGATTGTCTAAGGAATCCTGGGCATTATTTTATTTTTGCATACTTGCAGATTAGGAACTCATGCACATGGTAAATTTGCTGGTCATTCACCAAATAAACTGTATTTCATTTCATTTCATGCACGAGAGAGAGAGAGAGAGAGAGAGAGAGAGAGAGAGAGAGAGATCCCCTCTCACCTCCATACATAGTATGTGTCTTCCTCAATCTCAGGTCCTCTACCAGAGGCCTGGGAGTTTGAGGATTCTGCACAATATCTTAGCTGTTCCTAACACTGCACTCTTCTGGACAGAGAGCTCTGATATCATTCCTGGGATCTGTTGGAGCCGTTCTCCCAGCTTAGGAGTCACAGCCCCGAGTGCTCCTACCACCACTGGGACCACTTTGTACCTTCCACATCCACTCTAGTTCCTCCTTCAGGCCCTGATACTTCTCCAACTTCTCGTACTCCTTCTTCCTGATGTTGCTGTCACTTGGCACTGCTACATCTATCACCACCACTATCTTCTTTGTCTTTGTCTACTACCACAATGTCTGGTTGATTGGCTGGTACCTGCCTGTCCATCTGGATCTGGAAGTCCCACAGGATCTTAGCCCTGTTATTCTCCACAACCTTCTGTGGAATCTCCCATCTGGACTTGGATATATATAGTTTAGAGTTGTGCCCAGGAGCAGAAGAAGAAACAATTACATGAAGTATTTTAGTAAGAGCTATTTCATGATGGAAGAGACTGCTTTGGGAGGTGGTGGACCCATTGGAGGTGTTTAAACAGAGGCTGGATGATCATATGTCAGGGATGCTGTAGTGATGGGTTTCTTTACTGGGCAAGAACCCTATGATTCTGTGAAATTTCAAGGAAGATTTCAGCTAAAGATGAGTACAGGGATGGCCTTGTGGGAGATAGGTTCTCTTTCACTGGTATGATTATTTAAGGATAAGATAGAGGTATATGGAATCATTGGGAATGTTTTCCAAGTCTTTTGAGTGTTTGACAAGTTTATGATATTGAACTCCATGTAGAAAGCCACCCATCGTGGTGCTGGAAGAGCATCCTGCATTATATATCCTTCATCCAGCTCATGGATGAATGAATGGATGGAAGAATCTAAAAGCTGTGGCAAACTTTGCGAGCCTAGTCCCAAATTCATAAATACATGGTGGAAAAATAGAAATAACATCAGCATTCAAACCTTATATGAAGGAGGTTTTGAAAATTCCCATTGTGTTATCCCCATACTTTCTGTATGAGGAAGTAGGACCTCATCATATTTTCCCATATTTTTGAGGGGGGGGGCAAGGAACTGTGATTTCCAATTGGACCTGTAGCTTGAGTCCTACATTAGGTTGGCCTTCAAAGAAGTAGTAAAGTCAGTGTCATACCCACAGAAACTTGGAAACAAATGGTCAGAAGGAAGATCCAGAGTAGTGGCAAGTATCTGGGTGATCTGCAATAGATTAGTATGGATTCAGACTTCTGTTGTGTAACATCATATGTTCTTAAGCATAATTATTATGAGATTCAAGTCCTTCTAACTCTGCTTTATGCAACTTCTTCATGTAATTCGTCCATAGTGCCTTATATTTTTAAATACAACAAAACAGCATGCTTTGATTTATTTTCATTTCATCACCAAGGGTATGCTTATTAAACATGAGTAAACAGAAAAATGGTAGAGAAATGTATGCAATCTCATGGCTGGTAGATACGTTAAAAATGTAATTGTTGTGCATTATCTATTAACTATTTACAATGTAATCATTCTTATGGCCTAGAATCCTTCATTGTTATTGCAATGCTTAACTGATGGCAGCTGCACATGAGCCCCGAATAACCCTGATCTCCAGTGAGGCAACTCCACTTAGAAATGCAATTCTTACTTTGGAATCATTCTGCACTCTAATAACAGAATAGACTGAATAGAGAAACATCAGTATAATTTTCCATGAATAACAGAACTTCTTTCAGCCAAAATTAAGGATGTTATATGTATTTGTTTTCTCTCTTTTCTATCTGAAGATGCTAAGATCGGCAGGATGTAATGTAAGTGATCTGTACAGTATCCTGCTATGGTGTGTTCACAGCCAGGGATGGATTATTGCTACTCTCAGAAGAATTAGTACTTTCTGTAACCCTATCGAAGCTACTAGGAGCCCTGTTCACTTTCCTCCCTGGCCATCTGCTTGGAGCATCTGGTAATCAGGTGCAAGCCCCCACATACAGAGCATTCATGCTTAAATTTGCAGCTACCTTGCCACCCACATTGGCTTTTGTTACACTGCCAGTATGCACCTCTTTGTGAATTGGATAACAGACTGGGACTGAGAATTCCACCATCAGTGTGCTGAAATTGTGATGGCTGGGGTGTCATTATCATCTCCTGCCAGAGATCTAATTTATCCATTTTCTGGTTTGTTTGTTTGTTTCCTTCTCCACTATAGATACCATATTAATTTTTCCTCTACCATGACTATCTCATCTGTTTTTCTGACAAGAATGTATAGATTTTCCAAAAAAAAAAATGCAATAGGTCTGTATAAGGACTGTAAGTAACCACCTGTCATGTATGAAATTCATGCATCAGTTCCATCTTCTGAATAAGCCAACAGTTTTTGTGTGCATCTATTATATGCATGGATATTTGAGAAAAGGGTTTTTCTTATTTTAGACTTCCTTTGTGCATATCTTTGAATGTACTAAAGAAGTCCAAATAATTGCCACCAGCACAATCATCATCATCATCATCATCACATTCCATTCAACTGTACCTACATAGCATAGTCATTCTTAAATATATTTACTAACTTTCTGAAATGTGCCTTTGGCCAGTTATACATATATCAGAAAGTTAAGGTGGGAAGTCTAGTTTGTTAACATAATGCTTATGCCCCTTTTTAAAGGAGCTATAAGGTGCATGACAGAACCCTAGAAATGTCTTTTATTTGTTTCATTCAGAGGGCTGAAGTCAAGGTTGTTTCTCCCTAGGATTCCAAAGCTGAAATTGTATATTCAGATGCATAATACACCCAAGTTGAGATATCTTTTCCTATCAAAAGAGTTGAAACATTCATTCTGAGAGGAAAATAAGTTGACAGAGAAAGAGGAGAAGCCATAATTCAGTGAGAATGTCCATATTTGATTCCTAGCCTTTTCAGCTGAGAACAGTAGGTTGCTGTTGTTGGTCAGACCTGAGATCGTAGACAATTGGTATAGACAATTACTAGGCTAGATGCATCAATTGCTTAAGCATCATGTTACAGTCTAGTAGAATATACACCCATCCCTACCTGCCCTGTCATTTCCTCTTGACTGTTGTCTCCTGCATTTCCTTTTCAGTTCAAAAACATCCAAACACTTTGGGGATGAAAGTTCCCACTAGCCTAGGAATAATGTGTATTTTGGTCTTCAGCCTCTCCTCAACAGAATATTATCAAGCAACTCCTCTCTCCTAGTTTACAGGGCTAATATGCCTATCTCCTGTGAGATCCTTGCATCTTGGCAACTATTTGTCCTGGCCAAATTAATGGACACTTAGCCTGCTGCGTTCTTTGTTTCTTCACACCATTCCTGGCTATGCTAGAATATACAGTTTGCGTATGCATGGAGATCTATAAGGTCCCATACACATCTGGTGCATATCTTCTGAATGCACACTGTACTACATCATATCTGTTCCCAAGAAAGACTTGGACCAGTGCTTTGGCAGTATGAGGTCATCTAGTGTTACACTACAACTGATACTCTTTTTCAGTAAGATGTCCTGACTTATAAAATGAAGTGCATTCTGCATACTGTATAGAATTCAAAGTCATTTTGTATATCTGTGTGCTTGAATATTATGTACCAATCTGCCAGTGCAACATGCTAACATTTAATATACCTCGTATTCTAGGTATGCTGTTGGTACAGGAAGCAGATACTGAATGCTGATCCAAATTTCTAGGACAGAGGTGCTGATATTGAGTTCATCCAGTACTCTGGCTGTATTCCTTAAAACTAAGACAGATTGAGTGATGGTTGGTTGGCCTGTTTTTGATCATTCCTGCTTGTTCAAACACTGAAAATTGATCTGATGACCAAAAAAAACAAAACAAAACCAAGTTTCAATCTGCTACATTTCATTCTAACTGAGAAATTTATGGCAGGTATAAGACGATCAAGCTGGTGTCCTTCAATACCAGTCTGTCAAGTTATTTAAATGATATGCAAATCTAGGTGAGGTAACTCATGAAAAAGGGAAGGTTACGAACAAATAGTGCTTGTTACTTTTTGCTGGGGTTATTTCCTGGAAGTGGATTTGGGGATGAACACACATGTACACACCCAGTGCTGAAAATACCATTTCTTCTCAACTGAATCAAACAAAAGAACAATATCAACTCAGCTGAAAAACAGTTGTGTTGGTGTCTGCCCAAGTATTTTCATAGAAATATGTATTATTAATCCATCCCAGTTAGCCTTTCGGAAAGCCCTTAAAACATGGTTTTTCCAGCAACCTTGGGGATCCCATGGGGACCCTGTGAAGTCATTGTATGATATTAGGTGATTATTATTCTTTCGCAATCTTGGCTTTTACATGTTTTTATTTTGATTTATATTCAGTGTTTTAAGATTGGCTATGTTGTTTTAGTTGTTGCTGTGTTTGTACACAGAGTTATGTTATGTGAGGTGGGCAGCAATATACATTTGTTAGATAGATAGATAGATAGATAGATAGATAGATAGATAGATAGATAGATAGATAGATATTTGGGCAGTGTTGGGCTTTAGGGTTTAGTGACTGTGGTTTAGACAACAGATTTCCTGATGTTTTGCCGGTAACTGTGGCTGGCATCTTCAGAGGCTAGGTGATCTGCTATGCAAGGCAACTAAGCAGGGACTGACGTTTATAGCCGAGTGTCGTTGTCATCGTCCTCATTATTTTGGTGCCTTCAAGTCAATCATGAGTCCTGGTGACTGAACAGACAAGTCCCTGCTGTTTTCTTGGCAACGTTTTCAGAAGTGGTTTGAATGTGCCTTCTTTTTCCTAGGGCTTAGAGAGAGTGACTGGCCCAAAGTCACTCAGAGACTTCATGCCTAAGGCAAGACTCACAGTCTCCCAGTTTCTGGGCTGATACCTTTAACCACTACACCAAACTGGCTCTCATTTCTAAATTAAGGAACAATTAATTTCATATTGTTTTTAAGAAGAGAAGCATATACAATCCATGTATAAGTCACAAAACAAATGAAATTGTCCTTGATCCTACCAAGTTTGTGATTTTTGGTAGGAATTCCAAAAAGACTCTTCTGTAATCCTGTAGAAATCCTCATCATTGTGTCCTGAATTTTTAGCACAGTTTCGAGAACACTTACTTACATGTTTCACCCCCTCAGTACAGATATATGGTCCCATGTTAGTAGCTGTAATACTGAGTGAAAGAACTATGTGTAACTCTTGGTAAAATAAGTATATTTGCCATTTATATACATAAGTATATTTGTCACCATACATATATTTAGTGACAGATCGTTTGATTAAAATAAAAAATAAAAGTATTCCAAGTAAAAGTCTGCACAATTTCAGTGTCAGATTATGTCATTTGTCACTTAAGCCATGTGCTCTCAAAACTGAGTTCCACTTATATTACTGAAAATTAAAACCAATGTAATAGAGTTGATGACTCCTTGTAGATTCAGGATGTGGTATAAGTAGATATCACATAGTTCTTGTTTGGTGAGCTGGGAATGTTCCAAACATACAATGGGAGATCTAGAGATTCCCATGGGAATTTGAAACAGGTCCTCCCTTTATCATTATGTTGATTATAAAGGGTTCACGCTCTCTGAATCCTGCATATGAGTGTCTGCAATAGGCATGTGGATTATTTTGCTCATCCAGTTGGCAGACATACTTGTGAACAATATATTGAGTGGCCGTGCTTATCAAACTGAAATGCAGTAATCAAGGTAAGATGCTGAAAAATTGGCCTGACAGAAATCATGTGCAATTTCACATACATTGCACTGAAATATTGTTGATTTATCCTACATATGCATAACAGAAACTGAATGCTCATATGGTTAATTGCTGAAGCTGAATACGCTCACAGCCCCTCATGAGGGACCTTTTTCACAAGTGGGTAAAATGAATGAGCATTTCAGAAAGGGGGGAAAGGGTCTTATTGGCGTGAGTCACTAAGCTGGCTTCCCCTGACTGTTGTGCTGTAAGTCAGTTGGATAAGTTTGACAGCAATTTAAGTCCCATTGACAATTGCTGTCACAATATTGAAGGAAGATTGTATCAACAGAAGTGGTCGACATTCAACCAGTCATATGGACCGGATGAGTTTACCATATGCTTAATTACAAACTTTCCTTGGAACACTCTTTATGAGTGCTTGACAAGCTTATGATATCAATCAATACCAAACTTCATATGAAATGCTAGGTTGCTCTGAGGAAAGGTAGTCTAGGCTTTTGGTCAGTTGGTTTGTGTTGCAGAGAACAGACAATAATGTGCAGATTTATACTGGTGCAGATTATAATATGCCTATGTTTTTGCTTTTTTGTTTTGCTTTGTTTTAATTGTAAAGAAGTTGATTCATTGGTTCAGATTGTTTTATTCAGAGTTTGTGCGTTTATTGATGCTTACAAGCTAATTCCCTCCATAAAAATGTATGTGTTTTGCCATACAAGTGTTGAAGAATGAAAGGGTGTATTTGCATAGTGCTGGGGTAAAATAGGTTGGTTGTGTTCAGTGAGTTGTGAGAGAACAGCCATAATCTTAGCATGTGGTCTTATTATGATAAACCATAATAAATTTTATTTTGAAGGGCATATAAGAATAACAGGGATTGTGTTTTCTTAATCTAGGATTAGAATTTGATTTAGCATGTTGGGTGAACCCAGCCAGGTTGTAACATTATGAAAGATAGAAGGAGGAGGAGGAGTTAGTATTTGTGAATAGGTGTTAGTAGTTGAAGGACACAGTCCTTCAAGAAAAGGACAAATATTTGCCATTTTAAACTGAACATAAAACATGCAAATATTTCATATTAGCAAAGGTGATTTTTTATTTTTTCATTTATACTGTACATAAATAATAAACACACCAAGAAATTCAGAGAGGCTGTTCAAACAAAAAATTCACCCAATTCTGTCTCAATTTGCCATGTTTTATTAGCATTGAGCTAATTTTAATTTACATGTTTAAATTACATGTATGGTTGATAGTTAACAATGATCATGTTTGAACAATATGGAAAGTATAGGCTGAGCTTTGGTAGCTTAAATGACCTTTCTCAGCAGCTGGCGCACTCGTTTTCTAATTTTTCTTTCTAGAAACAGCTACCTCCATTATCAGTGAAAAAGAAAACCTATTGTGTTATATAGATCAATGCATATATAGTCCTACATAACACAGCTTAATATGCTGAAAAAGTTTATGGTGATCTGAAGACAGGATAAATGGAAGAGCTAGTAAAATAGACATTTATTGATTGGATATGTCTGGGTATTTCTATCTGTGTGTAAATAAACCTGGCAAATATTAAGTTTACAAAAACAAGATATAGGTGTGTATATAAAGAGGTAGAATATAAGATTATACTGCATTTCTTGAATTCTGCTGTGAGATTTTTGTTGAACAAAGGCAGATAGTTCTGCTCCTGAAAGCATGTTCGCACTTGAGCATTAAATATGGCTAACACATAGAGCGGTGTCTGCATTGTGTGGGGGTGAAAATTGGCAAAATGGTGAACAGAAGATAGCAGTGCAAGTCCTGCTCCTTTTGAACATGTGTGAAACATCAACACATGTACAAAAGGGGTGGGGCTTGCATCACAACACTCCGTCTGTCATCTCACCAATTTTGACGCCCCCACAGATACCGCTGAACATGTAGCTTGCTCGTGATGAAATCTTATTTGTTTGTTTGTTTATTATTTATTTATTCATTGCTTCCATTTATATCTCACTGCAATCTGGCGACTCTCAGTGGCTCACATGGTATAAGAAAAATCTTAAAAGATCCATGGTATATTTAAAATTACAATTAAATAACTACCTTATGTTATCACGGTTAAGCCCAGCTGCAGATAAGCTGGCCCTCAAAATTTCAACAAAAATACCATGAAAAATGCATCACCCACTGATAAGTCTACCTTCGAATTTTAATCACTGTGACAGGCAGGAAACTACGAACAGTTATGTTACCGTTTATAGAACTGCACAATTTTAAGGCCGTGATGGACTTTAAAATATCTGAGCTCTGGTCTGCTGATAAGTCAAATTCAATTTTTGGGGTGTATTTTGGAACCTAAAATTCTCGGCTTATCCACAAATATATATGGGACATCAGAAAATGCATATACAATGTGAATGGATAAGATTAACAAAAATAAAAATATGTAAAAATATAAAAGATGGTGCAGTACATAAACATCATTGGAATGCTCTGAAATAGTTGTTTTTAACGTCTTGCTGAGAGCTATCAAGGAGGGTGTCAGTCTGATCTTGTCTGAAATGCTGTTCCCAAGCACTGGTGCAGCCACTGAGAAACAATGCCTCCTGGCTTCAGCTCCCTTCACGGCCTGGAGTGTTGTACAACAAGAGGTTTCTCCCTAAATGATCTGTTAGGTTGGGCTGATTCATATTCAAGTGGGTGGTCAGGTGCCAAATCATAACGGCTTTATTGGTTAAAACCAACACTTTAAATTGTAATTTGTAACCAGTACAGGGCCCATATTATGGGTATTACATATTACCAGCATGGGTGCCAGTAAACCATGAGCTGCTGTTTTCTAGACCAGTTATAATTTCTCAGTAGTCTTTAAAGATAGCCCCGTGTAAAGTGCACTGCAGTAGTCTATCTGGCAGTAATAAGAGCATGAGTTGTTATTGCCAGGTCTTCCTGCCCCAAGGAAGTTCACAAGCTGAGCAAAGATCCCTCTAGCCATTGTTTCTACCTGCTGCTCAAGTAGGAGCCATGGATCTAGAAGGACCACCAAATTGCAGATCTGTTCCTTCCTTGCCCATCCAGAGAGAATACTGGTGTTCATAGAAAACCCCAATGAACCAACAGCAACTCCATCTTCCCTGGGTTCAGTTTCAGCCTGTTCTGTCCCATCCAGACCCTTACAGTCTTCAAGCACCAGACTAAAACATCAACAGTATCCTCCCAAAGGCTGATGAAGCATATTATCACTGGGTATCATCAGCATATTAATGATACTACACCTCAAACCATCAGATGACCTCCCTTAGTGGTTTCATATAAATGTTAAAAAGCAGGGGAGAGAAGAATGTATGCTAAGAATCTTTTTGTCCATCCAGATCTTTCTTTTGCCCTAGTACTGCATGATAGGTAATAATGAAGATGAGGAAAGGGTAGCAGTAAGAAGACTGGTAAAGAGGGCCCTTTATTATAATTGCCCAAGTCTTCATGACCAACCCATCATCCCCGTAGCTGTGTTTAGATGCTTCTGCCAATCCTGAATCTTAGTTTCCACTCCTTGAGAGGTTTCTTCAGCTTCTGGACAGATCTGGGGAGAGCCCAGTTCAGGAAATAGTGATGCATGAGGGCCACTGAAACTATCTCAAGATATTGTAGGAGGAGAGCTGTGTTGGTCTACGGTGGCAAAAGAAAAAAATCAGAAGGAGCTGCACCTCACAAAAGCATATGCCTTTTAATAAAATTTGCTAGTCAGAAAAGGTGCTACTGGACCCCTTTTGATTTTATTCCAAGATACATGAGAGCAATTTATCCATTAATATCAGCTGTGGGAAATTCTGGCTATGTTAAACCAAACCAAATTATGGTCCCATGTACAACTATATGGAAGACATTGGGGAAAATGTGTTTCTTTTTCAACTAATCATGATTTCTAATTATGACCAAATTGGGGAAGGATACTCTGGGATTAATTTTATCTGACTAGTTTGGATAAACCATGGCTAAATCTTTCACAGTTCCTGTCTATGATATAATTACACTAAGGCTGGGTTTATGTATTATATTAAACCCTGATATTGTTTGTTAAGTTCTGACTTGAGGTAATAAGGGAACATAGCCATTGTTTATTTACTTACAAAATGTATATCCCATATTTTCATTGTTTTAATGGCCATGTTGTAGTTTGGAAACCATGATCTCTGGCGTAGGGTCAGCTTTTTGAAGCAAGCAAGAACAGTAAACAGGAATTTCTAGGAGGCTTAGAATGTACTTTAATACATTCGGGGTACTAACAGAATCCTGAAAGCCCGTCACAACCCTTTCTCCTCGAAGTTATACCTCGTTCAATCAAGGCAGGATGGTTTTGAGTTTCTTCTTCATACTTTTCTTTTTTCCTAGGATGCAAATAACTATTCTGAAACAGTTTGACATTCTCCTTCCACTTCTCTGAGTCAACCCAACATCTGATCACACTTAGCAAGGCCACTGCATCTTGTCCAACAAAACATGGCTTAGTGTGATATGTGGACACAGTTGAAAGACAGACTAGATGCCTGTGATCTTATCTCAGCTGCCCAGGAGAATTGAGAGAGAAAGCAGGCTTTTGCTAGCTGTGATTTAGCATTACAGCTGAGTGAACTACTTATATCATAAACCAATGGTGTTAAGTCATTTCTACTTTCTCTCTTTGGTCTTTTAGTATCAGGAGCACAATAGGATCAATAGTTTTGAGAAATCTGTTTTGAGAAATCTGAACCTAGCCTCTTATGAATTTGTGCATTAGCCTTATTCACAAGCACTAATACAATTACAGCCGAGACAGATGCCATCCTCAGTTTCTCTTATTTGTCACCACTCTCCCTATTCATCGATATCAAATTTTGTTTATGCATCCTTGTCTGCAACTGGGATTTGCATTGCTCAGCCAAAAATTGGTTGAGTTTAGATGGTGCCATCTGCTGAATATTCTTTGACTGTTATTAAGCTTAAAAATGTTTTTGGCTTTCTTTCTTTCTTTCTTTCTTTCTTTCTTTCTTTCTTTCTTTCTTTCTTTCTTTCTTTCTTTCTTTCTTTCTTTCTTTTCCAAATATAAGAAATTTAAAATGAAACATATGCAGAATGTGGGAATTTTCAAGCTTGGCAACTATTAGAGATTCATGTTAGTAAAAAAAAAAAAAAAAATAGTTTGCATATGGTGTCTGTAAAGACATACTTAAGATGTATCTATCCATCTAGTAAGCATCTATAAATTTACCAGCATTAAACTGAAAAAATGCATAGCAGTTGCTCAGAAGTACAATTTTGATGATCAGATGCAAACTCAGATTTAGGATGAAGGACTTGTGCCCCCAATTATTTGACCACCTGGTGCTTCAAATGGTTGTTTGGGGAACTGGCAGAAATTCACTGCAAAGATGTACATTTGGGTACCAGAGAAACATGAAAAAGTAAGTCCTTACCCCAGGTTAAACTATTTTGTCCATCTTGCCCATTCATTTGATTGCTCATATTTTTCCAGAATTTTACTTACCCACCACTTTTTAACTGAAGATTGAACCCAAAACTGTCTTCAGGCAGAGCATGTGATATATCCTGGAGCCCTTGTTTCATTGAAGATATCCCATTAACCATTTCTTCTCAAGATCCAAAAAAAGAAAGGACACATCTTGCTCATCTCTTGCCTTTGTATTCTTCTATCCCCTTATCCAAGCTATTTGCCCTATCCAAAGACATTCTGGTGCTAGAAATGGGAAATCCATTGGACTATCCTTTGTTCTTCATATCTAATTTTACAGGCATTTAAAACCTACACTTGGAAGTGAGCATTTTTACTTTAGGCTGGTCCTGCTCCATTGGCAGTGGGAAAAAAGGAACATCAAAGGAAATAGGGAAGCTACTGGTGTGAATTCCTAACTATATTGAGCCTTATCAGGCATATGGACAAAGCTGGGGAGCGGATAATAGCTGAAAAAGGAAAAGCTTGGAAACTGAAGGATCTTAAAGCTCAAGCAGAGCCAATATATGACTATAGTTTGTGCAACCATGAATCAACTCTCTGGTACTTTCTGTTATATAGAGTGGGATAAACACACTAAAGTGGAGAGAATCAGGATTAACTGGTGCTCCAGAACAAAGCTGCCAGTTGGAAGCTAACTAGATAGCACTCTAGGAAGTATTTGTAAACATGGGTGTAAAGGGAGGATGAGGGTCAAGCTTTAAGTTCTTCCTGACTTCCAAGCAAACATCTCAATTCATGTTATGTGTACAGTAAGTAGGTTTTCTCTGGGAGAATCAGAATCGTGCAAGAGACAGAGTTCCTGATGATACACATAGCAAAGGTACAAGTCACTCTAAGCTATGGTTTTAGCCATGGTTTGTTGAACAAACCATATTATGGTTTAATCCTGGTAGCATGTTCAAACAGTATGCTAACCAGTGGTGGAGTTCCTATAATGCACTGACCCACAGTCTGTCCAACTCTATTTTTGACTACTTAGTGTAGTGTGCAAACCTAGCCATACAATCTCTTGTCTGGAGTTTGTAGGTTGTAAAATGGGACAATGTCCTAATCATAATTCTCCCTCTCATATACATTTCCTGAGATCTGTTTCAGTCTGCCTATGGGTTGACTGAAAGATACCTCAGGGCTAAATTTACCAGTTCCATTGAAAAGCAGGTTGAGTGTATTTGCAACAGCTGATTTAATTATATCCCCAGCTTTGGATGGAAACTAATCACATTTGCATAATGAACATTAATACCAATACAATATATCTGTTCTCCTGTTATGTGAATCAGCTCCCAGAATTCCCCAACCAGTTTGTCCATTGCTTAGAATTCTGGGAGTTCTATCCATTTGGAGGGGGCCCAGGGTTGGGGATGGTACAGTCTAGCAGGCCAAAGAGAACTGGAGTAGGACTGAGTTTCTACAACTTCTCTCCTTGAATTTCCATTTTATTTTATTTTATTTTATTTTATTTTATTTTATTTTATTTTATTTTATTTTATTTTATTTTATTTTATTTTATTTTAGTATTGTTTTGTTTTGTTTTGTTTTGTTTTGTTTTGTTTTGTTTTGTATTATGGGATTTTTGAGCTTAAAAGCACCGTGTACTTCACAATGGTGATATACGGTATCTGTTAACCCTTTGGTTTAGCAGTGTTGACTTTTTCAGTTCTGAAAAATTTCTACTTGAAAATACTTGCAGATACACTGCTCTTCCACTTTTATAAGATAGATCCTTGCCAGGTATGGTGGTGATGAGAAACAGTCGCACCACACACAGAATCTGAGTGATGACCAGCAGTACATAGTCTTAGACATGTATACAGTAGCAGCACCTTTGACCACTTCTGACAAGAAACTCTATACATAACTTTTTAATGCCTTTTGAGACATTTTAAGGATCCTAGGATATACCACGAAGTCATCTGACTTTGGAAAATAGTGGCTGGCTTCATGCATCATAATGCAGTTTCTTTCGTTCTTGGCTAAGGGTGAACCAATCCATTGTCTCGTAACCTTACCTCTGAATTAAGCCACTGTGGCTTGTTCGGTGGATAAAGATTCTAGAAAATGTGGTTTAGCATGGTGTACAGACCTATCTATTCTTAATCTGCCTCTATTTGTGATTGAGGCAATATACAAGTTTAGATGCAGATCAGTTTGTGCAATTACTGTATAATTTCCTTCCTTCCTCCGTCCCTCCCTCCCTCCCTCCCCCCCCATCCCCTGTATCTCTTCCTGGAACATTCTACATACGTACTACATAGTTGCTTCATTAAATCCACCAAGCCATGGTTTCTGAATGGCATCTCAAATCTTCCAAGCTGATAAGTCATGCCAGCAGGCTGAATTGCAAATTCCACATGTGGATGTGGATGAGTCAGTGAACTGTTCACATGTGCACGATGCTATCAGAGGTGGGGAAAGAAAAGACTGCATATGCATGGGCTATAGATGTTAAGGTATTCACAATCAGGCTGCTTTCTTCTGTTACAACAAAAGAATATTACAAAAATTATATTAGGCTGCCATGCTGTACCCATGTAGCTGGGAATAAGTCTTGCTGCAATTGCTTTCTGAGCAGACACAGCAGGATTGCGCTGTGAATTTTGCAAGTTACTATGTTTGCACACACTTTTGTGCCCCCCCCCCTTCCAAATCCAAATTTAAACACCTGACAATATTTTGTTGTTGTTGTTGTTAAATCTACTTGGTATCTGGAGGGGGTGGAGAAGAAGGGATTTTTAGACAATAAGCATGTATGACTAAGAGATAATAGATTTACTTTAACCTTTGTAATATTATGCAATATTTAAATTTATGTTGATTTCCTCCATTTTACATGTAGTAATTAATTTTGTCTTACTGACAGATGATTCTCAATGACTGATTTTCAAGAGAAAATCCAGACAGGTATTTTTTTAACATTTTGCTTTCATTCAAGATGGCTTGTATTTGTGGGGGTTTTGTTTTCATTACGGGGAAGGGGGCAACTATTCAGGTGGCACGGTGAATTCTCATTACCGTTAATAAATCTCTGATAGTTAATCGTGTGAAACCCTGCCAAGGGGAGGTGGGAGATGCAAGTAAAATGCCGTGCTGCTTTGAACAATGCACTTGCTCCAAGATGTACCTGGATCTGGGTGTTAGAAAATGCATGAATCTGTCTTTGGTCACCCTCCTTACGAATATTGGGAGAGCATTATCAGGAATTGAATTAATCTTTTCCCGGGGTTTCATTACTGGAGAAGCCCTAAAATAAAGCCGCTGCAAAGGCTGAGGACACAGCCCTTCCTGAATGGCGTTTCAAATGTGGCATGTGTAAATGCTCTGCCACTTTCCAAACTCTTTATGATAGGTTAACGTTCTGCATGAAGAGAAATGTTGGTTTTCTTTTACATAGAGGAGATGACCGGGGAAGATGTGCCTTGTATCCTCTCCTGAAATCAGCAAGGAAAGGAATAGCATCTCTTGCAACCTGCTATCTCAAACCTGTACTCTCTGGGACAAGCTCTACCCCAGGAAAGTTGTGAAAATGAAATCTTGTCTTTACATAGGATTGCTGTGCCTTTTCCTTTCATGTCTTTTGCTCCTGGGCGCTCTAGTTCATATTTAGCTTTTTCCAATCACTCTCCCTCCTCCCCCCATGTGTCTTTTTCTCCCCTTAACTGAAACAGACAGCATTGGTCATGTCTATCTGTCCCTGCTTTGCAGTTATGCTTCTGATTAGCTTCTACACTCTGGGCTTGTTTCATGTGTGAAGTGCAAACAGTCAGAGCTGGAAGCAAGACCGTGGCATTAGTTACTTCCCAGGTTGCTGAATGAGTTCCCCGTTTGATCTTTCTTTTAGGGAAGGTGCTGAGGAAATTTTCCATTTTATCTTTGCTGGGTTCCTGTTCAATCTTGATTTTATACTGCAGAGTTGGAGCAGTTATAATTTGGATTAGAAAGCCAAGATATGAATAAACCTTTTTGCTCTGCATTGGTCTACTTGTTCCTGTTTGTCTACAAACTGGGGGATCTTCCAATAATTATAGTACTTTGTTTCATCCCATCTTGGATACTATAACTGGGTTCACTTGATAGATAAGACATGGTTTGCCTTATTCTGATTTACTGAATAATCTTAAGTAGCTGATGTGATGTGTGAACCCAGTTTCAGTGGTACAGGATAGGTCAAACTATTAAGTCAATTCAAAAGAACTTTAGAAATGGGGGGCCCTCGAGCTTTGGGTGATGAGAGGCAGGGCTATTAATTGAAAAATTTTTAAAAATTGTCAGAAGATCAGTGAACTGGGGAAAGAAACAACTGCTGTTGGGATAGCTCAATAAAAGAGTTTACCTTTTTTGGGTAGCTAGAGAAAATTACAAAATTGAAGGAAACAACCTTGGAATTAATCTTATAATTCCAAGGTTATTAATTATAGGCCATTAATTCCTCAGTGTGAAATATTGCATTGATGCTGACATTTCATATTTTTATTTAGATGGGGATCGGAATATACGAGTATATCTTAACCTTCCAGTGCTGGCACTTGGGCTTTTATATAGAATGTCTCTGAAAATCCCACCTACTGATCTAGGGACAAATATTTTTAGTACTTTACTGTTTTCCCCATGGTGACTAAATGGATAGTGCACTTGAGAATATCCTTGAGTCCTTGATAGATCTGAAGCATCATTTAGTCTTAATGCCACATGGTATACTAAAGTGTAATCTGTTATTGTGTATATGTATGCAGGAAAGGACAACATGCAGTTTTGATCGGCCTTTCTGACCTTGTCTTTTTTCTTTTTTCTCCCCTCCCCTGCCCTCCCCTGCCCTCCCCTCCCCCCCTCCCCTCCCCTCACGCTTTTCTGCCTTGCAGTTTCTCAAAAATAATATTCCCCTTTGAAAGAGGTTCTCTTCTCATATTTCATTTTTTTTTATTTATTTATTTCTCCTCCAACTTCATCATCATTGTCTCCTCTTCCTTCATCAGTGAAGGCGTCAGTGAAGGTGGTCCTACTGGCACTGCTTTCTGTTGTATCTCTTTCCCATTGAAGTATGGGAAGCCAGGGAAATTTGAGGCCTCTGGAAAGATGACAATGCAGTGAAAGACACTTGTTGACCACTTGGAACTAAGTTAATGCAAGGACCACATACTCCACCCTGGAGATTTTCATGAAAATCCTCTTTCCTGTTGCAAGACATTTTGGAAACAAATTCTTTTTCAGCAAACTGAATGCAGACTGATAGGAAAAAAATGCAGGAGAATTTTTCTACATGGCACAAGTTTATTTAAGGAAATGAAGGGTTGATTGCTTTAATATTGTGCTTAAAGAAAGTGCTACCTCAAAATATTATCTGAAAAGCCTTATCTGAAAGATACAATGGCACTGATGATTTAAAAATAATATTGAGATTTTGAGCAGTAGGAAAGATATGCATAGCTTTTTATTTTGAAAGAAGTAACGTACTACTTCTGATGAGCTTAATGTTCTGGAACAAATTTCAGGACAATGTCTAATAAATTTTGCTCTAGTTTCCTTTCTATATTTTAATAGAAAATACTACTAAAATGCAAAATAGCCAGCTAATACATTTTGCATTTAAAAAAAATTAGTATATGAAAAAAGATAAAAAGAAACTAACTCACAAAAGCACATATTTCTTGTGAATGAAATAAAACTCACCTAATATACATATTCATGTCATGTTTTACCATTAAGTTAACATTTAAATCCATTTATTTAACAATAGAATGAAAATGGGACATTAAGCATATTAAATAGGATATGAAGTCCAAATTTTTAAGCAGTCCTTCAAACAGGACTTCTGATGGTAAAATACTTGTTCAGATATAGAAACAGAGATGAGTTGTTCAGAACATTTTATAATTGATGGCTAATGGGTATATCCTTCCAGCTGTATAGTATTTGTGATTTTGTAATTGTAAAAGCATGTACACAATATTCACTACTGTTGTCCTCTTGTTAGTTTCCAACCCATTGGCATATAGTTCAAAAGAACATACGTATCTGCAAAACCAGTGAGTCTTTCAGAACAAAATTAATATGTAAAATCACATCTGTCCAAAATGGAGCTATATTTTACATCCATAAAACCAATGTAATATACCCAGACTGCCCTAACAGTTAAGATATAGTGGATAAGTATTAAGTAATTCTAATATGCACTTTGTCTTAAGACTATTAAAAAATACTTTATTGCATTCTGCCATAATTTCAGCAATCAGCAATAGCAAGACTATCCACTGAGGATTACATAGTAATCTGTAGGTAGATCCTGGCCTGTATAGAATCTAAGCCAGGACTGAGGAACATTTTACGTCCTCAAACACTGCTGAGGAACAACTCCCCGCATTTCTTATCACTGGTCAGGATAACTGGAACATCTAGGAATGATGGTTTAGCAACAACTGAGATTCCCCACCCTCTGATTTAAATCTTCAACAATTGTGTTAACCATACTTCTGAAGAGTGAGAAGCCATGATGAACTTTGATCTGAAAGGTTATGGTTAAAAATATATATGAGTACAAGACTAACTTTTCTGTCAGTGTTACTAAATACGTCATAATTGACTGGGTTCATCCATCTCACTAAGCAATTAACATGGTTTGCAAACATAATAGCTGGTTTTGCATAGCATAAGCCAACACTAAGCCTGTTTTATGACCTCAGTTGTTAAAATGGTAAGAAATGCAGAAAAGATAGTGACTTAATTTTGAGGATTTTTAAAGGAAGCCAATTGCTAAGTCTTATAAAATTATATTGTGTGTCTGTCCATGGATGCCTACGAATTGATGTATGTGTATCCATATTGACCTTATTGCAGAAGGTAAACGTCAGACAGATTTGGAGTCTCACGTTCAGCTGAATTTCATAAGAATTTTAATGGAAATCCAAAAGATTTTCATACATCTATAGATTTAGCTATCATTATGAGGATTTTTGAAAAAGGTAATTGTAATACTCTATGTCATGGCATTATATATTTATTTTTCTTTAAAACTTCCTCCATAGCCTCTATAATTTTATGAAAAGCTGAATAACATCTCTTTAGGAAAAGTTCATGCTTTCTAAAATCTCCATTTAGGTTTTGGTGTGTAATCAGGATTTCTTTGTTTTGAGCAAGTACTTCCCATTAACTTCTTACATATTGTCAGTTCTGGTGCCTTTCCCTATCGTGTCTGTGTCAAGAAATTCCATCTAAATTCCTTAACTGTCTGTTTCTTCTTAACATCAGTTCATACCCACTTGTTGATAGGACGCTTAAGATGCCATTAGCTGGTTCTAATTTCCCATGAGTGTTTGTGGGGAAAAAGTGAGATTTTGTGGTTCCTATATAAACTTTGCTCAACTTTTGCAAGATGAAATAACAAAATAGATGATTCCCAATACATTTAGTAATTCTAATATTCAGCTTGCAAACAATCCAGACTTTCTCTTCTGAAAGCCTAAAACATGCATACTTGTACATATACCATACCCATAATATAATTTGTTGCACTATCATTAGGATTATTGCCTAAACTCATATCTGCCTTAGGTTAGTCCCACTGATTTCGGAGTGCCCTTATGTGTCTGTATCAGCATTCATAATTGTAACTTCTGATTTTTTCCCCCTTTCCTTTTGAAATTTCAATTTTGCATCATGTAACTTCACTTTGACTTTGTCTGTGGGAGTGCTCAGTGTGTAGGTTTCTTCTCTCTTACTACTAGCTAGCTTCAGTAGTAAAGTCATATCATGGTCCTTCAAATTTCTCTTACCCTCCCAATGGGCTAGGAGTCACTGACATGTCACTACCGCCGTGGCTGTATATCAGCCACTCTATCCGTTCTTCATAGCATCAAGTCTAGTGGGCATCAGAACCCTCTGGGAACTACCAGAGAGTTGTATCCATCACACACTTCTCATTTTTATCTATTTAAGAAAAAAATGTAGATAAATCGTCTAGGATTGCTTTTGATAGATGGGTGGATGTATAGATGGATAATATGGAAAACAGGAAGATAGATAGATAGATGATAGATAGAGAAGAGAGAATCAAATCCTTAACAGATCAGTGCAATTTTCTTGTTGCCCTGAACAAGGAGGTGGATAGCAGGTAGATGTTTCAGGTGGTAATGAAATGCAGAGGGCTATTAATCATGCTCACAGCATCCGTCTTCATTTCTTTTTAGCATGTGTGGGTCTCTCTTTTCCCCCCAAAAAATATTCTATTAGTTTTTGTTACGTATGATCTCCTTTTTGTGAATCCATGCTGAATATCTTTAATTAAATCATAACTTTCCCTGTTTTGTCCCTGATTAGTGTTTCCAATATCTTCCCCACTGCTGAAGTTGAGCTTACTGGTGTTTAATTTCCTTGATCTTCCCTTGAGCTGTTATTAAGCATGTTACATCAGTTGCCCCTTCCACTGCAACTTGCTTTTACCTTTACTCTTTAAGAACCCACAGCTCTCCTCCTTCGGAATATATACGCACACTCATACATGCAAACACACACCTGAATTTAGATTATGTCTGAAAAACCTAATCTTAAGTCTTTGAAGGAGCACTCAGAAGTGAAGGAAATATCACTGGTTGCATCAGTTTAAAGGGCTCACAAGACATCTGTAGCAAAATTCCTTCCATTCCTTTCTGTTCTGGGTACTCTGTGGATGCTAAATCTGTCTACTTTCCTGACATAAAGACTGCATTTATTATGGATTCAGCATAGTTTGTTAAAAGCAGTGACAATTATTGTTCAATGCTGTGAGTAGATTAAGGGATGCATAGATAGATATCAGCAAACAGAGGTATTGCCCATCCGCTGCTCAGTTAAGGTGAAGAGTTTGGACTGATGATTGACAGATCTACAGACTTCAGAAGGATTCAACTGGCTTAATTCCAAGATATTCAGATTAATCACCAGTTGGTCTTTGGGTTAGGTACTAAGATGCTTGCATGTGACTGTGAAATTAATTGATGTGGTGATTTTAAGAAACATAGGTATAGTCAGATAGTTTGGCCTTTATCTCACCACATTGTGCAAAAAAGAAAAGTACAGGGTACACATGTGAAACTGAGGCAGCCTTCAGTTCTTTGGAATCCCTGCAGTCATGAACACCTCCCTGTTACAGCCACTTTAACAGACAGAATATTTTCTCCTTTTTTTTCTGTTCAGTTGGGTGCTGCTGTAATGACATTTTATATCTTCTATTCCATAGAGTAGCCCAGGGAGCCACAGGTGTTCACTGGAATTACTCACACATTTGCTGAATTGGCCATTCTGTCATTAAATGAACTTAAAACTAAAAAGCCTTTGGCTGGGGAAGGTGACCAATAGAGAGAGACTTTGGATTATCTGATATCCCATAACTTAATCATATGGCTCTTAAGAGTGGGGCACGAACAGCTGTGTCTCACTAATATGCCTGTGCTATGTGTAAAGTGATAGGCTTTAATTCTAAACTTATTTTCAGCAGGAAGAAAGACATTTCCAGAAGGAACATAAAGATCTGGCATTAACCATTTTTGTTCCTTGAGGCAAAATTATTCATCACCTGATATTTATTAAGATGGCTGCCCTATTTACTCTATTAATACATGAGATCTGTAGAATTCTTTTCAGACTTAGACTGAAAAGTTTGGAGAGATCACTCTCCTTTTTTCCTTCATAGATACCACGTCTGTATCTTTATCTACACCTAGATAGATGATCCAGTCCTCGTGTTCTTTTTAACAAAAAATTGCACTAATCTCCAATAATATCAACAAAATAACATAATTGTCCTTTTTCCCTTCCTGTTTCTTAATGCTCTGTGCATTTAATATGTGCATTCCAAATCTGTTCCCCCATTAACTGTTAGTTGGTGCTGTTTTCATTGCTTATTACTCAAGAATGTGTGCTTTAATAATATTAAAAACTAAGACAAAGAAACTGTAGATTAGAGACTTTATTTTCAGGGTAAAATGATACGGATAAGTGAGCGTCAACTGACCAGAAATTATTTGCTTCTGTCTGTTAGACACGTAATGGAGTCATTTAACTAGTCAAATTAGGAGCTGTAGAAATGCACTATGCTTCATTACTGAGTTCGAATGGGCACCATTTTACATTTACGTCAAAAATTATCTCATAGCAAATTAATGTTTTCATTGTGCGGAAACACCAAAGCGATGCAGTGTTAGCACCACCTAGAGGCCATTCCTAAAATACTTCAATAAAGCCATGCAAACATATTTCCATGTAGAAGGAAACAAGGATGAATAGATTAGCTGTAGGAAGTTCCATGCCTTGAACCTCCTTTTCTTAAATTGTGATAATGCACTTGGTGTGGGGCTGCCATTGTAATGGATTTGGGAGACACAGCTAGTGTGAATTGGTGGCAAAACTGTTGTCTGATGTCTGTTTTACGAACCCCGATCTTGGATCCACTGGAATGGCTTCCAGTTGTAAGATAATTTTTACCCAGCTTTCCAACAACCTGCCCAGGGTCCTAAATGGGTCACACTCCAAAACCCAAACTTACCACATTGTCCCAATGCGTACACCATCCATGCTAAGCCCAACTAGGCAAAGTTGAAATTTGGAAGTTTTATTCTGGAAAGGTCAATGTTGTACCAAAGTATATTCATGTGCATTAAAACACAACAGCAGAATAATCCTGTGGGCATAGGGCTGACCCCAAATTTAATATATAGGCAAGATGAATCACTGACCTAAAACCCTGCTCGTTCAGAAAGCTTATTATTATATCAGAGACTTATTTCAATCATATGGGATGTACAAAAAGCACCTTGTTTCTGTTTTGCTTTATTTGGGGGGAGAATGTCGTATGTCAATGTCCCCCTTTGATTTATTTGTGAAATAAAGGGACACTATGCATTGGCATTGCTGGGAGTTGCGTATGAGCTAAAGTGACCTGGGTATGATGTTTACTTAGAAATCCTTGATTTTTCTTGACTTAGAGGACATGATAGATTCCTCTTTCACCAACCTCTTGACTTTGATCCAACGGTATTTCTTAAGCTACTTACATGTTACTTATTGTACTTGTGTCTTTAAAGCCTTATTCTAAACTAATTCAAATGGAAGTGATGCTATATATGAGAGCCTCAATCTTAGCCTTTATACCCCTAGATGCATATGAAATTTCTCCTTTGGTTAGTTTTTTAGACCTATTCAATGTGCTGATTCTTACCCATGAAACACCATATTGTTTGCAGATAAAATAATTAAAAGAATGGTTCCTGCCATGTGCATATAGGCAGTGAAGGCCTCTTATATATGATTGCTATCTAAAGAGATTAGGTTGGTGATCATTCAGAATGGAAGATTCTTCCTAGAAAAACCAAAATTATTCCATCCTTGCTGGGTTTTAGACAGGCAGTAAAGTCTCTATTATTTAATTAAGATTGTAATAATTTTTATCTTATAATTATGACCATAGCAATTTCATTTTAATTGCTGAATTCTGTATGTGTCGTCTTTTTATCAGCATCACCCCCACCACCATCAATAACAACAACCCATGTTTTAGCTAAAACATTCTTAGTGAGATCAAGACACCTCACAGATACAAGTACAGCTGGTATCATAGTCTACACCTTCTCTATTTTACTGCAAAGTTTCATATTGAAGCCTTGACTGACCAAGGCCATAATAGGTGGTGGAGGTCAACATCTGTGCACCCTCCTGGTGGTGACCTCAGCACTGGAAGATTGTGACTTGTACTATAAGAGGGATAAATGGTAAACTGTATGAATGAAATTAAATGAAAACAAAATAGATATGTTATGTGTCTATGAAATTCAGAAAAGGGGCACATAATAGATCTGAAAGAAAGTAGTCTGATCTTGTGAAGTGTTATTGATGAATATATGCAAGGAAGTGAAAGTGAAGATTTAATTATGAATGAAAGGCTACAACATAAAGTCAGAAAGGTAGTAGGTGGTATTGTCTCTTGTGAAGATGGAATGTTTGTCAGAAAAAGCAAAATTGTTACATATAACAGCGTGGTCCTGACAACTTATTATATGGAAATGAGAATTGGATATATTGGGAGAAACATTAGGGTAAGCTGAATAAAATGGAGTGACGTACTTAAGATGTTTATGTAGCAAAACAAGAAGAGACATGGTCAAGAATAAATGGGTGCTGAACATATGTGAACTGCATATGAACGTGAGTGATTAGTAGAGGAGAAGTATGTTGAGGTGGTCTGGTCATGTAGAGACAATGAATGAGAAACAAATTGCAAATTACAAATATATATGAAGGAAGAGTGAAGGGCTTGAGAGTAAGGCCAAGAAAGTTATGACTGGACAAAATTAATAAGGCCCCAAAAGAAAAAGAGGTAAGAAGTTTATGAAATTTGCAGACATGGTGGAAGAAAGGATGGTTTGCAAGGATATAAAGGTAGGGAAAAGCATAGTGAATGATGCTGGTGTAAACTGGTTTCAGCTGTTTCCTTTCTTTTTAACTCACATTTTTAATTTCTTTGGTTCACCATATCTTAATCCTTTCCTGTTCTCTGCTTTTCTTGAAAGGGAATAGCATGATTGGTATGTATGCATATATGTTGATTTACACAATTAAATTGCTTCAGGTATACAATAGTTCGACTGCAGAGTTTGGGAATTGTCATACATCTCAACTCTTACGTAAGGTTGGGTTATGCTTCAATATTGGGGTTGTGATCTCCTCCATTCTTTGACAAAAAGATTTTAGAGTTGTTTAAACTTAGAGAATTCTGAGAATGTTATTCAGATGTATGGGATCAAGCTGGCATTTTTCAAAATTGCTGCAGGAAAAATATAAGCCTTGAAGATCTGTACTGTATCTTCCTTGAATGCTTTCTATATCAAGGTTAGAAATTTTCAAACTATGCCTTAGTCTAAGAAACAGTTGCTTGAGTCACCTAAATGGCACGAAAGTTTTGTTGACGTTTTGATCCAGGAGAAATGGGATCTATAATAGGGGCAGTGATATGCATGAAAGTTGGGATGCAGGTTAGATAAAGGATTTAAAATAATACTTACAGATTTTTAAAAACAGCAATTAAAAATTCCCATTTTATTCAAGCCAACACAAGGAAATGCTTTTACAAATTCTCAACAGGACATTTCAGCTGAATCCAGTGTCCATTGTTCCATGGTTCAAGGAGCCTGACATTTTTTTAGATCAACATTTTTCACAGGGAAAAAATTCTCTTGTGAAAGAAAGCACAATTCGTGACAACTGGTATTTACCACATCAGGTGGACAGTTTGGGATCTAACAGGCTCCCTGATGTGCTAAAAACCACTTTTCATCATACTGAGGAGAGCTGCACACACACACACCACACACACAGATAAACTACTTGTCATGAAACTGATGAGCTAAAATAATACCAAGATGGCCTTGCCATGAGAGGTACAAATGAGGGAATCAGCTCTTCTGTGTGATGCAGAGGTGCAGAATAGAAAACTTACACTCCTCAGCTAATGAGAAAAGGCATGAACTTATCCTTGAAAGAAGGTATGGATTCCCCCATACGTTCCCTCCCAGAAATTTTGAGGAAAGAAAGTGATGAATAAATTACATGCAAGGATGAGAAACATATACTCTACTGTTCCTTGTGTGTCATGTACGACTATGTCAGTCATTCAGAAAGATTCTATCTGAAAACGTTTACATTTCTAAAGTAAAATTTAGAGAAAGTTTTTTTCTGTCAGAGTTTGGGTCTGTCTTGTTTATGCCCATCAGGCAGAAGCTTTTCCAGGAAAAGTGACCAATCCTTTCCATTTCATTTTTGCTTAATTTCTCTCCTTAAAGATGACAAAGTCTATCTGGCCATGCAATTTGTGAATTTGGCAGAAATAGCCTTATGCATTTTTGTGTTTCCTTCTCATCATGTATGCATATGTTCATTTATATTTTTCTTAAAGTATATTATTTTTGTCAGCATTCATTTCACTGGAATAATCACTTTATATACTTTTAGTTAATAAGCACATTTCCTTAACATTTGCCTTTTACTGCACAACACTGAAGCATAAACCACACCACTACATTCTGAAAATTGCAGTTTTGGACAGGCTTGTGGAAGTACCAACTTCTATATATTCAGTAGCAGATCTACAATTGTTGCATTCACCTAATTGACTGGTAGACTGGGCATCTCAACTAATCCCACTTCAGAGTGACTCCCAGACTAAGTTTCTTTTTCCAAATATGTTTTTTAAATTGTAAATATACTTACCCAGGAACTGAATGTGAGTTTTTTTTTAATTCAGGAAAAGTTTTCTGAAGTCAGAAAAATATTCTACCACAGAGGGCAGGTATAATGTGAAAACTAGAATGTGGAAACTGATCTCATTGTGGATAGTGAATAAGGAAAATAGAATCATTGTTAGAATGGTAGGCCCTCTGCTGGTGTTAGGTCCTTGGCAAATCCTCAACTTTGACATTCTCTGGAGCCAATGCTCTCCTCCTTCTTCTCCTTCTCCTTCTCCTTCTCCTTCTCCTTCTCCTTCTCCTTCTCCTTCTCCTTCAAATGCAATTAAAAATCTTTCAACATCAGCCTTTGATTACTTTTTTTGCAGAAAGTAGTTAGTTGTTCCTGCTGATTTTATCAATATGATCTTATTTTTTTTATTAAGGTGAATCACCAGGTTTTTTTTTTTTAAGCCATAGTATAACAGTTGAAAAACAGCATAAAACTCTCTAAAACTTTTTAATGGCTAATTGTTCCATAAAACTTCTCAACCCACATGCTTCCTATATTAGGGAGTTCCACTGATTATTGGCCATAGTAAACATTTAGATCTATATAGCCCAGTATTTTATTTCGTTTCTTCTTGGGGAAGTAGAATTTTGAGTTTGGTTTCTCTTATGAGAAAGAAAGCAATAATCCCTTTGTGAAGCATTTTGACACAAAATGCAATGGGCTCGTAGTGTGATGAACAAGCTGCAATTCTCATGGAACACATCTAGAATTACATTTATCTCAATACAAACAATCATTTATTCCTTAAAATGCTGTCTGCTAACTATGGTAGGAAGACAAAAAAAACTATATTAATTGTGTCAAGTGCATATTTTTTGTTAGTACACTGGGTTTTTCATATTTCAATGCAATGTTTTTCAAGTTCCTTTTGGAAAAAAAACAGATAAATTGTGGGCAATGTTATTTTCTCACTAAATAGACCATCTTAGCTTAGGCATGCACTGGAGTGTAAATTTAAGAATAATGACAACGACTTTAGGGTTATGGTTATAATAATATCAAAGCAGTAGGAATACACACATACAGACAGACAGAAATAAACACAAATGAGTTTGCATATGTTCCAAGTGTGATTTTGGAATAGTTAGTAACAACCCTAGCCTAGCAGTGCTACAAAAAAGCAAGTTTGCCACTATGAATAAGATCTTACGAATGGGCTTCATCTTCTCTCCCATGTCCATTTATGTTGCATTCTATGTGTTTTTACTCACACAAAAATAGTTAAGAGTGAGAGGAAAATGTGACAGTGTAGAGTATGATCATGCTGGCGTATGTCAATCTTCAGTCATCAGGTTGCCTCAATCATTTAGAAAAGAGTGCACTACTGATCCCAACTCATCCTTTTCTGCTAATGTTTAATAATTATTTTAATCCTTGGGAGAAATGAGGGGGGAAAGGGGGCAAGGTACAGTGGACCACTTGCTACAAATTAAACTCAAATATGGGAAGATCAACATTCCCTGACTTGGTGCTCAACATTTATTTATGGAAGGCAGTTCTAAGCAAGATACTCCAAGTTGATGTTCTCCAGATGTTCTCCAGATGAGCTAGAGCAGTGACTCTTGCTATGCATACTACAGCTCTAGGTTCTGAAGTATGCAGAGCAAGAGTCATTGTTGTAGCTCACCTGGAAAACACCACCTTGAAGTATCTTGCTTCTGTTACATTTTATGGCCATAGTTTGATCTGCCCTGGCCTATCAATAGTCCTGGGTTAAATGAATCAATTATCTGGCTCCCTTTACATTGGCTAGCTTCAGTAATTCGAAGAAGGCATAATACATATTTCTTCAGACTGCATAGTATTGTAATAGTATTTTGTAACAGAGTGGCAGTCTTTTTAAAGAACTTCTGTACTTTTAAGATACCTTAGGGGGAATAAAACTGGGCTGTCCCAGTTGCATTCACCACAACAAAGCCAGATTGTTCCATGTTGCTGTGCATTATGTGCACTAAAGCATCACTTTAGGAGTTGATATTAGGCTGCAATCTCAACCATCATTAATTGGGTTGATGAACTCTGGGTTGATTTGTTCAATGATCTCTTGGTTTGTTTTCTTGGCTGTCCACAATATTCTCAGGGGGCTTCTCCAAAATGTTCAAAAGCATCAATACTCTTCCTATCCTGCTTCTTTAAAGTCCAACTTTTGCTTCCGTAGAGCATCACAGGGAACATGATGGCTTGCATGATTCTGTTCTTTGTAAGTATAGACACATCACAGCATTTGAATATCTTTTCCAAGGCTTTAATGGCTGCTCTACTGAGTACTAGTCTGTGGCGTATTTATTAGGAGGAAATTAGCACCAAATTAATTTCAGATTCAAATGTCACAGGAAAGAGAAAAACGTTTTCCATTGGCTATATACTTCCATTTTGTTCTTCTCTCCTAGAAATATGGCTTGCCTACTGATGTGAGACTTGTCTGCCAACTCTGTGATAGTTTAGCTTTCATGTTATGTTTACCAAGGCTAGACTGGAGGATCCAATCATTTATCATCATTCCTGTTGGGTTTTATGTAATAACTTTGGAACTCATATAAAGTAATGATCCACAAACTCTTTTAATGTTCATTATAAAATATGAAATATTTCTCAGAACCATTGCAATTATGTGACCAGACATAACTGTTTCACACATGAGCACATGCAGGGAGGTTTAACATAACTTTATTATCTTCTTGTCTTTCCCTTTCATTGATGAGATAATAGTATTTTAATATTTCTTCTAGAGAAAAGTTAAACAATTTTGGAATCTCTGCTGAGGCCTAGTTTATTGGTTTTTGCAACAGAGGATTCAAGAATAATTGTATTTATGATTAGAGTGACACTAATAAATGGTGTATGTATAGAGGAGATTTGTGTGTGTATGTATGTATTTATATTTATCTATACAGTATGCCACTATATTTTGCACAAAACTCAAGTAGACAGAGGAAATGAAATATTTACAATCAGTTTGTTCCTTTAGGTATTTCTCATTTGCTCATCACTTGCAATTTTAATTGTACCTAGATGGCCCCATAATTTACTGGAGGGCCTAGTGAAAACTGACCAGGGAAAAAAAGGATTGCAGAGGGTGAGACAGACAGAGGAATGTGTAAGTGTAGATTCCCTTTCTGATAATCCTCTAGCAGCAATGAGATTTCTTCAGTTGTAGCCAGAGGATGACAGGGTTAATTCCCACATCAGTATCTATCTCACATTGGAAAGCCAGTGTGATATAATGATAAAGATGCTGGGCTAAGATGCATAAGCTCAAATCATCACACATCAAATCATCACACATCAAATCAGACATCACAATTCTGTGCATGGATGGTTGGCTAGCCATTCTCTCTCAGCCCAATCTACCTCACAGGGATCTTCTGGTGGGATCAAGAGAAGGGATATCCCCAGGTAACCTACAAGAAGCTTCTAGAGAAGGTGGGCTGTTCATCTAGTGAACAGCTAAATAAATGACCATCCCCCAAACTGACTTAATATTGACATGGAGTTAGGAGAATATACACCCCCTATGTGGGTCAATGTTTATCTCAGGATCTATTTTGCCATTCAAATTCCCCAAGTAATTAAAGTTGGACGTTAAGAGTGGAAATAAGTACAATTTCCTTTGGGAGGAAATAGTAATAATAACCTACAGATATCTTCTTCATCTCCATCCTGTTCCCCACAAATTTTCTTGTTGAATCAAATGGTTGCTTTCGTTATTCTTGTTGCTATTGTTCCCCAAAGGAAAAAAACCCAGCAAAATTCTCAAAGGTGAGGTGTAGTTTCTTAGTTTATCTTAGTAACAAAGATTTCTCCTTTCTCCCTCTGTCCCATAAAAATGGTCCACCACTCTTGTACAGAGTTTTTACATTAAGCCAAGGGCCATGAGTTTCTAGGGCTACATGATGCCTGCTCCTGCTATGAGTGAAAACTTACACCACTGAACTTTCAAGAAAACATATCTTTTTGCTGCCTCAAATGAGCTGGGACCGCAAATTATTTTGTAATAAGGCTTTAGGTGAAAGCTTATGGCAATTCTAGTGGTCTCTGTGGTTTTATGATTTGGATTACACATGTTACTTACCAGGGAAGGGAGATACCTTGATCACAGAAGTTTTCCCGGGCTGAGTCTCAACATACATTCATTCATTCATTCATTCATTCAATTTGTATAGCTGCCCATCTCAAACTGGTGACTCTGGCTGGTAAACAATCATAAAAACAATTAAGACAGTTAAAACACAATACAAAAAAATTAAAGTTTTACTGCTGGACCAGATTGGACAGGTAGAGACAACTGGGAGAACATGGTCCCTCAGGTAACCCAGTCCCAAGCCATGAAGGGCTTTAAAGATGACAACCAGTACCTTGAATTGCACCTGCAAACACACTGGCAACCAATGCAGCCCCCAAAGCAGTGGTGTTACATGTGCCAAATAGCCAACATCATTTAGAACCCATGCAGCTGCATTTTGTACCAGCTGAAGCTTCTGAATGATCTTCAAGGGCAGCCTCATGTACAGTGCGTTGCAGTAGTCCAAATGGGAGGTCACAAGGTCATGAGTGGCAGTGAGCAAAGCCTCCAGTCCAGGAATGGGTGCAGTTGGCACGCAACCTGAACGTGTGCAAAGGCCCTCTTAGCTACAGCTAACACCTGCTCTTTCAGCAGGAGCCATGAGTCTGGACCAGAGGTGGGAAAAACCTTGGTTCTGGAAGGCCCAAACACCCAAAGCCACTCAGTCTTGCTTGGGTTTTGCTGAAGGCCATTGCACCCCATCCAGGCCCCTACAGCCTCTAGGCACTGAGGCAGGACATCCACAGCATCACTCAGGCAGCCCAGGGTGGAGATATAAAGCTGGGTATCATCAGCATACTGATGATACCCCACCCCAAACTGTCAGATCACTTCACCCAGTGGCCTCATGTAGATGTTAAATAAGAGGGGAAAGAGAACCGAGCCCTGTGGTGCCCCACAAAGTAGGGGCCGTGGGCTGGACCTTTCCCCTCCTATCAACACTGACTGGAACTGACCCCAGAGGAAGGAGAACCAGCACAACACTCTGCCGCCCACCACGAACTCCCAAAGCTGGTCCAGAAGGATACTATGATCGATGATATCGAAGGCCGCTGAGAGGTCAAGAAAAGCAAGGATGGATGCACTACCCCCATCCTGCTTCTGCCAGTGGTCATCCAAGAGCACAGTCAATGCTGTTGCAGTCCCATATCCTAGCCTGAATCCTGACTGAAAGGGGTCCAGATAATCACCTCATCCAGAGCCCTTTGAAGCTGCCGTGTGACCACTTTCTCAACAAGCTTCCCTAAAAAGGGAAGGTTGGAGACTAGATGAAAGTTGTCCAGATTAGATGGGTTGAGTGATGATCCCTTGAGGATGGGGCACACCACCACCTCCTTTAGAGCCCGTGGGACCACCCCCTCTCTCAGAGAGGAATTAACCACTGCCAAGACCCAATCACACATCCTTTCCCGGGCAGCCTTCACCTCTGGATGTGCTGTAGGTCCCAATCTCAGCCCTAATTCAATCTCTTCAAAGTTCTCTAGGTCACTCAATACCATTTCCTACTTTTTGAGTTCAGATTGTAATTAGAGCAGATATGTAAGAATAGGAAATGTTGTTAGTTTAATGATTCCATATTCTACTGAGAATAGACCAGATGGAGAAGGGAATTGAATAGTAAGGCTGAGATTTGTGCAATGGCCCAGTTGAATGTAACACCAAATCATAATTTGTTATGAAGATGAAGCACAATGGCCTTGGATTTCTATTACTCCTCTTCCTTTTCTTCCTACATGTCCATTAAAAAAAATGAGCTGTTCGCATTCCATCTGAACCTAAAATTTGGTAACCACAGTCTCAAATGTCTATAGGAAAAGAAAAATATAAAACAAAAACAGGAAAATGGAAAGAGTAGAATGGTCCTGCTAGGAGGAAAGAGCTAAACAGACATATTCCTTTCAGAAAGGAAGTTATATATTCCAACATGTTTGAGGTAGTAAAAGCCAGTCATTATTAGCATCTGGGCAAAATGTACCATAGAGGGGAATGCATAAATGTTTTGTTTGTCCAAGAAAGCCCCACTGCTACTTCCACTGTAACTTTTGTCTCTTTAACTGAAATAAAGCTGTGATCTCCTACTGTAAATATGCCTAACCTACAATCCAAGGGGATGATGTAGCGCTGCAACAAGGGAGTTGGGTAAGTACACAGAAGCGTGCGGCAATGATGAAGAAGGAAGAAGATAGTTTCTCTTTGGCCAAAAGTCTTCTTTAACCAAACCCAGCCTTCACGTATAGGATTCTTTACTTGCTCCATATCCAGAAGCCATAGGATACATTTCAGCTACCATAAAAATCTAATGCACAAATATTATTTTGATAACTCAATCACCTAAAGGATAAGTAAGCCAAGCTGAGCAAGAGGGAAGAGTGGATCTGGTATGCTCAGCCCTTTTAATGTGAGGAAAGGAGTTACAGTAAGTATTTTATTTCACACTGATTCTTTTTGGTGGGTTATCGCACCGTTCTTTGCACTGAAAATTAAAAATATGGTTTCAGTTTGAATTACACCACACTAATGCGCTGAAGTGAGATTACTTAGCTATGCTTTTCCTGGTTGAAAAATACACTGTGACTAATGACACAGTGAAAGGGGTGATAGATGCAGGATGTGCCAAAGATGTGTGTAAGAAAATATATAGGCCTTTCATTAAATGCAGTTAATTTGAGTTGTTTGTTTGCTTAATTACTTAATTGGATTTATATCCACCACAATCGAGAAGACTCTTGGCAGTTTACAACAGCCATCAATACAAGATCATAACATGTCCATGATAAAACAAAATAGGTAAAATAAAAACAGTTATATAAAATTATATGCAACTATATGCAAACATACAGTTTCTACACAAAATGTAAAGTATTTCCTGTTTTCAGAGAATAAAAGAGGGGTAGCATAAGAAAGTGTGACTTTTTCTGGATTACTTGATGTGTGGCAATCAAGTAATTCCAGTGAATAAGAATAGCTCCTCATGGACTGGAGTTTCACCTCACTCTTCTACAAGCAAGGAGATCTTTTGAACTCAAAGTTCAATATTTGTGGGACTTTGTTTGGCTCTTTCAATCACCCCAATACTCCTTTTGAGGCCCTCATTTATTCTCATAATTCAGGAAGATTGTGGGGTCATTTAACTATTTAGTCATAAGATTTATGAACTGCTTTATTCCAGAAACTCTAGATGTTGTACAAGCAGTGAAATTAATACCGTAAGCTTTGCAAAAACTTAAATCACCACTTTACTCCTGAAATACACCCTCTGAACTCCTACAAATCAGGCCTATTTTTCCTAGTTTTTGCAAGCTTTAATTTTGTACTTTGAATCCCTTCAGAACTACCCAGACTTCCCCAAATCCCATCCCCTAAAGACCCCAAAATCTTGGCCTCATAGCATCACCCACTAGAACCCCTGCCATGATTGGCAACTAAAACAAATTAGAAGTATGGCCCTCCCAGCCATAAGCAAATTGTTCATCATCAGTCTTGGCCCAGTGCTTAAGTCACGGTTTTCAAGTGAAGTTCTCTTAAGGTTTTTTTCTGTAGCCAGTTTTGTGTAGTGGCTTGGCATAAGAAGCAGGCTATTTTCTCCCCACTATCTTAAGGATTAGGATGGCATGAAGAGAACTATCTGAGAAAGACAGCTGGAGTATTCAAACCTATCTCTGGGTAGACAGCAACCATTGATGCATATACCTCTGATGCAAACAGAGACATCTTTATTCACTTTTGTAGAAATATGCTGTATCTAATATTATAGCAAATGAGAATACCGCTGTTTCAGGAAGTTAAATACATGCTTTCCCTCCAGCCTCAAGATCAGAGTCAGGGATTTTCATCTGCCTGAGAGTTTGTGCTGTTGAATGAGATTAGGTTTCCATGGAATTGTTCAAGACAGATTGGATTTAGTTATTGAATTTAACTCTTGTTAAAATACAGGGGACTTCAGTTAAACTGTAGCTTAAAAATACTAAATTAAAAACTTTGATTTTGCTAAGACCTAATTTTGATTTATTCTCATGCAAGCCTCTTTCTCTCTCTCTCTTTCTCTCTCTGTGTATGTGTGTGTGGGGTGTGTGTGTGTGTGTGTGTTTTACAAAACTTTTACAGCCATGTGATGGGATTTCTGCTGAAAAATTGTGCAGGCAGTCACTACAATCTGTTGTTAGATTCAGCTTGTAAGACACTGTGTGTGTGTTGTGCCTTTGAGTCAGTGTTGACTCCTGGCAACTGCCTGGACTAGCCTGCAGTTTTCTTGGCAAAATTTCAGAAGTGGTTTGCCATTGCCTCCTCCTTAGGGCTGAGAGAGTGACTGGCCCAAGATCACCCAGATGGCTTTGTGCCTAAGGTGGGACTAGAACTCATGGTCTCCCAGTTTCTGGCCTGGTGCCTTCACCACTACACCAAACTGGCTCTCTGTAAGACATTACAGTACTTTAAATAAAAATGCATATTGTATCACAAATTTTTAATAAGGACAATCTAATATCAATAGGTGTTTTTGAGGCTATTGACCTCAGTCTGCAACACATCAATTCTTATTCTTTCTCGAAGCAAAGAGTAATGTTTGATGAATTCCATCATTTTATTCTGCCATCTTTAATTCCTTGCTGTAGTCTTTGATCTAGAAAGGAGCATCTTTGTATAATCCTTAGCATCCCTTTGCTCCTGATCTCTGCAGAATTGTTGACTGTCAAGATTTTTAAGTGTACATCTGGCACACTCAAGTTAGTATGTCTGCAGTGCTATCTCTTGAGATTTGGAAGATGACGCTCCTGTCTAAGTGGTGGAGCGATGATACATCTTTAATGCCAGCATGTAACACTTGGATGTTAGGTGGCTTTGTCACTGGATAGCAACTCCTGTCAATTTGTTAGGAGACTTAACAGCTACTTCATGTGGCATCAGTAGAAAAGTGATGCAAAAAATAAGTCGATCAGCCCTCTTACGGAATCCTGAGTTATTAATAAGAAATCTGGGTTATCAAAATTGAGCAATATCATTTTTACTCGTGTATTTGCATGAGCATCTTTTTGTGACCCATTCCTCTTCATCTATTGAGGAAAATGTGCCTCTGGTCATTATAAAAGACTAGAAATCTGTGATCGGAGTGATATAATGAACACCGATCATCTGATACATATATTTTAACTAGAAGAGGTGTGGAACCTCATATTATAGTATGTATGCAAATGTTTCTGGGCTGAGATGATCACCCTAAGGTATAACATGGTTCAGCTGTGGCTTAGCATGTGGGATAAACCACCTGTTATGGCCATCCACTGATGCTCAAATCATAGAGTTGAAGAGGACTTTAAAAGCCCTTTTGCATTATTGAGAAGATCAAGAATTGCCTGAACTTGTTGTGTGAACTCAGCCCAACAATTGTGCATTAACAAGCTTCCAACAAAGCCACTCCATAACAAACTGTTGTTCTTAAATGAAAACAATATCTTCCTTTCCTGTAGCAAAATAAGATGCCTGCAGAAAAAGCAATAATAACCCCATAATCCCATATTCATGGTGTGGCATGGAAGCATACCACTTCTAGCTGCATTTAATCTACAAAATCCATCTTGAATCTGTGTTTGAACTGCAAGTTATGTAGTTGAGCCATCATACCGGGTTTTGGGCTTTCCTGTTGTCACTTTCTCAGCACCTTTAACACTGTGCCTGATGAAGTCTTCTGTAGTAAATTTAAGCCTCTTCTGTGATGTTTGGATGGTATCCATTGTAGATATCTATTGTACATTTATGAAATATAGGTAGATTGTGTTATTTGTTACTAATCATCATTTGTCATAATTAGTAGGCCATGTTTGTTGTTGTTGTCATTGTTCCAATTTTCTTGATACTACTAAAAGCTTTTGAAGGTAGCCTAATAACATAGAGCATAATCGCTCGTTGACTTGGGGTTTTGTGTGTGTGTGCGTGCGTGTGTGTGTTGTTTTTAATATCCATTTCTCTTTCAGCTTCCTCTGTGTGCCTCAGAGTATACCTGATTTGTGATGATAAGTTGCTGCACTAATTTCTTAATGCTTAATTATAAGATAGCAATCACATAAAAAAGGAAGGAAGGAAGGAAGGAAGGAAGAAAGATTTGATTGTTCAATGAACTTGGGGAAGTTTTATATTCATCATTATCAATCAACACATCTTGTAATCTGAAGCACCATCAAATAAGAGCTGATTTTGCCCTGCCAATTAGGGTTTGTTTTCTTTATCTCCATTGTGTGGAATTGCCCCTGATGTGGGAGTGTTGCATTCAGGGTGACTGAAGTGTCTTTTCTAAAATTTAGCTTCTATTGTCCTTTGTACCACTCACTATTATAGGCAACAGTTCTTCTGTGAATTGGAAAAGCTATTATTTCCAGTGGCATTAATTCCAGCGATGGGCTTAGCAAGGTTGTACAGATTCAACATTCATGGCTCTTCTGCCATAATGCCAAGACCTGGTTCTCTCAAGCTTTTGCAAATTTAAGCATGACAGAGAATGAATGGCCCTCTTCAAACACTATAAATGAATATAAGTCTACCCATGGGAAGGGGTGCCAGGACAAGTCACCCAGCCCCTCCCTTTTCATATTTCTATCGCCCTCCATGTGTTGAACATGAAAAGCTACCACAGTCAGTAAAAGATAACTCATAATTTAGGAGCTTGATTTCCTAATAATCCATGTTGTCTTTGGATAATCAGGTATCTAAAACATACAAAAGTATTTCAGTAGTTCAGATGCAATCAAATTTAGTTTTATTCTGGTTTCCTATGATTGCTGTGACCCAGTTGGTTAGTTATCCTCATAAGATTCAAACAAATTTCCAGTGTGTTAGGATCACTCCTTTTTCTACTGCTGCAGTGCAGTGGTTTGTTAGAGAACCAGGGTAGAAGCATATGATCCCTGATCAAATCAAGAGTCCATATAATCCAAATACTGGTTAAATTTACATATAACACTAAGCCAGAGTATATCACACTACATAACCACTTAATACTGGTTAAATTTACATATCACACTAAGCCAGAGTTGAGCAAAAGTCACTCATGATTTCTCTATCCCCCACATCAATTTCTGAAGCTACAGTAACATTCAGATTGACAGTGCAGTTTTTCCTAATGTCTTGGGCAAAACACTAGCTGAGCAGAGTCTTGTATATGGGACAGTTGGCCAAATAAAACTAATAAATAAATAAATAAACAAAACAAAAGGCAAAATGGATACTAGAAACATTTTTCACAGCTTAAAACCTCCAAAACTCCTGAACCTTCTCTTCTTGACCAGATATGTCAACCCTAGATTGATTACTTATTTATTTATCTGCTATATCTCTATAACCCCACACAGTACCAGGATTCACAGTTTATGGTTTAGTCTCTTTTAGGCAATTATCACTTATGCAGCAAACCATGGTTAAGCACACACTGAATTGGGGTGATGTGTGAATTATCTTCTGGCAACTAATCAGGTGCCCCCAAATGGTCAACAACAGAAGAATATGGAGGTAGCTTGTTTTGAGTTGCCATCATGTAAATCTCAGTTTTTCATTCTCAGTTTTTATTCATGCAATAAAAAATTAAAAAGCTTCCTCAAGTTAAGCTTCTTTCCTGATGACCTAAGGCAGTGTTGTCCAAACTTGGCCACTTTAAGATGAGTGGACTTCAACTCCCAGAATTCCCCAGCCAGCATTGGCTGGCTGGGGAATTCTGGGAGTTGAAGTCCACTCATCTTAAAGTGGCCAAGTTTGGACAACACTGACCTAAGGCCATGTCTTCTTGACAGCAGTACAGAAATATAACCTGCGACCTTGGAATTTTATGGTGATCTCCCATCCAGGAATTAACAAAAGGTGCTATAAAAGTCCTACGTTGGTACAAGCAAGGTATAGTTCAATGGAACAGAAAGAGAAATGGCACCTCGTCTGGCCGTAGCAGTTACATCTACAGTTCTGCATCCATAGCTTGATCAAAAGAAGAAAGATGCCATAAGGTCTTATCTCTGGACATCTTTCAAATTCATTTGGTATAGCGGGGAACCGCAAACAAAGAAAAATGGCCATTTACACGATAACCTTTGAAATTTAGATTTCCACCATATATGGCAGAACAGAGTTAAACAGTCCCCGGCCTTTAACTGTTAGCCTTGGTACGAATAAACTGGCTCTTCTTCTGTTGTGACCCCCCTTCCCTTTCTCCCTCCCCCTCGTTCCCCTTTGAACACATAACTGTAATCGAGTTATTCGTGAGCCGGGTTTTGTGGCTGTGGAGCGAAAGGGTGGGACCACTGGCTGTCCTTTCCGTCCTTTCAGAACAACCAAACCCAGGCTTGCAGGAATGCAGGGAAATTCAGTAATCTGTGTGTAATGATTTTTTACATTAAGACTCAGCTTGGTTGGATGTCTCCGTAACATAAGAACCGTCATTTTGCGCATTCCGATCCCATTATGTTACATTGTTACTGAACACAGAGTGATATTATGTTGCTCCTGCAAAGGGCAAAGTGGCCAGAATTTTATCTGCTGAACAAATCAATCTGGATTATGTCAGTTGAAAAGAATGGTGGACAGCAATCTCTAGCAGATGGGGGAGGAGGCTGTGCTCCCCCCCATTTTTTTTTTTTAATGTGTCTGTTTGGTTTCTCTGAATGCCCCAACTGAGATAATACCTTGCAGGGACTGAGAGAGAGAGAGAGAAATGAGTTTTTTGTTCCCCTCCTGCTTTGATTTTGCTTTATTTTATTTTTTTCAATACAGGCTGCACCAATTGTCATTTCAACATTAAGTATTAGGAGATCAATTTGGAATGGAATGCTTCCCCCCCCCCCCTTTTCATGTTAATACAGTGTTTTCTTTAAGCCGGTCTTTGACGGCTGTCTAGGCTGTGGGAAAAAGGCTGAGTAAATAATGAAGAAAAGCTTTGGAAAAAAAAGAATGGGTGGAGTTTGGCAAAGGATGTGGCTATTCATCAGCAACTCAAGAAGGATGATGGAAATAATAAGAGCCCCTTAAAGGAAAAAGGAAAGCCCCCCCCTTTTTTTTTATGATACAGATTTCTAAAAAGAATATTTCATTCTCAACTTCGGAAAACTTTTGGAGAAGCCCCTTTTCAACTTCCTGAAATCAACAGAAGCAGAAAAGCAAAAGGGTCCCTTTGAAATGGATCGCCTGCTATAAGGAAGGAGGGGAAAAAAGTACATTCTTTCGCAATCAGTGGGGGGAAAAAAAGAGTCTCATTTCCTGTCCATTTCTGCAAATTTCTTACCATGCGACATTGTCATTTAATACCTAAAGAACATTAATGTATTTCTTTTGACACAGGGGGAAAAAACCCTCAAAAGAAATCCCTTGCGTGAAATAATTTGTGTGAACTTTGAACTCAGTAGAAGTCTTGCTGTTATTACACCCTTATTTATACAGTACTGAAACTGTTTGAAACTAAATACTGACATGGATATAGTGTATACATTCAGAGCAATGCTTTAAAAAAAATAACTTTCTTACATTTTGCTGTGTGTTCATTTCCCTTTCTCCATTTAGAGAGCAGCAGGCTATTGTGGCAAAAATGTTTATCTTCCAAATGAATACACACACTTTTTTTTTTAAAGTGCTTTGAATTGCTGGATTTCAACTGAGCAGATCTAATTCCACCATCTGCAAAGTTCCTGATTTTATAATACTTATAAGCTGTTTTTAATCTATTTTTACTGCCATGTTCTGTCCTGAAATGTCAAAGAGTGCAGAATAGGTCTCGGAATTAACATGACAGTTAAGAAACTTGGCAAGGTTTTACAGCAGATTGTGACATTAACAAAATACAAAGGAGAACTGTGAAATTAACATTAATGCATGCTTGCAGACACTATAAAAATCTATATGTCCATGATCAGGGAGCTAAAAATAGAGATTTTTTTTTTTCTCCTGTTGATGCCATTAAATGCAGCTCTCGGCTGTGAAAAGAAATTTCCATATGAAAAGCAACTTAGTAAAAAGTAATGCTGTAATCCCTCTCTCTATGTTGAATAACAGGTTTATGTAATCCTAGGTCAAGTAAGCATATGGTTCTCTTTGTCTGCCAATTTTTTGTGTGCGTTAGACTTTTTGAATCTATGATGAGGCTGCTTTAAAAGCATCAACAGCTGCAAATGCAGTAAGATGATAGATGGGGCCGATAAGTAGTGGCAGTTATTAAAATTCACAGATTGAGTATTAAATCATGAGGGGTGGACCCTTTCCCTAGGCAGAGATCATAAAAGCAGTCCTATTTATTGAGGCTCCAGAGTAGTTCTTCTCCAAGCATAGTTAAGCACGTTGGTCCCATTAAATTGGAATGTTGAACAGTATTAGCACTGTCCAAAGCTTCTCTCTGTGTGCAAACTCTTTGGGGCTGTGAATGAATAATTTTACGTTTTTAATATCTCCCCTGCCCTGCCCAGCATAACAGAGCCCTAATACATTACCCAAATCATTAAGGGCCATTGTAAAAAGTTACAGCCCTGGAGAAATTCCTAGAGAAAAGATGGAAAAGTCTGAATATGTCCAGATGTATTTGGGGTGTGTGTGTGTGTATGTGTGTGTGTACACACACACACACAAATATATATCCTGTTTCCCATGTAATCAGATGTGTTCTGTTTCAGTGATTGCGTAATAAGTTGATTAATATAACTGAATGTTGTGTTCCTACCATATGTCTGGTGCAACCCTGCAGTTTAGGAGCTGCAAAGTCACAGCCCTTTCAATAGCAAGGAATTCTTAGTAGGTATGAGAAGTATTCAGGAATCTCCCAAGGATTGTTCAATAAAACTGGTGGGAATGTTCATCTTTAGCAACTCCCCTGACACCTTGATTCAAAGGTTTGCCCAAGATTTCTATCCAGTCAGGTAGAAAATGGTGCACCACTTTGTTCACTGTTTGGTTTATATGGGAAGTGTGATTTACCATAGTTAGATGCATCCTCTCCTCCATGTGTCCATCACCTTGGCAAACCTAGCTGATCTGAAAACCTAAGCAGGCTTGGATTTGTTTAGTGTTTAGATAGAAAACTACCAAGATATCCCAGGGCAGCAAGGCAGATTGGGCAGTTGAAAGATTGGGCAGTTGCCTGGAAGATGGCAATGGCAAATGCTTCAATATTCTTGCTAAGAACAAGATGTTCACAAAATCTCTAGAAGTAGAGTTGTCTTCTTCCCACCATGTAACACTGTCTTCATAGAATGTCTAGATAGGATCTTGGGGTTGTAAATTGAATGTCCTTTGATTTAGACCTCAACCCATCCAAAAGTCCACAAGCTACTTTAACTCAGTCCCATTATTACCAGGAACATTTTAATATTGGCCTTCCTTGCAGAAACATTGCAAAACATTACTGATGTGAAGCAATTTAATGCTAGAGATACAGACCATAATTCTGCAGTCAGAAATTCCATTTTCTTAAGTAATTGCTTCCACACGGACACACAAAAACATTATACAACCTGAGCATCATCTCATCCATAATCACAGACCAGCACATGCCTAGTAAAGATTAAAATATTATTCTCATGGAATCATGTCAAGCTTTATTTGTTTTGCCTAATTCCATGGTTCACCATAGTTGAGCCATCTGACTATCACCGGCATAAGGCTTCCTAAGAAATAAGTTCAAGAAAGGGATGTATTCACCTTAATCTGATAGTACTCATTTCAGTCCCTGCAAGGTATTATCTCAGTTGGGGTATTCAGAAAAACAGAGAACGTTTGGGCAACCTGACTGTGACATCTGTCATCCCATTAACCACTAAGATGATTTGGCTGATCTGGCTTCCTAGGCAAATGTCCTCTTCCTCCCTTACTGCTCCATGTGTGTCCCTCCCAAAGCTGCATGCTCATTGGAAGAGGACAACCATCCCAGACAGAAGTAGCAGAGGGAATATACCAAATTATCCCATGAGTACTGGAGGGAATATACCAAATTATCCCATGAGTACTGGAAATACTAGCCTGAACCTAAGACAGAAGGAACAGCTACTTCAAAGAGAGAATGCTTGAGGGTCACATGGCCATCACATTCTTTCTGAGAAAAGGTGCTCTGCCCCTCCTAAACTAGCTGTCTACCTTCAGAAGCGGTGGAGGAAACTTGTGCTGAAATCAGTTTCAGCTGAAAGCTTTTGCAGGTGGAATGATGGGTGCAATGTTTGGTTTTTCCCTAGGCAGGAAGATTTGTTGAGATTGTTCCCAAGTGCTAGTAACCAAGTGGTAACTGGAGGGTAGGAAATGTGCCATCAGTCCCTCTTTGATAGAAATATGGCCTGGATCATAGATTTCTAGAGGATGAAGTGAATTCTGGTAGTATTCTTTTCTGCACTGATTTCCTTGTCACCTGAGTTAAGAAGAGCCATCTCCAGGACTACCTCTCCCCGAGACTGTCTGCCCATCATACCAGATCGGACAGAGTGGTCACGCTTCAGGTCCCTTCCCTGAAATTTTGCCATCTAGTGGGATCTTGGAAGCGTGCTTTTTCCACGATTGCCCCTACCTTATGGAACACCCTTCCCCAGCTGATTCGGCAGGCCCTCACCCTTTTATCCTTTCGGAAGGCTATAAGCCCTGGAGTTTTACCCAGGTGCTGGGCTAGAATGAGGATATCTGAAGCTGGTTGTGGGACATCCCAAGGGGATGATTGAGGAGCCAGGTTTTTGTTTTCTTGATGTTAGGGTTTTATGGTTTATAATGTTATAGTTACTGGTTTTATTGTTGTGAGTTGTGTTTAAGATGGGCAGCCATAAAAATCTTTTAAACAAACAAACTGGACCCTATTGATTATGTGGATCAATGAAACCTTCCATTCTCTATTTCCCATTGGAAAATATGTCCATTTTGTTAGTGTAGGTTACCTTAAACAGTTTCATCTAGGGAAAATACAACCCTGGTGAGATGAAAGGAGTTCTCCCAAAGGTTTGCACTGCAGGCTACTGACCTTTCTCACACTTTATAAGCTTTTGTCTTTGGACCTTGATGTGAATCTTGCTGGAACACTTCATTTATGCAGAGGCCTTTTTAGAAAGCATTCTATTTCCATCCCAACGGTCTGACATTTAGAAGACTCAAGCAACCTATTTCTAGAAGGAGCAGCTGAGAGGATCTGTTCAACTTGGGTGAATGGAATATTTGACTCATCTCCACACTTATCAGTAACAACCATTAGATCCTAACACATCCTCACTGGTGTACACCAAAACAGAGACACTCCCAGTCTGCCAATGGTGCAGAACAAGGCAAACCCACCAGGCTTTTCCTAATTATTGGTGATAAATCCTTGAAAATCCCCTTTCTGGAATGCCAGGCTCACTTCCTCTCCCCATAGCTAACCTACAAAGCTATAATATACAAGAGTTCCACAAGATTGTCTTCTCACTTGTAGATGACAGATTGTATAATATTGTGGGATTGGTTATCTTCTAACTGAAGGCACCATTTTGTCCCCAGCATTGATGTTTCACACTTCATTAGCAACAGGGAAAGGTTAATTCCAGGCCACCATACCATTTTGGGTGCCATCTCTGAAGACTCAAGGCTGAAAATTGGCTGCATGATTTCTTGCCATTTTGAGGCAGGAAACACAACAACAAGAGCTGTCCTCCAATAAGGGTAACATGCTTGAAAAGGGAAAAAGAAAAAAAAAGTCCCTGAAGTATCCTCATAATTCCAGGGAAAAAATTCTGCCTTTTATATCATACATGAATGTACTGTGCTTCCCCCCTCAAGATTCTTAAACAGAATTGGAAGAACAAAACAACACAGAAAATAAATCCTTTTTTATGGCTGCTGACCAGCATATTGTACAACTTCCTATGAAAGACTATAAAACACAAATAAAGATTAAAAGGAGGAGAAAGAAGACTAAATTTAAACTTAAATTACTAAATTTAAACATAAATGTACAAATAAAATAGTCTAAGAATAATATGAATACAGACATTACAATGTTAAGAAAAAATAAGAGCTAAATTACTGATATCAGTAATGAACTGATAGTAAACTGCTATCTATTAAGTTAATATAATTTAGAAGTTAAATATTATTAAAATAATATAATTATTATATAATTATTATATAATTATATTATAAAATATAATATAGTTTATAAGTTAATATAATATTAGAATCATATTTAATATGCTATATTTGATGCCAATAAAATACGAATGACTGTTGTGACAAGTCACTGGCATTTCATATATTCAGTAAAAATCCAATGGGTAGAGTACCAAAAGATGATAATCACCCTTTCCCCTAATCTCATCTTTGTCTGGAAAAATTGGGCAGGAAGAGAAAGAAAGAGATAGCTGAAACCCTTGGGTGGGAATCCAACTTTTTTCTTTGGACACAGTCAGAAAGGGTGACTCAAAAGGCCACAATGCTTGATGAGAATTTTCAGTGAATTGGACAACTGTTAGGGAGGAAGACTAAATAATCTAGTGAATAGTAGGAAATATTTCAAAGTCTCTTCCCCCTGAAATGAGGGTTTCCCCCCCTCACTATTGCTGTTTTGTGTGCCACTGAGATGAATATACTTCTCTGTTCTTCATTTGTTTAGTCATGACAAATTATTGCCATTCTGCATCTCTCTGTATATAGGATTTCTTACATATTGTTTGCCATTACAAATGGAAATCTGTCTGCAGGCCTCAGCGAAATAAAATTAGGACAAAACAAAAGATAGCTTTATAGAAGACATTTATATTTCTGTTTTACTAGCATGCCTTGCTTTGGGCAAGGGTTCCATCCAAACGAATGCAATGGGATGAACGTACAGAGGTAGAAATGCTTTCGATGGCTTTTAATAGCAGCTGGAAATCCTCATACAGCCACATGGGGGAGCTCATTACTTGAAAACAAGCAAAAGAGGAAGGTTTTTCTGAAAATAAAATAGCTTAAAGGTCTCTGTGGGTGGGAGGAATAGGAATTATTTTTCTGGAAGTTACATAAAAAAATAAAGCTAAATTAAATTGTGTAGTGGATGTTAAAATGCAGTTCTCTTATTTGCAAAAAAAAAAAAGGAAGGGAAGGGAAGGGAAGTCAAGTCCTGGCTACACGGCATTAATTTGGCAGCCGATTCCATAATGTTAGGTATGCTTTTTCTGTGAGAAAAAGATGGGGCTGCCCTTTGCTTTTCATGATACAGCATTGAATCCAGTAGCTGACTCATCAATATCTTTTTAGTGGGAAAAGGTTAGATAATGTATAACATTGAGGAGCAAGGATTGGATGACTGGAACTAGAATTTTGAAAGGAGAAAGGGCAGGAAAAATATGCTGGGAATGGGTCTATACTTGTTAACTTTGGAGGCATCATTTGTCACCATTAAGTTACCTATAAATTTGTAAGATAGAAACAACTGTGAAACACTCTAATCCTATGCAGACCTACGTATTCACCTGGTCTCTGAATAAATGGGCATAGGATTGGGCTACAGATGGAGCAACCTGGATCAGATATTTGCTGGCCTATGGGTTAATCTTTGTTTCCTATTCCAAATGTACCTTCTAGGCTGAAAAACAAATTGTCATGGGTTCATTCTGCTCTTCCAAATCCAGGGTATCCCCATATTGTAAATGTAGGCCTATAAATGTGGACTGGTTTATTCATGGGTATTCATTAATTGATGGTCATGGCATTAATGGCTTGGATTATCTTACTGAAATATTACAATTGTGCAGTTGAACTATCTCAGAGTTAACACCAGAAATGAAGCATTTTTCTTTTCACCTCCGTAGTCTGAAAGTTCTTCTTGGTGAAATCAGTATATTTACATCTTCAACCATGAACCAACAATTAATTTGATGCAAATTGAGTGATGTATTTTCATGTATCAACCAGTCCTATAAATTGTAACTTTCTGCATAAATAAACTCTATAATCCCACATCTCTATTTTAGCACTCTGGATTCCAGAATTTGTAACATGAAATAGCCAGATCTAGCTCAAGAAGCATTGGGTGGATAAAGTTAATTTGAGGAATATAATTTTGACTGCAAGAAAACAGGGTCCTGGCACTCCCAGGAAGATGTACTGCTAGCCTTGGGATGTCATTTAACTTTGGTTTATGATATTTACAAGACATCTTCTTGCAAAAACTATGAAAGGATTCATGGGAGAAATAATATGGAACTCTGTCTTGTCAACAGATTTATCATCACCTAATTGTATTTGGATACTCTTTCTGAACAAAGATGTTCTAGTCTGTTTATTTAACCTACCATCCACTTCCAAATTTGTCACACACTTTTGAAGATCAGAAGTAACGTAGTTTATGATTTACTGTTATTGGCCTGTACCATTTATTTGTTTGTTTATTGAATTTATATCTTACTGAAATATTACAATTTGGGGGTTTTCAAAAATTAAAATGAAAACATCTATGGTATGATTAAAACAAAAATAAATAAATAGTTCCCTGGAAGTGTACGACGATGAGGATTTTCTCTTTCATTGCTGTAGTTGGTCAGGCTGATACAGATTGGAGAAGGTTGTGCTGCAGGTACCCAAGCGCTAAGCCATCAAGTCTTTGTAGATTAAAACCGGTGCTTTAAATTATACCCTGAATTGAACTGGTAACCAGTTCAGGACCCACAGAATCGGCGTTATAGCCTGCCAGCATCAGGTGCCAGTTAACACATGGGCTGCAGTGCTCTAGAACAGTACAGACCCTCCTTTCATTTTACAAGTACCCTATTCTGACTTGTCAGTGAATACATGGCACAGAGCCCAGGACAGCATGTTTGTTTGATCCAGTTTTTCTCTCATTTCTGTCATAACCACTTGATGGGAATCTTGCTTCCTCTCCTCTGTTTTATGAAACTCAAAGACGTTGATCATAATTATCTAGAAATAAACATCCTTGAAATTGGTATTTGTGAATTCTTCTATGAAGAAGGTGGAGTGGGAGAGCAGATCCTGACTCAACACATCCATGGATATAACTGCAGCTAATTAGCAGCATTCTGGATATATTTTTTTAAATAAACAAAGAAATAAAACCCGGTGGTGTACTGGAATACTTGCATTGCAGTCCTAAACACATATTTTCAGAATTAAGATTCAGCCAGTCTTACTCAAAGGAAGTCATACAGGACATAGATGAAAACTTCAGTCCAATGCCAACACCCTCTTCATTGCCTGAAAATAAGCCCCATCAAATTTAATAAGAATTGTATCCATGCAGTATCTATTTGACTGTACTATACATGCCCGCCCCCGCCAATCCATTGCACACCCCATATAGCTCTTTGAAATAATTTAATAGGATAAAAAAGAATGTTTGCACGTTTGATCTTACGGTCCTGTTCTTAGTCACTCTGGCAATTCTGCCTTGCAACTGATTGCAACCTGCTATGTGACAGCAAAGAGCTGCCATGGGTCCGAAGGAGGGAACATGGGTGGAAGGAAAAAGACGAATGCATCATGCTTTAGGACATAGTAGCACAGGGTCAATTTTGGTACACCAGCGAGTTTGGGGCATAGGGGGCAGGGGATTCCTGACAGTAAAGTACCTCCAAATGTTCAACTCTGCAAATTAATCCCTGCCCTCATTTCCTTATGCTTCTCTTCCTCTCTGCTTCCAGTCATCTGTTCTTCCTTTCTCACTTTTGACCAGATGGTGCTCATTTACGCTGCCATTATGCCAAAATAACTTCAATACAGTCAATGTCATCTTTTCTTCAGGGTTATCTTTTCCTCCTTCCCAGCTGCTCTCCCTGACTTATTTCTGTTTGATTCTCAAAAGCAATTCTTTTTTTTTTTTTGTTAGTAGCCTTTTTTGTGGGAGTTTAATCCACATGAATTACCTACCAGAAAACAGTTTTCTTTTGCAGAAAGTGAATTATCCTCTGTGGATCTCAAATGTAGAAAATAAGTATTCCATGAAACCTATTTGGAAATTAGCAGACATACAGTTTCCTTGTTTACTACCCATTCAGATTTCTAGTGTGGTTTTCATTAAATACTAAGTTTTGACAAATCTATCAAAGGTAAGTCACTGAAAATCATCTTACCTTGGGAAAAGTCTGAATTTTGCTAGAACCCTTGATTTCTGAATCCAGGGACAACACACTGGACTTTCTGGAGTTAGCGGTTACATTTATGGAAGAGGTCCGAGACAGAGCACCTGCTTTGTATAAAGTACATCCAAGAATAATGTTTGCATTTCCAAGCAGGAATGGGAAAAATCCCTGACAAAAATCTGGAAGTTAATTATATTATAGAGGTGAGAGTTATGTGGCCCTCTAATATTGCTGAACTAATACCTCTGACATCCCTCAACGTTGCCCATGTTGGGCTGGGCTGCTGGGAATCGTGGTTCTAAAACTTCTGGCCCACTGATTTATGTTGTAAAGAGTATTGAATTAGACAAATCAAAAGATGTTTGGTTTTATAAAACATGTTTTATAAAAATGATCTGAAAGATCCTTCAGATTAATATGCCATGATATAAATCCCTAAGACTGATCTTCCAAGTTCAGTTAAAGATCAGAAGATAGCCCCAAAGAAGAACCTTCCTTTTTCAAGATTCCCAATCAAAATTGATAGCGGGGGAATCAGGGCCAAAAACATTCCAAATTGATTTCACTTTCTAGGACCAAGTTATTTGAAAAATCATATTCTCTCATAAGTGCCTTCTAAGGCTGTTTTGTTGTTGTTTTATTGTTTATAATAATTATTATCAAATTTTACATTTTAATATTTTATTTAAGTTTGTCTTGAGTTGTCGGGCCACCCAGATAATTTTGTAGTTTGTAAGTGCAATAAATAATGTTAAGACTGTTTAACAGTTTTGACTTTTTAATTACTGAACAGTTTGCATCTACTTACTAGAATAATCAGTGGAATTTGTGTGATGTACGTGTAACACAGACAGATATACACACACAGTGTGTGTGTGTGTAGGAATGATTTAACATTGTCTTTTCAAACCTCTCAAATGCTGGTGTAGAACATTTTAAATACTCCATATTTCACTTTTTAAATTAACTACTTAGTGCTGGAGATTATCTGGTGATGTGCAATAACCTTTGGAACTACATTTTTTTCCATTTTTAAGACATTGAAATTGATTTTCCTATATGGAGATCTAAAGTGTCTCTCACCCATCATTTGACATGGTGAAGTGGCACCACCTTTGTACAGAAGCAGCAGGGTTCCCACTCTTATTAAAAATCTTTTGCTTCAAGCTTATCTACTCATAATTAAAGTGACTCATTTCAGATTCTCTCTTCGAATGTGCTGAGCCACATCATGTGCCCCATGGAATTGCCTGTGTATCCTAGACACTGGTCTTCTCGTAAAACTGTCTTCATATACCAGACATGTTCAGGTTTCTATATCCTATCAGTTCATAAAACACTCGGCTTTGCATTCACACTCAAGAGCCTTTTGTTTTCTGAGAAGAAGCTAAAATACTTCTAGGTGTGGTTGGGATGACCTAGCAAGTTGATGCAGAATACTAATGTGACACCAGTGGGGAGATTCCTCCCCCATCCCGGCAAATATTAATTTCCAGTAAGTGATTTCATTTTCAACTGCAGCTGGGATGAAAAGGTTCAATTGTATTTTTATACACAGGTAGTCTTCAGGTTATGATGGCAATAGGGACCAGGGCTAAGTGATGTAGTCATAAAGCATGACATCACACGACCATATCACTTAGCGACAGCAATTCCAGCAGTCCCAGTTGCTGTCGTTAAACAAGGACTGTGCGGGTTGTTAAGCAAGGACCTCATGTGACTGTGACTTCTGACTTCCTGCCAACTTCCTCGTTGACTTTGCTTGTGGGAAGCCAGCAGGGAATGTCGGAAATCGTGATCATGTGACTGTGGCTCACTACAATGTCGTAATCATGAGCTGGTTGCCAAGTGCCCAGATTGTGATCACATGACCACGGGGTGCTGAATAGCCGGAACTTCAAGGACCGGTCATACGTCTAATTTTTCAGTGTTGCCATAACTTTGAATGGTTGCTGAATGAGTGGTTGTAACCCGAGGACTACCTGTATATATAAAGGCCATTACATTTCATGTAAATGTTTCATGGTTTCTAATTTGTTCTCCAGAATATCAACTGAAATTCAAGAAACTCCCTGATTAAATACCCAAAGTGTGCTGGTCACTATTTCCATGTGCCTCTTCCTTAAGAACATCAATTGAAACTCCACCAGATGGGAAGAGAGAGGCTGTAAAGTAACAACAAGGCTATTGCTGAACACTGCCAAACTACTCATGCACCTCACATCCCAGATTCACAAGTGATGTGGACATTACAATCATTTTACTACCCAATTCATTAATTCATTCATTTATAAAACTTATACCACATTTTTTTCAGCTTTATCAGAAATCCCTCTTTCCCCCCACGATCTCTTATTTACAGTCAAAAGTACTCTGAACACACAGAGATTCTTTTACAGTTTTTTTTTTTTTAATCTGCTTAACAGTCATTACTGACCCTGCAGTGACCGCCCCCTTGCGGTTTTCAAGGCAATTGCATCTTTCTAGTTTCGGAATTAGACTTTGCCAGAGCCTAATTCCTAGAGCGTCAGCCCAGCCGGCAGCACAGGAGGCGGGATTTCCGTTGCTTCGCGCCCCTTCTTCGGACGAGCGCGATTTCGCACTTTTTACCGGCAACTGTCCCGTCTTGGGGGGGAGCTATTTGTGGGATATACAAAAATGGAATTACGTTGTATAGGTTTGATGATTAGAAATAGTATGGGTTCACAGAAATAATGCAAGTTATGTAGTAAATTTAGAGTGAGAGTTTGACATATATTGTTTCTTATGTCTGTGGTGGGCTGGGTCGGAAGACGGCAACTTGTCCCGTCTCTCTGTTGAGCCGCTGCCAGCATTTTTCCTCCCACCGGAGTGAGAGTCCTCATTTATCTACTCACGTATGTTTTCGATCTGCTGAGTTGGCGGAAGCTGCGGGTATAGAAACAAGAGCTCACCTTGTTAACGCGAGGCTGGACTCGAACCGCTGAAGCTTTCAGCCATTTCTGGCCGGCACTTTCGGCGTCATTAAGCCGCTGCGCCACCGCGTCCCCCTCTCTTTTACAGTAGGAAGTGTAAAAACCATTCATACCATTTATATACATATAGGTTCTGAAAAGAGTAGCCAGTTTGGTGTAGTGGTTAAGGCGCCCAGAGATGATGAGTTCTAGTCACACCTTGGGCACAAAGCCAGCTGGGTGAACTTGGGCCAGTCCCTCTCTCTCAGCCCTAGGAAAGAGGCAGTGGCAAACCACTTTCAAAACATCTTGCAAAGAAAACTGCAGGGACTAGTCCAGGCAGTCGCCAGAAGTCAAAAACTGACTTGAAGGTGCACGTGTGTGTGTGCACGCGCGCACACACACACACACACAGAGGTTCTGAAAACCAAGGCAGCAAATGCCAGAGGCTGGAAATCAAGCTGGTGGATGCACTCCTGCTCCACTTGCTGTACATTATTGTACACCATCTGGGCCTGTGTGAAAAGCCCCTCTCCGTGATATCTTTACGTCAGAAATAACAATTATTCTGAACAGAAAATGCCAAAGGGCTGCCTTTTTTTTTATGTTTGATTTTGCTTGCCCATTCTAAAATCCTGAATGGTTATTTCAGATGAAAACTGGCTCAAACTTTTGAAATGGAGAATAGATGTTCATTCAGAGCCTTTCTCTTGGACTGTCATGTCCATGTTAATTGAATGCCTGTGTTAATCTAATAGAGTTTAGATTTATGGCAGGTTCTTTACCTTGTCATATCATAATCAATATATATTCCAACATTTAGATGGACATCTGAGAAAATCCGCCTCCTGTCAGCACTTCTATTCTATCAGCTGTCAATAATTCCTAATTTTAATCTTTCAGATGATCAAATTTATGGGTTGTAGTATATTGCATTAATCACAAAAATTAACTTTTGGGGAAAACGATGCTAAAGATCAAGATCTTGGGTGAGCTCAGTCTGTTCTCTGCTCTCTTCCCTTGCATTCATCTATGCACAGAAACAAAAAGGATATGAATATTACTCTACAGAGACCATGCTGGTGGTATTGTCCTCTCCATGGTCACTGTGTTGGCAGGAGGTTGAGGGTGTAAAGAAAGGAAAATGTAAGCGGCTAATTTAAGAACACCAAGGTACTTTATGGCCACTTATTTGTATGCTTGAGTCATATGGTATGAGTCAAAAAAGTGAAAAACTTGGCACTTAGACAACCTCTGCTGTATTTCCCATCCAAATTTATCGTTTTTTGCAGAACAATCTCATATAACTAGTTACCAACATTTACTACAGCCCACCAAGGACTAATAAACCTCAAGTTCATACCATTCTAACTCCATAAAATCATATTTCAACTACCTGAGCTGACCATGATCAGTCCCCATGTCTTGTTACCTGCCCTAGCCGCAATGGAAGAAATTGTCAACGCTGAGTTTGCTTCTTTTCTTGTTTTTCTGATCTTTTCATTCTCTTCTTTTCATCCCATTCCAGCCTTCTCACTTCCCCATCTGTTTGTAGAAAATCTGCACACTTTTGTACACATTTCTCCTAGGCCAGTTACTATAACTTTCATTCATCATCTTCATTATTAGGAAGGACTAATAGGTTCATCTCCTATCAGTCAGGAACCTATTGTTGTCAGCTGCCTACCTTCTGGTTCTAACTTTATGAATGAAAGAAAGAGACATCTTTCCACTTTTGTTATCCTAGTTATAGTTTTATAGACCTATTATGGATTAGGATCACTGAATTCACTATTGTCACAAAGGTTGGTTGCCCCTGTTGAGTCCTTTGGGGAGTGGCTGTTTTTCTATAGGCACCTTTAGCCTAAAGATCACTGCTGTATTATTATAAGTGCTAAATTCATGCAAATCTCTTTTTAAACGCATTGTTGCCTGAGATACTGTTAATAAATGAAGGTAGCATAAAATGTGGTTTTAAATCAGTTTAATAAAATTATTCACATAGATTTTAAATCATTTTTACAGCTGATTTAACATTTGCGACTGCTTTATAGATTATGATATAGGAGGGCGTTTGCATCTTTGCAATTTTATTCCAATTTGGAAACAGTACAAATATTAATTTTTGCTCTGATAATGGAGCCTTTGAGAATTAAGCTTGTCTCTTCCTTATACACATTTTATGAGAATGCTTTAAATATGATTTTTAATATTTTGGGAGACTTTATTGCAAATAATGCTTTTTTTTTCTTTTTAGAAAAAAGTGGGACTCCGAGCTGCATCTTGATTACAAAAGTTTCTGTTCGTACAGATGTTAATGTGACCTTCACTACTTTACTTCACTTATTTATTATAAGCTTTTGTATGCCGCCTCATCAAAGATTCTAGGAAGCTTACATTTCATTAAAAATATAAAACTATACATTAAAGTAACACTTATAAACAGCATTGTTATCAGTAACATTACAACAAACCTTGACCCAAACAGCTGCTTACGATTATGCAGCAGCCTTTGCTGTACGGGCTCTGCAGAAGGCTATGTATGATATCCATAGTGATTATTTTTGGTGAAATGATACATTTGGTAGAGACAATGAATGACTGTAAAAGAGCATAATGTTGGATCAGATCTGAGCTAATATAGCATGGTCATTAAAGTGCTAGAGTAAGAGGTGATGGGACTTAAATTTCAACCCTTACTAGACCAGATAACTGATTAGATGTCTTAGGACCTATCTCATGGGATTGTTGTTGAGATAAAATAATGCTGCCTTGAGCTCCTAAAGGAAAGTCAATCAAAAATCAAGCAAAGTAACTGAAGGAGCGAAATAGTCCATGGTCAATATGCTACAAGAATATTCATGTAATATTCTTATTATAGGACCATTTCTACTACTACTGTTACTAGGATTATTAAAATAAGTATTATGATCAATATAAACTTGCAAGGTCAAGGAAAAGGATCACTTTAATAATGTGATATGACTCATAGGCTGTAATAGTTGGTTTCCAGAATGGTAAAGACTCAGGAGACCGTTATATAAACAGCTACCTGCAAATTTCTGTGTTATTAGCGAAGAAACTGGCCACTTTGTTGGTTCACCATAAGGCAGAAGAAAAAGAAGTCATTGAACTCATGCACTTCGGGGGAGATCATTTTTTAGATAGCATGTAGCTTAGTTGCCAGAATTCTTGTAACCCATCTCTTTCCTCTCAATATATTTTGTTAAACAGAATCAGTGGGGAACATGCTTGGAAAAGTTTTTAATTCAAGCAGACACCGAAGGGACTAACAACAACTCACTTGGACAGTAGATGGACAGAGCTAGCTTTCACCCCTAAACTTAGACTGGCATTTTCAGGTGCAATAGAAGATATTACTCGGTTACTACCGCTGGCTTCCACTCTTGGTCTGGGTGTACGTGCAGGAAGGAGGCGCCATCTTATCTTATGCCCTAGGCAGCCAAAGGCCTGAACTGGCCCTGTCACACAAAAATTACAGGGTAAGGAGTATAATCAAATCCTTGTCCCTATTCTCCCCCTTAATGCATGCTCAAATCTCCACTGACCATACAGTAAAACATGTTACGATGCTGTTTTTCTTTCTTTCTTTCTTTTTTTTTCTTGTGGCACTGAAAAAAAAGGCCACTGGGTTATTTGCACGAACATTGGAATTAGATGCAGCTGATGGGGTCAATAAATATTACGCCTTGAACTTGCATCTGTATAGTCCCGAGGATACTATATTTGCAGACAGGAATGATGGATTTCCCTAAGGAAGTGTCCAGTTCTCTTGTGAGATGCCGTTATTACCTTGTCGTGTTTACAAATGTTCCCTGACATTGTGCTAAACTTACTAGCGATAGAATAATGCAACCCATTTTTTTTTAATAAAACTTTAGGTTCCATATTGTGGTCACCTTCAAATAAACATATTTAAGTTGGTGTCCTTGTGGTATAATGTCTCATAGTGCAGCTGTAAATCAGGACTGATCGGGGCCTGCTTGGTGTGCTTTAATAAAAAACAACCTTTAATCTTGTAAAGGAAAGAGGAAAAACCAGAATGGGAGTCAGAGCCTTACTTCCAAAATTCAAAATGCACAGAGAAGCCATTGAATATGTAAACAATTTAAACACCTATAAATGTGCATTTAGATGTCCCCAGATTTCCTATTTCAATAATTCTCCCCCTCTCTCTCTGCATTTTTTAAACAGAACTACATAGGAAACTTGAAAAGGTTTCAAGGAGCTTCCAGTCTAAGCTAAGTAATGGGGAGATAATCAAAGATAAAAACACAAAGAAAGGAAGAAAAGCATGGAAAAGATTATTTGAAGGAAGGAAAAGAGGTAACCCTGCTCTTACATTAGGAATGCATGAGCTTGTTAGAGAGGCATATATATGAAAAGGATCCATGTTTAATGCATACTGCAAGGAAACACATGCAGAACTCCTTCCTAGATCTTTTCCACAAGGACTTTCCTCAAATTATTTGAGGGATAAGGTACCTCCAGCTTCTTAGCAGAGCATCTATTCTTCGTAGCGAAACACTAAGGCTGCAATTCATCTAGCATCTACAGTGAAAAAGCAACATGATTAGCTCCCCTGGATAATCTGGAGGAATGAAAGAAAATGTGGCAACAAAAGCAGTCAGGGCCCACCAGATAGAAACTTAATAGGCTCTGCTTGACTTACACTTCCTCAGAGGTAACCACACACCCTTATGAATTCCCCTTTTAATTATGATTGTTGTTGGTTGCACAATCAGCCAGATGTTTAGACTGGATTTGGCATTTTTATCTACCTATCCAGTCCTTCCCAAGGACCTGGGATAGGCAGATGTTGTCGTTTGAAGGTGTTAAAGGTAAATAATATGATGGTGGTGGTGGTGATGATGATGATGATGATGATGATGATGATGATGCATTCTAGTCAGTCTCGACTCCTGGCAACTGCCTGGACTAGTTTCTTTGCAAGATTTCAGGAATACTTTGCCCTTGCCTCCTTCCTAGGGCTGAGAGAGAGGGACTCCCAAGGTCACCCAGTTGGTTTTGTGCCTAAGGCAGGACTAGAACTCACAGTTTCCCAGTTTCTAGTCTGGTGCCTTAACCAGGACACCAAACTGGCTCTCTTAATTTGCAGTATTCTTCATATATATGGTAGGAAGCAATTCTTCATCTAGGATAAAGGCAGAGAAATTGGATTAAGAGGACTAATGCCATTGATTAGAGCAAAGGTGACACAATGTCTTCCAGTTATGGTTGAATTCCAGCTCTGTTAAATCTAGCCAGCATGTCAATTGTAAGGGATAAAGATAATGCTTGTGTGGGGTGACAAGAATCTTACCCAATCCTGGGGGTGGCTGGCACCTTGATGATGCTCCCTGAGCTCGTGCCAATTTAACATCTATTCCTGGATTATATTTATTTTTTATTTGTTCTGGATCATTTTTTACTGTATTTTTAATAGATTTTAACTGCTTTGTAAACTGCCCAGAGTCATTTTTTAAAAGATGGGTGGTGACAAATTTGATATATAAATACAAATTTGATATATAAATAATGGGACTTGTAATCCAATATCTGGGAGAGCAAACATTCCCTGTCTGAGAGCTTTTTCTTGAGCATTTAACTACAGGTAGTCTTCATTTAGCAACCACAATTGGGACCGGCAACTCGGTTGTTAAGCAAAGTGGTTGCTAAGTGAAATTGCAACTGTGCTTACAATCTTATTTCAGCTTTCCTTTGCTTTACAGACCTGTGAAGGTCATAAATGCAAGGATTGGCTACAAAGTTACTTTTTCATCACCATCCTAACTATGAACAATCGCTGTCCAAGACAGTCACTAAATGGGGACTACCTGTACTTATGTAAAAGATCCTCTTGTGGGAACAGTGTAACATTAAGCTTTCTTTCTATTCTTTTGCAATTTTTCCATCATTCTTAGAGAAGGTCAATGCCACAAAAGTTGGAAAGCACTTTGAACCCTAAAAGAAAATGCTATGCACAAGAAATAACACTTTATTACTGCAATCAGAGGAAACTGTTTCATATCAGATTGATATGAATTTCCAGAATTACAGGCCTAAATAATCTTGCAGCTCTTCCTCTGAAATGTCTTGGTCCTTTTCAAAGGGAGCCCTACCTACAGTGCATTGTGATAATCCAAAGAGCACACGGCTGGAGCACAAACAACTAAAAAAGTAGGCTACCCCACTGGCTGATAGAAAGTCCCATGCATAAAGGGCCCGATTGCCACTTCAGTGGGAGTATTAGATCTAGGAGCACCTTTAAATTGTGAAACTGATGTTGTAGGTATGCAAGAGTCTACAGATCAGGACTCAGCATGACTAATATTAGCAGAGTAAGACTGGGTTTGGACAACAGCTGACCTAATAGAGGACATGTCCTCTGGCAATTGAGAAGCTGGTAATTCTCACCATTTTTAAAAAAACAAAAATAGGAAAAAAACATTAGAATCAGGCTACAGGTAATCCTTGCTTAGTGATCACAATTGGGACCAGCAACTCTATCTCGAAGTGCCACAGTCGCTAAGTGAAACATCATGTGACCATGAGGGGCTTATGGTGTCGCTTCCCATTTGGTCTTTAAGGAGTCACCATGGTCATTAAGCAAAATATCATATGACCGCAACTTGCAATTTTACTTTCATATTCTCCATTAACGGCTTGTTGCAAGCTAGCTGGAAAGTATGCGAATGGTGATCACATGACCATGGGATGCTGCAACCATTGTCAATGTGAGAACTGGTCGCACAGCTGGTTTGTCTATACCATCGTAACTTCAAATGGTCACTAAATGAGGCAGTCGGTAATTGGGGACTACCTATCCTGTTTGTTTATCCTCATCCTTTTCTGAACTGTTACATCCCCTCCCGAGGATCATAGTTGAGCTAAAAGTAAAGCAATGAGAGGAACAAAGAAGCAGGGCTGCTCTGAGATTTTATTTCTCTGCTAGCAGGGAAGATCAATATAGCTCAAAGTCATGCCATGTAAGCTTGGGGCTAAAACCCAACTGGGTGATGGTCTTCCTATGGCACACTCACCCTCTCTGTGATCCAATTAAATGCACTGTGCAATCAGGAGCTAACAGGAGCTCCATTTTCTCAGGACTGAATCATAAATTTAGGTAATTGAAAGGTCATCGGTGGCCATCTAGCCCAATGTTCTATTCAACGTGGTGTGTCCACTGGCAGATGGGCATCTAAATATCTTAAGGAAAAGAGATCTGTCTCCACCCAGGACAATACGTGCCACTGTTTTATGTTTCCCTCCCACTGGTTTTCATACTGCCCACCAGCCTCCTCCAATCTGCTCCACATTCTTGCATGATAAACAGATTGGTCCAAACCTGCACTGATCCAGCTGCTTCCTGCAGATGCTCAGAAACATGGAGGGGGGGAATGCCCTAGAATCCTGTAGGGTTCCTTCACTTAAATGCCCATAGGCAGAGCTAAAATTGACGTTACGCCCTGCAGTAAAAAGTGTCATAAAACTTTTGAAACCCTATGGCGTCCTATGACTATATTGTAAGCATTTGACTTCCCAAACTTTTATTTTGTTCGCTACCCCCAGTTCTGTAAACCGCCACCACCACACGCGTATTGGAATATGTATTTTAAATGCCAAAACGCAGAGGCAACCTAAGACAAGGCCCCATGGAACCTGGTTTTGTATCAAGACAGAGCTGGTCTTTGTTTTCTGCTGATAGGATGCTTACCAGCCAAAGAATCTTTTTGACCTTCAATTTATTTTTTGTATCCATGACGATATGACAGAATACATATAATTAGCTCAATGATGTTGTAGGGATGATTTTCTTTTATTTTTAAGGCAGTGTGTGATCTGATATCTGCAAGCATGTTTATGATGCGCGTGAGGCTTAGCTGAAATCTGCCAAGAGTTCTAGTCAAGCAGATGGTGACCCCTGTTTGAACTTGCCCTCTTGTTCAATTATTCAGCTGTATTTAATTTTCCACCATGTGGCAAAAGCAGTCATGTTGCTGTAAATCCTCTAGGTGGCGCCGAAGACCACTTTTACAACCCGTGGTGCCCAATCTCCCCCCCCCCCCCCCCCCAACAAACATCCTTTAGTTTCTTATTTTAATGTTCAAACTCATTTGCAGAAGCGGATTATGAGTTTTATCCTTTGAACAATGGTTTCAGTTTAGGATCAAATTATGGAAGAAAAGAGGACTTTTTTTTTTAAAGTCAAATAGTACATGAATAAGGAATAAGCTCAAAGAAATCTGCATTTCAATGAGATGTTTGATAGATTTTAGGTTTAATATTTGGCCAAATAATTATTTTGAATTCTTCCCTTATTAAGCAGTTTAGAGCTTTATCTGCAACTCTTACGGTTTTGAGGCTCATTCCGAAATAATTTGTATGAACATTATTAGTGGTGTCTTTGCTAAGGATAAGTACTTTTTTTTTTTAAAGGTATTATTTTAGCTATTAATACTTATTTACAATTACCCTGCAAAAATGACGAATGCATCATTAGAAGAGATAATAATACAGATAATAAAACAGATGAAGTTCATGAGATGGCAAGTGTCAGCTTTATGATTTTATGTCATAATATATTGATAACTAAGTTATAATAAATGCAGTATAAAAGACAGTAAACAAAAAATTAGCAGATGTTCAGTAATGTTCACTTTCTGAATTATTTCAATTGTACAGCTGAATCTGAATCTTGAAGACTCGGTGCTGAGATGGGTGCATATTTCGTGAAAGTGGTTCAGGGTCCATTTTACCAAATCAGATTTTATTTTTCCAATGCGATGTGCTTTCTAGGATATCAAGATCAGTGGTTCTCGTTAGAAAACGAATTGCTTCAACTGGTGTCATGCATCAATGTTTTACAAAGCTGGTGGTAAAATTTTACCCTCCTCAATTGCCTAGATTTTTACAGGCAGTAAAAACATTTATTTTGGAAACAAAGGATAGACAGGAAAAATATTATATTACCAAGAACTTTCACCTGCTTATTCTAACTGTTCACCTTAGATAAGATGGCTGAAACAGGAACCTACTTAAGCTGTGGATGAAATTGTCTAAAATTCAAAAGCTACATGCTCACTGGTTGGTGCATCAAGCAGCAAAGAGAAACAATTTGGGGTCACCTGTTTTGAATGAAATGTTTAGCATTGGAGGGATAAATGATCTTCCAGAATTATTCTTCTATTAAAGATTTAATAGACTAATCTGACTGACTTTTGAAGCTTCACTTTCTGAACATTTCAGTGTATTTCCCCGTTTGAAAACAAGAAAGATCAGCAGTATAATGATAACAAATTGATCTACAGTGGAGTGAAGAGGAAGAAAAAAATATACCAGGTCTTTGGAAATCTAAAGCATGCAGATATGTGCAGAATATGGAAAGATCCATATTTACAAGTGATAATGTCTTATGTTAATGTCTCATTATCATTTTGGATAAAATTATTTATCCCAATATATTGCATAAATATACAACTCCGTTTGCTGGGTTTGATTTCTTAGGTTCCTTTCATTTCCCCCAAATAATGGGAAAGGAATATTTACATGCATGGAAAAGCATAAGCCAATTCTTTCTTCTTTACCCCAGTCCCCTAGTTTAAGATAAACTGGGGACAAACTGAATGGACTTGGACAATTATCGAGAATGCTGAATTTGGAAAAATTGTGCTACGGCCATATTAAGATGGCATTCTGGATTGTTATAGATGAACATTTTTCCCCACACATTTATGCAAGACCGTTCCATTTGGATTCCATGGCACATGATATAGATACTGGGTTTATCAAAAAAAGTACATACATACTGTGATACATCATCGTCTGATAAATAATCATTTGGACCAACACAATTCTGTGATTGTGTGCATTACTACAATCCTGTCAGCTGCACAGCTTTAAGAGAAAGATCATGCAGTTGTTCGGTGATTGCTTGATTCTGCAGCTGAGTGAAATCATATTATTTGGAAAGACAGTTTTTACGCATATACCTAAGCCACATATTCCTCTTCTTGAGACTATGGAAAGATATTGCTAATTAGAATTCATACTATAGAAGCAGCCTTGCCTACTTATACACAGGCTTAGCTTAAAGTGCTTAACTTGGTTACAGAGTTAACCCATCGTGTGGGGTTCATATAATGTATTGAATCATAAGCTAACCCAATAGGCCCAGGTCACATACTATGGCTAAGCTATGAGCATGCCCCCCCCCGTGTGCACACGCAAACACACAAACTAAGTATCTGTGGAATATTGTAATCAGATCAGAATGGTATTATGAGAGATGCAAATTGCTATCCATGAGATGGTCCTAAACCCAAGGATGATATAGAGAGGAAGCAATAGTTAAAAATGATTCAATAGGAGTTTTTGTTTTTTATGAAATTGATTTTGAATTAGAGTGCTATCTGATATTTTTCCAAACATTTAAATGCTTCCAACCTGTTATGTTTAATTATAGGGACAAATAAGAATGTGCAATAATTATTTCAAATAATTTCTGTGTATACCTGGTGCAGTATATGCGAGGTCAAGGGTCGATGTGGATAGTCAGGAACAGATTAGAACACTACATAATGTAATAAGCAGTAGTGGTATTAATTTAAAGACACTACGCATCAAGTATAACAGCCACCTGGAAATTCTCTGTCCTTCAAAGCTCTTCAATAAACTTTCTTAGACATATGTTATAATCATGCTTCATGTTCCATTTGGATCAGTGTTGCAATTAGTGGCAGTTTATTCCCTATTTGCCTATTAAATCTATGGCACCACTCAAAAGGTTTAAGGTAGCATATCATTTACTAATGCCAGCAATCACAAATATATTTAGCTTAATACTACCTATTGATTTCCTTCCCTATTCTTGAACTAAGGAGACCTTGTTTAAAGGTCTGTTTATATTCAGCAAACTTCCTTACCTCTAATATCCACATAGTACTAACTCTGACATTGCTGTCGTTCCATGTAGATCAAATGAAAATGTTACAGAAAGACCCGCAGCTTCATTATGTTTTACATTTTTTCTCTAAAACAACTGCATTAAAAAATATATATTACGCTCATACTTACAGCCCAAGTAGTTGCTTTGGTACATGCGTGAATCCTGATATTGCTTTTACGCTATCAATATGGTGGATTTGGCCAATTGGTTGGAATAAAATGGTGAGTTTCTATTAATACTAGTCCTTAAACTAAACTAAGCTAAACAGATGTGCTTGTAGAACCCTAAATGCCATTATATTATCAAATCTCTGTCTGTCTCAACATTTTCAGATTATTCCTGCTACACCACCAGAAATTGGTGCCATATTTCTTTGGATTGGCCCAATTTCACTAAATTAGCCACTGACTAGTCACCTGCAGCAAAGATGTCAACTACTGGTTAAACAACATCATTCTGCCCTTTGACTTTTTCTCATCTGCTCCAACCCACAGCCACTCCCCCAATTTCACCTTTGTTCTCAACTGACACAAGCAACAATTTAAGTTGGGCATTTAGTTTTTGGTCAAATGGCCGTAAAACGAATGCTTTTTTTTTTTCTTTGTATATATCTATAGCTCTCTTAGAATAACTGATAGGGGGCCCAGCAAACAAACATCCACAGAGAATTGCTCAAATTGCAGAACTGTTATTCCTCCAAATGTTGGAACTGTTTAACCACGGATATAAATAAATATTTCGCTGTTTTCTAAGCTGTTTGCAGTGTTGCCTAATTAAAAGAGGATGAAAGATAAAGACTACTTCCATATCCCCCAATTTCTAATTATATCAATTTAATTTTAGAAATTTTGTATCTTGGAAAAGTAAGATTGTAGCACCAAAGCCCTGCTTTTTAAAACAGTGGTATTTGCCTGTGGCATCAAATCCAAGCTGTCAAAGGGACCTTTCTCTCTCCCTTCTTATTAATAATAACTTAAGTTTATAAGTAACTCTTTTAAATGACATTCCTCATCTTCCTCTCCCTTCTCATTTCTAATACTTCCCCACTTTGTTTGCCACCATACATCACTCAGTGGAAGATCTGTGAATATCATTTCTCAGTTGTTAAGGAAGGCATGCAAAGAAGCACATAAGGGCTTCCCTTCATGCTCCAAATCTGGCTCTCTTTCTTTCTCTCTCTCGCTCCCCCTGCCCTCCTCCCCCCCCCTTTCTCTTCCTCCTGAAGGTGGCAGTGAAAGAGAATGAATTCAACATTTGCAAAAACAGATGGGCCAACCCCCTCTTTTACCCCTTTCTCCTTGTGCCCAGGAGTAGCAACCAGGAAAACTGATGCTCTCCTAAAGTGCTACAGATCTGCTTGTGGGAAAAAGGTGGGCCTCTTTTCCCACCCTGCTGTTCATCCCCAGCAGATCCTGGCATGATCCAGCCCTACCTTCGCCAAGCTTCCTAAATAAACGACTGGGTTGAACCACTGTGGGTCCCCACCCCCACCCCCTTTCCAAGATAATTGAGTATCATAATGGTGGGAAGGAATCCTGCCATCATTTGCTGCTTGTCAGATCTCGGGACTCATCTTCATGTCATCAGTCACCATTGAATCAGTGTGTCATTTTTCCCAGCCTTCAGCACTGTTCGTTCACATTCCGTTCATTATCTCCAGCTCAGACCAATTCCCCCTCCTATCTCTCTCTCCCTCTTCCCCCCTCCACCACCCCTTAAATGCATCTTTGTGCGACTCTCAGTCTTCTGATTATGAATCGATGATCATGTGGTGTAAGAGAGATAGATGGCTTTTAGTTCCATCTTGTCTTCTCTAATTGTAAAATATTAGTTACATTAGACTGTGTCTTTTGATTAATGGAACTTATTTGGAGTGGCCTGTCCCAGCCCTCCCCTCTAAAGTCCTCCACTGACTTTTGAGAATTGAGTGATTTCACTTAAAGCAGACAAATAGGTCCTTCAGCAAGACGATAGCTAAGCTCTAATATCGGGAGCAAAGGAAGCTCAGGGAGACAAGGTTTCTCTGTGTGCAAATTTGAAAAAAAAAAAAGGGGGTTCTACTCTGATTAAACATACAGGCCATTTATTAATACACATGCATCCGTGCCAGTTTGCAAATCCAGCAATTCTCTTCTCTAGCTATGAAAATAGGGACCTGTAGCCGAAAGGATTTCAGATGGAATTAATCTGAGAGATAAATTAAAAGTATCTTGGGATGCAGCTTAGGATGAAGATAGCCAGTGTGTTCAAACTTTGATATATTATCAGTCAAGTATGTACGTACATGCACACACACGCACACACAGATTTACACAAAGGTGCAATGTTATCTCAAGCTCCCTCTTATTATACTTTACAGGATATGCCATGAACAAAATTTCTCTGTATCTGTGGCACTGTTTAAACATACACATACACTTGTCCTGTAATACAGAATTTATCTTATTTGGCACTATTTACTTAAACATGAGTCTTATGATAAAGTCCTTGCTGTACAATTGGAATGGCATTTGGTACATCCCTTATTATAAGTAATCACGCTCTATCTTTCAGTACAAATTCAAGGACGTGTTCACTTTCAGGCTATCAGTTCAATTAGGAAAAGTCTATTTGCTGTCAATGTCTATATCTCATAGAAATAGAACGCACTAGTTCATAAACAAATCAAAGCTTTTTTTTTAAGCTTTCAGCAGAACACATTAGAATGCCTTTGAAGTATACCCAAAGAATTCAAAACAACAGCTAACCAAATCTCAATTCTTTTTTTTTTTCCCCCAATTTCCAGATTGAATTTGGACTGTTCTTCTTTTATAGCAGTCATAATATTAAGACTGTGGCATTTGTCTTTTACTGTTAGTATTTGTAGAAATGCATTTTGATATTATCTTTATTTTGGGTTTAATCTTGCATTTGATTACATCTGTAGTATTCCTGGCAAAGTTAATGGTATTTCCCTTTGATAAAACCTCCATATTAAAAAAAAATAGTGGAATATATTGAGATTCTGAATTGGTTAGCCATAGTAACAAAAGGGTCCCATCTTCATGTCCTGCCTGTGAGTTCTGAAAGAGACTTCACTCCCTGCTGTTGCAAATACATGCTACAGGACTGGATAAAAGTTGGTCTGTTCTATCAGTGCTCTGTTACACTTTGATTTGGAATTTTAGCATTCAAAGAATATCAGAATTAGTCATCCTTGGAAAAAACAGTCATCCAGGTTTTGGAATTAGAAGCTGCAAGAGATACATTTACCAGTTACAGAAGGGGAAGGATACATTTGGGTGCTACAACAAAGCCCCTTTCTTAATGAAGTTTTTCTCCTGTTTGGGGAGATTGCTCTTTGCTATTCCAGGCATGCATGATGGAGATGCAGACTGTTTGTGGATGAGAAGTTGGATGAGCAACCAGGGATACAATATTTGGCAACAGAAGTCCGATTTTTCTGCCGATACCCATAGCATCCTTGCTTTATAGGAAACAGTAGATGGGGATGATCTTCCTTTGTTGCGCACTCTATTCACTGGTGTGCAGCAGTCCCCACTCATGAAATCCATTCCATCTCATATATCGGGGGTGGGGTGGGAGTGAATAAAGGATCTGCTTTGCAAAAAATTCAAATTTCTGTATTTTCAAATCTTTTCAAAGATTTTATGTTTCAGATTCCTTCAGACAAATTACTCAAGGGTGAATGCAGTAACCCTTACTTTTTCCTGAGTTGGACCTGTCTAGAGGATCTATACCAAAGGCAGAAGAACTGAACATAAATCTGTCTTCACCATGTGTATAGCAAGATCCAGGGCATTTGTCCTAAGTAGAGACCCTATGATACAGTTAGATAACCTCTGGACTTTATAGACGTATGATCAGGGAGATGATTTTTTAAAGTATATTCCAAATTAATTCCATCCGTGCTAAGCCATTCTTGCTGCATTTGAAGGTCCTTTTGTTCTTCTGTTAAATGGGACCCTGAATTGTGCCCCAGTGTCCTGCAACAAACAGCAACACTGCAAATCTCTTTTTAGGACCATCTAAAATCCTGCTTTTCTTCCCTGTGCATGACTTCTTTTCATACTGGCTAAGAATAGTCCCACGTGAAGTGAAGGCAGCAGCCTTTGAAAAATTGCTGAAGAAACCTTGAAAGGATCAGATTACACAGTCCAAAGCAGGTCAGTGAAGAACATTGCATAAGAGGATGGAAGTATTTGCAGCAGGACTGGCCCAAAACCTTATTCCTATAGTGAAGAAGACAACATTCTCCCCTTCTCTTACTAAAACTGATTAGGTTGACCTTTAAAGCATATGTTGCTGGTGATGGACAATATCCACCTATTAGCATCATTAACATTAGATCATTAGTCATAAATGTGCTGGAGTAGTTAAAATGTTGGACCACTGGAGCCAGTCATTCATTTACTCTCTGCCTGGGAGTCTGACATACCCTAACCTATCTCCTAGGGTTGTTATTGGGGGGAAAAATGGAGGAAGAAATGTAGAGTCCCTGGAAAGATGGGATATACACCTAACAAATACAGTAAGTAATGCTTTAAAAAGTCTAGGGACCACAACCTAGAATCTCTGCATTCAATACCACATATGTCTTTTGATATTGCTTCTCTTCCCTCCCACAGGGAACCTCTGCAGTACACAGAAACTTTATTTTACAGCAGAACCAGGAAATATGTCAGTAAGAAAGGAGAAGAAAGAGGCAACTTCTATGGTCCAAATCTAGGTCTAGAACATGGGTTCACAAGCTGCAGTGGGGGAAGGGAGACAACTTCTCAGTGTCTTTTTGTGCAACTTCTCGGCTTGTATAGGACTCCCTATGATGATAATTTCAATCTTCCAGAAGAGCTGCACCTATTGCTGATAATAACCAAGTAAATGAAAATTCAGGGGCATATAGGTGAAGATGTTCTGGCCATGACTACTTCTTGCATTGACAATGTCCACACCCATTTCTCCCTTGTCTTGCCTTCGACATACTCAGCATTTTTTTGCCCTGAGTGTAATGTGTTTCAAATGGAGGGATTGTATTTTTTAAGGCAGCAAAATTCCCCTTTGTTATGCAAGGATCTCAATAAATGAAATTTTAATATAATTCTGTGTACAAAGCTATGCAGACATAAAAATCAACCATGCATAGAAACCACTGCTGTCTGGGAAGTTTGTTTTTTAAAACTTAAAAAAAAAACTTAGTTGTTTTTTTTTTAAAGAAATTCAAAGTCTACCGTCTTTTTTTAAAGGGAAAACATAGCTAACAGTGTAGAATGGCAGTTACTGTACCCACCCTGCCCCAAGTATTTTTAAGGTTGTTTCATCTTCTTCATCTGGGATAAATAAGGAACATGAACACAGTTCTTCTGATTTTGGTGGAATCAACATTGCAGTGTGCTTTTCACATTGACAATCCTTTGCTCGTTTGTCATCGAAACATGCGTTCCATTTTAGAGCTAGAATTGTTTGTGGAATGGATGGGTTACAAAATAGCTTAAATGGCTTGGATCATGGATGCTGAGTCTTTGACATCCGAGTGGTTGTTTTTCCAAAACATGTGTAACTAATCAATTTTGTAGGATCAGGCAACCCCTTGAACCATAAACTCAAAATATGGGTTTGCATACCAAAAAGCAACCTCACTAAAAACAGCCAAAGTTAGCATGTTGTATGAACACTGGCTTTAGGTCTTTCTTTGTCCTGATTTAAGCTTGTAGTGGAAACCCAGGGTTGTTCATTCATTCATTCATTGGATGTATAGAGCCATCCAACTCAGACAGTGTGACTCTAGGCAGTGTACAAAAAACATTAATAGAAAAAAAAATTAACCATACACTGTTAAAACCAACCTACTGTATAACATGTAAAATTAAACATGATAATTAAACAGCCAAAAACTGGATTCCATATCCATCGTCTTATGAACCAGGATCAAAGGCATCACTGCATACTAGTTGCTTGGATACCATGGATGGAAGTTATGTCCTGGTATCTACATTAACAATTATAAAACATACACACAGAACTAAACGTAGGTATAAGATCTGGCCAAACAATATTCAGAGAAATTGCAAGTTAGGAGAAGTATTCTTTGCTTACCTTTAGGACACACCAAGACAAACATTCACTTAATTATTTAAACTTAGTGATGTGGCTGCAAAGGAGGCAATGTATAATTTCTAAGTCATGGGAACTAATCATTCCATTCTCTTCTGCTTTGGTCTGACCCTAACTTGAGCATTCTGCCCAGTTCTGGGTCCTAAAGTCAGGATAGAGAAATTGTAACAGATTCAGAGAGAGGCAACATGGACTAAGTATTAAATCAGCTACGGAGAGACTGAAGGGAATGGATATGTTTGGTTGTGGAAAAAAGACGACTGAGGGGCATATGATAGTCCTTTTCAAATACCTCTAAGGAAAAGTTTAATACCTAGATGTATAGTTCCTAAATGTAAGAAAGCAAACATTCAAACCTGGGTTTGAAGGCCAATTTCTTGGGCTCTTTTAAATTTCCTTTTAAACTTTTGGATCAGATCAGTGTTCTAAAACATAGTTGCACTTCTTTTTTTCATTGAGACAAGGATGGATTTTTGATACAGGATTAATCGCTTACCAAAATACATGTCAACACTATGAAAGTAGAACTGACGTGTATTCTGGTAGGGTATGGAAATTCTAAATACCTTTAGGTCATCTTGCTAGAGAGTTTGGAGTCGTAATCAATCACTCATTTCTGTTGGGGGCAGAATCTGGCCATTGGTGGTCCACCTCTTCTTATGTTAATGACATCTTTTGATTAACATGATCTTTGAAGCAGTTTATGGCTGGGGAAGCAATATACGCCCTGCTGTTCAAATCCATGCCACAGAATTCTATGGAGACCTAGTTAATGCATCCTCCAAGCGTCACTGGGCCATACCTCCACTGTTAGTGATCAATTGAAGATGAGCTTGGTGGAAGGCGAGGGTGAAACTAAATGGAAGCGAAACACACGGGGTGGGGGAATCGTCAAAAGCGACTCTTGTTCACTCATCTATCGCTCTATTTAAGGATCCTATAATTTGGGGAGGTTATGCACTAAATAATTTGTAAGGCTTCAGAACATGCAGGTTATTGTTTGAGGACAGATGGCGCGTTGCACTTTACTGCTTATTCCTTCTGTGGTTTCTCATATGTACGACTGATGTGCATCCTGAATTCTTTGTTTCTTGCTAAAATCTCTAATCTAAAACAGGCAATCAAGCACAGAGACAGTGATTCAGAAAGCATAACCATAGCTTTAAAAGGAAGAGGCAGGGGGAGGAGGTGAACTCATCAGCAGTTAAGAAGCAGATGTGTTTGCTAGAAAAAGCAGGGAGGTTATCAGAAATAGCAAAACGGGACATATAAATACAATTAGGCAGCCTTGAAAATTTCTGTTCTGAACAAGGTGACTATTGATATTAAGATTCCTGAGTAATCTTCTAGAACAAGAGCGTGTGTACGGAGGTGCACATGGAGAGGTGCACACGTGCGCATACACACACATAGGCAAACACAATTTTAAAGGTGTTTCTTTTCATTATTTTATGGCTTTACTTAGGAAACGGATTGTACTGGTGACTACCACAGCTCCTTCAGCCTTGGTTAGTTTTCATTTATTTATTTGGTTGGTTGTTTGGCATTGATGTGCGTTTGAAAGCAATGCTACCTTCAGAGCTAAATTGCCCTGACAGAGAGGTAGGAAATGGCAAAAAATAGTAATAATAATAAAAAATCACCAGCTCTTTTTTTCTCTCCTTGGACAAATTTTCTCATCTCCCTCCCTCCCCATTTCTTTTTATGGTTCTTGTCTTTTATTTTATCCTGTAGCTGGCATTTCTGTTTCTAAGCATCTGAAAGTCATTAGAGACTCCCCAGTCTATCAGGTGCCGATGCAAAGAAGCTGAACAGGATCCCAGGCAGGATGCAGGATGCTTGTCCCGTGGCGGGGAGCGGTTCCAATCGTCTAAGAGCAAATCAAAAGCATTCGGCAAATTAATAATAATAACAATGATGATAATCATAATGTTAAAAGCATCCTTCTCTTTCCTTTTCTCTCCTGCACTCCCACTTCCTCCCTTGTTTCTAAGAGAATGGCTTTGCCGGCGGACGTGGGTGAAACAGTTTTACTCACAGATGGTAGCTTTGGCATCAGATGGAATTTATATAACAGTAATTCTGATACTCTGCCAAAATAGTACTGAAAACACCAGGGAGATAGTACAAGACAAGTCATGTGGCTTTGCTGAGCTTGTTGTGGGAAGTTTGGCCGGGGGGGGGGGGGGTTGCAGGGAGGAGGAGGGAGGAAAAAAACCCTCTCACATTTTCCTCTTTGTATGTTATGGTTTTAGCCCGAAGGACCAGAAATTGCAGTCTATTCTGCCACAGGCAAAAATCCTACATCTCTTTCTCTTTCTCTCTCTCTTTATGAGAGAGCTTCCCAGATGTTGAAACTGCTGGTGGGAGATGGGGGGGGCGGAAGTACCCCACATGGCTTCTGATTGTATCTCTTGCTTTACATGGATTAACGAAGAGAAGTTTCAAAAGATGGTGACCATAGAGATTTAAAGGATTGTGTTTTCCAGGGTACCATGTCAAGTTCATTGGACTTCTTGGCAGAAGCCACTAAGGCCTGATGATGATGATGATGATGATGATGATGATGATGATTAGCTTTCCATAAAATGAAGATGCGAAAGAGGGTCTTTTCATTATTTCATGCTTTGGAGCACAATTCTGGAGAACTTCAGAGGCCCATAGAAATCATTATTTATGTATTTATTTATTATCAGATTTTTATCCTGCATTTTTTTTTGATCAACTCAAGGTGGTATACTTACATAATGCTCCTGCCTCCTATTTTCCCCACCACAACAACCCTGTGAGGTGGGTTGGGCTGAGAGTGAATGACTGGCCCATATTAATGTCAATATTCTACTACTTATAAATGTTCTTCATGGTCTCGGTGTTTCTTTCCTGCAAGAGCAATTTTGTTGAGAAAACTGGAATGGGAGCAATTGGCCCACAAGATGAATCTGTGCAAAAGCCCCCAAGCCACAGCATCCACCTACTCTTTGAGCAGGAGCTGTGAGTCCGGGAGAATCTCAAATTGCATACCAGCTCCATTTGGGGGAATGCAACCCTGGCCAGTGTCGAAGATGATACCTCACCAGAACCAAGGGGATGAAAGACCAAGAGCCACTCTGTCTTACTAGTGTTGAATTGAAATCAAGTCCTCCCCACCCAAACAGCCTTACAGCCAAACAAGCTTACAGCCTCCAGGCAATGGCCTAGCCCTGGGACAGTGTTACTTGATCAGCCAGGAGTGGAGATGTATAGCTGGATATCATCAGCACACTAATGATACCGCACCCATCCTGTCGGATGACCTCTCCAAGTGGTCTTATGCAGATGCTGAAGAGGAGGGGTGAAAAACCTGAGCTCTGAGGTCATCCACACTTCAGGACCTAGGCCTTGACCTCTCACCTCGGACCAACACCGACTGGAACTTGCCACTGAGAAAGGAGGAGAACCACTGTCTCGGCCCCTCAAAATCCAAGTCCGTTGTTCATTCCCCTAACCCCAAATCATTCCCCGCTTTTTTTAAAGGTATGGAGAAATCATTACAATATACTCTGGTTTCAGCTTGAGGAAGGTTTCTTCATTCAGGCAAGGCAAATGTGGGCAACTTAAATGAAGGTTTCATGTAACCTTCAGGCTTATTGCTAACGCCATTGGCAGGCAGTTGGTGCAGAACTCCAGGGCGGAGAAAGGGTTGTTCCTTCCACCAGAGCAAACGGGATGAATTTAGGAGGGAATCTGTTTGGCCATCTTTGAGCTGAGATTCCAGATTCAATATTGTCAACTGCTTGAATTTTACAGTCATTTCTTAGAAAGGGTTTATTGCACAGAAAAAACTTCCAAAATCATTTTGAGAGAGACACACAGACATGTTATATTTGGTCACATAATACGATGTAACAACACTTCTCCCCTTGCCCTTTCTTTGGGTTCTTGTGATTGGCCATGAAATCAGGGTCCAGTCAGAGTTGAACTGAAATGGGTCTCTTTGTTTGCTCTACAAAAAGGCATTTTCAGCTACTTTGCAGAGATGAGGAAAAGCAGCGAAACTTTATGAATTTCTTTTTTTAAATAATCCAAATGCTCCTTGTTCTCTCTCTGTCTTTCTCTGTTGATCTCAGGGTAACTCTTGACATCTCCACAACATTTCTTAAAATGTTAAAAGAGAAAAAAAAAAAGTGAAGCCACTTATATTTTCTTCCCCTCCTTCTGCCTCTGTGGTAAGCAGCATTTCAATCATCCAGGAGCCATTTCTGGACAACCTTTACTCTTAGGTGCAAAAATGGCTCTTTTTGCTCTAATTCGGCCAACAGAATTTTATGGAATATTTTTATTTAGTCAGCAGGACTTTTTAACATCTCCTTGGTTATTATTTGGACAAATTCTCATCCTGAAAGCTCCTGAAAACTTTCATTATGGGAATGCAGTCAGTTGGAGCCATTTCAGTGGGTCGACCAATAGGGAGAGGTTCGCCCCCCCTTTCAAATGTATATTGTGAGACTCATAAAGCAGAATGGCTTCATCAAAGCCATTATTGTATATTGGACAAATGCATTTATTCAGCATTTTCCACCATCCATATTATTATGCTCCTGCTTTAGGGCCATTCTGGACTACTGGGTAATACATACAGTATTTTAGAATATTTGCTGTGCAGAATAAAAATATGCCAGAAGTTTATTGCAGAGAGGGGAGGGAAATCTAAATGCACAGCAGTAGCCACCAGCCATGTTATAGCCTGTTCTAATGTGTTGCCAAGTTTGGAAAATGGGAACAGTTCCCAAAGAGCTTCTTACTTACCATTATGGTTCTGAACTTCTTCCATGGCTTCATGACATAAACTCATAGGTAGAAGTACTGCTGTTCCCCTCACTAATTATGGGAAGTTGAGGATACCTACAAGGTGAACAAGTAGCCAGAAGTGTCGTGCCTAACCCTTTTCCTACCCACTGATCTCATCCTGCAAATCTCTCTATTCCATTTTTATTTCTTTTATTATTTCTTCAAGTGGGCTGAAAAGTCACAACTCTACCTTGAGGAGTAACTAATTCTAGAAGCCTTTGCAATGTGAATGAGTGTGTAAAGGATTAAATTCCCCCCTACACCCCATACACACAGATCACTGATTTTGCTCTCCTACCTTAGAATTTTTGTAGGAGTACCCATTTTCTGTTGGATTCATTCTAATATTTCTTCAGGAATACATGCTCTAATCATAACTAACATAGTTTATAGCCACTTCCCCAACTGTGGTGCCGTTCAGGTGTGTGGCTTCAACTCCCAGAATTCTCAGCTATGTCTGTGCTACTTGGGAAATTCTCTGCGTTGAAATCCTCACCTCTAGAAAGCACGAGGAAAACGGGTTTATAGCATAGGCAAGTTGTTCAATTGAGGTGTGCTATTATAGGAACGTCTGAAGTTGCCTTACCTTGTGCCAAATCACTACTTAGCCAAGTATGATCCTTTTTTAGAAATACTATATAACCTGGTGCCTCCTGGCTATTTATGATGACAAGTCCCACAGCTTCTTGCCTTGGGCCATGCTGACTTATGTGAACTTCAAAACTTCTGGAAAGCACCAGTTCAGCTGCCCCTAATCTACTCTGAATAGCAGAGGTCTTTCTCAGGCAAGATTCAGTTGCCTAATATCAGACTCCAACTATGGGAAGATGTCTCACAATGGAGCAGGCTCTTTGTCCAGCTATATTGTCTCTTTTGATTGGCTGTAGCAACTCAGCTGTCTTGCTACTTTTTTCCCCCCCACTGGACCTGTGGCTGAATGCAGGAAATTATGCATGCAAAAACATGTTCTGACATCAAATTGCAAATAGATGAATGCATTTTTTCCCCCCTGAATTTCATTTAAGCTACTTGTTCTCTCCCCCTTGTTTCTGTCCAAAAGCATACCAAAGCATGTAAAACTTCTGCTACCTAATTCTACAAATCTACGATGGTGGCCACACATTGCATCAAAATGGGGGTTGTGTGATCTTCACTGAGTGTGTTAAGTAAGCCCAACCAATTTGACAAATAATGGTAAACAGCATTGTGGTTCAATGTTATATGTGAGCCTAAACATAGTGTGTTTTGCCGCTTTGTGGCTTAGTGCAATGTGTTATGGATAGCATAGTTAGTATGTATTTTTCTTCTCAAACTCATGGCTCCATGTACTGGAAGCAGATGATCACAATCAAACTGATTTGCTTCCTCCTGCATTACAGATCCATACAAAAAAGATAATAACGCCACAGAGTCCTTGATGCCTTTCATCTTACTCTAGGAAACCATCTCCATGTGCTATCTTCTTCACATTTTTCAGTCAAATTGTGACTGAATGTTTTCCCACTGGGGCGAAACATCCAAATAATTCTGAGCACTGCCAAAATAATCCTGATAATACTGGGGGGGGGGGGGAGACCTGGGGGGTAAATTTTGCATTTGTCTGCACATTCCTAATTTATTTATTTATTTGGTTTTTTTGCATTGTACTGAAGAGGAATATATGTCCTCTGAGCTTTGATTTACTGCTCCTCTGATAGCTTTTAATGCTCACTGCTGGATTATCCTTATTTCTTGCATCTTTCTCTGAATCTTAACATAAACGGATGTGTATATGTGTGTGTTTTGATACATTTTCTATTTGCATCTGCGTGTAAACAATATCCACACAAATATGCAAAACAATAAAACATAGCATAGTGGGATGAGCAGAAGGCTTTTGAGTAATAGACTATTGGCATTTTTCTTTGAAATTACCGTTTCTTGCTGTTTTGGGAGAAAGCCATGATTTTGCTGCTATTAGTACACCCGTAACAATCTGGAATTAATTCCTCATCTCAGCCATATGACTATTCTAATGGTCTTTTTTACACTTCTGAACAAACCCCTACATATGTGCCTTTTTAGATGACAAAAATTAGATTTTCCCTATTGCAATGGGATATGGAATTGGATCCAGACCAGGTATTCATGAAAAAAAGGCAGAAATAATCTACCTTTACCTTTACCAAACATCTTTTAATGTTGATTACCTTTACCATCTCTCGTATGTGGGTATTTCTTTGTTGTGTTTTAAAATAATGGCTGTTTATTGATACCAATAAATTAGAGGTATTAAAGGAATTGGGATTACAGGAGGTAATCTGTTGGCTCTCATGGAAGTTTGGCTGTAATTCAGAGATGTATGTCTACAGTTGCTTTCTTCTCTACGAAGAATTTCCTCAAGTGTACCAGTATGGATTCTGAACATTCCCAAGGATACAATGACTGACTCTTTTTATAAAAAATGGTCTTTATAAATCTCTGTCTCTCTATCTCTAGATATCGCCATCTATTATGAATTCTGCATCCCTATAATTTTAAAGGTAAAGTTTTTTGGCTAATGAGTTAACTTTATAATGGTTCCATAGATGAGGAATACCAAAAGATCAACATAACAAAAGTTGTGTATCTAAATCTTGTGATGTTTCTTGGACCATAGATCTTACATAATCAACAGCAGATTCCAATAAAATGTCAAGGAGAAGCCCCAGTCATGGATTTTGTGGACTCAGTTCTTCAAATACCTGGGGCTGATCTTCTTCCCTCCCTCCTCCTTTCTCTCTCTCTTTAGATCTCAAGGTAGGGCCACCACAACCAGTTGCAAGATTTTAAAAAATATATTTTTAAAGTGAGTGCACATGTGCACAACTGGAATATTGAAAAACATGCTGTTATGCATAAGGGCACCTCATTTGCCAGCAGAAGTCTCCCTCAAGGGCCTCAGGATGTGACACTGACATAGTAACAGTTCAATATTAGCCCAATTTGGGGTGTGGTGAATGGGTAAAGTTAAAATATTTAGAGTCTTTTGATAAAAAATAATCTGCCAAATTTTAACTCTGCAATCTTACAAGAGGAGCTCTGTCTAGAATGTATAAAGGCACTTCAAATTTATGCTGGAAATGTGAACAACAAGAAGGGACATTTTAGCATGCTTGGTGGACATGTAAAAAGCCAGAAGATTTTGGGTTCAAATGCATACACTGATTCAGAGGATTTTAAAGATTAATATACAATTGAGGCCAGAAGTCTTCCTCTTGGGACTGATAGACAGTTGGAAAAAAGTCATGGAACTTTGTTTTTTTACATAATAAGTGCAGTGAGATTATTGTATGCACAAAGATGGAAAGATTTGGTAATGCCTACAATGGAGGAATGGTTGATGAAGATGATGGAACTTGCTGAGATGGCCAAATTTATTTCTTTGATTAGAGAAAAGACAATACCTCTGTTTATTGCTGACTGGAAACCCCTTATTGACTTTTTGCATAAAACAGAAAAAAAATGAAAGTATGATTTATGGTTTTGATGATTAGACAGTATAGATTATAGAAAGAAGAGAGTCATGATGTAACTTTAGAGAAGGACATAAATTTATAATTGTACTTGTAACTGCTGTGAAGATCAGAAGCCACTTCTTTGTATCTTTTTTCTTTCTTTTCTGTTTTTCTTTTTCTTTCTTGCACTTTTAGCTTTCTCTCTGATTTCTTTCTTTTTCCCTTCCTTACTTTATATTAGTTTGTATTAGTTTTTACTTTCATTTTTAAAACTTTTAATAAAATTATATTTAAAGAAGGGTAGCTCTGAGAGCTAAAAAAGGGGCTGCAGTCTATGTTCTTATTTCCCATTTATCTTGGAATTAAGTTCATGAAAAGGATTGGAACTTGTTCTCAGTAGACATGTATAGAATTGCATTTTCAATTTTGTAGGTATATCTTGTATTCTAAAAGCAAGCTGCTCTCAGAATCGAGTCCGAAAATGTTCCTATCCCTAGAATCCTATGAATGAATTATATTTTTCTTTTTTCACCAAGCAACGTTGATATAATCATAGTCATAAAAGCCACTTTTATGTTATGTTTATTATTATCTGTTTTGTTTTGTTTTCAAGTAAGATATTCAAAACTTCTTTTCTTTGATGCTCTTCCTCAGGTTCAGTATTCAGGCATGCTATATCATGAAATATGTGATGTGATGTGATTGATGCAAACTGACGTACTGTGTCACAAGGCAACATCTGAGATCACAAAAGTGAAAGGAAACAAAACATCTTTCCTTTAAGAGCTGAATTATCTGAAAACTTCTAAGATAAAGAAGTAAAAGAATCAGGGCCATTCTATAAAAGATATACAACTTAATTCTTCCTTTAGACCAGTGTTGTCCAAACTTGGCTACTTTAAGATGAGTGGACTTCAACTCCCAGAATTCCCCAGCCAGCCATGCTGGCTGGGGAATTCTGGGAATTGAAGTCCACTCATCTTAAAGTGGCCAAGTTTGGACAACACTGCTTTAGACTAAGAGATGTTCCCTAAACCTGTTGATTTATCTCTCCAATAAGGTGTACAGCAAAAGGGATGGGGAAAAGAATCTGTTAATTCTCCTGGTTTTGCATGGTTTCAATAATCCTCTGTACACTTTCTAACAAATATATTTAGAGTGTTGAAAAATTAAGCTTGACCTCAGAAGTCCCATTCTACATTTTTTGTTCAACTACCTCTGTTCTTCATTCCAGATCTTTACATATTGAGCAGAGAGCTTAACATGTTTACCTGAACATGGTTCAGACTCATTATATGACAAGGATTTTGCTCTGTCTTGGATCATACAGAGGGTTCTTGTCACATTCAGACAAATATGAACCAAACTCCTTTATCATTCAGTTGTACAGAATCAAGGATATTGGAAGAAGGCCAGGCTTAAAAGCTCATTCCTATATGCTTTGCTCAGTGAGTTCAGTAAGGCTGCTCCTCAGAAAGTATCAGACTGTCACCCTAGGTTAGTCTATCTTACGTTTATTATTTGTAGCATCAGCACAAAAATGCATGTTCTTTTTTCATGCCCATTTTAATCTATGGGTTATTATACACGATTTTGTCAAATATGTCATTTTTTGCAAACAGTTTTCTGTGATTATATTTAAATCTGTCGCCCTAGGTTTCAAAATTCTGCCTCTGCTAAGAACACAATGAGTTGCTCCTAAGCATACAGCAACTGGAACTTAGTTGTCTACAGATTGTGCACTTCTTAAATGTGATGCAACAAAAGGATCAGACTACATTTTAAAAATGTGCAGGTGTATAGATACTGTAGATAGATAATTAAAAAGGTATCATTGATCACTGATAAAAGCAAAAAGATAGGAAGGAATATTCTTTACCTACCTTCACTATGTTCCCTGTGATGCTTCATTGCATTCACAAGCCGGGGCAAATGGCTTAAAATGATCAGAGGAATGCATTTCCTGAATTTATGTTTGAAGCAATCTACCTTAATGAAAAATATGACTGAAATTCCTTTAAAGTGGCTATGGCCAAATGTGTCAAGTAGGTTTAGCAGTGACTTCCTATAAGGATATGGAATTGTTGGGGAAGGGGCTTGGTTCATAACAGAAACTCCATCTTGGAAAGGGACACAGGGAAGCATTGAGTATCTTGATAAGGTCAGGATAATTAGTTGTAAGTAAGAGATAGGCTTCATTCAAAGGTATTATAACCTGCCACTAAAATATACACCTCTTGTGTTTGTATATGGCCACTCTCAATGAATCCCTGATGCCTGGACTGTTACTAGCATAACACACTATGATTTTCCTTACAATATCTTTCAAATGATTATAGGTTGGAACATACATCCCAGCTACTATATATGTGATCGATGTCTTGAAAAATATGAGCCCGCAGCTCCAAATCCTCCCCAACTACCATCTGATAAAAATGGTATAAATTACTTGCCTGCTTATCTATGCCTGGTTATTTTAAGATCTTGCTGCCCACAACCAGTTTTGAGCAGTAATTAATGGACGGTGTTACCCAGGAGAAATGGGCATTCTGCTTTGCCCCCTAGTTACCAGCAAATTGCAGATGTTGTTATCTTCTGTAAGACAGATCTCCAGGAACACTTTTCCCCCCTTTCTTGTGTGACTGGTGCTTAAACAACGCACCACTTCTTTTGCTCTTATACTTTTTGACCCTCACTGCGTATACATAACTATATATTATTCATACTGGATTAAAAATTGATATGCTCTTTACCGCTGTGGCACAGCACAGTGACAATACAAATTAACTTATTGTGTACTTAACTTTTCACATGACAGAAATGTGAAATTTGATGGCCCCCAAAAGTTGGTGATAGAAAAACAACACAGTGGAGAGTTAATGGTTTCCTGCTCATTTAATACAGTTGAATTAATCAGCAACAACTGCCATATGTTTGTGCAGATAGTTGTCTTCACATGTCTTTGGGGGGAAATGAGAAATACCAAAACTGAAGACTTAAGGATACTTATTGGGGAAGTATGGGGCTTAATTCCAAGTAAACATGTAAAAGAAAGCATTTAGGGTTATAATAAAGTACAATTTAGTTCTTAACTGACACTTTTTTCAAAACTTCTGGGTAACTGCTTAATGAGTCACAGTTAATCGGGAATGATGTCCGCTCTTGATTAAGCCTGCACACTTGATAGTAGTCACTGGCATCAGTTAGGTAGATACAGAAGGTTGGAAATGAATATTGAAAAATAAAGCAAGACTGTGTGCTAGAGCAGGCACCAAAATAGGGTTGGGTAAATTTTTGTTGCAGTTTATTTATTTATTTATTGGGTTGCTGAGGGGTGCATTGGGTAACACAATCATGCATTGTGGATGAGTGATACCATATGCATGGCTAGGGCTGGGATTTTTCTGCAGGAGGGAGAGTGTTAGAAGTTCATTTTAATTTCTAAACCTATTCCAAGACTGAAACAATACCCAAAATAACCTCTACAATAACAACAAAATTGGATGAGGCCAATTGAATCAGAGGGCCTCCATAGCCACAAAAATTACGTTTGTGGATTTGCCTGTATGTAATCTTTCGACCACTGCTTGTCCACCTAGCTAAAATAATAAATCATGAAATCTCTTTCCATGGTTTATCTAAACTGGGGCCTTTGACGTGTTCTACCTTTGACATGTTCTACCAGTGGGGACCTATGCCTTTTTCTTGGTTTCCTGTCATGTGAACACTGGATGTGGAAAGGCAAGGTACAATAGGAGAGTTGTGACCATATAATTGTATGTCTGAATACAGCTGAAGAAGCTGGTGGCCATGGCACTAGGCACCATGAGTTGCTAGCAATAGGGAGAAAAAGTTAAGTGATTTCATGTTTAAATGAACATCTCAAGTCAAATTAAGCTGACTAAGAGAGAACTTATGTTGATGAATGAATGCAAATATAAGCCACTTGCAGGTCATTCTAGCCAACACAAGTCCTATTTAAGGTTTAGCTGGCACATGTGAGGCCTGTTATTATCCTATACCTGATTCAAGCATAATGCTGTTTCCAAGCTGCATTTTCCTTTGTTTAATATCTTTGGGGCTACAGTGGACAACTGTATTTTAGGCTGAAGAGCAGACAGGCTTTGACTGGAATGTATTCCAAAAATGGGTTGGGCTAGGGGTAACTGGGTAGTACCTGGACAAAAGCTAAATTTGATTGAGTTATATTTAAGTTTAAATCAAATTAGTGAATACAGTTAATAAGAGGACTTCCCATGCATTTAATCATTTTTCCTTTCAATCATATTAACATTACAGTTTAGTCACAGCTTTTGAAGGGTGGGAGGGAAATCCAAAGTCAAAGTGAAAGGATGCATTTATGCCCCTCGTCTTTTTCCAGATCTATCCCTCCTTCAACACCATTTGACTCCCTATTCTTAGGATTTCTGCCCACTAAGCTTTGTATCACTACCTCTCCAGGCTCCATGGCTCTCTGATGTCTGACTGTGTGGGATTTCCTCAGCTAAACATCCTTCTCTCTCTCTCTTTTCAACACAATGAACTCTATCGAATGCTCGATTGTTGACAACTGTCTTCAACAAATAGAATGTTCGTGAGCATCCCATGACATCAGTTCCATTCAGCCAATAGGTGTCAGAGGCTCCATTGTTGCTACAGTAAAATCCCTGAGCACATTATAGCATAGATTATATAGGTCTACAAGGTAATAGGCAGTTTCAGCCTTAGATTCCACAGTGCAATTTCTCCATTAGTAGTTTCTGGAAATTCTTCTGCTGAAAATTCCTGAGCTTTAGCTACCTCTAGTTTATCGGCTTGTTTTGTGTTTTCTCTTGCACCTTCTTTTGGATGTTCAAATGGGAAAATGAATTAATTTTTTTTCTTCATTTGTCATAATTTTCAGTTGTATTATACAATGAAGCAGTTTAGGAGTAGATTAAGGATTAAATCTGATCCATTCCTTTGAAAGTAAACTAGCCTAATTTACACTTCCGGAATTAATGCATGATTGGATCATAGTCATCTCTCACAGACTGGAAAATGTTGTCACTTAGGAAATGTGATCCCCTACCTCAGAAAAATAGAAAAATGGCTTTTATAATATTACCAACTGATATAGACATGTTCATGAGGTTACCAGTTTTGAGCTCGAAATGAAAGAAACTTTACTTTTTACTAAATATTACAATACAGTTCTTGGCTCAAGAACTATGCCAAAATAAAACTGACAATTTAAAGGAAAATTAATTTTAGGATAGGCTTTTTGGGATAACATATATTTTAAGCAATGTCGTTTAAGGTTTAAAATGGATGTTCCATTAAAAACAATCACATAACACTTTTCACAACAAAAATATTCTGGCATTTCAGTGAGTAACACATTTATTATGGTATAAGCTTTATAACCATAGTCAACTTTAATTACAACAAAACTGCAATTTGATATGGAAAATGAACAGAACGAATATATGAATGAATGCATGTGAAACCGAGATGAACCAAAAATAGACAACCTTATTATCCTAAAGCCAAGAGATATAACCTTGGAAAGAGAGTAAATAATGGTGTGTGGTTGTGTAAGCTTCGCAAGGTGCAGTTTAACTTGGAGGGGTAAAGGTTATGCCACGTATCCTTCCCTCTCTGTTATGGAGATGAACATGCAGTCCATAAATGGCAGGAATTCTTTTTCACGAAAGTCCCATCCACCCCATGGGAGGAAGGAGTGTTATTTATAGTGCCTTGAGCTCCTGAATGAAAAGATGGGATATAAATGAAATAAACAAATAAACATAGTCATTCTGTCTCTACAGCATGGCTGTGAATTACAAGCATATGTGCGTCTCTGCAGAGAGCCCAAGCAGAAACAAAGGCAGATAACTCTTTCTCATGTGTGGGAAATAGATCGGGTTGTCCAATAGCCTTGGCGTTTTATGTAGATGGTCAGGCATATTTATTTATTCATTCATTTCAGCAAATTAAAGTAAGCTAAGTGCATTTGACCTCAAATGGCCCTGGTTTAAGTTAATTTGAGAGACAAAGCTTATAATGTTCCGGTAAAACACATCAACCAACTTCCCAGCATAGGTTGAAATTGAAATGTGATTGCTGAAACATAACCTCTCAAGCCAGATACATGCATTTTTAGGCTGGCCCAGAATAATCTGGAACAAAATGTGGTCTATGCAAGAAGCAGACATATAAAAGGATTGCACTCCACATTAAAGCTTACCTTTCTTGGTTCATACATAGATAATTTCTATATATCTATGGACAAAGAAATCGGAGGTGGCAAAACCATTTTACTGAATTACTTCCAGGAAGAGGAGAAATTCTCCAACAATTCTCGAAGATTAGGTACATTATTAGCAGTACAGTGGTGTCGTTTTTTCCAGGGTTGTAGGCCAGGGAAATTTGTGGTCCTTCTTGAACAGTTGCTGGAATTCTTATGTGTACTTCTCACCAGGTTGCTAAAGTTGTAATTGGTTCTGTTCTGTTTTTGTGATATTTTAACCCACTCTACCCTGCCTCAAGTCATTTTTATTAGGCAGCCTTATAAATCGAATAATTAATTAATTATTATTATGGTTATACCATGCTGCCTTTGCAGTAGCTCCTTGGTTGTTGGCTACCATTTGGTATTTGATGGTGGAGAATATTTCAAGGAAATTCTAGAAAAGAATTCTTTTTTAGCCAAGGAGTGAGAAGTGAGAAAAAGAAAAGTCTTCGATATTTTCTCGGAAATATGCCAATAGGCAACTGCAATTTAGCTCTGAATTGTCACATGATCCATTTACTTTGTGAAAAAAGGGCAGAATCTGAGAAAAAATGGATTTGGCATCTGTTTGAGATCCTTTCTCTCTTTTGCCTCAAAAAGAAGTTTAGGTTCAGAGTTTTGGCTGGTTTGGTGTCCTGCAATTTCCTATTAAAGACAAAAAAGATCAGCTTCAGTTGAAACATTTGGCATGGCAGTAAAATCCTATCAAACTTGTTAACAAAATTAAGCTTCCTTTCTCTATTCCATCATTTAAAAAATGTATAATTGACAAGTACTCTCCAGAGCAACTCAATTCAGTATAGTATTAACAAAGATTTGCAAAGTTTAAAGCATTGGGACGTGGCTATTATTTTTAAAGTAATCATCCCAAAAGAAGGCATTTGTAAATTGTACTCATCTATCTCAGGCCTCATTAATAGATATCTTTCTAGATATCTCCTGTAACAGACACTGTATCCCAGAAGATTACAAGAGATGTTATTTGCATGAAACTTATCCTTCTTTGAAGATTACAGTGCCAGAAAGAGCAAGAGAGAGAGATGTCTTCTCCCAGACAAGTTCTGCAAATTTCACATGACTGTGATTTTGGATAAGCTCAGCACAAGCCAAACCCATCTAAATGAGTGTTCATGGTTTTATGGTTTTCGTTTTTCTATGGTTTGCACTTTTGAATGTTGTCTTGTGTTATTGGTTGGTTTTATTGCCCCCTACCTTGGGATTACTTTTTAGTTAGAGTCATCCTGAAGGTCCTCATAACAATAAACAAACATTGCTGCATGTGAAACTGAGGACCTGAGTGAAGATGGCACAGGGAGACAGTGTTCATGTATAAATCCTAGACTAACAAGCAATTATCAACCCAAACATAGGTGTACGAAAAACTGAGGAGCTATATTCTACGTTCTTCCTGTAGAGAAAAAAAAATGGATGTGAGCTTAAACTAACCTGATGTTTGTCTGTTGCATAGGTCACAGGCCTTTCCAGTGCAGATACTGTCCCTACAGTGCCTCTCAGAAGGGAAATTTGAAGACTCACGTTCTCTGTGTCCATCGCATGCCTTTTGACAACAGCCAGTACCCTGATCGTAGGTTCAAGCGCTCCAGAGTTGACTCCGAGACTTCTGGGAATTTAGAGGAACCCGTCGCTGTCAAACCTGGGAGCTCAGCAGAGTTAACAGAGGAGGGCAGCAAGACTCAAGAATAATGCAACTGAACAACTCAAACTGTATATTGCAATATTATTTTACAGTTTTTTGATATGCATGTGGGTAACAGATAGTGTACTTAACAGCCTTCTGAGGACAATCCCTCAGTTTGTGCAAATTCTCAGAAGCATACACACACACACACACACACACACACACACACACAAACCTATATGTATGTATGTATGGAAAAAAAGGGGGGGGGGTCCAGTCCTTGAAAATGGCTGTTACACTGTTACCTAGCAACAAATACTTCCAAACAAGTAGGTGGCTATAAGTCAAATGGGTGTATCCTTGCACCCCCAAAGGCGAGGACATTGCAAGATTTTTTTTTTTTCAAAGAAAGAAAGAAAGAGATATTTCCAATGCAAAAATGGTCCTTTTTCAGGAATAGTGCTCTTACCAGGAAAAATAAAATGGATACCATCTGATACCGATTTCCCGTTGCCTTGAAGATGGTGGGAAGGTGTATGCGTGTGGGAGGGGTTGTGTTTTCAGTGCTGAAAACACCTTTTTAATATGACACCAACCGCTGTCATTTGCCTAGCATAATAATGAGATGTGTTGGTTGACTGAAATGGTGCCAGGCTGACCAGAGCTGTCACTGCAGAGAAAATCAATTTGGCTGCACTACAGGAGAAATTTTAGATGGTCCATAAGCGATGGTCAGTCCTGACCTATATTGAAAAGGATTGTGCTTTTACATTTTAATTTTCAAAAGATATATATATATATAAAGAGATAGATATATATGTACGTATATACACACACAGGCAGACCCACAGACAACTCACCAACAGCCAGACAGACAAATTAAGGGTTAGAGAAAAAGAAACTGCAACCAACAGAGGCTGTTGATCTATTGTATGCTGTCTTGGGGGGGGGGGGGGGATAATTTTTTTCTAGGCCGACCTGCAGTATTGAAGGGAAAAGGTTTTTTTTCCTTCTCGATTTGTTCCTTTGTAATAAAATAGGTTGCTATAGAGAGATTTAGCAATGCATATTAAAGAGCATACTGGTTAGGGCAACTAGTTAGCTTTATCTAGAGGAGAGATCAGTGCAAATAAATAACTAGTTATTCAATAGAAAACTTGAATGAAAAATCCCCACGTCAGATTTGTTTTCATAGAGCTTTTTTCTTCTGGTCAATAAGCATCCAGATATTTTGAGAAAGGTTTTGTTTTTATTGGAGAAGAGAATTTTCCAACCATTGGATCTTTGTTTTGTGTCTTGGCTGAAAAGAAAAAAAGAAGAACAAAAAAAAAAGGGGGTGAGCATTAGAAATATTTCTTGGTTTTTTGTAAGGGGGAAAAAAAGGTATGTTCTATATTTTTGCAGATTTTAGCTTTTTTACTCATTGGCCCCTCCAAATTTAATTCTGTTGCTTCCCATCTAAGAAGCTTTGAGTGTAATTTTAATGGAAGTCATGAACTGAAGAAAAAACAAACGGAAGAAAGGAAAGATGAAAGATGAAAGAAGAAAGAAGGAAGTCAGTTTATAGGTCCTGATTTCTTCCCTTGGAATGACAAAATAGTGGAGCCTTTTTGGGCCCTTCCTTTGAGAGCAGTGCAATCGGTGCTGTTTACAATGATAGAGAAGTATTAATTTCTCCTCCAAACAAAATGATTCAGACTTTTAAAAACAAAGACAGATAGACAAAATAAGGGTCGATATATCCTTGCAGGCTGGGAGCACAGATTAAAACCCTAGAGCCTTAAAGATTTCAGCTCTGCCTACAGCAGATTACAAAAAAAAAACCCCACCTCTAAACAGCAAACAATGTAAATAAAATTCGTAGCACTATCCTGAGAATGAAAAAGAGAAGAGAAAAGAGAGAGAGAGAATGTTCTCAGGCTAATAAGGATTATGGTTTGCAAATGTCGTCCGAAAAATAAAATCGAATCCATCTGATACCATCCTACTGGAGTTTCAGTTAAACTGAGGTTGCCTGTGGCAAAGGGCAAGCTGTTTTTCTTGCTTTGGTTTTAATTTTGATTTTTTTTTTCCTAGTCTAGTTCTCACTGCCTTACTTAAATCAAGTTGATAAACTTAATGCAACTGTTTCTTACGATCCTAGGTAAAGGATTGCAATGTAACGGAGGACTTTCTGACTGTAGTAAGCTTTAGGATTTTAACTGCACTACCGTGTTTGGTGACTGTGTTTCGGTCGCTTGCTTTTTGTGTCTTCGCGCCGCCTTCAGTATCTTAGCGAGAAAAAAAAAAAGGGGAAAAAAATCCCACATTCCATTTTCTTGCACTTTTTGGAGCTCTTTTCAGTATTCTTTCATGTCTTCTGAGCATTTTCAGATACGACAGGCAATAATTCTGTTTGTGACACTGGAAACTTTAACTCCCTGTTCTTTGTGATGTGTGTGTTGAATCCACTTAGTCTGGTGCTACTGTCCTCATCCTTTCTGCCTCTGACGTCCACCCATTTTTTTCCCCCAGAACATTTGTAACTTGGAATACAAACGAGTGACAGGAGCAGTGAAACACTGTCAGCTTCTGAATATCATCATGGTTCTCATATCTAAACATGTCAAGTTTTTTCTCTGTAACTTCTGTAGTCTGTGATATTGGTCAAAATACTGTCTACATTCCTAAACAAAGGAAAAAAAAAAATCTTGGAGAAATTCTGAGATCAATAGAGTAGAGGGTTTTGTTGCTATGCTTGTAACAATTAGGAAAAAAATCTTTGTATTTAAAGTTTATTCTTGGTCATTATTTATTATTATAATACATCAGTTGACAGAACTTTATTCTGGTATAGAAGTATTAAAAGTTGTTCCCCCCTCCCAGAAAATGACTGTTTTTATTTTCTTTTCTTTCTGCTGTTAGAATAAAAATGTCTTTGAAGCAGTACAGTTTTATCCAGTGTTTTACGCAATAAAACCTCTACCTCTGGGGAAATAGAGAACTTTTTTCTATTTCCTTATGTTTATTAGAAACTCACCGAATGTTTTCCCCTTCTGTTTTGTCTGGTTTGGGAAAAAAGTTGATGTCAGTCAAGTCACAGTTGTTGGACAGTTAAGTGGCTTGTAAAGTGTGCTATCCCCTTATTATTCTGAACAAATCTATAATATATCTATATCTGTCTGTCTCTTTCTATACGGACAGGTGGTTATATCTTAATTAAAAGATTGTTGAAACTCCTTTTAGCATGTAGTAACAATTAATTTTCATAATGCTGAAGGCGTACTACAGAAAAAAAAAAGTTGGATCTATCAGACACTGACCTTTTTGTGTAAGCAGTATATTTAGCTTTTGAAAATAGGGGGGTTGCTGTACTGTTGCACATAAATTAAACTCCCTTCCATTGTAAAGGAACCTACAATGGTAAAAAGTTGTAAAACATCAGAGGCAGCCCATTTTTCCCTCTGTTTTTCCTATACCTAGTCTGATTTTTGTACTCAGGTATAAACAAACACAGTAAAGTTGTGGAACTGTTCCTCTGACATGAGTCCTACCTAATCAGGCTACAATCTTATACCTATCGGGAAGTAAATCCCAAGGAAATCCATGTACTGGTAACCTGGCCTAGGATAGCACTGTTAATTTTTTTTTTTAAATAGATAAATGCAATCTGAAAGAAGGGAAAAGTGATGGTGGGATTGATAGGCAAAACGATAGTATCGACAGGAGCTTGAAACTTTTGGCAGAAGGAGGAAAGCAACATCACAACATTGCATCACAAGCTCTTCCCCTTTGGGGTGCGTAGGCAACACATTTGAAAAGGGGCGGGGCCAAAGTCAGCCTGAGGCCCACCCCCACGGATGCGACAGAGGCAGAACAATCATAGTATGATGTTGGTTGGCCTGTATTATTTCAGTGGGTGATGTTTTCTTTTGGTATATTACCTTCTTTTAAAAAATGCTTAAGAAAAAAACCCTCCATCTGTAACTTCTTGGGATAGAGGCATTATCCGTCTGCATCTGGGTAGCTCAGTAGGGGTTGAGATGCAGATGTGTCAGTTACGCCACCCACACCCATGGACACAGGGTCTGACCCTCTGCAACTCAACCCAAGCAGCGTCACCTCGCTGCTCTGTTCATATGCCCAGTTGACTTGATTCTCCAGTTAAACGGAGTCCCCGTAATTTCCGAGCTCAGTTCATTACGGTAAGTCTAACAAAGTTTATAGCATGTTTAAAAAAGCAGAACGTCACAAAAGAATCCCTTCCAAAACTGCATATTCTCACATTGCATCCTCATGTTTCACTGGGATGACAAGCAAAGTGAAGCATCATATTCAGGCCACTTATGATTCCCCACCACCACTGCAACCTCCTGGTATTTTAAATTCTTGGGGTATATTGATTGTATCCAATCAGTTTGAATCATGGAGTCATTTTATACCATTAATTGATTAGTCGAAAATATGGGAAATTCAGTTCAATTTTATGCTTAGATTGAAAGCATTAAATCAAGTTGATTTGATTTCTTGCTGCTTTCTATGTGCAAAAATTCTCCTAAATTATGAAACTGAAGCTCCAAATCTAAGGTTTACATGGTCCTATTAAATGCTGCAATAAATGTGTGATAACTAAGTTATTTGAGAAAGATTTTAGGAATTTTGATATTTGCATCTGACCACCAAAGTAATCTATGTCTGTATTCTCCTGTAAAAAAAGTAGAATTTTATAAGTATTTAAGTGGCAAATTTTCATGATTTATAATTTGAAATCCTTGGGTTATCTAATGTACTTTTATATAAGCAAATATACAAATTCACAAATTCAAATTTGATGGATTTTGAAGCATTTTAGAAATGGGATATCTCCTGTTTTAGAGCATAGAACTTAAGTTCAGGTAAGTCTAAGAATTATCAATATGTTGTACGCTGCTTTCGGATTGCTAAAAAGCAAATTTCAATCCAGAACACAATTCAGTTTATTGGGTTGGATGCAAATGTAGAGTAGACTCATAAACACCGATGGAGGTTAAATTAGTCAAGCCTAATTTTTTCAACTGTTTAAAAGGTTTATTCTTCACATCACTAGCCTGGATCCAATCCATTGCAAAGAACATCCTTCATCAAAAGGTGGAACAGCCATTAATCTAGCCTGAAGTCCCATTTGATTCTGCAGGGCTTCCTTCCAAGTCAGTATGCCTAGTACTACAGCTTTACTCAAATATGTTCTTCATCAAAATTGATTGAGCAATTCTGCAATTTGAATGCTGAAAGAATTCTTTCTACAAATAGAAAGACAAATTGACAAATGGTGTGGCATTCCTTTTGAACAAGATTTTTACTGTATTTAGTAAACAATGCTGTCTTACTAGCAAGCTGTATCTGTAAGCTACATGTCAAAGGCAAATATTATGTTTGGTAAAAGTGGATAATTCCAGCTCCACTGTCCACCTGTTACATCTTTCCTGGTAGATTAAATCTGAATTTAAACTTTGCATGTTCAACATCTGGTCTGAATACCAATCTGACATACACTGATATCTTTTGGTTTCCAATATGCATGTGGTGTACCATAGTTTTGCTGGGTTAAATCTATGGTGTTTCACTGCCTTTCCTGACTAATTATCATTGGTGAGCTCTGATCTTTAATGTGATAATTGCTATTATCACTTGATAACCTGAATGTGTGAAATTGCTATCACAGAACCTTGCCTCTTTCTCACATCAAGCAATTATTCAACAATGGGAGACAGTTTGGAAGTATATAAGATTTTAGATAAGATCTCAAACTGAACAGGTGGACTTTCCCTTCTATGCACAGCAATGGATTTGTTTGGAAAAGAAGACCTCGCTTGGATCCGAGTGCCACTGTAAAAGATTATTCATGCCTGATGTGAGCAACTGAGCATACTGTGCACTGATATGGTCTGCTCCATATGGATAATAGGGGACCCAGATAATAGATGATAGAGATGAGATAAGAGATAGACAGACAGACAGACAGACAGACAGACGATAGAGATTATAGAGAAAGAAAGAAAAGGAAAGAAAGAAAAAAGGAAGGAAGGAAGGAAAGAGAAAGAAAGAAAAAGGAAAGAAAAAGAAAGAAAGAAAAAAAGAAAAAGAATTTGGTCTTTACAAGTTGCTTGTTCAATGAGATCTTCCATTCAAAGATAAGGATACTAGCATTTTTTTCTGTAGACAGTAGAATATCAAGGAAGGAAGGAAGGAAGGAAGGAAGGAAGGAAGGAAGGAAGGAAGGAAGGAAGGAAGGAAGGATTTGGGCATATGAGCATCTTTGCTATGCAGATGGTGAATATCTTGACAAGAACTTCTCCATCTAATACTTAAAAATAGTTTAATGTTTTTTGCTGAAACTTGTATAAAGCCTCAAATCCCTCAGTCTGCTAGCTCCTGTTAGGGAACAAACCTCTCCTATCTGTTTAACATCTCTACTATAATCCTGTAGAGTGAGGACATGAAAATTTCCCATGAAAATTGTGTGGGTTATAAGCACAATCCCAGCAGAATTATTCTTAACTGGTGTGGTTCTTATTTCTGGATGTCCTTGTTCGGTAGAAACCACGAAGCTAGAAGTCTTGTTCAAGGGGGAAGAACGTTGGTAGGTGTATCAGGACAGTAAAACCGCAGTGGTGATCTAATATTTAAAGGGGGAAAAGCTTCCTGAACCAGATTAACAAAACTGCAACAACCAAGGAATCTACAGCTCTTCACCTGTTGGTGTTGCTAAAGTCATATTTAAAAAGGAAGAGAGGGAGGGAGGGAACGAGAGAGCTTCAGTGAATAGGGAAATCACAGGAAAAGAGGAGGGAAGAAAATTTAAATGATCCCAGAGTGAACTGTTTTGCTGTTAATACAGAAATACAGAGCAAGACACATTTAATGGGCTGTATTTTTTATTATACTATGCTGAATAATTAAGTTTGAGGCTAAGTGTCACATAGATTTATCTTTTAATTAAAAAAGCATGGTTCACGCATATTTGAGTGGTAGTCCAAATAAATGCAATATAGAAATTTATGTTTGTTTATCTAGGTGTTAATTACCTAGAGATTGTTGTGGATTACTTCTTTTTATAAAGTGTCATAGGCTCATGTCAGAAGTAATAAAGCTTAACGGAGGAACCTTATCAATTTGCTAACTATAATGCCAGTGTGACCTGAAGGAAGCTGGATATGTGTGTGCATGTGTGTGAACTTTGAAAATGTTTTCTATAAGCGTCCATCCAACATACAATGTTCCCTTACTTGCAGAATGCTGTCGTTTCCGTTCTTTTATGACAAGAACATGCAGATGTCTTCTGTGTTATACTGCTTCCCAACATGTAGTTTTTATACACATGCTACAAATTGCCATCTGCAGGAAAGGCAGGCTTTCAATGAATGAAGTACCATTTCCAAAAATCAGAATATTACAGTGGTGTTGTCCAGGCTCTGAAAATAATTCTTTATTGAAAACCTGCTGGGAGTACAACTAGTGCAAATTTTAGCAAGGGAATATATAGTCTCACCTGGTGAAATCAGTATCTGCTATAATATGAATTTGTATAGGCGTGCATAGGAAGACACGAGTAGTTTTTGAATTACTGGGCAAGTAAAGCAAAAGAGGTTTCTGCTCTTCTGAAGATACTATTTTCCCTGCTATAATAGAAGATCTTAGTTTGGAGAGTGAAGGGGATTGAGAAATTGGCAAAGACTGCCCATTATACAAGTGGAAATGCTATACAGGTAGTCCTCACTTAACAACTTTGTTTAACGATGGTTTCAAGTTACAATGCCTCAAGTGATTTATGACCTGTGCTCACACTTACGACCATCACAAACTGTTGCACCCATCCGGTCACATGATCGTGATTTGCAACCTTTTTTATGATGGTCATTAAGTGAATCACCATAGTCGTTAAGCAAATCACATGGTCGTTAAGAGAATGCCAGCAAAAAACGTCCATTGGGGAAGCTGGATTTGATTAACAACCATGTGATTCATTTAACAACCATTGTAAAAATGGCCATAAAATTGGGTCCAGTCACTTGGTGACTTGCTTAATGACCATCCCACTTAATGACCAATTTTCCAGTCCTTATTGTGGTCATTAAGTGAGGACTACCTGTATCAGATTAGAACCATCCATTAACAATGGCTCAGGTGCCATAGGAAAGTTTGTCACCATTATGGAAGTAAGATTCAATGGCCATTCAGCTCAGCTTCAGAAGAACTAAAGAGGATCTATCTTGTCTCCCACTTCAGATATGAGTCTTGGCAAAGGTCTTCCAGTAACTCAACCTATGGGGCCAAACAATTGCAATCAACTATATCTGTGGTTTTTAAAAAAGTTGCAATACAATTATCACTCTGCTTATATCTTTGTTGAACAACAGAGAATTGATCTAATGGAAGACATTTGTAACTACTAATTTTGACAATACATTGCTTATAGGAATTGAGGTCCTCATTTTAGAAACATTGAAAGATCCTATTTTTGTATTTGGCAAGGTCCAAATTCAGCTTGATGATAAAGTCAGACCAATGGTTCATTTGGACCTGTCTTCCACAGGAAGTAGGAAATCATCGATTATTTTAAAAAAAGAAATTTATGAATATTTATAATTTTCTTTTGACACTCATTAATTTTGCAAAGAATGGATAAGTTTTTAAAACAACTAAAAGCAAGATGGCATCTCTTGGATTGCATGGTGTCCCCACTCAGATTTTAGTGGGTACTCTTCCAATGAACTTAAATGGATTAAATGTAATCAACATGACTATTTCCCACATACAATATTTTGTCTTTCCAAGGGTCTTTTTGTTTTACAGACATACATATATTTCTTAGATTTCTATCCCACCTTTCATTCAGGAGTTCAAGGTGGCATGCATAGTACATCCTCCTCCTGAAACATCTGCAAAAAAGAAAACCAAACTTAGAGAACGCCAAGAACCCAGGCTTCCTCCTATTCTTTCACCCAACAACAACAACCCTGTGAGTGTGGAGAGTGAGGAAGATGACCTTGATGGAGATATGCAAGTGCTATTACCTAGGCAAAAGGGGGTAAAGCATTTTTTAAGTCCAGAATATCCAGATAACATTCAGAAGCAGCTCAGATAGACACTTCCTTAGTTCACTCAACTATAAGGAGGAGGAGGCGCAGCACAGTCAGACTTGCAACATTCTGTTATTATAGTCAATCTCCATAAAAGTAGTTCTAGTCATTCTGTGGAGTTGATGTGGTCTGGTCTACCTTGTGGGGCTGACAGTGCAGTGGGCTGCTCTAGCTGAACATGGTCTAGAACTGGAGTATCCCTGCTCCTTTTTCAACACCATCATTATACTATACAGGCTTTCATATTTGGGAGGAAACATTTGTGTCCAAAGGGTATCAGGTCCCCGATGGTATAAGTAGAAGAAATAGACTATTTATGTGTGAAGCTGAATGGTTGATTTGTGTATGGATTTAAAACAAATGATCAAGAACTTAGAGATCCCAGCCATTGACTTATGATGAACATGTATCCTTTTGTATCTTCCTATTAGACTTCAAAGGCACAATCAGAAGTAGGCACGGTTTTATTTAGCATCATATTAATGATCATAAGGATGGGAAAACTGTATATTCATTAAATTTACAGATGATGGTAAATTGGGAGGTGTTGCAGGTGCTGCTGAGGACAGAATAATAATACAAAGGATATCAATGAGGTTACAACAAATGGGCAGGAATTAAGAATGAAATCTGCTAAGATAAAAATGATTGAGTACCTCTAGAGGATAAAATTGAATCCAGAGAAAGAAAAGCATGACAGCAAGGAACCAAAATACTTAAAAATCAAAAAGGAAGCATCATTGTCCAGGAATCATTGCAAGAATTAATGTTGAATATCATACTTAATGAATTCAAAAATCCCTGTATTGAACAGTAGACTACCTTACTGGTATTTAGTATGTATAGAGAAATCTGGATCACATTCCTGTTTACTCAGCATAAGGAGAAATTGTAACCCTGACCTTTCTATGGTCAGACTATTGTTATCTGCCCTCCATGATCTGTTTTGTAATAAATGTTATTGCACAGGAAATTTCACTGTGGACTCATATTTGTGGGGAATGTGACAGGGTCTTCTTAGTAGTGACTTCCTAATTATGGTGGAATGCCTTTTTCCCCTTAAAGGCCAAGCCAACATTGGTTTCCTGACAGCTTCAAGTTACCTGGCTATTCATCCAAGGGTAGGGTCTTAATGAATATAGTTTGGCCATATTTCACATGTTGAAATTGTGTTTAGTGTTTTGCTAATTGTATTCTCACCTTGAGAGCCATGAATATAGGCTGAGCACTAAACATTTTAATAAATACATGATCAGAAGGGAAAGTTCGCTTATATAGTGGCAAGAATGCAAACAGTTGAGAGAATCAGAAAATCAGATACTACGTTTGTGAAGGAATGTGTAGAGTACGTCCTGCTCATCTGTGTGCTCCTTGGTCCATCCTGACACCTTAATTAAGAAAGTTAAATTCAGAGGCCTTGACTGTATTCTAAATTCTCAGCAGGTGGAATCATGGATCAGGCATTTGCCGGATGGAGTAGAGGACTTTAAATGAATAGAAAGGAAGTTAGCTGTAGAGCACACATGGGTTGAGCTTGCTTTTGTTGTGCTAAGAAATAATGCAATTAGCATTTTGTTTTAAGGTAGGCAAAAGTGTGAACTCTCATTGCAACAGGGATGGGCAACTGCTTGATGGTCAGGAATCATACTTTTAAAAATTATGGAGGCTGTGGACTGCAGTGGATGGAGCAATGACATAATTATATTATGGAAGTGGGTGGGTCTAGAATGTGAGGGAGATATTTGGGGGAAGATTTTGGATGGATTTCATTGTTTGGGGGGCTGTTAAAACTAAAGAAAGCTTGCACATCTTTTAATATCCCCCCCTCACCCACACACACATACATTGGAAATTAGTGGTTTCTCAGTGAGTCAGCTATGAAATTTAATGGCATGATTTTTGGGTGACTCCGGAAAATCCGAAAGAAAGATTAGGAGACCTTGTTTGTTCTGCTTTCCTCAGGTTGTCTACCCTAATATATGACACTTGAACTCACATGCCATCACCTCATTGACCAGTCCTTGGCTGATCTCAAGAATGCTAAGCAAGGTTGGATCTGGTTAGAATGTGGATAAGAAGCCATCAGGAAATGTTAGAGCGATATGCTAGACTTGAAAAATTGTAAAGAAGGTAAGAAGGCAATGGGACAACAGTTCGGCACGGTTGCCAAGCCAACCACATAGATATGTCCATATAATCACTAGGAGTCAAGGTCTAGAGATTTTTTTATACACAAGGAGTTTCACCACATACAAGCATTCCAAATAATTCAACTGAGGTGACTTGGCTGCCCACCACAAATATCCATTTCTATTCTTTTGCATCTGTTTGTGTCTCTGTGTTTGGATCAGAGAACCACATGCAAAATTTGGAGAAGTATGAAAACCGAACAGAGTCCTTACATTAATCTGGAACATGACATTTACGCTGGTTGGCATCAAAATGTGATCTAAAAATGTATCCCCTAATTCTAAATGCAAATTCCATCCCTTGCCATGATCTTTGCATTTTATGGAGTACAGGAAAACAGATGTGTACATGATGAAGTTTGTGCCACTTCGCTCACTACAGTCACTACCAACCTATGCAAATTTGAACCTGTGACCTGGAGACAGAGAGATCAATATCTCATTACCCATGGCTTGAAACATTCCCTGCTCCATATCTTGCAGAGTTTACTATCAGAGCTCCTTTAAATCACCACGTTGGAAAACCTTATGTGATCAGCATGAATCCTAGCATCAGTAATGGGGGTGGGCGCAAGATACAAAGCACAGTTTTAATGTCCCTCTTCCACCTATTTTTCCTCCCTTTGGCCAGCATTACTTTTGAAAAGGCTTCATCTTCAAAAATCCAATTTTACAAGTGGTTAGACTTTAATGTGGACTGTTGCTTTTCAGTCATTTGAAGACAGAAAAATTAATGGCTGGGATATTTAATTTTCAGGCATGTTTAAAGTGTCTCTCAATTTTTAATGCAATATTTTTATTGTTAATAATATTGTTGAAACACGGCAAGAATATTCTTCTGGCAGGAGAATGCTTATTTTGAATGCTTATTTTCAGCCTCTCTCCAGTATTAGAGCATCCGGTGAGCTGTAAAGACCAAACTTTGTAGGACAGGAGCAGAAAATCTTTCGATGGGCTGAGATTACCCTTAACATTTTTGCCTGGATGAGGGCTGCGGTGGGTGGGATCATAACACAAAAAGGCTGTGGGTCAGGATGCTCTATTTATCCTTGTCTGAGGGGGGCTTTCTTGCTTCAGAACAGAGGAAACCATGCTGATGATTTTGCCCATACTGGTTGAAGAAGGTTTGGAAGCTGTAGGCAATCTTTAGGCCTCAGGTCACTAAAAATGGGGGGAGAAGATGGAATTTTGAGTTACACACATGTGGTCAGAGACCTGCATTCATGTGAAAGAGAAAGTGAGTATGGCTCCTTTTCAGATTTGTTTGCTCAGTGGGATGAGGGCAGGAACAGATGGAAGCAGTAGGATGCAAAATCCTAATTCAACTCACCATGAGGTACCCTGTCCTTTAGAAGATTTATTCTTCAGTTGTTCATTCACTGCACCCAAAGAGGGCTAGGTTTTTGAAAGTTCTTCATCATTTTAAAGGTGAATTGTCAACATTCTCCTGTCTGTTTCCTGGCAAATTGAGTGCACCATATACTGAACCTCTCCAGAGAGAAGGAGAGGAGCAATGACAGGATCCCAATTTCCTTTCCCCCCTCTTTAGCTTTGTATTTTTCCTTTGTGCTAGATTAGCAAGTCATTGCAGAATTAATAGCCTGGCCACCATTTTGCATCCTCACTCTCAGCCATCCTGTGGAACTTGCATTTTTCTGGGGGTGTAGATGGGAACTGAAAAAGTGGTTGCCACCAACCAAAATAGCAGTGGAGACTTTTTGGAGAAATGCCTGAAAAAGGCTTTTTATTTCCCAGGGGATCAATCAGATGAATAAAAGTCAACTTTCAGAAATATTCTCTGAAAAACGAAACAGTGCTTGCCTCCCTTTAGAACATGATCTTAGTTGTATGCCTAGAATTCCACAGGACTTTATTTCAACTAACAGTGTCTACAGTTGTTGCCCAAAACAATGATGTGTATATTTATATGTGTTTGGTCTGTAATACCTCTTGTAATTAAAACTGCAATAACATGAAGGGTTTGCATCACATAACTGGAGAATCTCACACTGTCTCCTTGGACATTCCAAGCATTGTGCAAGAAAGATACATGGAATTCCTTTGATTTCCCCTGATTTAGGATTTAAATTTTTCTGCATTTCTTGTTTTGTTTTGCTTCTTTTTATACACAAGTTAAAATGCAAATTTGTGCGTGTATGAGTTGTTAATAATGAATGAATTCATTTTAGCTTGTGTGGTGGTGCTCCTTTAACGCAAATCATTATTCTGTATGGAATAAATAGGGTTATTGAGTTGATCTGCTTTAAGGCTAATGAGCCAATGTCTACCATCTGAAAAGGCAATAGTACTAAAGCATGTATCTTTCCACTGGCTTCTCTTGATGTCTTTGTTAACTGAAAACAGGATTCCTCTCGGAGATGTTATATATATCTTGCATTCTTATCAATTGTCCTCTATTTCTTCTGAACCGAAATTTTATCTGAAAGTCTCTTAAATATGTAACGTTCATGGAATTTTAAAAAAAATTGCTCTTTTTGCTAATAAACAAATGGGATAGGGGAATGAAAATGATCTTGTAAGAGTTTCTGCTTTATGAATCTAGGCTGTGTTAAACGATAGGAAGTGGATACTTTGATTCATCAGCAAGGAGAGGCATTTTAGAGGTAGAAAATACAGACGTTATTCTCAAGAAAAATCCAAGGTTTGTGAAAATATACCTATCTTCTTTTTGAGGTGGAAATTAGTTAATGTGATTCCAAAATGAGATTCAGGTGTTGATTTTCTAAATCTGGTATGATATGCAAATGCCTGAATTATGAACAGAAATACTTATATTGCAATATTATGAATCTTTAAATAAGCTCCTCTGGGTTTAATGGGACTTATCCCAGTAGATAAGTTAGGACTGCAATCTTCATATGCTAAAGCTCCTCCTGGAAATAAGAACAATATTATTTAGTTACTTAATTTACCTATTTTTCAGAGTTATGCCACCCCATTATGTTATAATGGTGCCAATTCCTGGTGAGATATTTATAGCCTATCAGATGTTGTTGGATTTTAACTCCTAACATGTAATCTAGAAGGCCATAAGTTCCCCAGTCGTTATTCTTTATTAATACATTCTCACAGTCTGACATTGAATTACAACCTTGGATTACTCCATTTCAGAATGTCCATGCTTTTACTGCTCATTTGCCTATCAACATGAGACCTCATGTGATGAGGTTTTCTTGGGAATAATGGCTATGATTTTAGAGGACACTTAAGGGACAAATTTGAAATTTGAAACCCTACCAGTTTCCTAATGCAATCATACCCCAAATCAAGTATGTTAGGAGTACAGATCTTAGCATATGTATCCAACGTGGTCAAAGACAGTTCTAACACACCTGTAGGAAGGTGTGCATCTCAGACCTTTTAATATGTGTCCATATTTTTAATAGGAAATATCTTCATTGGGAAACTTAATGGGGAACAGATACTTTTCAAAGCAGTTGAAATCTCACATAGTTCTAAAAATTGATGCTGAAGATTCTTCCAATCAAAAACACCCTTGACTGTAGGAAGATCGGATACCATTAAACCATTATGTTCACTATTTCCATAATCTTTGTTCTAATGGATTCAGTCTGTTTTGGATGAATCTCTCTCTCTCTCTCTCATTCGCTCTAGTTAAGCAAAATATTCTTTTTCTCACAATCCTGGAACTGCTCCCTCCCTACCAACCAAAATGCATTCTCCACTTACCAACAACATATGAATCAGTCAACTCAACATGTTGATTCGTTCCACATGCTTTGTACTTGAACAGTGTGAGTTAGCTGTGATTATCCACAGTTTTACACACTTGTTTTACTGTATGATACAATATGTGTATGTATGTGTGCCTTGTAGGAATGTACTCATTAAAACTTCTCAACCCCCCAGCCAACCATTCCAAGAGTTCAGGAAAGTGAAACAATGCCTTATTGAACCTACATTTAAAGTGCTTACAAGCATTCTTCACTCGAATTTGGAATTGTCATCATTATGATAAATTTATTATATTGTAAGGCAAATTGTCCAATTCTGCATGTGAGTGAAATAATCTAATCCAAGAACACTTTTTAAGCCCAATCCATCGGTGTCCATGGGTACATATATAAATAAAGGAGGTGTGATGCCGCTTTTGTCATTCTACTCTTTTTTGACCCCTCTTCCCATAGAAGCTGCTGGTCAACTCCATTCTAAAATATAAGATTTGATTTTCATAAATCTCTTCCCAGTTCCTTTTGCTGCTAGCTTGTCTTGGCTGATCCCAAGGAAGGAGAAGGGGAAGGGGAAGGGGAAGGGGAAGGGGAAGGGGAAGGGGAAGGGGAAGGGGAAGGAGAAGGAGAAGGAGAAGGAGAAGGAGAAGGAGAAGGAGAAGGAGAAGGAGAAGGAGAAGGAGAAGGAGAAGGAGAAGGAGAAGGAGAAGGAGAAGGAGAAGAAGGAGACAACAATGGCAATCCACTTCAGTGTTTTTGCTGTGAGAAGTTCTCACAAAGTCAGAAGCAAATAACCTGATATCAGATTAGTCCATTTCCCAAAAAAGGTACAGATGAAAACCATTCCTCCTGCTCAGAAGAGAGGACTTCAAGTATGTTAAAATGTGTGAGCAGGACAAAAAGGTGCAAGAATTTAAACCTTGATTCCACTATATTTAGGACTTGTATGTGACATACAACGGTAGCTGGCATTTTTTTTATAAAGCTTGATTAGCGTACAGTAAACCTCTCTAATCAGAAGCTTTGTGTTCTTGAATCCAGCTTGGGCCTGTTTCCAGTCCCTTAACAATCCCTTGACAATCACCAAGAATAATATTCTTGAGGGAGTCTTTCCCTTTATTGTAACAGAAAAATTCCTCCCTTTGAACAATTGACAAAGTCAAAACATCTTTGCAAGTGTTACAGAACCCTAACATTTGAAGCTGACTGTTCATTTATCTATTATTAAACTTGTTTTGTTGTAGATATAAACCATGTTAGAGATCTTCACTAAGGGAAGGATGGCTTAGACACATTGAGATATGGTATCACTGGCCTAAGAGACTGTGGCTGACCATGCAGCTCAGCACATATGGAATTAATGAGACTGGAACCAGAAACAAGGACAACTGGAAGGGAGTAATAGATATTTCAGATGTCGCAGCTACCTGTCTCCATCAGATTTCACCATGGAGAGTTGCAAGATCAGATGCTTCCAATTTTATTCAGGCTTATCAGAAGACACAGAACAATAGGCTTGCATGTTAGCTACTTGTGAAGACTTTTATGCCCTCAAAAGATAAGATGAGATGCGATATTCCTCATCTAAAAGTTTATTCTAAGCACTGATGAGGAAGGAGAATTTGACAGTCTAGGAGTACAGCATTTCAGAGCAGAAGCATCATTCCTGACAGAAAGTAACTAACTAGCTTCAGCAGTATGTCATCTGAGGAATTGTTCTAGGGTCCTCTGCAGCACAATGGTCTGAACATTCTCTGCATTCAAATAATTCTTTCACTGACCACATTGATTTGCAGTCTTATGGGGTTATTTTGGAGATAGGTTCTTGGTGCAGATTTTGGCTAGGCCTTTTGGACTTTATTGTCTTCTTCCTGGGTGAACTAAAGGTACAACCTAAACCTCTGTCTCTACTTTCATATAGTTGTAATAGTATGTTGTCACTTAAGGAAACTTGCCTCTTAATGAGAAACAACTGGTAATGGTCCACAAAATTCTAGGATTCTCCATTGGGAATCATTTGGCATATCTTTTTTTTTCCCATTCTCCTCCAACTTGGTGCTTTCCAGATGTGTTGGGTCATTGCATCCTCTTCAATGTGTTAAGGTTTCAAATTTGTACTACTTCATTGGAGCTGCTTTGCTTCAGGAGTGGATGTCAACATCTGTAGAATTTTAAAAGTTGTACCTTGGGGAACTGAACCTTATACTTTTTGGAGGGGGAGCTCTGAATTTATTTTCTCATACAGGGATGAGTCCATTTATACTGCTCCCCTCCCCATTTATTGAACCATTTTAACAGAAGTGCTGATCTTGACTGAAGTTAGTCATTCAATCAGTCTTAATACCGGTTTATAAAGTCCAATTTCCAGTCTTCCTTCAGTTTTTGGCAAGAGATAATAGTACAATAAAAAAGAAACATCTAGATTTGTCATTTTCTTTCTCTTTTCATCAATGGTCCCAATAGACTGCAGTAGGGCTAAAACCTAGACTGTTTAGCTTGGGGCAAAACACACACCCTACATGAGCAGTGAAATAATCTAATTTTTTCAATGAAACTTGGTGCCAGTCAAACTCTTGCAGAGTTGTACTTTAGGGACATCAGACATGTACAAATACCATAAATCTTAGCTGAGAAGAGCAAATTTAACATGTACAAGATTATGAAATGAAAGGAAATTAAGAATATATGAGCATACTTAAATATGGGAGAGAGAAGAATGCCATTTTATAATTCTTATAATTTAGACTGATAGAAAAACTGCACCCCATTTCCATTGCTTGTTTTCTTTTTCTCCTCTCAGTAGAAATATTCATGTTGCTCATGGTTTATAAAATAACTTTCAACAAATCCAAATTTGATTTTGCTTGAGCTTCTATTTCAACAAGTTCAAACATTTTTAGTTGATTAACCATCTGTTTTTTTTTAAAAAAAGTTGTCAGCTGTTAATTGATCTCATCTAAACAAATTTCATACTATGAAAATGTCAGTATTAATGCTATTTAAAAATATAGGAGGAAATTATTTTCAAGTGGTTTTAAATGACTATTGTACAAAAGGTAGCACTCATCTTAAGATGATACCATCATTATAATTTTTTTTAAAAAAAAAATATTACTGGAGCAGAATCAACAGTAGTTTCAAACATTCTTGCAGTGGAACAATGTTGAAATTTTCCCAAATTGGAAATGGACTGATTCATCCATCTTTAGTCTGAAGCTATAAGGAATAAGAGGAATAGAACTGTTTAGATCATGATAAGGGATCTGTAGATCACTATCTACTCTGGGTTCCTGATCTCCATTTTTCTTTAATTTCTAAGCAGAGGATTGGCCTTCATAGCCCAAATGGTCTTTTCCAAGGATGCTTTGTGACCCCTGAAACCAGCTGAAACTCAGCCACAAAATGCCCGAGAACACCAATGCAGTCCAGCAGAAAATGTAAGCAATAAAATGTGATAAGCTTTCAAATAGATGTAGGGAACTTAAATTAGCACCTTTTCAGAAGCTTCTTGAAAATCTTTCTCCACTACCTCAATCCAAGTGGGAAAAAAAATCTGTATTCACTTGAACAATGTTATGATGCTATTCTCCATATCTCCCTATGTTTTCCAGCCATTTAGAAGGGTGACCGTCTTCCGGCCTCAAAAGGATTTGATGGCCCCTAATTTCGAAACATGATCTTCAAAGCAGTCCTTTTGATCTGAATGCAGAGTTACCGCTGAGTGGGCTGTTACGATAGGCATGGTAGAACTGAGCAAAAAAAGTTGCTCATGCTCCTTTGTAGCTAGCAGAGAGGATACCTCTCCCCAAAGCAACCTGGAAAGGAGAGATTGGCCAGGGAACAAGGACAACACCTTTCCCCCTTTGTTTCACTTCCTAGACCACTTTTATGAGCTGCTGCTTAGCAGAAATCACAGCTATCCACCACACTCACCTTGTCTCCTGTAACAAGCATGCGCGCATGCTCACCCACAAAGACTGGATGTGGACTATGGTCAATGGAGCTGAAATTTAAACAGAACATCCCCTTGCTGCTGCTGCTGCTGCACAGGGCTAGGCCTTCTGTGAAACTAGTGCAGAGTTGCACCCCCTTCTATTGGTAGCCAGGAAACTCCCCAATCCATTTTAAGCTAAAAAGTTTCCATTGAGAATGGATGACTCAGTCTAGAACATAGCTGCTGTGTTATGAACCACTTGCGATTTCCTCTTCAAAATCAGCCCCACCATAGTCATCTAAACTCGAGGTTATAAAGTGCAGAGTGTTTTAAAAAAACCTAAGAGAAAAGAAAGCTGGGGTGAGTGGGTGGGGGGCTTTTCCTACAAAATTCATAGAGATGAAGGCAGAGAGGCATTCCGTCTCTTCTTCCCACGAAAGAGTTAAGCGAGAGAAATAAAATCAGATATGTGTAGCCTCCAGACGTCCATTAAAGTGCAGAATGCTGTTTTCTATCACAGATTATATGCCAGATGTTCAAACTATCTCTAATCATTGCAGATGTAATGGAGTAGAATGTTGCAGTTTGTGAGTTTACTGGCATTAATTCTGTATACTGCACAAGGGAAAAAAGATTTTAAATATATAATTATATCTCATTAATACTCAGGTTTTATTTCCTTTCAATGGAACAGGACTTATTAAAGCAACCATTTACCGCATGTTTTCTTTAGCATTTGCCTCCCCCTTTTTCCACCCAGCCTGGTGCATTGTACATGTGAAATGTGTACTGCCATTCCAACAGGCAAACAAAACAAAACGATATGTTGCAATAGCAAGAGCTCCCATTTTTACAGATTGAGGTTTTTTTTCTTTTTCTTTTAACAACGCGAAGGAACACGAAATGAAATAAAGTACCTATTCCCTGCCCTCTGCATCCGCACGGATGCTGCAGACATTACTGTCGGCTTACTGGAGATTTTGCTTTACCAGTGATGTACAAAATAAAAATTGGCCCTTGTTTGTGTTGAGACAATAGCAAAATGAGAATCTAATGATAGACATACAGATGCACACACGCGTGCACACACATCCATTCCATATGGTACGTGCACCGAAAACTAGCGTAATGTTCTCCTGTTCAGAATTCCAGCCAGCTTTTTTAGGCTATTCCATTCTGCCTGCCTCCGGTTTCCTTGTCTCTCAACCATAATTGCTCAGCATTCTGTGGTCCCTGAACATGTTCAGCCTTCAGGGAAGTATCTTGGAATCCTCTTTCTTGAGGCATTGTGGGTTTATTTTTGTGTGGGGAGGGGGAAATGAAGATTGTGTGGTAAATCTTGGGCTTCTCTGAAGTCTGTTAATATCCTTGCTTTGTGCAAGAACGGTATCTTTCTGACTCTATAACCACCCATGCCTGTAGGGCCAAAAAAAAAAAAAAAAAAATCATAGAAAAAAGATGCACATTTAGGATACCTAGAGAGGGATTATCACTCTATCCTCACACATCCAAAATGGGGGCCACACAATTCCTACTGTCTGAGGCCTCCAGGAACAAGGCAAACCTACTCTGATTATAATCCCAAGTTATGTTATACTAGTAGCTTATTTTCTGATTGTATGGCACCTTATCACATCCACAACAGAAGCAAATTGCATGGTCCAACTAGTGAAGGGAGATAGGGCAGAGATAAAGAAGATAGAAGATCAGGCAGAAAACAATACCCTAATCAAGGCACTACCAAGGAGAAAACCACACCCCCCTGTACATAAAGGCAGGTCAAGCTACTGTATATAAACAGGGAGCAAACCCCACATTTACTCATGCTGATGATGTCACTTAGTTGGGTAATGAAACATCTGCAAGCAAACAACCAAGCACAGAGAGCACCAAGGACTCCACAGTTCAACCCTGAGCTACAGATATTCTCTTCTATTGGAAGATAGGAATAAAACATGGCAAGCAGATACAGAGGAGGTATCACTAAGTGGACCAGATGTACTTACTTGCTTCATTTCAGCAGATACAGGAAGCAACTAGGGCAGAGACTTTTAAGAGTTACTGGTTGCACATAAGACTCAAGCATCCTTAGAAGAGTCCTCAAGGACAACCAGGACTGAGTTATAAAGGTCATCGTCAGTCCTTCAAGGTAGGCCAGGTTAGATGCCACAAAGACTTTTGTGGAGCTGAATTGATGATTATGCTATCAGCATGATTGTACATAAAGCCAGTAAGGTATTACCAGAAATTAAAATGATATAGAATGTGGGGGTCCCGGTTTAAGGTGATAAGTAATTGGGGAAATTGTCCTACTGCACCATAGTACAAGTCTGATAAAACACAAACATAGGGAAAGGGTGCACAAAGCATTGATACATGTGGTAGTTGGACTGGATCTCTGAATCAGGCCAACTCTCCAAATCAAATCGCGAAGCTGAATTAAATCATGACATCCAATCAGATAACTCTGAATCAGTTTGAACTTCTGCACATGGACAGAAAGGGCTTTTTCGAACTAATTTGGAAACCGAAATCAGAGCCACTAGAAGGAACAAATTGGTTCAGGCATCCATGTAGAATCAAAATAATATTTCAAATCAGTTTGGATTTCCCAGTTATATGTATTTAATAGATTTATATCCTGCCTTTTGTCTGGGAGCTCAAAGTGCTCCTTCCTATTTTTCCCCTATGAGATAGGTTGAGCTGAGATAAATTCACCCAGTGAGCTTCAGTGGCTGACGGTAGTCTAGAACTGGGTTTCCTGCTCTTAGTCCAACCCTTTAACCACAACACCACACTGGCTCTCATTCATATTGATTTTCTAAATTGAATTGACAATTCAAATTGAGTTAGGGTTCATCTGGGCAAACCTGTTTGTTTCTTCCCTCAACCATACTATGAGTTTGGGGAAGGCAATACAATCAGCGCATCAATTTATACTCTTATCAGGGCAGTCAAGCAATTTTCCTACCACTCTGTTGTTAGGGTTTTCCTTGCATCGTTTTTGACCATGTCCTCCATAGTCTATGTCTTTGGGAGGTGAGCATGCTCATTATGGATTCCCCCCCTCCTTTGTAAACCTATATTTTTCTGAATAACTAGAGATCCTCTTAAGCTTACAAACCCAATTTTTATACATGAATGGTTTTGGTTCCCTTCTCTGTGCTATAAATACAACAACACACACACACACACGTACACACAATATAATATATCTCAGATCTGTTTGCTTCTTGGATTAAGCCTGGTGAAGCAAAGCTGATGTTTCAGAAAGTTTAAACAATTAGAGAGAATTTGTGATGGCATTGCCCATCTGTTGTATATGATAAGTTCACTTAATAGAGATACTGAATTTTAGGGGAAGGAGAGTTATATTTTTGGAGTTCATTTGTTATAGTCCCTTAAGAAAGCAACATGTTTGATATTTTATTCAAATAGAAGTGAGTTGAGGATGGGGCACAAACCCACACATCACCCCCTTTGAAATGGGACAGAAGTGTATCTTTAGTTATGACTTAGGATTTACTCTTTACTTACCTAAATTGAAAAAAAAAGTGGATATTAACAATGAACAATAGATCAGTTTTACATCAGTGGGCATAAGGTGTCACTGTTTTCCTAGGAATATCACATTATTACTGCATTATTCTGAAGACCACATTTTTAGTTTTCTTCCCAGTGAGTGTGTTTATGAATGTGGGACTCTGTGTTTAATAGATACCAAAAAGTAGAAGAAGGCAGGAGAGATTCACCATCTCAAATTTTCCATCATTCAGGTGTGATCTAAATAATATGCTTAAGAGTACATTCTTACCATTGTTTCTAAAATGCCACTGCCACTTGAAATTTCACAACTGAGCCTAAAGAGAGCTTTCCAGGGTATGCATGGTCAAACGTTACCCAAACATTTGTGGGAACAGTCTCAGAGCCCCATCATGAAATTGTGGGGGAAAGCCAACTTGTGGATTTGAGGTGTAGATGTGAAGAACTGATATGTCATGTGGACAGAACAGATGAAGATGGCTATTGTAAATGGTTATCTCAAACCGACCATTTCATTGTTAAGTTGGAGGGGAAATGCTTCCTGCTTCCAGTGCTATGATAAAAAGTTTAAAGAATCAAGGTTCTCCTTCAGAAAATTAGATATATGAGCAGGCAATCCATACTTTCACTGATGACCTTTTGAACATGATTTTGGATGTGCCCTTGTTTGTCTCATTTAAGAAGACAAATGGGTGGTTTGCTTCTGTTCAGATACAGCACAGTACAGTATGTGTTTTACTTAAATAGGGAGATGGAAATTTAGCTCCCCTCCCCCTTGTTAATCCAGAATTAATCAAAAGTCAATTTAGGTTTTTGTTTTGTTTTTAATAGCACCCTCAACGGAATAACCCCAAATGGCTTACCATTGGCATTAGAGTCATTGAAAGTCATGGGTTCCTTTCAACCAGCAAAACCTTTTCATCTTGTTTTCCCTTCTATGAAAGTGGAAAGTCTTAAGAATTTTGCATTTGATAGCTTTTGATTTTTTTTTCAAAAAATAGTGAAATAAATGAACAACAAAGTGAAGATTTTCTCCCTGGGGGCATTATTCATAACTATCTCTCTTTCTCTATCATGTTGTTACTTAATGATTTAATGAATATTCAAGTAATACTGTAGCCGTACAAGCACACAATAGACTATCTTTATAGCACATTTCAAGCTATGCATCAAAAGGTGCTTTTGCTAATAAAACTAATCAACAGCTGAACCACCACTGCAGCCTATAACCCAAACACTAAATTTATTAAGCTGTAAAAGTTAAATCAAAAAGGTATAGTTGCTATCTAGATTTAAACACCATGGCAGAGGAAACACTATATATTTAGGTGGAACCTAATTTTAACGGTGTTAGTTGCACCAGCTTGGAAAAGTTTTTCCCCTGCAGAACATATGAACAGCTTGGAAGAGGCAATATATTTCTTCCTAAAATATTTTAAAAGATCAAACTATAACCTGAAGGAGTTAATCTTTGTTTTCAACCTGTAAAGTTTTCATTCATTTTACCTTTAATTCTGCTCAGTTTCTATTTCACATCAATCTATGTCTTTTAGAAACTTTGAAGAAATACAATAGTTAAATATATATTTTACAATTAAATGACAATATTGTCAGAATTACTTGGATATATGTAAACTGCTGAGAACTGCACTGTACAGATTTGTGGAATCTGACTATAGCAAAGTTCTGGTCTCTAAATTAGTCAAAGATAATTTTGATAATTTTATCTAGGAATCTGCAAAGATTGAACTCCTTGGATATTCCTGAATTGGACAGGGACCTTTAGGATAATTTTGTGGCAAAAAAAGAGATCTTGTGGCAAAGACATTGCCTTGCGTGATAAGACAGGAAAGAAATTTTGGTACCGATGCAGCACTTACTATAATCCAGAAAAGTAATGATGGATAACAGGGAGAACTGCAAATTTCTAGGCTCACGGTTGCAGGTAAATGTCTTGAATAACAAGCAAAGCTGAAAATATCCTTGTTAGGTACACATGCTGAAAAAAAAAAAAAAAAAAGAAAGCTGATGATCTCCAACTGCAAACTGTAACAATATACAAGAATGATCTATTCAGTTGTAGACAATAATAGCGTGTATACAATGCACTGCATATTCTAACATTTTCTTTGATTTCCAGTATCAAGAAGGGGTAACTTATGACAATGATAACCCACAAAACGTATTTGTTTTTTGAGAATATCTGGAATGTGCTACCTAGGGTACAACGTGAGAAGGCAGATCTTCTTTGATTAAGGGAACTGATGTCTTACATCCAAATAAATTCATGTTTTCCAAATTTCTTGGATGCTTTTCTTTTCTGGTAGCATTTTTCAGAAACAAGGGGGGAAAAAGTAAGACAGCAGGAAAAAGGACTTACTGTATCAGCACACAGGATGATAGACCGCTCCTCTGGCTGACATTTTCATTATCCAAAAATTTATGTTCCTATTTCTGTCTGTAATAATGACCATCCATAGAAAAAAGCATGGTGGCTGTTAATGGACAGGAATAAGAGGGGGAAAAAATCTTTAATTAATCTAGAATTGAAGCATTTCCTCCACACATTGACCTGCCAAGTATTTTACCACATCTCTTGGCTCTGGAGTGCAAGGAGAGTAATTATACACAGTTTCCCATGATTAAAAGGTTGTAAAGTAATTTTAGATAATCTTCAAAATTATTTATCTTATTTATTAGGGGAAAAAAGAAGTGAGTAAGAATTGCATGCGAAGCTCTGAAGTTCAGAGGCAATGTTTTGCTCCAAAGCTCCTAAGAGCGTGGGCTGCCAACAATTAGCCATCTACCTGAGCTATTGTTTCATAATAGCCATCTACTCATAACTGTCATTTATATCTTCCCCACTGCCTGCCATTTGCAATTGTCGCAAGCTTTAAGGGATTTCACAGGAAGAGGTTCAACACAAATATTGTTCGTTTTGAAACAAGCACCATTTTGGAATACGACTTTATCTTCCATGTTTCCTATGGGCTGCGTTGTCACTGAATACAAGGGGGCTTCTCAACAGCAGCAACTTCACTTTAGCATTCTCACTTTGCACTGTGGTTTTGGATCAGCTAGGCAACACTGCTTTGTTTTGAGGACCAGGTTAAGCATAGTTTTCTTTGCCCAGAAAAAGTCTACTTCTTTGAATGAAAAGGATCCAGAACTGGAATTTTATTGCCTTTCTTCTCTCTGATGCTAACGATCTCTGAGTTTTATTTATGGAGGGGCAGAGCTGATGAAAATAACACTAGCTCAAAAGCTGTTCCATTGGAATCAAATGGCTGTTATTTCCTGGTTCCAGATTTCCCATTTCCTCCTTCTCCTGTTAGTTAATTCAACTGAAGCTTTATTCCACCTAGGGATTTTCCAGAGTCTGATTCGTAATACCTGCTCTGTTCTGTATGTTCTATGGACAAAACCTATAGCTCTATTATATGCTTGTTGGTGATTCCTTCCACCCTTCCCCTATATTCCTGTAAGTTTTCTTTCTGTTGGGGAGCAAGAATGTCATTTATGAATAACATGCCCTGATATGAAAGATTGTAGGAAGGCTGGGGAAGTAATGAAACAGACAGCAGGCCTAAACAATCAAGAGACAGAAGGGAGTCCATTAGCAACTCATCTTAAAAAAGAGCAACTCAGCCCAGGTTGAAATAACGATGTGAAGAAACATTTCAAACCATTCAAAGAGACCCTGCCTTAATGGGCTCACCATAAATGAGGACGGGAAATTCCAAGATGGCCTCTTCCAAGATTCTGTATTTACCCCAAGACTAGCATTAAAGATCCTTCAATGAAGACTGGTCTTGCCCAGGTGGGCTGGGCTTGACACCCACCAACAAAGTGATGTGTTATTTTGACATCAAAATATTTGTACCAGTCAAGGTTAATTTGTGCCAGCTGAAAGTTAACTGTGCCAACTGAAGGTTAATAGCACTTGCTATGCTGCCAACTTCAAAAGGAGAGATACTCAACCTGAGTATCCGTAATGACTGCAAAGATCTTTGCTTTGCTTTGCTCATTTTTTTTTCCAGCTTTAATCGTACAACCCATCTCTGGAAACAGGTTTTCAAATTTTTTGTGGTGTTTAATGACCATCTGAAAATATATGAGAACTTTTCTCCAGCTTTTGATTATGCGCAGTTCCTGTGCCTGGATAATTGTGGAGGACAATAAGTCACAGATATGTAGTGTGTCATACTGCAAACTAGAATCTGAATGTCACATTTATTCTCTGTTAAATGTTTAGTTTCTAATCTGATCTCTATCCCTGGCATGCAAGGAAGCATATCTCATTAGGAGATTGCAAATGTAGGATCTGGAATGGTTTTGATGACCATTCTGTGTTTCTGTGAGGAGCTCAGGAAATATATTTCCTTCATGATACACAAAAGGAGCCTGAAGTCACACAAATCAGTTTGTTTGAATGCAGGAATTGCTACTAATGGCAAAGGGACACCATCCACGGGGAATTTCCCCTCCAGAAGTGCCTTTATCATACTTATCAGCATTAAGAATCCCTGCATACACTTAATTCTCCAAAGATTTAAGCCTGCTTGCATCACTGTCTCTTACAATGTAAATCCCCTTTACTTAGATGTTGACCTAGAAAGAAATATGCAATATGACAATGGCAAAGTGTTCTGGGACTACCAAACCCATGCATCACTCCAATTTAGAGTAAGGGAAGATGCAGAAGGATTTTTGCAGCTTGATGATTCCAAACCCTGGGTGGCATGACTCTTCTGATCAGCTTTTGTTTGCACTTTGCTATCTCCTCTGCCTTCCAGTCCATTTTAGATCCCAGTTCTAAGCACCAATATTAAATATTTTATGCCAGGATGGGTAGAAGGTTAATTGGGGTCTTCCAGCTGTTCCTGGCTTTAAAGATTAAAATTAGAGTGAACAACCTGTGGGGCCAATCCCATTTTCACCCATATATGGCTCCCACCCACCCCGCTCTCAAAACATCCAGATGTTGAATGCAACTTTTGACTAACAAAAAGTTGTCCATACCAAGGCTGAAGCTCCTTAAAGAATAGGAGTGTAAATAGAGCAAATCGAAAATCAAGGAAGGACTTTCTGCAAAATTATTTAAGGGGATGGCAGTGTGAATATGGTAAGTTCCATAACTCATTTAAAATATTCTTGCAGGAGCACACTAACTTGATTGTGTGTCTGTACTTCCCAGATAAAAAAAAACATTGAGGAAATTGTGATAGGGAGGTACATTGCAGAACACTTGTTCTCCTTTTTACACAGTGGACATTGTGTTTACTTTCAAAACAAGCAATAATTTGCTAGCTACCAAAGATAATGTTTTCAGTACTTCCTTTTGTATCCCTTGATCCTCTGCTGAAACTATGATCAGGAACCAAAGACTGATCTTTGTCATTTTTGAAAAAGGCCAGAGAAGGAGCAATAATATAGAAATGGGAAGCTTTTGAAAAACCATAATAAATGAGCAGATGTCTTAATGGCAACAGCACCAGTCCCAGAAATTCCTGGAGCTCTTCCTTTCACTTCCCTTGTCTGACTAGAGAAGCTACCAACGTGCCATCTTTCCTTCTTAAGAATTTGATTCCAGCCCCATCTGCTTCCTCCTGCTTCTTCTTCTTGTTCCAGAATGTATTTGAAGAAGTCTTCACCAATAGCTCCTGCCATGCAGAGCACTGATGGACCAAACAGGGAAGCCAAAATGCTGTTTTCACAATTCACAAGGAACGCTGGGTGTTTCTGGATTGTAGATGTCAACCAGATGTCAACTTGCATTGCCCCTGAACATTTCCTTATTCCTCTTAATAGAATCTGCTTGTGGGGAGGGGAGAGTACGTAGGGAAACCAAAACTCTTTCTAATATTTTTTCCCCTCCTGCAGGATGGCCACAGAACCATTTCTTTGGTCACTTAATTTTTTTTTAAGGGTCAAATTCAAAACAGATGGAACCTCTTTGAGTTTCAAAAAGATTAGCCAAAAATAAGAGAGAGATTTTAGTCTAATTTTCTTGGTCAGTGGAATTATATCCGAATTTGTGGAATTGAGCAAGTTAGCTTGATTAACTTAAGCGGTACTAAACTATCAAGACCGGTTTGGGCTTGACAAAATGTTCTTGGGGAATTTTGTAGTGACTTCAAGATTCTTTTTGGGTCTAACTTTTGGGCTGAAAAAAACATTTTGCTTTTTCTGGAAAACATTAAAAAGATTAATTTCAAAGTTCTGCCTTGTTAGTATGAGGCTGGAGTCAGAAATTAAGAACTTTAGATCTTAACAATATATGTCAACTGCCCTCCCCCCCCCAAAAAAAACTGAGGCAGCTTGATTACAATAAGGTTTGGATTCATTTAACATAAGTTTCAAAACTATACAAGAATGAATAAAATGAATAAAAATAGAGTAGAATGAATAAAAAAATGGGATTTTGTTAAATTTAATTTTATTTCCAGAGTTAGAAGTATATCTTCCCAGTAATGGAGATTTGGTACAGTAGAGGCACTATTTTTTTTCCTGAATAAACTAAAGCAAAAAATGTTTAATTTCTCTGTATAAAAGGAATGCAGAGAAATTCATAGCACAACCATACATAATTGGCTTGTGTTTCTTCAAATTTCATGTTCTTTAATGGAACAGAAAAAGCTATATACTCTTTTACCTTGAGTGACAATGTTTGGAAGAACCACTCAAGAAGCAGGTAATGGCAAACGCTTCAGTATTGGGGCCAAGAATATAACAACTGTGTCCATATAGTCTCCAAAAGTCAGGTGTAAATTGAAGGAGACATCACTCTCCGCATCAGCAAAATTCAGTAGGCACAGCTATTCCCCACAAAGATCAGATAAGAAAGTTCAATCAAACTAGGGATACACTGGCATGGAACCATGAAAACTGGGGTGGGGCTTTATCTTCCACCGTCATTCATCTCTTTGATGGAAAAGGGTTGCAAATGTCACACTTAGCTCACCAGGAGATTGGTGGTTCCTCAGACTTGTATAAGCCTTGCTGGAATGGAAGTGTGCAAAAATGGCATGCTTGCATGACTTCATTCTCTGCAAGCCTATAGAATTTTTTCCTCCCCACCTCTCTTATCTGCTGTGTACATTCTAGGTAGTGTAAATGTATTCAGTTATGCAAAGCAAAAACATTCCCAACAGCCAGAAGGCCATATGATACATATCATCTTCTGATTGTGTTGTAGGACTTTCTTTTTTAATTGGCAAACATTTCTCAGGCAACAGTTCAGATTTACTTAGAATCACATATGTGCTTAAGAAATCACTTCCCCCTCCACTTTTTCTGCATTGTATTGGCCACTGAGATCCTACACAACCTCCTTGTAAAAGCCATTGAGGGAAACTCGGCAACTGCTTTGAGGTTGGGGGCTTTTAGATTAGTGCATTATAGGTTGTAAATCTTTTAGCTGATCCAGGTTCAGCAAAATATGTATGGAAGGATTTTATGCAGGAGAAGTATCTGTTGATGTTGTTGTTGGGTTTTTTGAAGGGTTCTAGAAAGTTATCCAAAATTTGTTATCTTGACAAATATCATGCCCCCAATTAAGGGATCTTGAAGATTTTGTTCAGTCCCTATTTTGTCATGTTTAGAGCTGATTCAGAAAATCATTCAATTTGGACATTCAAATCGGATCACTTGAATTTGGATTTCCCAATTAATTTGGAAAAAACCATTTCTGTGCATGTGCAGAAGTGATTCAGAAACATCCAATGTGACCAGATGATTCGACTTGACTTTTCAATTAGATTCTAGTCACCTTTGAATCAAATCTCCAAATTGAATTCTTCAGAGCCCTAATGTTTTTCTATTGCTGCTGCTGCTGTTGTTGCTACATGTATATCGGGAGGCATCAATTTCCTACTTGATTTGCTTTGGAAACAAAAGCTGCATATTCTCTTTGTGCCTCAAGTTTGTAAATATTATCACTAGAGTGGCAATTGACCACTCAGTGAAAATTAAGGCGCACACAAGCAAATTGACAAATCATCATGAAACAGTGAATCAACCTCTATTCTATGTGTTCTTACCTGGAAATAAACCTGTGAATACAATGAAAGTTACCTACAAATAAATAGGACATTGCTCTGAGATATCGATTAATTCATTCAAATGCAGTATCTGATATTCCCCTTTGGACAATCATAGGCTTTGTAATGCATAAAAAGAAACTGGTCAGATCTGCATGGTAAAAACACACACAAATCTGCTGTAGCAAACAATGATTTTTAACCAAGTATTCTAGGGTAAAAGTGAAGGGCTAGATTTCATGCACCCTTAATTAGAATATTTATGCATATTTTCCCCGGAATCTTTTTTTCTTTGCTGTTTTCTTTTTCTTTTGCTATTAAGATGTCAGTCTGAGTTAGACAACTCTGAATAGATTATTTTTTATTTATTTATTTATTTATTTATTTGCCTCAAAACAAATACCTCAGCAAAATATTGGCGTCACAAAGGGCCCTTGCTTTCCCTCTGAAGTTTCCTTCCACACAGCATGGCTTACCGGGGACAGTACCACTGCAGGATGACACTGTGATACTTTCCAAGTTGACACTTTGTGTAACTGATAATGAGATGATAATAAGACTACTTAAGCATTTCTCTATTGAGGTTTTAAAAAGAAATCACGTATATCATTGCAATACACTTTACCCAAACTTTCTCAGGTAGATAGAGATATTTAGTCTCAGTCTAACCCTTGTTCAAACCTCTTATGTTCACCTATTACTCCACTCAGTGAAATTTGGAAGTGAATTATTTATACAATTGACAGTACGCAGGCCTGTTGGGGACAAAAGTATCTCTTGTATGATTTGAGTAATGTATTCTTCTTCCCAGATAAAAGTTCCTTAGATACATATTACCTCAACGACGTACCAGTGTTTTTTAAATGCATCTTTTATTTAAAAATGGATGTTTCACGCACCTTTACAAATTTACACAGTCTTTTATGAACAGTTATAGGAAATCATGCTAGGTGCCATGAATTTCATTGCCATCCGTGCTGTGTTAGAGTCCTGTTTGCTGGATCGTGACATTTCAGTGAAAATTCTGAGACATTTAGTGAAAAATCTGAGATGCCTTTCTTTTACATCCACACGGGGAGATCAGTATTATTATTCCACCATCAAACTGGGCTGAACTGATCTATCTGTTTGAATGAAATGAAGGTAGCACATGAGTTAGCATTTTGGGCATCGTAGAAAAAAACGGAGACATGGATGTCTGGAGAGGAGGTTGAAGGAGGCCAATGCTAAAATGTACATCATAATGTCATGATGCAAACTCTCCCCTTTTGTACTTGCATTAGGACATTACCCGCAAATATTAAGGAGTGGAGTTTACATTGTGATGTTGCAATGCATTTCATCACTTTTGTAACAGTGTGGTTTGCACCAGTGCCTGTGATGTTTGCTCAGCTCTTTAGCTTGCTCAAGTAATTTCAGCCCATGCGTTATTTCTCCTCCTAGCTTTTCTTAAAAATGCGTTTTACGGATCACATGAGACTTGTAGAAGAGATGCGCAAAAGGAAACTTCAGAATTTTGTATCTAGACAGACTTTGGGCATTATTTTTTTAAATCACCAAGACAGTAAAACATTTAGGGTTATAAAACGTCTGCCCAGAGCAATATTCATTAACCATATTTACAAATAATTAAATCTTCAGAGCACATTAGCATGACTTAATTTTACTTTGATTGGTCATGGAACATCTTGTTTAATTAAATATTTCCATTTTCTAACACTTTTTAAACTTATTTGTTAATAAGCTTTCTGAAGAAAGTTGAGTTTAAAAATAATTAATGGACATATGTGTGATTAATATTTCAGGGCCATCAAGTTCAAACATAAAACCTGGTAACGTTTTTTTGTTGGCTACTGTAAATCCAAATGAAGCTAAAAATACATCAGTCATACACACATAATGATAATCTATCATGAAGTGATAAAACAACAACTTTCATGTTATAGCAGTTTTCTACAAGCTGGTGCTCTCCAGATGTTTGGGATTACAACTCCCATCATTTCCTGACAGCACCACCAAATGGCCATATTAGCAAGAAATTATTGGACTTGTAGCCCGCTATCTTAAGAGACCCCCAGTTCGAGGATGAATATGAGTACTTATTAAGGACATGCAAGCTTTTAAAGGGGAATTTTCATTAATCTTAACACTTTTTATTCCTATCAGAACTATCCAAATTCTCCCAGAATGGAAGAGTTTAGCAGCAACTCTATAAATTATTCACATTCCTCAGCATTAAATATTTGAGGGCTACAGTGTCCGAAAGATTGTGTTCTTTATCCACCTGCCAGTTTTAAGATCCATTGTGATGAATTCCTCCTCATCTGGTGGAATGAATGAAAATATCTTCTCAATGGCTGCTTATACATTTTTGGAGCATTCTAGTCTATCAGATGAGATCACACTTATTCATTTTATGTGACTAGCTTTTGGCGGATAAGGTTGGAGACATGCTTTTTATGGGGTGCTTTTATTGTATTTTTAATTATGTTTATATTATTTTGTTTTTATTTTTGTATATTTGTTACAGGGTTAGCCACCTTGAGCAGCCTTCATTTCTGGCAAAGTGGATATTGGTCCTGTAAATGTGTAACCTACATTCCTTATACTATCCTTGTTAAGCAGGACAAGACAACTAGCTCTGAATTCCACCCCAAAATGATGCTTGGAGAGGTGGAGTGGCAGGACAGCAAATTAATGAAGACTATATAACCCCTATTTAGGACTGACCCCTTCATGGATCACTGCCTTGTCGTGGCGAAGGGGCTTGCGTAACTCAGTGAAGCCATGAGCTATACCGTGCAGGGCCACCCAAGACGGACAGGTCATGACAGAGAGTTCTGACAAAATGTGGTCCACTGGAGAAGGAAATGGCAACCCACTCCAGTATTCTTGCCAAGAAAACCCCATGGACAATGTTAAAAGGCTAAAAGATATGACGCCGGAAGATGAGCCCCTCAGGTCGGAAGGTGTCCAATATGCTACTGGGGAAGAGCGGAGGGCAATTCCAAGTAGCTCCAGAAAGAGTGAAGCGGCTGGGCCAAAGCCGAAAGGACGTTCAGCTGTGGATGTATCTGGAAGCGAAAAGAAGGTCCGATGCTGTAAAGAACAATATTGTATAGGTACCTGGAATGTAAGATCTATGAACCAAGGCAAGCTGGATGTGGTCAAACATGAGATGACAAGATTAAACATCGACATCTTGGGAATCAGCGAATTGAAATGGACGGGAATGGGTGAATTTAATTCAGGTGACCATTATATCTACTACTGTGGGCAAGAAACCCTTAGAAGAAACGGAGTTGCACTCATAGTCAATAAGAGAGTGGGAAAGGCAGTAATGGGTTACAACCTCAAAAACGACAGAATGATCTCAGTGCGTATCCAGGGCAAACCATTCAACATCACAGTAATCCAAGTCTATGCCCCAACCACTGATGCCAAAGAAGCTGAAGTTGACCAGTTCTATGAAGACCTACAACACCTTCTAGAACTAGCACCAAAAAAAGATGTCCTTTTCATCATAGGGGATTGGAATGCTAAAGTAGGAAGTCAAGGAGTAATCGGAATAACAGGCAAGTTTGGCCTTGGAGTACAAAATGAAGCAGGGCAAAGGCTAATAGAGTTCTGTCAAGAGAACAAGCTAGTCATAGCAAACACTCTTTTCCAACAACACAAGAGACGACTCTACACATGGACATCACCAGACGGTCAATACCGAAACCAGATTGATTATATACTTTGCAGTCAAAGATGGAGAAGCTCTATACAGACAGCAAAAACAAGACCAGGAGCTGACTGTGGCTCAGATCATGAGCTTCTTACTGCAAAATTTAGGCTTAAATGGAAGAATGTAGGGAAAACCACTAGACCACTCAGGTATGACTTAGATCATGTTCCTTATGAGTATACAGTGAAGGTGATGAATAGATTTAGAGGATTAGATTTGGTAGACAGAGTGCCTGAAGAACTATGGATGGAGGTCCATAACATTGTACAGGAGGCAGCAACTAAAACCATCCCAAAGAAAAAGAAATGCAAGAAAGCAAAATGGCTATCTGATGAGGCTTTACAAATAGCTGTGGAAAGAAGGAATGCGAAAAGCAAGGGTGAAAGGGAAAGATATAAGCAACTGAATGCAGATTTCCAGAGAACAGCAAGAAGAGATAAAAAGGCCTTCTTAAATGAACAATGCAAAGAAATCGAGGAAAACAATAGAATGGGAAAGACTAGAGATCTCTTCAAGAAAATTGGAGATATCAAAGGAACGTTTAGTGCAAAGATGGGCATGATAAAGGACAAAAAAGGCAGGGACCTAACAGAAGCAGAAGAGATTAAAAAGAGGTGGCAGGAATACACAGAAGAACTATACAAGAAAGATCTTAATGTCCCTGATGTCCATACTGGTGTGGTCACTGACCTTGAGCCGGACATCCTAGAGAGTGAAGTCAAGTGGGCCTTAGGAAGCATTGCTAACAACAAAGCTAGTGGAGATGACAGTATTCCAGCTGAGTTATTTAAAATACTAAAAGATGATGCTGTTAAAGTGCTGCACTCAATATGCCAGCAAGTTTGGAAAACGCAACAGTGGCCACAGGATTGGAAAAGGTCAGTTTATGTTCCAATTCCAAAGAAGAGCAATGCCAAAGAATGCTCAAACTATCGCACAATTGCACTCATTTCACATGCTAGCAAGGTTATGCTCAAAATCCTACAAGCTAGGCTTCAGCAGTACGTGAACCAAGAACTACCGGATGTACAAGCTGGGTTTCGAAGAGGCAGAGGAACTAGAGATCAAATTGCCAACATTCGCTGGATCATGGAGAAAGCACGAGAGTTCCAGAAAAACATCTACTTCTGCTTCATTGACTATGCAAAAGCCTTTTATTGTGTGGATCACAACAAACTGTGGCAAATTCTTAAAGAGATGGGGGTACCAGACCACCTTACCTGTCTCCTGAGAAATCTGTACGCGGGCCAAGAAGCAACAGTTAGAACCGGTCATGGAACAACCGATTGGTTCAAAATAGGGAAAGGAGTACGACAAGGCTGTATACTGTCACCCTGCTTATTTAACCTATATGCAGAGTACATCATGAGAAATGCCAGGCTGGAAGAATCAAAAGCCGGAATAAAGATTGCAGGGAGAAATATCAACAACCTCAGATATGCAGATGATACCACCCTAATGGCAGAAAGTGAAGAAGAACTAAAGAGCCTCTTGATGAGGGTGAAAGAGGAGAGTGCAAAAGCTGGCTTGAAACTCAACATTAAAAAAACTAAGATCATGGCATCTGGGCCCATCAATTCCTGGCAAATAGAAGGGGTAGAAATGGAAGCAGTAACAGACTTCATTTATTTGGGCTCGAAGATCACCGCAGATGGAGACTGCAGCCATGAAATTAAGAGACGCTTGCTCCTTGGGAGGAAAGCTATGGCAAACCTAGATAGCATATTAAAAAGCAGAGATGTCACCTTGCCGACAAAGATCCGCATAGTCAAAGCTATGGTTTTTCCAGTAGTAATGTATGGCTGTGAGAGCTGGACCATAAAGAAGGCTGAGCGCCGAAGAATTGATGCCTTTGAACTGTGGTGCTGGAGAAGACTCTTAAGAGTCCACTGGACTGCTAGGAGGTCAAACCAGTCAATCTTAAAGGAAATCAACCCTGATTGCTCATTGGAAGGATTGATAATGAAGCTCAAGCTCAGATACTTTGGTCACCTAATGCGAAGAGAAGACTCTTTGGAAAAGACCCTGATGCTGGGAAAGATTGAAGGCAAAAGGAGAAGAGGACGGCAGAGGATGAGATGGTTAGATAGCATCACTGAAGCAATGAGCATGAAACTGAGCAAACTCAGGGAGGCAGTGAAGGACAGGAAGGCCTGGCGCAATATGGTTCATGGGGTCACGAAGAGTCGGACACGACTTAACGACTGAACAACAAATTTAGGACTGAGGACTGAGATTAGAACCAAAGAGCTACAGCTCTGTGGTAGAGAAGATGTGTTTGATGAAAAACATTCCAAGCTTAACCCTTAGCACATCCATATAAGGCTAGAAAGACTTTTACCTAAAACCTGGACAACAGCAAGGCTGTTGGTGTCAGCAACTGGGGGCTAGCTGGATCAACGTAAGGGAACTTCCTGTGTTGGTATCATGATATTTGCCAGCACAGAAATCATCCTCTTGAGCTCTGTAGCTAACAATTCTATAATGGTACCTAAATAGCAAAATGCAAAAGAGATTCATAGCTCTGATTAAAATTGCATTGCCCTGGAAGATGGGAAAGCCATTTTCATTCCGAGAATGCCATGTTGGTGAAGTCATTACATAAGACACGGTGGGTGTTAGTCTCATGTCTTGCTTGTCAAACAAGAGATCACCTTGGGAAGCCATTCTTTGTTTTCAGTCATTGCGAACAACTTGGGGGTGATCAGCAGCTCCACTGACAACCTCATTCCTCCATCATCTGCTGGCTGTCAATCAGGCAGCCAACCTGAGGCCACTGATAGACCTGCCACATTGATTGAGCTGTGGTTGTCAGAGGAGGCTCTGTGATTTCTTATGCCAAATTGTTCTTCCTGCATCTACTGGAATAGGCTCTTACTTCTGATTTACATAATGGCTCCAACATTATCAAGGAGAGAGAATAGTAGATGCATAACATTGCCTGCTGCTTCTTGACAGCCTGGGATCTTGTCCTCACCTTTGTTCTTTTGTTTTCAAATGAATGGAGAATTAATCTTGAGCATTCCCATTGCAAAGCAAGAGAATATGACTCCTAAACCAGTCTTGCTGAACTAGCAAATAAGTATTTTGACTGGTGTGTGATATCAGTAGCTATTAACTTCATAAGGCATCTGATTATGCTGTAATAGCATATTCAGTTGGAAAAGATGACCACTGGACAATATAGTTTGCTCCAGGGTTTATTCAAGGCAGAATTTTGCAAACTTTTTCTTTAAAGAAGGATCCTTCAAAACTCTTCCCCTTTATTATTGCTACTACGGGATTTGTTCTTAACTGGGTCAAGGTTCAATATGTGGTTTCTTAGTTATTGTACCATATCCTGCTTATGATGCCGGGCATCTTAAGAGGTGTGTTGGTTGTTCTGCATGGCTAGAAAGGATCTCCTTGGGGGCAAAATTGTATAAACACATGTAAATGATCATATGAGTTTCACTGAGGTGGAAGCTTCTAGAGAAGGATGGATAATAAGTTCCCATTCTGTGGTGCAAGAGTTCTTCTGGTTTGCCCTGCCAAAGTTTGGCAGTCTAATTTCCCACTTAATTTCAGTGGCAAACTTCAGCTTTAACAGAAGATGAGACTTAGCAAGAACTATTTAGGGTCATTTACTTCTTTAGGCAGCAATGCATGGTGGCCCCTTTCACCTCTCTTCCTCCTGGAATGTGCACCTTCACATAAGGTACCTGTAACACAACACATCTTATCTTATCTATCTGTATTCCATTTGATAACCATGCAATGAAGTGATGTCATGTCCTTCCCGAGCAGTTTCTTCCTAGTTATTTCACTGTGATTGTAAAATGCTTGTTTCTTACCATTTGTTTGGTAGACAAGGTAAATGTCTGCTGCTGCTCTCCGTGGGTGAACGGGCAATTCTAGGGATACCTCCATGTGCTTGAATGAAAGTAAAAGGTTTTGACAATGCTAAGCAAAATGATGTGGTCTTCAAAAAGTATTATCCAGCAGTTATATAACCCTTCTTTAGAATAACCTGTGAGGCCTATAGGTGACTGAAGATTGCTTCAATCTCCATGTAATAGGTTCAAGTCCTTGCTTATGAACATTTAATGCCATCCATTGAGAAGCAGATCATTCTCTTTTTAGCTAAATTCAGACTCATAGTCCCTTAGGAAAGAGGCGAGTGCATTAAGAATAGTGCATCCATCAAGCACGCCATCTAGTCCCCTCCAGACTCTTCTTCTGGAGGACCAAGATTTATGAGATTCCTGCTACTTAGTACCTTACTACATAAAAATGGAATTAAAGACAACAAGAAGGCTACCAGCAATGCTGGCTCTGGTATTTTGTGCAGAAGTTAAAACCAACAGTTCTCAATGGATAACTCTGGGCTAGTTACAGTACATTACTAACCGGCCTTATCTAGTTGTAACATAATGGAGATAGAACTTCCTTAGCCTCTTTATAATGAAGTTGTAGCTATGATTAGGGGACTATTACCATGCTACAACTCCATCCTTTCCTGGGCGAATTGGTCTCTTTTCTTTTTAATAATAAAGTTTTAATAAAAAAGTAATAAATTATGAGCAACCTTGGTCTGCAGTAACTATGTTTTTCCTCTGAACTGGGACTTAAAAACCACAAACAAGCATTTATTTATTTATTTATTTTATTAATCAAATTTATACACCACCCATCTTTCTGTATAAGTGACTCTAGGCAGCTCACATGTAAAAAACAATAAAAATCTTTACAAATATATGCAAAGTTAAAAGATGGAGAGAGCATCCTCAAGCCACCAACCAACCCAATGTGAGCCCCCATTGGATCCCCAAGCTAGTTGGCAGAGCCAGGTCTTAAAGCTCTTCCAGATGGCCAGAAGAGTGGGGGCCAATCTCACTTCAGGGGGCAAGATGTTCCACAGGGCAGGGGCAACGGCAGAAAAGGCTCTTTTCCTAGACCCCACCAGTTGAAGTTCTTTAGCTGACGGGGTCCATAACATGCCCTTCCTGCCAGACCAGGTGGGACAGGCCAGTGTAACTGGGATGAAACAGTTCCTCAGGTACTGTCCCTGAGAACGTTCTTTCAGTTGAAACATCTATCAGGCACCTTTACACTCTGATCAAATGCTGAAAATTGAGAACATTGGTGTTGGTTTTGAAGATACAGAGATTTTTGTATGGTTCCTTCTCTTCAAGGCCATTCCCCCCCCCCCCACCCATCCCCCATAACTTTCTTATTGCAAGCCAAAGGTCAGAAATATTTTAGACTTCTTGACTAGTCTCAGCTTCCTCCAAGTTTAGCAACACAATGGTGGGCTAAACAAGGCTCAGTGCTAATACAGGGATGCACAACCTTTACAAGCCTGAGAACCATACTTGGCCTTGGAATGTTATAAATGGGTCCACATAAGCCCTTAACTTTTGGATGGGATAGGAACAGGATCTCATTTCACGTCATGTCATTAATATGAAATATAATTGCTATAGCGACTCCTGAGACATGTATGGAATTGTTTGTCCCTTCTGCCACTTTAAACATTATAAGTTGGTGACAAAGATAGAGCCTTTGGGCATATACCTGGTCCTAGGAACTAGCTTGCGCTCCGCTGATGAACAGGTCATTACCTGATTCAAGAGAAACAATTTTAGGAGAACAGCCAGAAAGGAAAGAGTGATTTCCCCTTCCGAGGTTGCTGTCCCAGAGACTAAGAGACAGCAATTTAAAAGCTTGATATCATGAAATCAAGTTGAAAATGCCCTATTGTTCAGGAGTCTGTTTCCTATGAAGAAGGAAGAAGAAGAGAAAATAATGGGGTCTGACCTGCTAAACAAAATACTGCATTTGGAAAATCTTACATTGTTTGTTCAGTAAGGAAAGAGAGAGGGGGGGGAAGTAAAAACACACCTTTCTTTTAACATTATTAGCAGGCATAGAAGCAACTGAATAACGCTTTCATTACAGCACATCTGAATTCTTCCTGAATAATTCAAAAGTGCCAAACACAAGACTTGTTGCTTGGATGTGCTAATGAAAATATCAAGGGAATTAATTAACAGTCAATTATATCAATTTTAGATTTGGACATTGATTCTGATGCTAAAAGCAAATTCTATACCAGTGTATGCTTCGGTCTCTCTCTCTCTGGTTTTCTTTCTCTCCCCCCCCCCCTCCCCATTTACTTACCACCACTTGGTTTAATCATTCCAGTTGAAAGTGTGAAGAAAATAGAACTTAGGATTGTTCCTTGTTTCCTCCCAATGTGCTCAAGATAAATAAGCATAAAGGCAGAATGGAGAATGCATATTTTTAAAAAGCTATGGATATGCAGATTTTGCTAGATTTTGATCTTTGCAGTAATCTGTTTTGGGAAAAGAGAAATGTGAAGCTTCAGCTGACAAATTATGAGAAAAGGAAAGAGCAAAAAATAAGCTGCATATCGTATGGACTTCTACTATTTATCTTTTAAATTTTCCTTCTAAACAGGCAGATTCAGTTAGAAAAGAAAAGAAAAGAAAAAAAGCTAATCGGCTAAAGCAATTATTTCCTAAACAGGACTTTGGGTTTTGCTACAGTTGCATGTGAAATGAGAGCATCTTTTCTTCTCCTCCTTACTTTAGATTCAAATATATAGGAAATATGAATATTTTCAGATCTTTGATATTAGGGGAAGGCATTTCATTGAAATCAGTTTTTGCATGATTTGGCACGAGTTGTCTAGACTGGTTTATGAAAAATGACAGCTAGTAGGAAAGTAATTAAAAATGTATTTTGCTGAAAGCAAAAGTATTTTTGGAATCAATAACAACCATCTTTAATTTGCCAACCAGTTCTACAATTATTTTATATTAACAGAAGGATTTAATGGTGTGCATGCATATCTGTGTCTGTATATGTATACAGGGATCACTTCATGCAGTGAGGTCTTTTTTTAAAAAAAAAAATTGAATGGAAGAAGAAAGGACAAATGCCTTTGATTATTTTGTTAATGTATATAGCTCATAATTGATTTTGGCTGAAAGCATCTAATACCCTGGCAAAGGCTATAAAAAGCAGAATTAAAAGGACAAAGGTTAGGTTGTTATCCAAACAATAGTCCAAATGAAATTCTCAGGTAACTGCCCAGCAAGTGACAACACCTAGTTGACCTTGGTTGATCTCAAGAATTCTGAGCAGGGTTGGGCCAGTTAGCACTTGGATGGGAGATACCAAGAAACCCCAAAGCTCCATGAAGTTGCAATAAATGTCATGGAAGAAGGCAATGGCAAGCCACTTCTGTATCAGTGTCATGGATCTGCCTACATGGTCACCAAGAGTCATGCACTGTTTCAGCGAGCCTTTACTCTCTCAACCAATTGAGAATAAAAGCTGCAAAGTTCAGGAGGTTCAGCTTTTCCCATTATAAATCAGTTCATAAAGAAGAGGAGCCTGCCTTCAGAAAAGAGGTGGTAACTCCAACTCAGAATCAGGGAGGTGATTGGAGAGGCAAGAATGTAAGCCAAATTTCATTTTAATTTTAAGAAGTAGGCACCCAGCTTCCCACCTGAATGAAATCATGGATTAGATGAACTTTCTCTCACATTTAATAGTTGTTCTAGTCTAAAATTCTTTTCACTTCCTTGTGAAGGAATGCAGTGGATTATGGCAAGTGTTTCACCTCAAATGGAGTGAATGAAATTCTCACCACCTTATAAAATCCTCACCCATTTCTCTATCATCAAGTTCATCCTTCCCAACTCTGTCATCATACTGAGGTCAGATATAAATCTAGTGATTGTATTCATGCAACATGCTACATGTACAGTAATTTTTTAAAAAATGCTTGGATTTCTTGTGTTTGTTTGGGTGTGTGGTTTAGGATGTATTTTGGAACCCAGAAAATAGGTTAATTTCCACCCCAAGTTAAGTGTTTATAGTGTAATCCTAGCCATATAATTGCAGGTAAGAATCATGACCCCCTCCGATCATCAGAAAATGTCTGCTGCATTTCCAAAGACCTTCACTGGAATAGTGATTTGATATCAGGGTGACAGTATGATAAATACAAGACTCCTGGAGAACACTAAAGGTGCAGTGAGCGACAGACACAGATCAATGCCTGCTCTGTGAACATAGTTTCAACCTTGCTTCATTGTTATTAATCCTTTAATTTAATCTCCACTTTCAAAATAAGTGACAGCACATTACTGATGTCTTTCGGAATTTATTTCTTATTCCTTAAGACACTGGATCAGAAATCTTCCCTGAGAATGACAGATTTTGTTTTATTTTTTACACTAGCAAATGAACCCATTGATCCAATGAAAGGAGCTCTTGAAAAGTCTGGATTCCAGCCATTCCGCTTGCTGCCCATTCTTGGTGACAATAGATAACCATCCCTTCAAGATGGAAAGGTTGGACCAATGCTGGTAGTGACTGTGGCTGTATCCAAGAGTTGTGATATGCAAGCAGCCAGGACATTCTAAACTGTCTTCAAACTTTTGTCAAAATAATCAACGTGACAGATCATGCATAGTTGCTACCGATCCAACCTCCACTGTGTCTCACTTTTGGAGGACTCATCTTCCAAGAAAGGAAAATTGCAAATAGAAAAGTTGTACTGCTCAGCACTCAGTTGGCAAGAAAAAAAAATCTCGCATTTCAATTTCCCAGCATATCCAGATGTGCCTAGGAGAGAGACCATTTATGAGACAGTTTTGCTTTCTATCAGTTTTTGTCTTTGTCTAGCTAATCTTGGATTCATTCTGTTCTGTTTCTCTAGCAGATTATACTATAACAAAAACAATCTGCATGGAAAGGTGTAACGTTTGATGCATGTCTCTTGGTATGTACGCATTTTTGTGCACAATTTTCTCAATGTTTGCATTTTTCCAAACATTTTCCCTAATTTAATGTTTGTTTGTTTTTTTTTGTATTTTCCTAAGATATGCAGCTTTATGTTAGGAAGCTCCATTGCAAAAAAAAAAAAAAAATCAGAGTCACGTAAATATCAGCAGATACCAGTGCTACAGTTCATTTTTTCCCCTTGGTAACAAGATTTAGGTCAGTTCTGTCTCAAATGAGACCTGAATAATTATTGCCTCTTTGCTCACTCCCTCTCCTCTCTCCCCTCTGTGAACTATTTTGGCAACCTTGAAATTTCCCCAGACTTCCAATATCTCTCCCAATATCTCTTCCCAAGGGGCTTCTGACAAGCAGAGTCAATGGGGGAGGCTGGATTCACTTAATGACCACATGATTCACTTAATGAACACAGCAAAAAAGGTTGTAAAATCAGGTGTGACTCAATGTCTGTACTGCTTAGTGACAGAAGTTCCAGTTCCAATTGTGTTCATAAGTCAAGGACTACCTGTACAGCAATTCAACCCTGTATTGTTGTTGTCGTTGTTTAATTCAATCTGTATGCACCCAAATCATTCAGACTCGCAGCAATTTACGGTTGTGTGAAAAAGAAAATATACCCTCTTTGAGTTCTCTGGTCTTATGTACCAGGACATAATAAAAATAATCTGATCCTTAGCAGTTCTCAAAAGTAGGTAAATACAACCTCAGATGACCAACAACACATGACATATTACACCATGTCATCATTTATTTTATAAAAAGAAAGCCAAAATGGAGAAGCCTTTTGTGAAAAACTAAGTACACCTTATGATTCAATAGCTTGTAGAACCACCTTTAGCAGCAATAACTTGAAGTAATCGTTTTCTGTATGACTAATCAGTCTCTCACATCGTTGTGGAGGAATTTTGGCCCACTCTTCTTTACAACATTGCTTCACTTCAATGAGGTTTGTGGGCATTTGTTTATGCACAGCTCTCTTGAGGTCCCGCCACACCATTTCAGTTGGGTTGAGGTCTGGACTTTGACTGGGCCATTGCAACACCTTGATTCTTTTCTTTTTCAGCCATTCTGTTGTAGATTTGCTGGTGTGCTTGGGAGCATTGTCCTGTTGCATGACCCAACGTCAGCCAAGCTTTAGCTGTTGGACAGATGGCCTCACATTTGACTCTAGAATACTTTGGTATACAGAGGAGTTACTGGTTGACTCAATGACTGCAAGGTGCCCAGGTTCTGTGGTTGTCAGACAAGTCCAAATCATCACCCCTCCACCACCGTGCTTGACGGTTGGTATGAGATGTTTGTGCTGATATGCTGTGTTTGGTTTTTGACAAATGTGGCACTGTGCATTATGGCCAAACATCTCCACTTTGGTCTCATCTGTCCAAAGGACAGTGTTCCAGAAGTCTTGTGATTTGTTCAGATGCAATTTTCCAAACCTAAGCCGTGCTGCCATGTTCTTTTTAGAGAGAAGAGGCTTTCTCCTGGCAACCCTTCCAAACCAACCACACTTGTTCAGTCTTTTTCTAATGGTACTGTCATGAACTTTAACATTTAACATGCTAACTGAGACCTATAGAGTCTGAGATGTAACCCTTGACTCTTTGGCATTGTGTTAACACACACCTCACTGCTCGAGACCAGCAAACTCCTAAAACTTCGGCTTTTATAGAGGTAGTCACACTTGCTGATGATCAGTTGGTCAAGGGCATTTGATTAGCAGTACCTAGCTGCCACTTAGCCTCTTCGTACCTATGGAAGCAGTAAGGGTGTACTTAGCTTTTCACACATGGCTTTTCCATTTTGGCTTTCTTTTTGTAAAATAAATGACATGGTGAAATATGTCATATATTGTTGTTCATCTGAGGTTGTATTTACCTACTTTTGAGAACTGCTAAGGACCAGATGATTTTTATTATGTCCTGGTACGTAAGACCAGAGAACTCAAAGAGGGTGTACTTTCACATGACTGTACATCAGTTTTCCAGTAGCTGTTAGTGGTGTGGCTAGTGATTTTTCTTTTTGGCTGCTGAAATGTTTTCCTTTGTGATTACTAGGGGAAAACTACCTGTTGATACTCCCAAGAGCCACATGACTGTGCTAGCCAGAGTTCTATTTCTGTGTTCTCTCCTGTTCTCCCATTCATTTCCTATCATCTTTTCAAAGAGCTTCAGAACTGAAGGTCAGATTTACAATTTCGCTGACAACCCAACTCTTTTGAGTTAAGCAAGCATTTTGTTTTCAAGAAAATCTCCAAGCCCTGAAAATGAAATGAAAGCAGGAGGAAAGCTGTTGTAAGGCTCCAGGTAGGTGATGCAGTATGTCAGCTCTACAACTCTTGGCATTGCTATTTAAATTTACCCTCCTGATAAGAACTTGGAGGTGGATACCCAGTAAGGCCTTAACATCAGCAGCTAACATTCATTTTGGTGGGGAAGACAGTGGCTTGGAAATCAGCCTGGAATGAGGTAGCTGAATGAATATATATATATATATATATATATATATATATATATATACATACATACATACATATATATATATATATATATATATATATATATATATATATATACATATATTCCAGATTTCTCACTGTCCCTGCTTTGGTGGCTTCCTCCAGATCCTCTCTCTTTCTTTATCTGAGACTATAATGAGGGTGTAAAACCACTCTACCTTCTTAGACAGATCTCCATTTTGGGGAGCGAAGATCCCAATCCTTTTTACGCTCCCTCTTTCTACCCCCTTCCAATTGTTTCATCAGCTGCCTGCCTTGTCAGCTCACACCTGACAAGTGACAAGTCTTGGGCTCCCGCTGACTAGATAATCAAAGTCTTGTCAGAGCTGTCAATACCCTGCAGATAGAAGAGGACAAAGAGAGGAAAGGTTTCTACAGAAACCACCATCATAAAAAAGGGAGAGAGGTGAAAGAAAGATACTGTCAGTTCCTTTAACTGAAATCAACGATTTGTTGCAAAACATTATTAATGCTTAAGCTTTTTCTTTTTTTAATGAAGATTTGGAGAAACATAGGCAATCACACAAGGGACTCTTCAAGGTTCTGTCCCAAGCTGTTGCTTTTAATTTGTAGGAAAGGGGAAAATAAAACATGGCTTTCCCACTTGCTTAACTTTCTTGGAAAACTTATGAGAACATTGCTCTTTCAAAAGTAGGGTTAATTCCTGCTCTGTTATTTACCATACTTTATGCCTAGGCTGCTAATATTTGAAAATTGCTTAATTCTTTCTGCCTCTCATTCTCACTTTTTCCAACTTTCCTCCCCCCCCCCCACCCCCATTTTGGAACATCGTGTTTGAATGTCACCTACCTTGAAACTTCACAGCCAAACCAGCTACACATCAACCCAGCCAGAGCAGGATTAACTTGGCAGGCTGGCAGAATATTTTGATGCTCTCTTGCCTTCTTTGCAGCAGTGGAGTAGCTGGACAACAAGGGGCTGAAATGTGAGGTTTGCTTCCAGAAAAAGGGAGAGAGTTGGATATGAAACATCCAGGGATCCATATCCTATACAAGGAATACATTTCCCTTTCTCTCTTTTCATATTAACAGTGGTTAGCCAGGGCAAAGACAGAAAAGGGGGTTCTAAGGACATGCAGGAGAGTAAGAGTGAATTGACAACACAATACATTTGCCATCAAATGATGCTGTGGGGCAAAAAGTCCTGACAAGTCAGGCTTCTCATCGTAACAGCAAGAAAACAAATGGAAGAGTCTTCTCTTTACTTCCTTCCCAATTAAATGAGAAATGATAACACCGAAGATCTCAGGACTTACAGCACGGTGGTATAAGATACCAAGCTACCACCAAAATAAGAACGATAATAACTCTAGACTGGATTTCACAGCTTTGGATGTATTGAGCTTCAAGTAGTTGACTAGACCTCACCAACTACTTATTTCTGACTTCTGTTTTAATTTTGATAGGTTGCATGTTGCATTGGTAGGCCTGTTAGGCATGTCATATTTAGGCTGAACGAATCCAGACAACCACAAGACATCTGCAAAGAGAGTTTTCTATGTTTCCTTGCTATTCTTTAGTACTCATCACGATCCAGATGTTTCTGGTCACCCCACCAGATCTGACACGATGGGCGTGGTCCAGGCCCTTCCTATCAAGCAGGGCTACCAAGCACAGCCCTGGAGACATGCCAACTCTGAGACAGCACCTGCCCTGTGGAACAGCATTCACCTGCCACCTCCCTGCCCAAAACCCAGATGGTCTTGACCCTGTTACCTTCTGTAAGCATTGAAGACCTGGTTATTCCCTCAAGCATGGGGGTCAGGTAGTTAAAAGCGCTGCTCATTATTTGTCTCTACTGATCTGTAAAATGCAAGGGATTTATTTGGGCCTCTAGCACATCGTATAATGACTGGGGTTGTCACTGTTCTGGTTCGTTTCGATTGTTGTTGGTCTTGGTTTTATTTACTGTTAACCCACTGCAGTGAGCTGGGCATTAATGTAAATGGTTTGAATGAATAAATGTATAAGCAGCCCAGATATGGTAGTCCTAAGGCCTATGCAACATTAAAATAAATCAACAACAGGAAGTCATTCTTCCCAGTTACAGTATTTAGGTGCTATTGGAGCTGGCTGGTTTTGTTTGAACCTTTTCCAGATGAGGAGATGCAGCATAAAAGAAACCTTCATTTTTGTACCTGGGAAAGGCATTGGACCAAACTTCATGTTGCACAGGAAGCCTGGCTCCCCTTTTGGTTCTTGTTTCTAAGCTGAAGTATAGCACGAGAGCTGAGTCACTTGAGATCTTCCTTGTAGCTGTGAGGTTGCTGTTGTACGGAGGTGCTGGTAACTGTGCATAAAGTCCTCTCCATATAATCATGATCAAATAATAACATTATAAAAATGGACTGCCGAAAGTCCTGCTCCTTGGGTTCCTCTGGGTAGAAGAGCTGGAGTTGCCCAAGGTAGAACACCATGATAAGTAGCTTCTTCTAAAGCTGATGCTGAGGTCCTAATTCTTCAGGATAAACATTTTTAGACTTTCCTCAAGTCTTGATGGCAAATGGGAACTTGCATTACCTCCAAATCTCAGGGAATATAGAAAGCAGATGCAGGTTCAAGGAGGAAAAAAAAATCTGTATAAGAAGTCAGTAGCAGAACTTCCTTTGAATATATGCTCATAAAGAGCTTGATCATTTCTAGGAACGCATCAAGATTAGCTCAACCTATAGCTGAGCTTGGGTAGGGGCTTTGCCAACTGTCCTAGCAAATCCTATTAGGACCTTGTTTCTGGTAATTGACACAGCCTGACCTTATATTGGCTCATTCCTGTACTGTTCCCTGCACAGATAAAATTTGCAGTTTCCATTCAGCTAAATACAAACAAATCTGGTATGGTTTATGCCCCACTCCACAAAAATCCTCTTTGGATGCTTTCAAAATGTCACTGTCAAATTTTTCCCTGGATGTGTGTGTGTGTGTGTGTGTATTTTTTTCCCTGAAGGAGAATCAAAGAACAGGGAATTTGTCACTGTGTTTGACATGCAACAATGAGAAGATCATTAAGGTAAAAAGAGAGAACTTAATCTATATGATACTAGAATACTGTTATAGTGTGCTTGTGGGACTACACACATGTGGGCACATGGACACACACACACACACACCCCTTGTCAATTCAGTTAGATGTATAATTACTTGGAAGTTGTACTGAGACATTTCTCTTTCCACCCAGATGTTTTAGTGAATGTATTTCTACATCTGTGTTTTTAGGTAAGTGAAACCTTGTCTATTTACAAACTAGCCAATGTTAAGTACACACCATTTATTTTGTTTACCCAGAAAAGGACCTCTCATTTTTGTTTGTGTATGTATGTGTACACAGACACTAATATATGATTCAGTTTAATAACTATGCCCCAACTATGAATTAATTCAAATCTTGTACTTTCATTAAAAATGATCTCTATCTATTTTATGTTGATCATTAAGAACGAATATTTCACACAAGAGATTTGTCATATTAAAGAGGATAAAAACCACTTAGATCAATTAAATGTATTAAATGTAATCTTAACATAGATTATAAAAATAGTTTATATTCTATATTTAGGGAAATATTAAAAGCTGATTTTGTGTGGAAAAGAAAAAGCCTTGATCCAAATTCATATTCAAAGAATATTACAGTGTGGGGAAAAGTCGTGTTAACTGATGAGAAACTCCACTTACTCCAAAGCATAGTAAAAATAAAGGTAAAAGCCGTTAAATAATTAAGAAGGGTTAAAGATATTGTTCTTCTGGGGACTTTTATTCTCGTACAACAAGAACCCTGAAGGGATAGCACAGTTCTCTAGAACTAATGGAAGTATGACACTATCAGTGAAGTGAATGAGAAGAGAGTTTGAAACTCCAGAAACATCTGCTTCAAATGTGTGCCCAAGACCTTATCCAAAGGAATCATTTTAAGTTTGCAAACTAAAGAAATCAAACTATGTCTGGGGACACTTGAGAGGGTGTACCTAGATTCATGCACTGGTAATTTCATGACTAGAGAACTGTTTGTGACATTGCTCTTCAGGTTACATTAGTGTTTCTCAAGCTTGGCAACTTTAAGATGCATGGACTTCAACTCCCAGAATTCACCAGCTGCCTGGGAGTTGAAGTCCATGCATCCTAAAGTTGCCAAGCTTGAGAAACACTGGGTTAGATATATACATTATCCCTACAATAAAACATCTGCACTGGTCAGATGGTTTGTATTAATATATGCCTTGTGATCAGGTTGGAACCTGGGACCAGGTTATCTGAAGAGCTTCCATTACTGTGGCCTTCTAAATACTGGTGACCTTTGGTGAAATCCTGTTCTGTGTGTTGTGGTTTGTAAGTTGCTATTTGGTAGCAACATGTCTTATCTGTTGTGGGGACACATATTGCATAAGCCTTTCTCTTCAGGCCCCAACACTATTATCTTGGAAATCCTGTTTTTGAGTCAGCCTTCCTGAGTCAGTAATTCCTAACTGGTCTTTTTCACAAGGGCTGTTTATTAGACAGCTGGACGGATGGACAGACAGACAGATGGACAGATGGACAGATGGACGGACAGACAGATGGACAGACAGACAGATGGATGTTTACCTTACTTTACTTTATTACAAAGACCAGTACAATTGAAAATGCACAAACATATCTAATTAAAAAATTCTTAGATATAATAATAGCAAATAAAATCTATATCATAATTATAGTTTGGCAGCCTAGCTATCATTTATACATGAAGTCAAGCAGCCTATACTGTAGTATATTATTACTCCTAAAATTATGACATCCTAAAGTTACTATTCGTTAACTACTCAGTTTACAACAGAATGATAATATCTAAAATTGAAATGTGTTGGTTATGTAAAAATGTTTACAATAAGTTATTCATCAGATTCTGATGGAACTTTAGTGCTGCTGCACAGAATCTAGCTACCTGCTCTGTGACTAATCCGTTCGTCTTTAAGCAGAAACTGTAGATAGTCAGTGTCAGAGTGGCCTGGATACCTATTAATCATCGGATAAATAAATTTTGTTTGAATGTGTATAGAATGAGCATCGAAGAAGAAAGTGTCCAGTGGTTTCTGCCTCTCGAGAATCACAGGGACAGAGCCATTCAGCCAATGGTATCTTTTTATATTTGCCATCCAAAACAGCTGAGGGAAGCACATGGCATCGTGAAAGCGAGAAAGCTTTCCGATGATTCGCTGACTCTAACTGGCTAAGATGTCTGACAGGATTAACAGTGTATCTGGTATAATCTGGAGACAAGGACCATGGGACTTTTGCTAAGTCCCCTTGCCTCTCTGTGTCCTCTATCCTCTGTCTCAGATTTTGTTTAGCCTGGTCATAGTCCAATTCAAGTATTGAGGAGGGAGAAAAGCCTAGTTTTGCAAGGCTGGGCTCAAGAGCCTTGATCCACGAAGAGGAAAATTTATCTTGGAGGATTAATGGTGCAAGGCCTTGAGGAAAAAAATTTAGCTTTAGCCAGAGGTTTAAGGAAGCTATACAGATTCTTCTTCTCCCCCCACCCCCATTTATTATGAATTTTATTATATACATATGCACCAAATAGAAAGAAACAAGAATTAGTACAATTACAATTATTGCAATTCCAATTACATTACCATTTACAATATACTAAAAAAAAAGAAAAATAAAAAGGAGAGAAAGAAAGAGAAAGAGAGAAAGAGAAAAGAAAAAAAGAAAAAAGAAAAAAGAGAAAGAAAAAGGAAAAGGAAAAGGAAAAGGAAAAGGAAAAGGAAAAGGAAAAGGAAAAGGAAAAGGAAACTGGTTTCTGACTCTCACAGTTATAGATATCTAATCATTTACCTTTGAAAATCTCTTTTCTATATTTTTCCCTTTATCTTACTATTATTTCTATTTATCTCATTTGTTAGTATATAAATCCCATTATCATCTCTTCACTTTTTTCAGGTGTATATAGGTAGTCTAATATTGGTTGCCATGTTTCTTTAAATCTCATAGTATTCTTATCTTTTATTAAAATTGTTAATTTCACCATCTGTGCTAGTTCCAGAACTTTCATCATCCACTCCTTTATCGTTGGTATATTTTCCTTTTTCCAGTACTGTGCATATATAATCCTAGCCATTGTAATCATATATAATAATAAGTTACCATATTTTTCCTCCAATTCTTTTCCCATTATACCTAATAAAAATAGTTCTGGGTTTTTTTTTCAAATTCTACCTTAAGAACTCTTTGAATCATCTCATGTATTTGTATCCAGAACTTTTTTGCTTTCTTGCAGGTCCACCATAGATGATAAAATGTTCCTTCTTTTTGTAAGCATTTCCAACATATATTAGATACATTTTTATACATTTTGGCTAATTTTTGTGGCGTTAAATACCATCTGTACATCATTTTGTCAAAATTTTCCTTTAAATTGTAACACAGTGTAAATTTTAATCCCTTAGTCCACATTTTTTCCCATTTCTCTAATAAAATATTGTATCCAAGGAAGCTATACAGATTCTTGATTCAACTTTTGTCAACCCAGTCTCCAGATGTAGGTGTGCGTTTGAAACACAACAAGGCATCTGGAGAATTGCTCTAATAAATTTGGATTGTACTCTTTCCAGAGATGTAAAACAGGAAACTGGGGGTCCGAGCTGGGTCCCATAAAGAAGCAGTGCTAGCAACCTGGTTGAAAAAGCTTAATTGTGGCAGGAACATAGTGTCCTCCCTGTGAATGGAAAAATGTGAGAATGGCCTTAGCTGATCTTTGACCAGAAGCAGCTGCATATTCACAATGCACTTTCCTTGAGCCAGTGGCACGTATGACCACACCTAGATACTTAAAGGTGGTCACTTGTTCTATATTGTGACCATTAAGATACCATGAGCGAAGTCTTGTCCTTTTAGCAAAGGCCATAACCTTGGTTTTCTGGTAATTTATTTCCGATTTATCATTATTACAGTATTGAACCAAGGCTCGCAAGGTGTCCTAGAGAGTATTACTGCATCATCTGCATAGAGCAGCAGGGTGATGCTGCGATCTCCTATTTTTTAGGGGGTAATGATATGGTTTATTTATCCATTTTATCATATCATTGATGTAAAAATTAAAAAGTGGGGGGCCAGAATGCACCCTTGTTTTACCCCCTTTTGAACTTGGACTGGCATCAAGAGAGACGCTTGCTTGTTACACCTAACCTTGAGGGTCGTATTGGCATGTAAGGCACGTAATAAGTGGAGAAGCCTATGGTCAATTGAAGCAGCTTCCAGCTTCTCCCATAGCTTGGTCCTGGTAACAGAGTCAAAAGCTGCCTTAAGATCTATGAAGCCTGCATATAATGATACTGATCTATTTGTCACATATTTTTCAATCAGATGCTGCAGGACCAAACACTGATCAATGGTGCCTCTCCCTTCTCTAAACTCAGCTTGTCCTTCTGCTATCAAGTTCTCACAGTCTAGCCAGTCCTTGAGTTTGTCTTGTAGGTGTTTAGCATGAAGTTTGCTAATTACAGACTTAACTAATACCTCCCTCACACGACTCTCTAAAGATAAAAGAGCAAATTACGCTGGTCTCTGCCTTGCCAAGATGGCAAATAGGCTTAACCTTTTTATATCTAATGGATCATTGGCAGGAGACTATCCCGGTGAGTTTACATTTATGGCAGGAGTCAAAACTAGCGCCATTGATTATATCCTAACCTCTGTGGATCTAACACTGTGTAACGATCTGCCACCCACTGCCCCCAAGTCCAGTAACTTTCCTTGCAACCAGTATTGATTCAAAAGAAAGTTCATTTATTGAGAACAAGTGTACAGTTCCAAAGCATTGGTAAGACTAAGCCTGTGCGTGCCAAAAGTTGTTTTTTTACTCTTTTCCCTCCTTCACCCCCCTTGCCTCCTTAGTCTCCTGGTTCTCCCGCTGGTATGGCCTTGAGCATTCCAGTGCCTGTGATAAGGAGCCATCTGCCTCTAACGGTGGTCCATCCATTCCCCCCCCCCCACCTTTTACAATGGTAGAATCACAGCAGGTAAAAAGCAAATAACAAACAACCCAACACTAAAATCTACTATTAAATCTTGCGAGGATTCTGACACACCGCATATAGAACATTTTGAAGTTTTACTGCTTCTAGAAAGGGACCATCTACCACTCTGCGTATATTTGTAGTTTTTTACTAGGCAGGTGCTCCCTGAGGACTGCTTTCCTCCTGCTATTTCCCCAGTAGGTTCAACAAGATGTCTGGTCACACGGACCAGCAACTTGACCAGAAGGTAAGGAGAGCTTTAGCAGAGAATAATTTCCAAACAGTTCAATTGGCCTTTATATCAGCCAACTCCTCTCAAAATCTGTTAGAATTATATAAAAGCCTAGTACAAAAGCTACAACTGCTATTGGCTTGTGATGCTGATTTCTCAGTTAGGAGGCCATGGTTTACTTCCTGATTTCTCACTTTGGAGCCATGGTTTAAGGATTGCGGGGAAGCCAAGAAAGCCCTTAGCTCAGCATATAAGGCGTACAAAACTGAGCCTGGAAATAACAATATAATGACTCTTAAACACCTTCTTATACTCAAAAAACAATACAAGCAATTAGTGGCGTTTAAGGAAAAACAAGACACAGGATCCACTTGGGAACGGCTTATTGAGGCTGCAAAGAAAAAGGACTCCTCTCTATTTTGGCGCTTAATCTGCTAGAACTCATACCCCATTAGACTCCCACGGACCATCTAGAGCTTAGGAGCTTCCGGAGGATGTTTGACAGTCCCTCCAGCAAGATAAAAATGCAAACAACGGAGGATTTACCTGAGTGGCCCCCAGTCTCAGCGCTTTAAATTTCTCATTGTACAACTTAGGACGGGGAAGGCCCCATGAGCTGACTTTATTCCTGCAGAATTGCTGAAGAACAATAATGAGTGGTGGATCCCAGTCCTGGCATTGTTATTAACTTACATCGTTAGCCCTTTGAGGCCTGGCGTTGCTGCCTTGAACCATCGGCCTCCTGGACTTTTTCCTTTATTTTTTGTAATTGTGTATATAGGCTTTCAATTATATATTTATTTATTGTTTTTAATGAGTTGTGAACTGCCCAGAGTCCCCCACTGGGAGGAGAAGGGCGGGGACAAATTAAATAAATAAATAAATACATACATCCTGGAGGACTGGGGGCTGGTGCTTGTTGCCCCAATATTTGGTAGGTGATCCTCCCAACCGAGGGCCCCAACATCTCTAAACAGAGATGACCCTGCAAAATATAGACAGACGGATGGATGGACGGACAGACAGATGGACGGACAGACGGATGGAAATACAGACAGACGGACAGACGAATGGATGGACGGACAGATGGACAGGCGGACGGACAAACATATGGACGGACAGACGGACAGACGGACGGACAGACAGATGGACAGGCGGACATATGGATGGACGGACGGACAGACGGACGGACGGACAGATGGACAGACGGACGGACAGACGGACAGAGTGACAGGCCACTAGAGGGATAGACTGCTGGAGAGACAGATGGACAGCTATTATGAGAAACCTCACCTTTTTTTGATGGGGCAGAGGAGAGGCGCTGAGGGTTATTAGTGTTATAAGCCATAATCAGAACTGCCTTTGACCTTGTGATGTGGCATTGTGGAAGACCACAATGAAGAGTGAAGTGACATACTTTTTAACTTCTTCATATTAAGAAGGGTATGGAAATTTAGAGTTCACATAATAATGTTTAGCTGACTTTTTTTTCACTCTTGCTTGGGAATAAAGAGAAGGGAACAGTCTTCACACAGTTGTGGGATGATCCTCCAGGTTATCTGTACAGTTCCCAGACATTGCCTTCCATGTGAGGTCACATGCTGCACATCCTGCGATCTTGGCACCATGGAAACAAGGTCATGAGGTTTCAGTGCGAGATCAGGATGAAGGACCTTGGCATTGCCTCAACACAGAGCTAGAGCTGGGTGCTATGTGACTTGGCCATCTTGGGGTCTCTCTGCTGTTGTTCCACTGGAGCCCCCAACAGTTGAAGGGAGATTGGGCGTCATCTTGCCTGGTATGATATGCTTTTATATGTTATATGCTTTTATGTTTCAGTTTTGTTTTGCTTAAACATTTTTGCTTAACATTTGTTTAATTTAATGAGCAGTGAAGAAATGAAATTCCTGAAATCCAAAACCATCCATGAAATCCATAACCCTTCTTCTGAGCCATTTCCCAAGCATTTGCAGCCCTATTATTTGAGATTTTTGCTGTGAGAAGCAGTGTACAAACATTTTTAATAAGAAAAAAATGACATCATAAATTACACTATGTTTAGTGTATTACTATGACTGCACCATATTGAAATGACTTTATCCTCTACTGCCTTTGCTGGTAAGGATAGAAACAAAGGGTAGTAAATCAGACTTCGGTTGGTTCCTTCAACACCATCTGCAGAAGATGAAAATGTAACAATTCCCCCAAGGTGAGCCTGAATCCAAATGATCACTTGAGCCATACCCATTCAATTTTCTTGGCAACAGTTTGGAAATGGTTGATTCCTGACCTTTTCCATGACTGCAGAGTAAGTAATCCTAAAATATTGGAAAGCAGACCATGCAAAGATCTATACATAAGAAAAAGGACATGCAAAAATATGTCTAGGTGGGGGAAATCAGTGCAATTGTGAGTATATTTAGAAATAAATGTATATTTGGGAAAATTGGCTTGGAAATGCCTGTGATAGATGTAAGTGATAAAAAAATGGAATTGAACTAATTTAAAATTGGAAAAATAAATGAAATCGAACTAGACAGATCTATCTGTTCATACCAGGAAATAGAGGGCTTGAAAGGACATGAAGAGAAAAGGGGAGTTTTGAACTCTTAACAGGAATAAAGGAATGAATGCAAACCACTGTCTAAAAAGATTCCTCATCAGAAAATTAAGAGAGAGATGACAATTTTGCAAGAAATTGATATTCTGGAGCAGCTACAAGGTCAATTTTTACATTTTTTTGAGAAGTAAATGGAAAGCTATTAAGTATAATAGAACGATGCTGAAGAACAGGTAAACAGGACAAGATAATATAGTTACATTTTCCATGTAATGGGTAGCTTGATCTAGCTCTACTTCTTCTGTATTTCTATGCAACTGGTTTCATCACGCCCCATTATCTTTTGATCCTGGCTTAAAAACTGTAGCCTCTGGATTTTTGGTTGGATATCTTTAAGTCGTTTCCCCCCCCGCCCCCCGAACATTTTCCTCTTTTGACTCCTGCTGCTGTGTCCTTCCCAAGCACTTTGCATAAGGTAAGAGAAGACTGTGATAGAATAGTGAGATTATTTATTTGTTTTTAAAGGCAAGATTTTAATTGGAAACATACAGGCGAATTCCAATAACACGGTACCTCACTCATCAACCTGCACCTTACATTTTATCGCTCTTAATGATTTTTAATATGTGTGCAGCTTTTGGGCAGAGAAGGGGGGAACAACAGAAAAATATAGAGCAGTCTCCAGGCTTTTAATTTGAAAAGGGGGCCTTTTAGAGGGTACACATATTGCATCAATGCAGTTTAATGCTGACATACAGTCGCTCTGAAAGAGACCTCTACAAAGATTCCCAGCATTTCAGGGAGCTCTGCTGGTAAATCAGGAGGTGACAGTTTCAGAATCAATACTGAACTATTGTCCCAATATTGTGTTAGGAGTTGACTCAACTATGTTACTGAAGAAGCCAGCCTGGGATACTTGCATCTATAAATTTCAAGTCAATTTTATCTGAGGCTTAACTCATCTCACAGTGCAAAAGTAAGAAGATGTAAACCATGTAGGCTGGGTCTAAATTTGAGATTGGATAATTACAACCCCTATCAAAAGCTCCCCTATCCTATAACTTGTACATGTCACAAAAAATGGCCCAGGCATGTACCTGCAGTCGATAAATTGCATGGAGTAGAAAATCTGTAAATATAGTTCGTGATTGGGTACTGCATAGATACTGCAAACATAGAATGGCTGATGGTAGTTATGCTACAACTTCATTCCTGAAAGCAGGGTACTTCTGGGCCCTGCCTCCCCAAAATTACTTTTCGCTGAATATGGCAAAAGGTTGTTCTGAGAAAAATCACAACCCTGGAACACACATACAGGTTGTCATCAAAACAAAAGAAGATGGAAGACATCAATAATAGCTCCAGAATTACCCTCAAAACCTTGGCCAGATCAGAGCTGAGCTACATGATTCACAGAACAAAATGTGCTCTTCATTCCTGAAGCTTAAATGTTCTTGTCTATTAAAACAAAATATTTATGTTTTATGGAAATGGAAGCAAGACAGACAGCAAAGCTCAGATCCTTCCTATCAACATTCTTGCTGTTTGTGCAAACTCTTATCTCAGTATGCCTGAAAAGCAAACATGGGGAACTCCTACTGCATATACAATGAATGCTTAACAAAGAAATGATCTCCCCACACAGGCCATAATGCCAAGCTGAAAACAGTATTTTAATTGAATTGTTGCTCCCTATACTGCAATGCTAGAAACAAGTGGGCCATGGACATTGATGGGGGAGACCCATCTATGAAGTTCAGTGCCTGATTTCGAGCCAATCACTATTGCTTGGCATAATCTCAGATTTATTTTTTTTTAATGGAAAGAGATAATTTTTAAATTCATTTCTCTTGAGTCCTTTCATTCTTTGAGGGAGCTTATGGTGCATCCAAAATCACCCCCCATTTCTCTTTTTATTTGCATTAGAACCCCAGGAATTAGGCTATGTTCAGAATTACCAATTGACCTGGGATTAACCAGATTGAAACCCAGCTCTCCTGAACCTGTAAAGGCTGGACTTCATTGACCAACTCAAGCTCCTTGGAGGAATCAAAATGAAATAAAATAATAATTGGGAGAACAATCTACTGAAGAGTGAGTTCCTTTCTACTTTGAGTCAAAATGGCTTTCCTGGAGAAGTGGCTTTGTAGCCAGAAATCTATTTACCCTGTCATAGCTGGTTATGCAACCCACTAATCAAGAGCTGACTTGGTAATATCCTGACACAGAGTACTCTGCATCTGTTCTCCATCCTGCTGTCTTAAGTCGGATTGTTGCCAAAGTCGGGGTGTGGGGAATGTTTTGTTGGAGACAAAAGATGCTGCATTCAGGACAAAACAGGAGAAGCTCTTTGTTGCCCAGAAAAAAATAGTTGGATCACAGATATTAATAGGCTGTTTTATAAATTATAAATATCCAGGATAAAGAAGTCTCATAGAAACTTAAGCATCAGACGAATACTATGTAAATCTATCACAAACCAGGGACATATTTTAGGTGGCTAAGACACCATTGTCTAAGTGACTCAGCTGTAATCCTTGTATTTAGAGGATTGGAAATTTGTGGCTGACAGAAAGCAATAATTTTATGATTATAAACTGATATTCATTTATTCATTTGACTTCTAGATAGACTGCTGCAATGGATTATACTTGGGGCTGGCTTTTATGGCTGATTAATAATGTATAACAATTTAATAACATATTCTTTGATTCAGAATTATTATTATTACTATTACTATTATTATTATTAATGACCTCACTGATCCATCCAGAGTGCATTCAAGGCCGCTACCACATTGCTGACCGTGGTGTGCCCAACTTCAACTCCAATCTTTCCACATCAAGGGAGTCCATGTTGTTCCTTCATAGCTTTCACCATTTAGAAGTCTCTCCTAATGCTTAGCTGAAAACTGCTTCCCTGCAATTTCCCTCCATTGGGTGAAAATAAATACATAGCAGTCAAGCTCTTAATTCATTGTTAACTTTTTTTTAAAAGCAAGAATTGTAGGCATTTATCTAAAGTTTTGCCCATCACTCAACTACGGATGCCCGATATGACAGCAGACACAATACCCTAAACTTTAAGACTGGTTTGTGAATACCGTCCCTAGCGTCTGCTATTGATCTCTTGCTATTTTAATGCATTTTTACTGACCGACATGTCCTGTGGTAAAGAATATTGCCTAAATTAGTTATCTGATTGGTTCTTTTGATTAATGATGGGACCGTGCTTCATTACACATGACAACATGCTCAGAATAATCACTGTGGCCATAGAGGCTTGGGAATGGCATTTTTTTAATGCCATCATTTTTAAAGTTCATTTATAAAATTATTTAATGTATACATCCTAAGTTGTAATTTATTTACATGACACTTTTTTCGATGGGAACTGTTGTAGTGTGTCACAAATGGCTAAGAAAACAAGGTAAACTAGATGTACAGATCAATGTTTCCTGGCTCAAGGGGGGGAAAAACATAATCAAGATTCAAGAGCTGACCTTGTCCAAAGTCTTAACTTGTCACACAACAAACAGTGAGGTGCCCAGCAAATCATTAAGATCAGCAAGGATATGGTCAAAGGAAGAAAAAAAATCCATTTTTGCCTGTGGTTTTGCTGAACGCCCAAGTGTTTCCATGTACAAAGGGAGAGGCCAACCCTATTATCCAAACTTGCTGCAAGATTAAAACATTGTGTTTTGCATAATACTGCCTTTTGGCCAAGCAAGATTCACATGTCATGACCCTCTGGGCCAAATCCTCACCTGAGGAAGAGAAGCAAGGCAGCCAGAACTTCACCCTAGGACAATTCTGTCCCTTCCGTTATGTGCTTCTGAAGGTCAATAGAGCTATATGACCTGCAAACCAGTATTGCTGGGTTGAGAGTCAAAGAATGGAGAGATTGGCGGAATGCCAAATTTCTTGGAAGCACATCATGGGCGTGACATGGGAATCAGAAATTCCTGCTCCGCACCCAGATTAAGGATAGTCAGCACTTGCAGGGATTAGGTGAAACTTTCTTGTCTTCTGATCCTTGAACCTAAATCTTGGAATTACTTCTGGGATAACTTGATCTCCACAACTGCCTAGACCATTCCTTGCTATTCACTCTCTGAACTTAACACTTGGACATTGTCCATGCAGTACAGCCATACTTTTCAGCTACATATTTTTTGCCAATTCTTGGATAATTCAGTTCCAGACCTATGCTTTCTCTTGAAAATCTGCTGCCAGACACTACATTGGTTGTGACTGAGATGCTCCCAAATCTGTCCCAGTTCCTTGGAATCTCCTTCTGTCTTCCAGAGTAATGAGTAAATGAGTGATCTACCATCCCATTGCTGTGGCAGCAGAAATATCACTCCAAATATAGGAAGTCCCAGATGTACTCACATAATATCAGGCTGGTTTGAACACTGCCTAAGAGTTAAGAGTTACAGGCTGAGAGCTAAGGACTCAGTTTCCTTCTCCAAAATGAGTGAGTTATTTCTTTCCATTTCCACAATCTTTTCTCCACAAACCGCACAAAGTCTGGAGCTCCATGTGCTCTCAGCATTAGCCTCTGCAGGTCCTTGTAATATCAAGCCATTTCCTGGATACGGGTGCCAAATACCAAGCAGAGATGGCACGACTAACATATTTTTGAAATATTTCAGTCCTTCCCCATGCAATTTGTCTCAACATGCCTTTTCTTTCCCCACCTTCTGCTGAATGGACATTAAGATTTCTGATTACTTTTTAGTTGGTCATTCTCAGATTGATCCTTTTGAATTTATATGAACAAACATGTCATATTACGCTGCATCAACGAACAATTCAAAATGTTAAACGGCAGTTCAACGTCTAATGTTTTGAAGAACATTTAGATGGTGTTGGGCTCAGAATAAATGACAGCTTTCATTTTTTCTTCTTCAAAATTCTCTGCCAGCATGTTTGCATGATGTCGACAGATATCGTAGTGTTTGCCAACGAAATAATGTGAAAGATTGGATGAGTGCCATAAAATAATTTCCTTTCCATTGAAAGTGGGGAAAAAAGAATTTCTAGAAAGTGCACATAGAAACTTATACTAATTTCCAAGGACATTTGGCTAGGCATTTTTCCATCCATCTTACTACTAAAAAAAGAGAGCCAGTGTGGTCTAGTGGTGAAGGCACCAGGCTAGAAACCAGGAGATGGTGAGTTCTAGTCCCGCCTTGGGCATGAAAGCCAGCTAGGTGACTTTGGGCCAGTCCCTCTCTCTCAGCCCAACCCACCTCACAGGGTTGCTGTGGGGAAAATAGGAGGAGGAAGATTAGGTATGTTCACCACCTTGAGTTATTTATAAAACTAATAAAAATGGGATAAAAATAAATCTAAAAAAAAAGAGAAAAAACTATTATTTCTTTCTATCCTTGTTAGCATTGTTATTAGCCTTAATAATAATTATAAAAGAAGATTTTTTTTCATTTCCTGGGTAGCAGTTTGCCCTTACATGTCCAACAGTGATGATCTTTTATGACAAAATGTTATAGGCTGAATCTAGAGAGGCTCTACTTCATATAGAAGGCATATTTCACCCATGAAAGACTATTTTTCACCTCTTGTTAAATTATATGGAACAGTTAGGAAATCTTTGTTTTCCATCTAAATAAAAAAAAGATAAAATTATTACCATCAGATACATGGTAATAATAGAATAGGGGAGGGCAAATCAACTGAACTTAACCCAATCAAAATGTTGGCTATAGTTAGGGGGAAGGTAGATTAAGGAATACAATTTCAAATTGTGTTGGATGTGTAGCCTTACCGTAGATACATAGTTTGAATGTACTTTTGGATTCTGCCCCAGATCAGGATTCCAGATTTCAGGAGTAGCCATTAATCTGTTTTTGACAGCTCAAGTAATTGAACCACAGTAAGATCCCATCTTTGAAGGGACTACACAGTTGCTTTTCTATTGCTGCCCCTCTCCTTTGGAACAGTGCCCTACCTGAGTCTGGATCAATACCCATCTTGTTGGCATTTAGAAAAAAATCCAGAATTGTCTATTTCAGGAAGTCTTCAAAGATAGGACTTGAAGGCTACCTTCCTTCCTAGATCTTACTGGATGAGGAGAGACTGCCAAGAGAAGGGAGTCCTAACATTATCCAGGTCTTGAGACATGGGGTCTTAAAGATGACAACCAGCACCTTGAATTGTACCCAGAAGGCATCTGGCAGCTAGGTAGTTCTCATAGTAGTGGTGTTATCTGAGAAGCATCCCAACATACTCAGGTATGTTGAGTTTGGACTATGCTATTTCATGTGGGACTCTCTTCGGAAATTGTTTAGCAGAAGGGGTTCAAAATGATAAGGCTTTTTACCAGGCTAGAAATAATGAGGATATGATTCCCTTCTCAGGACAACATTGATTTCTGGTCCTATTCCTAGCATAATAGGCTGGCTATGACCTATACATTCCTGTATGATTTGGAACTATGCTAAGGATCTTGTTCTCTCGTGATTGTGCACGGATTATATCATTCTTAGAGGAGGACCTTCTTTTGGTTCCACAATTATAACAGACATAACAAGATATGGTTTTCTACTTCCTTTTAGGCAAGAGCAGGTTTTCTCAGTGAGGCTCTGATTTCTGGAAGTTTCTGTCAACAAAAATTTTGGGGACAACTGCATAAATTGCTTTGAGTCTATGGAATGAAGCCATGTGTAAACCCAATAGCTAGCTAGTCAACCAAGCTGAGATTAAGCAATGCGGGGACTATCTGCAATAACTTTGCCAGCCACTAGTGGTCCCCAGACCACATATAGAGAATCAATGAATAGACAATACTTGTGTAATACAACAATTGATTTGAACTCAGGGCAGCTCTACATCTGAAGGGAAATGACAGCCTAAGCCCGAGAGATATAGAATAGGTCCTGTCTAAAGTTAGGGCTGATAATATTCCAATGTTTTTTCCCAAAGCCCACATCTTATGGAATAACTTCAGGACAGCACGACTTTTAAGACTGATCCTACAAATGTCTCAAAGGCTGAGTTCCATAGGTTGATTAGGATACTAATCACTCCAGGTCCCAAGAGAGTTCCTGCATAAAAGCAAATTTTTAATAGAAAGCAGAACTGATTTCTTGTTGGGCAGCACACGTAGACTGACCTCCTCCTTATACGAAAGGTTTAAAAGCACAGGAACTTTCTTCCAGCTGGGACATGGCAATTCTAAAGAACTTTTATTGCTGCAAGTTGAACTCAGCTGATTCTGCATTTGAGTGCATGGTGGAAAGTTGCCTTCTGCATATTTTTTTTTTTTTAATGATGGTAGATGAGTCCATTCTGGAGAAGTGTGTTAGATATGTAAGATAATTGGCTTCATATGGATCTTTAATGTGGGCTTGGGAATATATCTGTATAATGCACGTACGATGTTATTTTTTTTAAAAGCCCCTAAGGCAGAGGCATCTGTGTTAATTTATCATTGTGTGTGTTTTTTTCCCCCAAAAATAAAATGGCCTGATTTAAGTGCACTGGGCTATTTACTTCTATTTTTAAAGTCTTGTGTAATGCGATACAGTATATTGAAATGCATACTTATGTCTTCCCATTTCACCAAACAGCTATGCTAAAGCAAATAAAATCAAAGCCGTACATTCCCATTCGGTGCCTTTCGCAAACTGTAAGTGATGGCCGGAAAACGTTGCAGCCGTTTGACGGAGTTCTCCGCTGACAACGGCAGGAGCAACATAAATAAATAAATAAATAAATAAATAAATAAATGAAAATAAAATAAAATTAGAAAACACATCCCTTCTTAAATAAAACGAAATTAAAAAAAAAAGTAAGAGGCTCCCGTTGCTGGAAGGAAATGCTAATTGAAGTTACCTTGCTAATGCTAGCTAGTCACAGGAAGGAAGCATTAAGTTATTATTTTTAATAATGTTTACAAGTATATCCAGCCATTTCTAGCCGGTGAAAAATGTTCGCCTTGGCAAAATGTGGCAGTGCAACTTTTCATTGGTGATGGCGCTCATCGTCAGTCTGATAGTGATCATTAATTTTATTTTTTAACCCAGTCTTCAAATGAAGATGGATGAGTGGAGGAGTTTTAAATGCAAGCTGCTTACATTCAGAAAAATGGCTGCTGGGTTACAAATTGGGGTGCCCAATCTGAGTCCAGTTACTTTGGGGAGGGGGCGGGGGGGAGTGAGAGAAAGGCTGGGGGGGGGGAAGCAACAAACACACATCTGACAAACAATAAACAGACAGTGTCTCAGGTAGCCAAGGATGTAACTGTGCATATGTGAAATTGTAGGTGTCTGTGTGCGTGTGCAAATATTGGGGGGAGGTGGGGGAATGAAACCCACCTAATGTCTTTTCCTCGTGGTTTAACCCCTACAGAGCCTTACAAATACTATTATTTTAATAGCTATTAATAATATTAACCATGCATTTTCACATTCAGTTGTCATGAACACACCTCTCATCGTTTGTGATCAAAATGCCTATCAAAGTGCGAGCAACACAACATTATATTTATTTGACTGTAATGAAAGTTTTTTTTTTTATTTTCATTTTCCAACTAACTCTGGCTGTTTCCATTACTGTACTAGCAGGGCAAGATTGACTCAGAAGGAAATCCAGTGGGATGTAGGAGGTAAGAACGGAGCCTGTGAACGAGTGCACACATTGCTCTAGGCCCCTGTTTGTTTAAACATGGTTTACTGAATATCATTTAAGCATGCTTCCTCATGCTTAATGGACAATGATTTGGCTCTTACTTTATGCTAAGCCAACATGTGGTTTATTTGGTTTTGAGTTAGCATGTTGCATAAACTCTGCTTTTGTTTTGTTTTAGAGTATGTTTTTTTTAAAACAAAGGTTGAGGAATCTATTTTAGCATGTTGCGTGAGCTGTCTTGTACATGCACCTCGAGGGTCTACTTGGCTTACATATTTTGAAAATACATAAAAGGAAGAGAACGGAAGAGGGTAGCATTCCTTTATTCAGCATCTGATGTTGAGAAAGTTGCAAGTTTTAGTATCCCATGTTTCCTGCAGATTCTTTCTATGGGCTGAGATGTCCCATGTCAATACAACTCAATACCTCACAGGAGAAAAATAAAGTCTTCTTTAAATCAAAGTTAAATTCTGTTTACTACATGAGCATCTCAGTGTTGGTTTGGGGCAACCATATGGAAGTACCTTCATTACTTTCTTCAAGGATGTTTGTTTTTTTTCCAACTTGCTATTCTAGCTTAATCATGCTTGGCTTTTCAAAGTCAGCAAAGAATGGCAAGCTGATGCCACTCTGATACACTTCAGTAAATGCTTGTTAAACCTCCCATCCCCAAGAAAGAAGTGGATAATCATGATGACGATGTTTGGTGATTTGCCCTGAAATTTCAACAGCAGGAACCACAAAAGAAGTTCAGGCCGGCCCAGCTCTGTATTTAAAACATTAAAAGTAACCTAAAAAGCCTCACTGATTCTCAGCGGTTTACTCCCAGATAGAGGGAACAGAAAGGAAATTCTGGATTTACCAAGAAGCAATTTGGGAGCTACCTGTAACAGACAGCTTGCAAGTTGCCATGTTCACCTAAGCAAACGTCATTGCTATTTCTCAAGTTTTGCAACTATGAATGAAATAATAAGACAAACTCTCTTGGGCCAACATAAACTCTGGAGATATAATGCCTTATAACTGTATAACGCATCTAGTTCTGTTTTGCCTCTGGATGTAGCTGTTATTATCTCCCACTCTGCTATATTCCTCAATTGGTCTATCGAGACATTCTATTAAAGAATAATAATAAAATTTAAATGTTTGAATAACCTTTGAGATTATTGACAAATTGCTTCCTGAAGAATGCTTGGGAGAATGCTGTAGAACTGGGGATCAATAGGGACTAGTTTCAGATGGCAGCAGCATGAACATGCCAATCCACGCACAGTACCAGGAATGATGGGACGTGTGGTTTGCTTAGCACAATCAAGGTGATTAGATTCTATTCTATTAGGGCACAGTCTCTTTTAAAAAGAGAAAAAGCTTGCATGACCTGAAAGGCTGTTTTGTTTTGTCTTCAAGGTAGGAAAAAAACAAGCAGAGCCTGCTTTCTGAAATTATTTCCAATCCTTTTAGTAGCAGTGACCATAGCAGACATTTGTATTTCTTCTATGTAATAAAGTAATGTGTTGCCTCTGGTCTGGGTGTGTCTCCCTTCCTGTTGTGTCTGCCTGGGTTTGCATCAAGTATGTGCACTGCTTAGAGTTCAGCATTTTTGGACCAGCGTGGATACTGTAGACAGATAGATGATAGATAGATAGATAGATAGATAGATAGATAGATAGATAGATATAAATAGTCTTTGCAATGAACAATGTACACATACACAAGCAGGCATCATCTTGTGCAAATTTGGTGGGGACTAGTAAGCATCATATATCCATGTTCACCACCCAAGGAAGATCAAAAGTGGCTTACATGTATGGACAAGACATTACAAACCACAGAGCACATTCATTTTCATGTCAAATTGCTCCCGGCAGAATAATTTTCCCAGAGCTGATCAACGTATTCAGGCACTAATAGTCAAAGATTCGCCATGGAACGCGTAGCAAAAACTGAAGTATGGGGAAATCTGTGCGATCTGTCAGATATTGCCAAACTATAACTTCCACCATTGCCATCTGAGAGTTGGCCATCTAAAGGTGGATCTGTTCTTCCTACAGCAAGGCTTTCTCAAAGGTCCTGAAGTCACATTTGAACCTAGCTGAATTTGTGAGACACAACAGTCCCTTCAAACGTTACGGTGAAATACTACTCAGTTACTAGGAAAGAATGAATACGCTGAATTCATTGGGAGTTTCTTAGTCCCAATGCAGAATGTTAGGGTGGTTGATTCTTGTGGTGCCCTCCAACTCCATAATTTTAAGATTCTACTTCAAGTATACAAAGGTTGTTTAAGCTATAATTAATTTTAACTCAATTGAAATGACCATCTGTACCTCGCTTTTTCAACTGCAAGTTAGGAATGATAAAGATCTCCAATTTCATTAACTTGTGAGAGAGTATAAAATAAGGCATGTGACTAAGGTTTTATGCAAGAAGAACAAGCAATTATTTGTCTAGAGAAATATCTCAGAATAGAAAATATAAATCATTTGTATTTAATGGCAGACTTCTGTCTCCTACTTTGTCACCTGTATATGCTGAATATATATTTCAAAGGTCAGTTCATGGAACTATCTGAGAAAGTTCTTCTTCATTGTCTGACCTGAATAAAGGCTTCTGTCTTTTTGGTGATCCTAATTTGTTTTTTCTTTTTCCCTGTCCTTCCAGGCATGCTTATTATTTATTGAAAATTGAATAATTCTCTTCCATTGTCCCCAACCTAGTAAGAAAAGAGAGTGAGCAATAAGACCAAAAAAATTTAGGCTCTTTCACTGATCTGTATGTCATTTCTTTTCAATGTTCAAAATTTTCAATTTTGGTGCTGGAATGTCATTCATTATTTCTGACCGGCAAAAGAATCAGAGATGGAAATAGAATGGGCCTTCTGAGTCATGCTTTTGTTTGCATATAACAGAAATGGATGAAATCTCTTCAAGTGGAGGAGCAAAATCTTCATATTCTTGCTTAAATGCATCATAACTGAGAGACCAACATTTGTATTTGTATGACCCTTTAATTATTTATTTTTAAAATAAAAAACACATAGAAAGTGTTTTAGCAAAAAATAAAAATAAAAATCACACATACACACACTTTTCTTGACCCTTTTTAATGTTGGAGTTGGACCTGATTAGTTCTTAGATAGGAGTCTATCAGGAAATTCTTGGGCCTAGACATCACTTCCATAGTGTTGCCCAAAAAACTACATGGACCTGTCTATGAAATCACCAGAAACCAAATTCAGCTTGAAAGCAACTTTAGTTTTAGTGAGTGTATTAGAGATATTATGGTTGTTAGTATTTCAGGAGAGGTCTTCTCTCACCCTTGTGATATTATTTAGAAAGAGAAGTGCTGGTCAGTAGAAGGTCATCTCCTCAGTGACTACAGAACTTTTCTGCTTACTTCTGAATGACATCAGTGGTATTGCGACGTCACAGTGTAAGCTTAGCAGAAGAGGGACAGGGCTTGTGTTGCAATGTTGCTGAGGTCAGTCTGATCCCCTTGCCCCTCCCACAGATGCCACTGTAAGAATTTCCTGCCCTACCCACAAGAAGAGTCTGGTGACTGTGATGTAAGCAGCAATGTTCAGCTGTTGTCCTTTCATCAACCAATCTCCTATTTTGTCTAGTGAAATATTTACTCTAGTTTATTTCCATGTTAGGAAAGAGAGAAAGGTTATGAGGACTGTTCCTATCTTTCCATCTCAATACATTCCAGATATTTTTCTTCATCAAAAGTTCATTGCTTGCTCCACCTGTATTTATAGCTGGTCATCTGTGGAGATACTAGCTTCTCCTCGGGAGGACCCATTTTGGTATATCATAGAGCCTGTGAGAACCCAAACTTCAGGAACTTTTTAAACTTCTCATAGCTGGAGAACCACCAATTCCTTGTAATATTTCGGTTCTCAGCAATAATGATTTAAGACCTAGATATGGGACAGGAGCTGAAAAAGAAGTGATATTAAAAGAGACAGAAAAACAACAGAAGTGATGGCAACATAAAACTGGGTAAAGATCTGTTCTTTCAAGTAAATAACATTTTCTACAGCCTCTACTTCCTGGAGCAACATTTGTGACATAAACGTTGCTACCATAGTAACAAGCATGGAGGGTAAAATGTTCACTGGTAAAAGAACATCCCCCCCCCCCCCTTCATAAAAGAGACCTAGGGTCCTGCCTTCAGCAATCCTAGGGAAGGTATCTCAGAAAAAAAATCTGAATAGGATTTTTTATAGATATCTTAATGCTCTGGATTCAAGACCAACTCTATCAAATGGACATTAAAATAATATATACCCCATCATAGTCTGTACTCCTTGTTAAGTTGCTGCTAAGAAAGCAAAGTATATGGATGATTTTCCTTTGGGAAAACCCTGGTGATTTTTAGGCTGTAGCCATATCAACAGCTTCCTGATTTGCTATGCTCTATAATTCCATATAATTTTCATCTTGAACCATATGATCTAATTAAAAAAAAAATAGTATGTGAGAATGTACAGCCCTGTCTCTATAGAATGAACAAAGCCACATATTTCAAGTAATATATTGCATTTATATATGACACTAAGTCAGGATTTTAAAACCTGGATTTTTAAATAAGCTAAAGTGAGCTGGTTTTCATTTAATGGTAAGAATGCATGGGTTCATATATAATGCTAACCCAAGTACCAACAGTGTAATGGCTTAGTGGCATGGGTGAAACAGATATATTGTGTGGTAATCATGTTTGGTATTTGGACCAGGTTCTTCACTAGCTATCATATTTGGAGGAGAACAGGAGACCTACCTATGGGTAGACATGACCACAACATTGAGTAGATAGAAGCTTAATGGGTCAAAAAGAGGGGGGGGGGAATGTTTATGCTGTGGAAATTTTTTTTAAAAAAGAAACTGAATGTCCATCCATGGCCTTGCTTCACCATTCTCCATGTAGCTCTTAAGCTCAGGCTATAATAATTCATTTTTCTGGAACTAAAGCAAAATGGCCACCACTTCAACTTATCTTCCCTGAGTTTAACACTTTGTTTGGCTGAAAGAAACCCTCCCTTGGTTATTCTGCAGTATCTGGATTTAAAGAAGTAAGGCACATCCATTCCAGACCAACATATGGAATTACGTACCTGGGGACACTATTGTGATCCAGCGCTTTCCCTTAGCTGAGGCTTTGCACCTTGGCTCCACACACTGTTCCTCCAAGTACCCCACTTTGAACTTTTCCCCGCAGGGTCTCCCTGCCGCCCCTTTTTCCTCCCCCTGTCTTTTTTCTTATTGACATCCCAGCCCTTGAAACAAGGTCTCCACTCCCTTTTTCTCATTTCAAGATCTTGTTTGGGGAGAGCAGTAACACCTGTCCGCTGATCGCCCGCCAGTCTGCATCTGTGCCCAGCTGACAAGGCTGTCTGCTTTGACTAATGATGTGATTGATGGACAAAATAAGGAAGAACACACAAAAAAACATTTCTGTCTGGTCTGGTGTGTCAGCAAGCCTTCATCAAGTGGCTGCGGAAGGTATATTTTGCTGCATGCCTCATTACACAGTAATGGCATTCCCAGGCAAAGCTGTTTCTTTTCATGACACAAGACAGCAGGCAACTTTATGGACTCTGGTCCTAGTACGCCTAGAGGAGAGAGGCACTAAAGAGTGGTCATTTCCAAAAATGCCTCAAGTTGCATTTTTGTTGTCATGAATTTAATATGAATCAACACAATATGAAATGAGCATGAGGAATTTTAGTGACTAGTCATTTTTTAAGGCTGCTGTCTTCCACAGCCATCAAGGAGAGAGGAAGAGAGAGAGAGAGAGAGAGAGAGAGAAGGGGGAGAGGAAAAAAAAAACATTTTCTTCTCCCGAACCTGTTCCAGAAAGAAGTCATCTGTCAATTTTATTACATTAAAAAAAAAAAAAAATAGTACACAAAGGCATATCCTCGAAGCAAATGACTGCTTTGCTGCTAAACATGTGGAAAATTCCTCATAGTTGAAGGATGGGAAGGAAAAAAACAAGCCTTCAAGTGATGAGAAGGTAGGTAGAAGACGGTTTGTAACAAATTGAATTGCGAAGGTCCACTCTTTAGAAGGTATGATATGCTTCACTGGTCAGACCACACCTGGAAAATAGTATCCAGTTCTGGTTACCATAATACAGGAAGGAACTAGAAAGAGGGTGGAGAAGTGCAACAAAGATGGTCAGGGGCTTGGAGGCTAAATCCTATGAAGAACGGTTAAAGGACTTGAGCAAAAAAGAGAAGGCCAAAGGGAGACATGATAGCTGTCTTCAGATACTTGAAGGAATGTCTGTGATGAAATGCCTGACAGATTCTGGGAGGAATACAGAAGAAGAAACAGTTGCAAAAGAGATACTTCAGCCCAGGGGAAGGGGGAAGCATGAAAAAGAGACTCAGAGTAACTCCACCTTAATGATGCTAGGGAGATTTGCTTTGATAGGCTTTCAAGATTCTTTTTACTAACCATAAAGATCTTTCCAGAAATCCAAGTGGTTCTTGTTTCTTCAGTTTGCCTCCCTCAGGGAGGAGGGAGTGGATTTATTTTCTGCAGCTCCTGAGAGGGGGACAAGAATCAATCGACGGAAGCTTCACAGAGGGAGATCCAAGATTGAACTAAAGAGGAATTTCCTGAGAGTAAGAGCTACTAAGTAGTGGAACAGCCTGCTTCATGGAGTCATGGCTGCTCCATTACTGAAAATTTTCAAGCGAAATTGGGACAACCATTTGTCTGGGATGGAATGTGCCAACAACAGCAGTCTACTGGCGTATTGCAAATTGGAATGTCCACCATCAGAATAATCTTTATTTCTAATGATTCCATGGTGATCTATGTGGCTATGAAAACTGTCTTGGAAAATAAATTGCAGTGCAATGCAAGGCCTGAAAATGGGCCACCTGCCCAGAATTCAGAAGATGTCTTGTCAGCTAGGCTAGTATGGAACATAATGGACACTAGAGGAAATGATGGCTAAGACTTTCCTCACCACTTTACCGTCCAGTAAACAGGTATTTTGTGACTGGCCGCACTTATCATGGCAGACAATTAGCCATCTCCTTGGGTGTCACTTTGTATGACTCCCCACAGCAGGTGTCTCTAGATTCAAAATGTCTTAATTGACTGTAAAAGGAGGAAGACCTCTCTATTTCATTGACCTTCTTAAACTTTTGCTTGGAAACCTATTTTTATATCATTTCTTATAAGTCTGTCTTCTGTGATGTTCCTTTATGAAATTCTTTCAGAATACTGTTTCCTTATGAGTAATAATTGTTTTAAATTCTTAACCCTCAAATATTCACATCCTTCTCCCCCTCCTCCCCTTTTGTCCTATGAAGCCTTTTTTTTTTTTTGCCATGGGTTATTGTGAATAATACATAATTGTAATGAGTCGTGATTAGACAAGGAACCTGCTGTATGTAATAAATACTACACAATAAATTAGAAAATGTATATGAGTTTTTTACTCTCACTTAATGCAAGAGGAATGTAAATTCTTGTTATGACAAATGTAAGAGATAATCTTTTAAAGTGCATTTCATTTACTGTAATCGTAAGAGTTAGTTTATCGATGCCTAAGAGCACGGGGGTGGGGGGGGGACAGAAATGAATATGGGATAATTTAAAGCAAATAAATAGCATGATTAAATTCAAAGCATGGCACTTACTTACAGACACAATCCTGTTATCCTTACATATGAGTTAAAAAGAGTAATAGCAATAATAATGGTAATACCATTTTTGATTCATGAATAAAAGGTTCCCCACGTGGTTCTGAATACATAATAGATATTGTTAGAGTCTGCTAATCTCCTGCCTTGACTATTATCTGAAGGTATCTCTGAATTGGGGAAAAAGATAGGAATGTGGAGAAATTGAAAGGGCGGCGGCAGTGACAGTTGAAGTAAACTACCTGCCAGAAAACTCTTCCCTCTTCCCTCTTCCCTCTTCCCTCTTCCCTCTTCCCTCCCTCCCTCCCTTCCTTCCTTCCTTCCGCAGGAAGCAGGGAGAAGATCCAAGATTGCTAAGTGCAGTTCCGTCACCAGAAATAAACCAGTGCACTGCTCTGTATTCATGGGTAAATGGCTAGACAAAATATAACAATGACATGCAAGTTTTTAGCAGAACTTTTTATTAGTGGTGTGGAAATGGCAAAGGTATTGACAGGACAGGAATAAAATAAACAAACCAAAAAACCCCCTGTGAAATCGCATTATGGTGTATATACAGGTGAAACTCGAAAAATTAGAATATCGTGCAGATGTTCATTTATGTCAGTATGGCAACTCAAAAGGTGAAACCAATATATGAGATAGACGCATTACATGCAAAGCGAGATATGTCAAGCCTCACTTTGGTATAATTGTGATGATTATGGCGTACAGCTTATGAAAACCCCAAATTCACAATCTCAGAAAATTAGAATAGTGTGAAAAGGTTCAATATTCTAGGCTCAAAGTGTCCCACTCTAAGCAGCTAATGAATCCATAACACCTGCAAAGGGTTCCTGAGCCTTTCAATGGTCTCTCAGGCTGGTTCAGTAGGAATCACAAGCATGGGAAAGACTGCTGACCTGACAGTTGTGCAGAAAACCATCACTGACCCCCTCCATAAGGAGGGAAAGCCCCAAAAGGTAATTGCAAAAGAAGTTGGATGTTCCCAAAGTGCTGTATCAAAGCACATCAATAGAAGGTTATGTGGAAGGGAAAAGTGTGGTAGAAAAAGGTGCACAAGCAGCAGGGATGACCGCAGCCTGGAGAGGATTGTCAGGAAAAGGCCATTCAAAAGTGTTGGGGACTTTCACAAGGAGTGGACCGAGGCTGGAGTTAGTGCATCAAGAGCCACCACACAGAGACGGATCCTGGACATGGGCTTCAAATGTCGTATTCCTCTTGTCAAGCCGCTCCTGAACAACAAACATCAGAAGCGTCTTACCTGGGCTACAGAAAAAAAGAACTGGTCTGTTGCCCAGTGGTCCAAAGTCCTCTTTTCTAATGAGAGCAACTTTTGCATCTCATTTGGGAACCAAGGACCCAGAGTCTGGAGGAAGAATGGAGAGGCACACAATGCACGATGCTTGAAGTCCAGTGTGAAGTTTCCAGTCTGTGTTGATTTGGGGAGCCATGTCATCTGCTGGTGTTGGTCCACTGTGCTTCATTAAGTCCAGGGTCAACGCAGCCGTCTAGCAGGAGATTTTGGAGCACTTCATGCTTCCTTCCGCAGACGAGCTTTATGGGGATGCTGACTTCATTTTCCAGCAGGACTTGGCACCTGCCCACACTGCCAAAAGTACCAAAACCTGGTTCATTGACCATGGGATTACTGTGCTTGGTTGGCCAGCAAACTCGCCTGACCTGAACCCCATAGAGAATCTATGGGGCATTGCCAAGAGAAAGATGAGGGACATGAGACCGAACAATGCAGCGGAGCTGAAGGCCGCTATTGAAGCATCCTGGTCTTCCATAACACCTCAGCAGTGCCACAGGCTGATAGCATCTATGCCACACCGCATTGCGGCAGTCATTGCTGCAAAAGGGGCCCAAACCAAGTACTGAGTACATATGCATGCTTATACTTTGCAGAGGTCCGATATTGTTCTATTTCCAATCCTTGTGTTATTGATGTCATGTAATATTTTAATTTTCTGAGTTTGTGAATTTGGGGTTTTCATAAGCTGTACGCCATAATCATCACAATTATACCAAAGTAAGGCTTGACATATCTCGCTTTGCATGTAATGTGTCTATCTCGTATATTGGTTTCACCTTCTGAGTTGCCATACTGACATAAATGAACATTTGCACGATATTCTAATTTTTCGAGTTTCACCTGTATATGTATGCAACTAAGAACTTGAAAGTCTTCTGACTGTGCCACTTCGCTGAAAGAATCTAAACACGCATAAGTGGTCTGCATCCTTTTGGCTGGGCACGGCTTTGTTTTCGCTTAGTGTCTTGTGTGAAAATCTAGTTATTGTGGTTCATTCAATAAACTACAATTAAAACACATGTGGCTTAGCAAGATCTTTCCAATCTGCCCCAATAAAAGGTATAAAACAATACAAAAGCAATAATTGCAGAAAAATGGGAAAGAAATGTTGCTTTTGCTAAGTGCACAGAACGGGTGGCTGAAAGAAAATATCCAACTTGTTCTACCGACAAGAAAGCCTTATTACCTGTTACAAGTCATTTAAGTCAGTTGATCAGGACATATGGAGCAGGATCTTGATTTCAAACAACAAGCATATTCAAATGATACAAAACCTGTAAATGAGCAACTAGATGGATGATAATTTCATGGAAAATCAGAATTATAGTGGTTATCTACTGTTTTCAGATTTAAAAACTTATATCCTTTGTTTGGGCTTCCCATAAGGCAGTGTTGTCCAAACTTGGCCACTTTAAGATGAGTGGACTTCAACTCCCAGAATTCCCCAGCCAGCATGCTTGTCCACTGCATGAGCAGTATGTCTCTTTTTTAGTTGTTATATTCTTAAATTAGGGTTTTTTATTAAAACATATGGGGAACAAGGGGCTTCAAAGCTCCTCAAAATCATATGTTCAAATATAAGAAACTGTTCAACTATATTAACTAATTTCTACTGCTCAATGGAAGTGTGCTTCTAGACTAATACACGGAGAAAATGCAGTGTCAGACTTCCAAAAATTAATGTTTATCAGTTATTTAATCATTTGAGAAAGCCACCAGAAACCCTAACCTCACTCACTCCTAGGCTACTTCCAGCATCAGAAAAAGCAATAAAACTATGCTGAAGGAAAACTGCCACTCCAACCTTTGACAACGGCAAGTAGCATCTGAGGCTAAGCTGGAAGGGACATTGTATACGCCTGTAGGTCAGTAGTAACAGCTGTTCCTCTAATCACCCAGGTTTCTAAACACATATCAAATGAACCTTTGGTCATTTCCTCACAGGTGTAGCATCATTATAGCATCACCTAGCCATCACTGAAGTGTTATAAACCCTGTCCTTATTACCGTTATTTTGGCACAAAAACAGATCACTGCAGAAGATGCTATAGGCCACTTGCACAGAAATGACCATAGACTGCTCAGAACAGAGTTCAACAATCCTATGATATATATTCTATATCTATCAATTATCTCTATCTATCTATCTATCTATCTATCTATCTATCTATCTATCTATCATGTGAAAAAGAAAGTATACCCTCTGGATTCTATGGTTTTATGTATCAGGACATAATAAAAATCATCTAGTCCTTAGCAGTTCTCAAAAGTAGGTAAATACAACCTCAGATGAACAACAACATGACATATTACACCATGTCATCATTTATTTTACAAAAAGAAAGCCAAAATGGAGAAGCCATGTGTGAAAAGCTAAGCACACCTTATGATTCAATAGCTTGTAGAACCACCTTTAGCAGCAATAACTTGAAGTCATCATTTTCTGTATGACTTTATCAGTCTCTCACATCCTTGTGGAGGAATTTTGGCCCACTCTTCTTTACAACATTGCTTCACTTCAATGAGGTTTGTGGGCATTTGTTTATGCACAGCTCTCTTGAGGTCCCGCCACACCATTTCAGTTGGGTTGAGGTCTGGACTTTGACTGGGCCATTGCAACACCTTGATTCTTTTCTTTTTCAGGCATTCTGTTGTAGATTTGCTGGTGTGCCTGGGAGCATTGTCCTGTTGCATGACCCAATGTTGGCCAAGCTTTAGCTGTCAGACAGGTGGCCTCACATTTGACTGCAAGGTGCCCAGGTCCTGTGGCTGCCAAACAAGCCCAAATCATCACCCCTCCACCACCGTGCTTGATGGTTGGTATGAGATGTTTGTGCTGATATGCTGTGTTTGGTTTTTGCCAAATGTGGCGCTGTGCATTATGGCCAGACATTTCCACTTTGGTCTCGTCTGTCCAAAGGACAGTGTTCCAGAAGTCTTGTGATTTGTTCAGATGCAACTTTGCAAACCTAAGCTGTACTGCCATGTTCTTTTTAGAGAAAAGAAGCTTTCTCCTGGCAACCCTTCCAAACCAACCACACTTGTTCAGTCTTTTTCTAACTGTACTGTCATGAACTTTAACATTTAACATGCTAACTGAGGCCTATAGAGTCTGAGATGTAACTCTTGGATTGTTTGCAATTCTCTGAGCATTGCACGATCTGACCTTGGGGTGAATTTGCTGGCACATCCCCTCCTGGAAAGATTGGCAACTGTCTTGAATGTTTTCTACTTGTGAATAATCTTCTTCGCTGTAGAATGATAGACTTTAAATTGTTTGGAAATGGCCTTATAACCCTTCCCAGATTGATGGGCAGCACCAATTGCTTCTCTAAGATCATTGCTGATGTCTTGACTCTTTGGCATTGTGTTAACACACACTTCACTGCTCGAGACCAGCAAACTCCTAAAACTTCAGCTTTTATAGAGGTAGTCACACTTGCTGATGATCAATTGGTCAAGGGCATTTGATTAGCAGTATCTGGCTGCTACTTAGCCTCTTCGTACCTATGGAAGCAGTAAGGGTGTGCTTAGTTTTTCACACATGGCTTCTCCATTTTGGCTTTCTTTTTGTAAAGTAAATGATGACATGGTGTAATATGCCATTTGTTGTTGTTCTTCTGAGGTTGTATTTACCTACTTTTGAGAACTGCTAAGGACCAGATGATTTTTATTATATCCTCATACGTAAAACCATAGAACTCAAAGAGGGTGAACTTTCTTTTTCACACAACTCTATCTATCTATCTATCTATCTATCTATCTATCTATCTATCTATCTATCATCTATCTCTATCATCTATCTATCCATCTAATGTACATGCTGTCAGTTGCATTATGACTCATGGTGTATGTCTTCTTCATTGTGCCCGAGAACTTGAAGGGCTGAAACTGCCAGGCTGGTGAAAGCTGGCATATGTTGACATAATTTCTTATATTATCTGTCTCTCTCCTTCATCTAAATATTTTTTATACCAAAAAAAGACAGACAGACAGACAGAAAGAAAGAAGCAAAAGCTTTACAACTTGAGATTTTTTACCTTGTTGCCCATGCTCCTGAGTTCCATGAGGATAAAACACATTTTCATTCCTTTTTGGACTTCTGGAAACCACATTCAAACCTGCCTGTTTGGAATGTGCCAGACATGAATGTGGATTATGGGAAATTGTTTGGAAAAGGCCATGCATTTGCTCAACTTCCTGGCAGGTCTCTCCAACATAGTGATTTCAGAAGCTGGGAGGAGATAAAATTCTGTTGTGAAAATATAATTTTCTTGCTCAGAGCTGTGACAAACAGGTTTGCAGTTTTGTGAGTGCTGGCAGATGAACTGAAAGGGACATCTCACCTTAGGTTATTGTCTTTAATCTTGAAGAAACCAGTCACACATGTATGTATCTCATCATATATTTTGCTGAAAACATTTTTTCCCCAATCCAATTAATATATTTCCTTTGATTTTTGTTAATTTTTATTTTCTTTTTTTCCTCCTGCCTTTCATATTTTGCTTTTCTGGTGGCAATTATATCCTGCCCTGGCGTCTTCTTGTGTGCTCCATATGGATTCAAGCTTGTGATTCCAAGAGATGTATTTGCTTGTTTTCTCTGGGATTCTGAGAGAAGTCCAACTTCTTAAGATCACAAATTGTTCACTTGGCTCTCTTATTGTAGTATGTTGTAAGGTCTTTTTTTTTTTAAGTAAGCATACTTTTAAAATATTAATATTATGACTTCTGTGATACTTTTCTTTGAATGTTTAGCTCATTGCATACAAATGCTAATGATTAAGAACATTAACTGGATAAAACTTTCCCTTGTCCATTTAGGAAGCTAGCTTCGCATCATTTCTCATTTTTTAATCTTCCATTGCAAGACAGTGGTTTCATTCACACTAAGCCATACTTTGCTTTTGTTGTTGTTGTTGTTGTTGTTGTTGCCTTCAAGTAAGTGTTGACTCCTGGCAACTGCCTGGACAAGTTCTGCAGTTTTTGGAAGTGGTTTGCCATTGCCTCCTTCCTAGGGCTGAGAGAAAGTGATTGGCCCAAGGTCACCCAGCTGGCTTTGTGCCTGAGGTGGGACTAAAACTCTTCTTAACCACTAGACCGAATTGGCTCTCATGTTTTTCTTTCCCATAGGTTATTGAGTAAGTTACAACTTACTCAATTTGGATACCACAATACATGTTTTATAAACCAAGAAATTCTTCATGTGCAATTCATTGCCACAAGTTGTGATGATGGCCACTAACTCAGATGGATTTAAAAGGAGATTGGATAAATTCATGGAGGACAAATTTAAGTATTATTTGTCAGCCCATTGAGGCTCACCAAGTCAAGAAACAGACAACACAGGGATTTCAGAAATGCAACTTTACAGTTGAAGGGTATATTGAGGGTCTATCTATATCTATCTGTCTATCTATCTATCTATCTATCTATCTATCTATCTATCTATCTATCTTGAAAGCTTGTTCCAAAACCTTCATTGCTCCTTTTTAAGGACAATAAGGTCCAGGCAGGGCAGGTCTGAGTGTCTTTCTCATGCTTTCTACTTTCCCAGGGCTGAGCAACTGTTTCACCTCTCTCACTTCTCAAGGTCAGAGCTATGTTCCTCTGGGCTATTGACCTTGAAAACTGGGCTATTGACCTTGAAAATGTTATGTCTCAACTGGGAGCACCATGCTTCCAAATGCCAATTGCAATGCAGCAAAACTGGGAGACGGATATGTCCTCCCCTTCTGCTTATGAACTTCTAAGAGATATTTGCTTGGCATAGTAAGAAACATAGTGCTGGACTAAGATGAGCATTGCACCTGATCTAGCAGGGGTATTCTTATGTTCATAATGCAATCTGTGAATCCAGCCAATATCTGTAACATTTTGAACAGTTCATCTATGCTATAGAACTGTTATATAGGGATGAGAGGATTCTTATACGTTTATTCCAGTCTGCTTTGCCTTGCAATATTCTCACACTCTCTCTTTCTGGCTCATCAAGTGGTGGTACCATCTATCCATCAAGTTTCTTTTTCTGTTGTGTTTTACAGCCACACCCACACATCTTGGTGATGCAGAAATAAAGAAACAAAGGAATGGGGAGAACTGCAAACTGCATAAGATTAAAAAATGAATAAACCTGGAGTTCCCTCAAAATGTTCCTTTTTCTTCCATTTGCCAATAGTGACCTCTAAACCTATAGATGGTTTAGAGACTTTGTTAAGACAATTAAGGGAATTTAAGGTCCAAGACAGCTCAAGCTTCAGTTTACGTCAGCAACACGCATAATGGAAAGGAGGCCAATACCAGGAATAGGAGTTATTGTACACTTGTTGAAGTCCACACCTCAATAGGTAGCCTTGAGCTGTTGTTGTTCCTCCTACCTTTGTCACATAATCTTCCCTTTGTCTCAGAAATACCAAGTGGGCAGCAGTTGTCACTACCTGTTGTAGCCATCCTCTCTGAACAGCAATAGAGATTATCATCAGAGGCAGAGGAAACACAGAAGAAATTGGGAGAAGAAAAAACACTCATCATGGACATCTTAAGTATTTCTCCAGACCTGGAGAAATTGGGAGGGTATTATAGACCGAATTCATTGGGCGGGCATGATAGATTGGGAGGGTATTATAGACCGAATTCACAACACTCTGTTGTGAATTAATTATTAGAGGAAGAGAGGAAGTTGGCAATCAGTGTGAAACCTCTGGGTCAGGATATTTACCAACTTATATGGATTCTCATTACAAAGATCTGAACAAACCCTGAAGATTTACTGTAAAGATATCATCACCTAGAATTTCTTACCACTTACAAGGAGTCGTCACATTTGTAGGGACTGAAGAAATTTCAGAAGTCATCCAAAGTTCAAAGTTGAAAAGGTTAGTATAATATGTAGCCCAGTTTCTCCAGAGAGGTTTTGCATAACACGATGTGTTGAAAATGTTTACCACACTTTTTAAAAAATCCGTATCTTCAACACATCAAAGCAAGCAAAATGCATCAGGCCCTTTGTAGGTATACCTACATTGCCTTATTGAGTTCATAATTTACAAATTGGGCAGCGTACTTCCTACAGAAATGGATGGATGTTTTTCCTTTAAGTTCAGCTGAATTATGTTCTGTACTCAAAAACGCCATGCACTACATCTTGTGCCCATAATATATCATATAGTGGAGAAAGGGCACATGAAAAAATGCTATATAGCATATTGCAATGCACAAGATTAAGTTCAATCTATAAATAGGCCCTGTCTGAAGAAAAAGAAAGAAGGAAAGAAGGAAAGAAGGAAAGAAGGAAAGAAGGAAAGAAGGAAAGAAGGAAAGAAGGAAAGAAGGAAAGAAGGAAAGAAGGAAAGAAAGAAAGAAAGAAAGAAAGAAAGAAAGAAAGAAAGAAAGAAAGAAAGAAAGAAGGCAGAGCAAATTTTTTAAATGTAGAATGTGGGGAGTGTCAATGAACTCTTATATACCCCTTATATTTGTGTTCATTTTTAAGTAATTGCTGATTACTATTTCATTTTCCTACCTAGTGGAAGTTCACACAACCAGAGTTGGTCAGTTAGGCCACTGACTGCAACAACCTGCGATAAGCTCAAAGGGTTACTATCCTGCTGATAGAAATGGCGACAAGCATACACCTTGCTTCATATTTAGATAGCTGGGGCCAAGTGTCCACTGTTGCATAAATTCTAAGATGTATGAAAGTGTGGCTCAGTCCAGGATAGGAAGAAAGGCATGCGGAGCAGTGATTGGGGCCACACTCAAGTTAATTTAGCAGTGGAATGGCATCTGAGGCCCAGGCATAAAGAGCAAGTCTTCTTGCTAGCATTCAAACTTTTATGTGTAATATTTTTTAAAAATGCAAGCCAAACCATTCATGCCACTTCTTGAATATACATGGCAAAATAGGACAAAAAAGATTAGCATTTTGGGTAGACCTTTTAACTTTACCCCCCAAACACCCTTTTGACATAATGAAGTTCACTACTAAATACTTGACTAGCTTCTGCATTTCTACAATTCACTTTTTTCAGACTTTTTTCTTCCTGCACACCAATCCGTGCCAAATGATCAATGCCCAAGTACATGAGATTTTCCCTAGTGGCATTTTTGCCCAAAGCAAAATAGCTTGCAACATCTCTGGAATATGACTTAGATTCTGGTGTCATCAAAGTTCAAATCAGAACAACCTACTATTTGCTGTAAGTAGGCTGATGTATTTATTCTATGTAGGGCTGATCTTTCAGAAATGTGGAACATCCACAAACATTCTGGGAAAGTTGGACATGGCCATATTATAATTGTTATTCCTTCTGATTTTTGGTATTACAATATATAAGCCCATCACTTGCTTTGGGTTCCTAAGACTTTCCATTTGTACATATATCTTTGATTACAGCACTTCCCACCCATCTCTAATTCCTCTGGAAAAGACTGGTTATAGTCACAGGTCATTGAGGGGAAAAAGACAGGTACAATTTAAACTCCTGGCTGTTCTGCCCTTCACCCTTCACTCTAACATAGATGAGATGGTTCATCTCATCCTTTAGTGACTCTCCTTTTGAAAGATCTCATCACTCAAGCAATTCCACAGGGACCTGCCTTTAAAGACAAAACAAAATAAGAAGGCAAAAGAGAGAGAAGAAGACAAAGGTGGCAAAATCTTAGCAGTAACTAACTTTAAAACTACAACTCCACAATAGCTGTCTTTTTTTTTAATGAACTGAAAACCAAATCTGCAAATGTGGTTGGCATGAGTCAACTGAATTCCCACCTAGATTTGATGAAAAGCAAATATATATATATATATATATATATATATATATATATATATATATATAAATTTTTTTCCTTTTTTCCTTTTTGGTCCTGATCACAGAATACATTGAAAAGTTTTTAAACCAGACAGGGGTGGGTATGTGCAGAAATGGTTGAACTGATTAATATTATAGCCCCTATCTGAAATGGGAGCAGTTCAGCGGCTCATCCTCCTCTCTCTGTAATGCAGGCTGTTTGGGTGACAAATATGTCAAATTAATACATCACCAGGTATGAAAGCACTGTTAGAATTTGACTGAGGTACTTCCAGCCTGGGAAAGGGAACGATTTATCAATGCAAACTTAATAACATCTATTTGAATCTAACTAAAAATCAATATTTCATTACCAAATTGTTAGTGAGAATGAAGAAAAATTGCGGAAGTCGGGCCGTTGGGTGGAAGAAAAGCATCAGGAGTTGAATGGGAAGACGGAATGATTCATGAGGCTAAGCCAGGAGAAGGATGAAGGAGGACGAATGCGGGAAACTTGGAGGGGCCCCTTTCTCTTATGACCTTGGTAGCGAGGGGGGAGAAAAATACAAGAAAATGAAAGTGACTGTCAGCTCCCAACAGAGATGGGTCATGCTATAAATCAAGCACAGCCAAGAGAGAGAGAGAGAGAGGGGGGGGGGGAGAGAGAGAGAGAGAGAGAGAGAGAGAGGGAGGGAATTGTAGGAGGGGGTGGTGTGTTGGAGTATGTGTGCGTGTGGGGGGCACAATATTAAACAGAGGTGGGAAGATGTTGGTTAATTTAACTCCTTTTGTTTAGAGATGAGCAGGAGCACGTAGAAGGCCTGTGAATCATTCCTCTTTAAAAACAGAGTTTTACATTAAAAAAAGTGTCAGGGTCAGATAGATGGTGAGTCATTGCTTTCTATTGGCTGAGATTTAAAATACAGATCCAATAAGCATTTCCTTCAGCTCTAGAAAGGAGAAAAATGAGAGAACCAGGTTTACCAGACACATAACTAAATCAGGAGGTGTGGAAGCCCAATTGTGGAAGATTCTCTGGCCCCTCCATGTATATATGATTTGCACAAAGCCCCCCTATACTTGAAGACATTAATATTGCTTTTATTAAAACTGTATTGATCTGACCAGCTGGGCAGAATCATTTGTTTAAGCCTTAACTGCATGTGACCTTTAATGTTTTTGGTTTTCATTTTAATTTAACTTCCCCTATTTTCTCTAGTATTAGTGTTGGTATTAGTATCTAGTCTCTGACTACATGGTACCTTGCCCAGAAGGACACTAAGCAAAATAGAGAAATTTGTAACTGTCTTTTACCAACAGATAGCAAAGAGATGGTTTCAAATATGAATATCATACCTCGCCACATTAAATTAAAATTTATTCTTGGGAGTAGATTGTTTGCTAAATTGTGACACGGTGCCCTGCCTATCTCTATCCATCAGGCGTCTCTTTTTACACTTGCTCTGTCTTTTCTGATTGAGTCTTTTTTATCCTTCCTAATCCATCAGCATAAAAAGAACTTGTGTTTCTTTCATGAGGCAAATGAAAGGGCATCCATTTCAATAGCCAACCCTGGAAAGTGACCCTCATTCATTTACAGATAGAATGGATGGTTTCTTCTGGAATGAAAAAGCCTAGCTCAGGTACTTCGTCCAGCAGATATTAGCAAAGATCTAATGCCGCATTGGTGAGCATAATGCGGTTGTAACATCTCTTCTGAGACAGCCATCTTGCTAAATTAAGGTATTATGAGGACTGCCTTCCAATTTAGGTGCAGATTTTAGACAGTATATGTGTGTGTGCGCGCACACACACACGTGCATGCTTTGCCTTGCTTTGCTTTAATTGCTGGAAGAATTTTAAGAATATCTAGTGTTTTGGTAAGACTAAAGCAATTTTTCCCCAAACTAGGGACCTTCTAGATGTGTGGAATTCAATTTTCAGATTCCTCAGCCAGCATGGCCATTGCAATAATTCTACAAGTTGAATTCCATACATGTGGAAGGTGCTGAGGCTGGGAATTGTTAGATTAAAGCAAATTCTCTAATGTAGGAGTCTATGTATCTCGAATGTATATCTCTGAATTATCCCTGGGTTTTGTTTAATTCATAGAGTCAAGAGGGAGGAATCTGTACTACACAGAACTCATAAGGGCCTCAGCATTTCATGTGGTCTTCAGCCCTTTAAAAGATGTGGAGAAGCTGGCAAAATAATGGAAGTAACATTAGACATAAAGAACCAAGAGACATAAGGTGAGTCTACTGGTGGCATATCTCATAAATGGCAACTAAGCCCAGGTGACTAGAAACCTAGGAAGAAAATGTTCAAAGTTCTTCTGCCTTACTGATAAATAAAGATTGGAGATTTCTCTTGCAAATTCAAGATTCTGTATTAGAGACGCCTTAGTGACATCTGTGCAATTTTTGTTTCCTTGATCTGGCCCAACACTGGGATTGTCAAGCCTACTTTGCAAACTCTGCTCCTATCTGCTCTAGCTCTATATGTGTTTTCCTTGGGGTCTTCCTGCTGCTGCTTAGACCCCACCCATTGCAGGTGCTAACTCTACTACCAGTGAGAGACTTCTGACAAATTACTACTCAGGGAATATGAACCTTAACAGAGAAAAAAATCCATACTTGATTTAGAGTTTTGTGTTAAGGTAGAACATGTTATTTTGATAAAAGCTAACGGAGGTTTGCAGAGAAATTCCTTCATACAGTGAACTGGATCCAATCTACCCAGGAATCCAAAGAATGATGTCAAGGTGGTGTTTCTTCAACTGTCATTAAAGAAAGACGGGTACCTAGGCAGTAATGAGAAGAAGCTAATGTGTCAAGGCTGGGAAGACTCTGAGCAAAGTCTTGGTGATATGCTGAGTAGATATGGTAATCAATTCTGGATTCAGTTTCACCTAGTCACAAAAAGTCTAACCTCACAGGTATCTGAAGGAGGTCAAGAGGGGGTAAATAACTTATTATTTCAATTTCAATTTTGAGGCTGCCCAACACCACAGCAACTCTGGGAGGTTTATAATTTTAAACAATTAAAGGAAACCAACATATATCAAAGAAAAGGAATACAGCTGACTGGAAAAGAGAACCCAAGGAACTCAGCCTTGTTCTCCTAGACCAAGGTGTGGGAGAACAGCTAGGTCTTTAACACTCTTCAAGATTCAAAAAGATGAAAGCCGGGTGGCTCTCTGGAGGGAATATCATTCTACAATATCATTCCTTCTCCATTACTGAGAAGGTATGCTTTCTGAGTCCTCCAAGGTGACACTGCTTAATCAGTGGGATATGTGATAATGTCACCATGAAAATGATGGAACTTACCTTCTTGTGTCAGCCATCATGACATCATTTACATACATGTGCCACTTGTGCTATGATCTCTTGAGGATAATTTGACATCATTGTGGTTTTTCATGGACACTGTTTGCTAACGTTCATCTCATGGTGTGAGATTCTGAGCCCCTTTAACGTATGTTGGTTCTGGGTTATTTTCAGCCTCTTCGTTAAGAGGAAAGCATGAAAACGAAGCCCTTGTTTATGAAGCTTTAAGTGAACAAGGTCTTTAAGATAATATAACAGAAAAGGTTTTTGTTTTCCTCAGTTTGATTTCCATCTATCCTCCTATGCCATCAAATTCCCTGTGGAACTCTGGAATTCAGCTTTAATTGGAGTCCTTTAAATTTCCCACTATCTGCTATACATTTGGCTGCAAAAATCCTATACACAGTTAGACCACTTTTAACACAGTCAAATCAATGATATTTAAAAGGTCTAGCTGTGTAGGATTGCAGCCATAATGTTTTGATCAGTCAAGGAAACAATGAAGAGACTCCAGGAAAAAGAGGGGGAGAGAGATAAAGAAGTGCAATTGGAGTATGTGAGAAATAGCTTTTGTCTTCCTTTTTTTTATCACCACTTTCTTGTGGTGCTTATAGAAGAAATATTAATGTATTATAGAGATTGCCACAAAAGTGTGATCATTTTCTTTTCTTTTAAAAAGAAGATCCTTATCAAAACTCCAGATGGTCTGCATGTGATCAGACTGGCCACAGGCAAAACAGAATAGTCCTTTGCGCATCTAGTTCAAATTTCTTTGCCAAATCCATGCCTCCTTACTCTTTCTTCTGTGAAGGCATGTTCATGCTTTTATCATTTAGATATACTTTAAAAAAAGCGAGGATGCTCCCATATGTTCACAGACAATGAGGATAATTAAAAGCACTGGAGATGGCTTTAATTGTAAAATGCATTAGCATTGTAGCTGGTTGGAATGAAAGCTTCACATATTTGCTGGAGTAACATTCTTGGGTTTCAAACGTGGGGCTACCCAGAATCAGATTTCACTTTGGAGGGGCAAGATTCAGAACAAGGTCCAGACACCTGATCTTAGCATATTATCGAAATGACAAAAATGTTTTTTAAGTTAAATGAGGAGAGCTAACGGGGATCAATCTTCCTTTTGTTGTATCCCTTGGTTTCCTTGAAAAGGAAAAAAAAATATTTTCATATACAGAATTATAACTGCATCACTATCTTTCTTAAGAATTAACTGCCAAACTCAGTAGGATCTTCCTCTGAATGAATTTGTTTGCAACCCTGTTCAAGTACTGGTTAACTCTGTTTAACTTTGTCTCTGAGGACATACATTTAGCATTAGCCATGTTTGCATATACCGAGTGGTCCTCTGCAGTGATGGGGTCTTTGCATGTACATAGATGCTCTCACCTGCAGCAAAGTCAGGTAAATTGTACAGATTGCTTTTTCTTCCCTAAAGAACATTTTTGGATCACCAACACTCAAAAGTCCTTTTAGCTATGATCCAACAATCAAGACCCAAAAGTCCTTCTAGATATCATCCAAAAATGATAGCTTTTGAGAATCAAGGCCTTGTAGAGTAACTACTTCATTGTGAAAATTTGAAATGAATCCCAAGAGTGCTTGCTTTGTATTTCCTTCAGAACACCTGCAAACTTCAGATCATGCCAAGAAAAGGTGCCGTTCGGAAGTGCCAGGGGGCGGGATTTTAAAAATAAATGTTGATCACCCTGTGCCCAAAGGATTTCCAATAGTGATCTGATATTTGCATTTATAGTCCTGGATAATTTACTAATTTTCTTTCCAATCACTTCCAGTCTTAGTAATGCTGTTATGATTTGTTTTAAAAAAATCCATTCTATTGCTGTAATGTGTCGATTAGAAGAACAAAGGACAAAGATGGATTTTTAATATATATCTCTATCTCTATCTCTATCTATATAGAGATATATATACAGTCATAAAGTAATATTGTGTTGGGGCACGGGACAAGAACAGGCCCACTTGTGTCTGCGGTATTTTGTGCCATAAATTCCCATAATAGAAACAGATGGTAACAATGCTTTGTAGTAAAGCTTCTATCGTTGCTTATGAAAAGAATGAAGCCTAAAATAGATACATCTGGCTGCATGCCAGTCATCTTCCATAGTTCAGAACTTGGTATTAGCAATCAGCAAAGGATTATGACAGTGGCCTTCTTGGTTTAAGAACCTTTTAGAACAATGGAAACACTTGGTTGGGGCGAGGGGTTTGTGTTTTGTTTAATCCTTAAATGACAAAAAGTTTGTCTGGAGGAGGGACGGTGGCACTGCCTGTTGTCACGGTAAATCTTACATAATAAAGAGAAGTGTGTGTGGGAGAGAAATCCCCCAATCGACTTGTCCTGTGCTGCAAAAAATGTCAGCTAAATCAGAATCTCCAGAAAAACAGAAAAGTGTCAGGCATCCAGGCGCTTTGATCCTAAAAGCCACTATCATGAATGACCAAGAGCTGGAAAATTCCCCCAGTGACAAAGAAGTTGATAATAGCTAGCAAAGACCCAGGGGAAACCTTCTGAAATTCTCATATAGCAATTATGATAACACGTGACACAAAGGGCTCAGTAGCCCAACTAAGACTGGCGTGGCAAAAGGAATTTTATTCATCTCTAGAAGCCAGCTAAAAAGTAACTTGTTTGACTTGGATCTGCTTTTACTAGTTTTGCAGGAGTGAAGGGAAATGTAATGTGAACATCACAGGAGAGGGGCAGCTGAAGGTTAGAAATGAAATATCGCTTTCTCCAGCATTTGGTCTCCATCTGAATGTTACCTACATTATCATCAGGACTCACTGTCAGAATGGGAAGACCTTGTCAGAGGAAGGAGGTCACCTAGAAGCTGGAAGAAAAATTGTGGTGGACAAGTCTCAGTGTGATCAACTATGCGAGAAGCAATGCTTCATGAATCTCTGCCCCCTATCTTTCCATTACATTGTGTGTCTGTGTGTGTGTGCTGTTTTGACAGCAATAATTTATTGGTAAAATACTTTTTTTCCCTTGTCTTGCTAGAATTCCATTGGATAGCGCTCTCCTTGGACTCTCTGACTTTCCAAACTGTGAGGTTCACTGAAAAGGCCTTGTACAGAACTCCAACCAAATGAATGCCAGACTTTGTGCAAGAACAAGGCAGGAATCTAGTAAGAAAGTCCAGAGCCTTTGAGAAATCTCCCAAAATTGGAGGACAAAACTGGAAGCATCAAATCCATATCCACTCTGTGTGTTAATCTAGAAGGTATAGATCAGGTCTGTTCACTTGAAAATGGGGTCTCAAAAAATAAGCTTTGCACTTCCATAGTGCATGTCTAGAGAAACTACTTAACTATTCATATGTACTGCAAGGTAGTATCAACTGTAGCAAAACCAACCAACCAACCTACATACCCTAAATTCAGAGAGTTCCACATTTGTTTTTCTTATGTCCAGAAAGAGCTGGAAAAAACTTCTGAATGATAATCCTCAAGAATCAAGGTTTACCTTCAGTTGCCATTTATGCTTTCCCCCCCGCCCCCGTTTTTTTTTTTTTAATCTGTAGTTGGTGTTTCCAGCTGTGTTAGCCATGTACAGTTGCTATTATGAGATGGGAAGCCATATAAATTGGATTAAATCAATCAATCAATGAGAACAATTGCCAGTGAGTTTAAGTTAATACTGTGCTAGGAAGATCAATGTTCCAATCAGCGGCTGTGTTCATATAACATACTTAACCTAGTTACTGAACTAATCCATTTGTCTGGGTTTGCACAACACTTTGAACTATAAACAAATCCAGCAGATTGAGGTCACACCTATGATAAGCCACAAAATGCCTAACCAAGTTTCAGACTAACCAAGTTTAGTGAGTTGTATGAATGTAAAGGTAAGACTTGTAACTGACAGGTTAAATGTGTTGCATGAAGTCAGCCGGTATAAGTAAGATGCATTTGGGAGAAGAGGAGGAGGATTATCCAGAGAAAGACTGAGAGCTAATTACTGAAGTGTAGCAGTCCTACTTCCTCAGGCCACAAGGAGATCACTCCCTCGGATTCAGTATCACCCCATGAGCCACTGCCAAGCCTGGGGTTACTACTTCAGTTTGGGGCATAGCTGGTAGAGGATCCCCATAAGACCTGAGGAGAACAAAAATCTCCTTATGAGTAAGGGTCTACTCATGAGCTGATAATCTCTCATAGCTCTGAGTTTTGGGTGAGGCCCTCAGAGCTCTGGTTTAAAAAGCTTTTAGTTCCATATTGCTGCAAGAATACTTCTGGATCAGCTCTTGGTTTATTAAATGTCTTCTTTCCCTTTCTGCTGATGACTCTGCTTTCCTTGGGCTTTGTTTAAACTGCTTCTTCTGCTTGTTACTCTGTTTCAGCCAGTAAAGCTCACCTTCAACTTCCTATTGGCTTTCCTTTCAGCTACCTAAGGCAACTTCACATCAAGTAGAACTAAAATGTGAAAGAAGATGTGTGGCTGACGATGCAAGAGGTCTCAGACAAAGCTGGGTCCATAAGCTTTCATTGTAGTTGTGATGTACCCTGCCTCTGCTCAGGGCAAAGAGGGTTTTTGGCTGAATAGCAAATGTTTTTGCAGTTCCTTCCTTTAGTACTTTCCGTTGCTGAGATCTGTGTTTCAAGCTTCATTGTGGGCTTTAATTGTAATTACCATCTTGTTTGCCAACAAGCGGATGGTTAAGAAGGATCTCCTTTCCCCAACAAGAATAAAAATATTGTCTCTGTATATTAATACAGGAAATACCATGTTATTATACTTATGCTTCACAAGTGCATCTTAAATAATATCAACAGCTTCTTGTAGCCCATAAACAGGGTGCATAGTTTAGTGGTCAAATAGATGTATGTCTTGCCCACAGATGATTGATGATTCAATTACTCTGATTTTTCATTCATTGTTGTAGAACTGTCTACAGTAGTGCCTGCCTTGAAATTAAAAGAGCTAGGCTACCAGACCTGGGTTGCAACAATTCAGACATCCATAACTCCGGGGGGTGTAGTGGGTTTTGTATTTGGGGTTTTTATTTCTGTAAGCCACCTGGAGTCACCGTGAGTGAGTTGGGAGGCCATATAAATTGCTTAACTAAATGAATAAATAGATAGATAAACCCTAACCCTTTGTTATCTTCTAATGGTCATCTGGATCCTGAGGCTAGATCTGGAAGCCTAATCTTGGTAATGTTCTCCAGGAGAATGAAAAAAAAATGTCTAAACATTTCTCATTGGGTGAAGCTCTCCATTAACAGCAGCAGAACTTTAGAACTTTCTTCTAAAACTTTGACCAAAGCCCTTTTCTTCCTGCAGGGTTAGAGGAATCAGAACTCTCTGATCCTTGCTTAGAAAAAAAAATGTCTGCTGAGGTATTTCAGTTCAGTTTTAGTTCGGTCCTGTAACTTTGTTTTACAGAGTTTGTGTGGAAAGTTGTTGAAAGTTTGCCACATTCTATTTACTGAACCACATGGAACAGCTACTGTGAGTCCTTTCATAACATTTGCCTGAACTCCAAAAGATTACAGCACTTTATGTGAACTGAACTACTAACACTAGGAATAAAATCTAAGACAGCATTATTGCTTCCCTGACTCCCAAAGATCTAAGCAAAAACCTAAAAATGCATAAACCTTTCCCTGAACATTATATTTTATGCAGTCCAAAATGTGACACATGGGTCTTTAATAATTCACTGCTTGTTAACATTAAACAACTGTTAACATGCTCAAATAATTAGTTATGCTTGCTTGACATGTTTGCATCTTTAATAATTGATGCATTTATCTTAATTACTAACAGTATTATGGTCGTAATATGCATCTTTTTTCTATCTTAAAATTTAACAAAAACTGACTTTTTGCCAAAAATGATTATCTTCTAAGTTTTAATTACTTGCATAATTAAATTGCAAGCCACAGTTTTTTGTTTTTTTTTAAATCCTTCATAGAAAAAAAATTAATGGAAATGAGGTGATTCGTTGTTTATGCATCACAGTCGGTAAATATTTCATAAGTTTCATATTACCCTTTCAAAGTGGATATTAAAAAAATGAAAACCCAGATATTTTTAATAGGCGGTCCAATTTTAAACTGCTAGACTAGTCCTACTTTGTCTTCCCATGAAAATTTGCAAATGAAAATAAGAAATAAAAGGTTCGACAGACTATACACAATAACTCAGATCTGAAATCTCAGATATATTTTCATTTTGCATGCAGTGAAGGTGAATCTCTGGGACAGAAATGGGGGGAATCTTTATCAGCACCCCTGTTAATCGCTTGCTTATAGATTGTTAATACCAGTGGCAGAAGAGATTTGTGGATAATCAATTATCTGTTTTTAAAACCCTACTAATAGTTATAATGAGGCCTAATTTAACAGTGTCAGGTGATTTTTCAGGAAGAGCTTGGGGGGAAGGGGGGTATTTTGTGTTATGTTAGGTATAGATGGGTTATGGTGATGGGATGAAAGCCTCTGCTATGGAAGGAAGGAAGGAAGGAAGGAAAGAGCTGGTTGGAGACTTTCTAATGTCCTCATTCAAACAGTTAAGCAGAGTCATTTGAATTGGCCATACTCTATTGTTAGTGCTTGACTTGACTGCTATTTAGGGTGTTCCCTCACATATTTAGAGCCAGACACAACTTTTCATGCTGCTCCTTTAATTCTGACTTGTATCTAAAGTAGCTTACCTTAAGGTTTTGAAAAGATGGCAAAGTACTGAAGAAATCATAGGAAACATGGAGGAACTCTAAATGTAGGGTTCTCTTATGAAAAGAGGAGCAGAGCATTTAACCAGGATATTGGGAGTATGCACTGGCAGAAGTAAGATTCTTAAAAATGAAAACTAGAGATTATCTTTTAAAACATCCATTCCTATTTCTGGCAGACTAACAATTGTCAGCAATTATTACAGATAATAATTTGGCACTTAATCAGCAAGGATCCAATGCAAGGCAAAACACAATCTTTTCTCATGAATAAAAACCCAAGTATTTAAAGCCATGTAAATGCTTTTTGGTTTGTCATGTGGGGAGATCCATGTGCTTGAGAAAGACTATGGAAAGATTATGGACTGGAATAATAGGATTCTGCCTTGACTTGCCTGGAAGGTCAAGGAAAATAGTTCTACAGATGCTATACCACAACTTTTTCCTTGTCTTAAGATACCTTGGAATACTTAAGATACCTTGGGATACATCTGTCAAGCTACAAATGGCCAAACAAGAGACTAAGAATACTTAAATTTCTTGGATGACCTGTTTGTATCAGTACTACATTTAATGCTCAATTATCTTTAAAGCAACTTTAAGGATCTGGGGGAAAAAATCACAATTGCTTTTCTAGAGGGTGATTGCAATTTTTCTTTTCCAATTTTTAGATTTTTCTAAGCAAGCCTATGTAAATTCCCCAATGTATTTGTTTATTTGATTTAATTCCCACCTTTCTACTTAATAGAATACTCAGACAGCTAACAGTAATTATAATTCAGAAGAGAGATTAAAATTGTATACATTCCATACAGAATTTCCCCTAATATATATTCTATCTCTGTGCAATCTCTCTTACATACCCAGCATTTAAGCCCAACTTAACTCTAATGTTCTTTTTTACGTAACTTTCTACATTCTATTTTTTAAAAACTCTCTGCATTCAGAGTTTCATTCTGCCCACAATTAAATGCCTCCCCACCCCTTTAATATCTATTTTTAAAAAGGTATCTGGGTAGCTTTAGGCTGAAGACTTAAAAAGGAAGGTAGGGGAAAAAGGGGGAGAGAATTCTAATTTTCCTTCTCTATTACCTTGATGTCTATCCAGTCCATTTCAATAAGAATGTAGGAATATTATATCAGAGAAGCGGTTAGTTAAATGCCTGCACATTTTTAATGCTTCAGTTGCCATTCTAGTCAAGCATATTTATTTCTTCTAGAGCTAAGTCCAAGCTGCAGTGTTCATACATCCATCAACTTTTTTTCTTCATCCTCTCTCTTCCCTACCTGCCCACACACCATCTTTGTGGGTAACTTTGATTCCATCACAATATCAGGGAGTCAACAACACTCATAAAAAGTTTTCCTCCACAAATGTCTTCTTTTTTAAAAAAGTATTTATGGATGATGATGATGATGATGATGAATTATGATCTTTATTATGATTAAAGCCCCAGGGGTTGTAAACAACTTCAGCTTATGAACTCTTAGTTATTCTGCTTTTTAGGACCTCATCTCTGTCTGCAAAATAAAGAAGGAAGATGGAGTAAGAAAATAAACATGGTTGAAGCTCCCGATTGCTCATTCACATAATGCTAAATCTTGGGTTGGCCATTATATCTGAACCAAATTTGTATCTTTACCATTTCTCATCAAATATTACTCAGGGACAATTTGCAATGTAACTTTTAACAGTGTTTTTCTTTTGTTGGTTGGTTTTGGTTTTGAATTGATACATATATTATACAGTTTAGTCTCAATTAGAAATGAGATATTTTAATGTTTCAGGAATAGTCACTGTTGTGCTTCATTATCTTGAGCATTATGTGAAGAATGTTTTCCTCTTCCTTTGCAGATGTCTTATTCTGATCCTATTGCTAAGAAGAATCTTGCAAAAACAACTGTCTGGTTTACCTAGTCACCTGTGATTTTGAAAATTAGAAATATACTTGCCTGGACAAATTTGCAAATGTGTAGATTTAATAGATGATAGAGTTTATCAGACTTTATGTCAGCATTTTTTTAATTGTTTCCTAACCCAAGTCTCTGTGAATAGGGTGGGTCACACAACTTGAAGGAGAAAAGAAATTCAAGTATATTTGCTGCACAATTAGGAATTATAAGTGGCATATAATCAGCATTGAGATGATCTCATGGTGAACCAGTCCAGAACTGTTTTCAGCTAAATAAATACATTTCTTGGCCTTCCCTTTCTACTCTGCTTTCTTGGGCTCAAATTAAATCTGAATTCCTGATTATCCAAATGTTTTAGATGTCCTTCAGGCTTTGTGGCTAAATTAGGCTGCACTGTATATTTAATTGTAATGAGATTTGCAACAGCCTTAGCATCTGTGAAACAATGTTTTTTCCCCTTTCTCTTCTAAAAATAAAAAAGTTAGAGGCACAATAACCCCGAGTTACTTTTGCCTTCCTTAGCCGTAGTGGCGAAATTTGCAAGTCTTTGCTCGTGATAGTAGTATCTGTAATGACTCATGTTGATTCAAGATGTTATGTTCTTAATTTAAAATAAACCCTTCCTTTTTAATGACATTTCCATTTATTTGGGATTATTGTTTAAAATCCTAAATTAGAATGCTGTGCTTGGGGCTTGGCAGTGCTATCACATTTTACACTGAATTATTCAAGCCCATTGGATGAGCACAACTGTATTTAACACCAAATTTGGTTATTTACTTTTTTGGTGCATTAGAAGAAGATGACCACTGATCTTTGAAGCAGAATGTGGCACCTCGCCTTTTTCTCCTTCCTGGGAGCAATTAAATCTCCCCACTTTTTAGAGTAAAAGCTGAAGCTTTTAGGACAAGGATGGTGGAAATCAGGTAGATCAACACAGAACATACCTTCCTGTTTGACCTGCATGTGTGATTCTCGATGCTTTTTCACTCGTTTGCTCAGCACATGAAGTCTTTGAGATAAATATGCAGGCAGGCTTTTCTCCAAAGGAGCTGAGTCTGTGGATATGGTTTAGAGTTAGCATGTTTCTTCTTTGATGGCTCTTCACACACAAAGCCAGATTTATTCAATTTTAGCTTAATGAGTTGTGTGAATTAAATATTGCTGTTTGCAAGCCATGGCTTATGGCTTAGCATGCTATGTGAGCCCTTTGGGTCCTTCAACAAATAATGATTAAATGAAGTCTGGTTTAATGTTTTTTGCAAGCACAGCTGAACATATAATATTGTTTTATCTTGAGTCAGTGGGTTAAGATTGATAGACTAAAATTGTGCCTTCCACATGTTTGAGGAGTACAATTTCACCCTCAGCATGATAATTGTTATCTGGTCTAGATGCTAATGTTTTTTTTAAGGCTGGGATTACTCCCAGTCCTGATACTTGAAATCTCTCACTCACTCACTCTCTTCTCATTTGTACTGGGGAAAACAAGGATGGCATCTGAGACCAGAAAAAGCTGTAAAACTAACCAACTTTTGAACAATGGAAATCTGGGATAGTGCATTACCATGATCTGCTAACAAAGATATCAGGAGAACCAAGACAGAACCATTTGATATACACTGGAAAATTTACATTATTGTACTGGACTATAATGTGTGTTTGGCTTAGCATGTCATGTGAAATCTGCCACTGTAGTATGCAACTGCTGCTTTGTTACGGCTTAGCACAATGCGTGAATTGAGCTGATTATGGCTTATTCACCAAGCCATGGTTAGTCATGCCATTGCTTAGCCTAGTGTGGGAGGACAGCTCTCTCTCCAAGTGTGAGAAGGAAATGCAAATGTTTGAACATCATACAGCATATGTGCCTTAGTTAATGACATGAGCAATATAGAAAATGATATCTTGAGTACTAGATGACTAGTTTTCCTATAAAGTAACAGATAAAGCAACTTTATATCAACAAATGTGAAGTCACACCTCTAATGTGGTGCTGATGTCTAACAATTGTTATCTAGCAGGTTTCAGGTTGCTGTAACTTCAGGTATTACAAGCTGTAAATCTGTTCTTTTTTTTTTAAGTCTTTCAGACAACTGTATGCATTGCTAATTCTCTTATCTACTGTAACTTGAACTGCACCATTTCAGTTTTACAGATTCATCAAGTGAAACAATCGAGCTAATATTGCCTTCGTTTAATTAACTTTAATTTGAAATGACTTTCTGATGCTTCTAATAAACCCAATGTCATGGAGCAGGTTTGAGTAGGTGCATAAGGCTTTGTGGTGCACCCAAGCTGACGTGACGAGACACCATCTTGTTAGCATGGAAGACCCCCTTAGTGTTTTGAAAGATAATTTTTTGCTAGGATTCTAATGTATGCATTGCTTCACTGATTGCATGTTGGAGGTAGGAGCAGCAAAAACAAAATAAAACCAAAATATCACAGATACTTACAGTGTCTGTTTACTCCTATCCCGTTATACTTCTCCAGCAAAATGCATGCAATCACTTACAAGTGCTTGGTGGTTTACTAACAGTGGACCTAGACCTTGCTTACAGCTGCAACGTAGCCCAAGAGTTTAACGTGGCTCCCAAATCACTTTTTGTACTCCCTCCCTCCTCTAAACTCTTCTGGTGTTCTTGCTGAACATTGGCAACTCAAGCTCTAGGCATTTTGATGCAGGAAAACTGCAAAAGCTGCAATGGACATCTTAAAATGGGTTGAACCCTTTTAATAAATGAAGAGGCCCAGACAACTCTCTCCTAGAATTTAGGAATCTATGGTGACTTTGTCTCCTTTATGTCATTCGCAAACCCAGCGTGGTGTTGCCCCTCCCCAAATGTTAAGAAATGGTTCCCTGCTCACCCATTCATTAGAGAAGCCAAAGCTGACATCTTTTAGCTCTAATGATATAGTTAAGTGAGGGGACTGAGAAAATCAAATTCTTTGATTTCCTTCCTTCCTCTGCTTGCCATAATGTCTGTCTGTGCATGTGTGCAAGGGATAGGGGGTAGAGTCATAAACATGAGCCCCTTGGAAATTCAGTTGCAGTTTCTGAATCTTATTTTTGAAAAGGCGAAGCTGCTTAGGTTCAATTTCCCCAGCTAGCGAGAGTGGGGTCCAGCAGGCTGGGCTCATCTTGATGCCTGCAAAACGCTTGCATCTATCTAGCTCCAAAGAGGCTGAATGGCACCAAAGAGTGTCGGGTTGAGTTTTAAAATGCCACAAATAAGAGATTTATGGATTTTTTCCCTAAATGCATTATTTTAGCTTGACAGCATTAATCATTCATGCTTCCTTCTTTCATTTTTCTACCTGCAATGGATTATTGGAACAGAAAATAACAACGGGAAGGCTACAAGCGGTATCAAAATGTCAAGTTTGTACTTACAGTTGTATGCACGTCGACGGGGTCAACAGCCTCAATTACTTGTATATGTACACAGTGGTACTACATGAAAGGTTATGTCACCTGAAGCTATTTTCTTGCAGATTTAAATAGGACTCATATTCAACTCTACATTCAGCCACTGACATGGAACACGGACTTGTAAAATACTATGAACTCTTGTGGCAGGACCTAAAATATGAACTGGGTGATTGCAAGGTGTAGCTGTGGGCAATCCCACATATCACAGTAGTGTGAGTCCTTTAAATTACTTTGTCTTATCCCTGACCTGTTATTTTCATTTAAACATAAGCTAGAAACGATATCAGAGGATTTTTGCTTTTTGCTTTTTTTTGCTTTTTTGACCAGAGGGAAAATAGCAAAGCCTACCTTTTGAGCAAAAATGATATTTACAAATTCTCCTCTAAATGTATATATTGCACAATTTGTTACTTTTTCATATAAATAGTACTCTACTGATTTTACAATAGGTATATGAGTATATTAAAACACACACACACACCTGACCCTCTAAAAAGTCATCTAGGCTTTTTGAAAATTAAATGGGTTGACTGAGGCTGTAGAAATTATAGAGATTAGACTCTATTTCCATAGAGGATATAGGATAAGATATAGAGTTAAAATCCCTTTCTATAGAGATTATAGAGTAGGATGTAGAGATGATAGAGGATAAAAATCAGCAAATCTCCCCCCTAAAAATGAATACTCATAGGAGAATTTGAATTCAGGTCTATGGCCATACTACCCTGAAAATACCTGATTTTGGAAGCTAAGGAGGGTCAGGCCTGGTTAGTACTTGTATGGGAGAATTTGAATTCAGAACATTTTTCTCAATCTTTGTAGATAAAGAGGTGCATCATTATATAGACACAGGACATCATTAACTTTTACCAGTGTTAGCCCTTTAAGAAGTGATAAAAAGGTGGAGTCGCTATGCTCATAGTATTGATGTTCATAGTAGGTCCCTAGATCTCATGGTAGATTCAGTTGTGGTGGAAATTATTGGCTCCACTATAACAAATTCAGAGCAGTAGAAATGTTCATTGATTCCAGCCCAAACAAAAAGTTATGTGTAAACAAGTGATCAGATTAGGAAGCTGTGTTTGGAATAGCTACCTGCCTTACCTAGTTATAAAGTAGTAAACAAGGCTGTAGAAACCACCTGAATGTCTTCACTGTTAAGGCAAATTTTGCTACAGAACTTCAAACCCATCTTCTAGATTCCTTCTCTGGTGAGTACTAATCCTTTGCCACAAAACTTGCTGAACCACTCTCTTAGTAACCTTTTCATCTTCCCTTAAATACACATGAAAGATTTCCAAAGACTGCCATAAGAACCTGAAATTAAGGCTGCAATCTTCAAATAATAGATGAATCAACTAAAACTTTGGTTGATTCTGAGTTGTTTTGTGGAGCCTCTCACGGTTCTAATGCAGTGTTTCTCAACCTTGGCAACTTTAAGATGGGTGGACTTCACCTCCCAGAATTCCCCAGCCAGCCATGCTGGCTGGGGAATTCTGGGAGGTGAAGTCCACCCATCTTAAAATTGCCAAGGTTGAGAAACACTGCTCTAACCGTTTACCGTAAGAAAAGCAATAATTATATTTATTCAGTATCACAGAAGCACATTTATAATTTGAGGCTAGACTTCTTATTTAATTCCCTCCAGTACCACCATGAATATACAGAGACTTGTACAAACCCCATACACAAACAATGTTGATACACAGGAGTCACATAAAAGCTAAATTTTCTGGACCAATATTTTCTATTTGCTCAGCTACCTTTTGGTGCTTGATCAAAATACCTTATTTATATATGACATTGACTTATAAGTGTTGGTTCAACATTATTTTCCTGGAAGACCATTTACCCAGCAGACACCCAGAAAGCTGATGTTTCTTGGACATTAATAACAGCTGGATCTCTTTCCAGTATGTTTTCCTTCTAATGGAAAGATTAATCCCACATCATCTATATCATACTCACCAACTATATAAAAAATTATAAAAAGCATCTTGATCAGCAAAAAGTATGAATGTACACACAAGCAGACATGCACACAGGACTTGGATCCTTTTGTTTTCATCAAAATAACTACAGGCATTCCTTCAAGAAAAAATATGTATCTAGTGATAACCAATATAGAGAGACATACTGATAAACAAGATATATTCACAATTCTTTCATTACTACATTCTTTGACAAGATAAACCACATTTGGCTGAATATTGTAACAGAGCCACAACAAAGCCAAGCTACTGTCTACGAATGCTGAAACATTGGTAGAGGGAAATGCTTCATTTCCAGTCGGCTTAACGATAACTAGGATTCTTCACATTTTCATAATCTCTGAGTATCATAAGGACTTCCATGGTTTTACATTACTTCTCCAGGAAGATTGGATAAACTGCTAGTTATTGCACCTCTCTGATAGCCCCCCCCCCCCCCCCCCGATCTAGCATGTTGTCAGTGTGGAGTAAAACCAAGGAGTTATTTTATTTAATACATTTATATTCTACTTCCCTTCAGAGAGGTCTAGATGGCTCACAGCAACCATCAAAAGATAAAATAGGAGCAGAGAAAAATCAGCCACAACAATCTGCATTTTAAATAATGAACAGAAATTTGATGAAACAGCAATCGCCATCCTCATCCTCATCCATCAAAGATCTTTATAAAAGGAATAACTTCACCTACTTCTGGAAGGATTTTAATAAGGAAGTCCAATGAGCATGTCTCAAAGGTGAGATGCAGAACTAGACACGGCCACCAAGGTCACCTTGCAAGTCTCAATGAATGGGAACTTGGGGAGACACAAAAGAACCTCTCAGTAGATTGGAAAGCTTAAGAGAAAAAAAAAAATCTTCCTCATATTTTATTCCTAGTTTATTCAGGGCTTAAAAAAAAGTCATCAGGGTCTTAAATGTGCTTTGGATATAAATGTTGGAATCTTGCATTCAAATTTACGCCCATTTGTGGAGCTTAACTAAACTTGGAGGCTTTTGCTCCAGTTGTACCTACCTACAATGCCTTTTCTCCATTCGCCGCCTCCCCAAATATGCTAAAAGAACATATTTTCCACAGTTTCATTTTCTCCCTCATTATTCTTCTTGTCTGCTTATGATAACATTTATACATTTTGGTAAATTCAGATTAAAATGACAAGAAAAACAAACATTTTGTCTGTAAATTTTCACAGGAAAACATTTCAGGTTTCTATTGGCTATTATTATTATTATTATTATTATTATTATTATTATTATTTTATATAGTGAAATTCAAACAGCTACAATACCAAGAAAAAAAGAAATAAGTTAGTGATTATGCAATACTGTAATAAAAAAGCTGTATAGTGTACGATCACTATAGTGATTAACACAAACTAAATATAACAGAAAGGAGGGGGAAAATAACTAATTAAAAAAAGAGATCCATATAATATCCATTTGTATCAATATGGAATTAATCCAATCCTTACACTTATCATTAAATCTAGACCATATGGCTTCATCTTCTAATTTTTAGAATATAAAGACTTTTCAAAAATACATAACAGACTCATATCCTGAATCTGTTCCTTAATATCAGAAGGATAAGGTCTCCCCCCCCGCCCCATTTCTGTAAGATTATTCTCTCTGATACATTTCAACTTTGGTAGACCCAAAGCTCTTCATAAACTAACAAATTCCTTATTTTAGGAATATTAAACATCACATGTACATCTTTACCTATTGTATTTCTTTCCAAAATTGTATTACCCTGTGCTATGATTTGAAACAAAAATAGAGCTATAGCTGGACAAGACCAAATCATATGAATTAAAGAGCCCTCAAATTTCTTACAACTTCCAAGGGGCTCACGTTTATAAAAATCCGACATCCAAATACATTCTTGGAGAGGTCCAATCGATACAGAATATTTTCTCATGGATTAACTTACTTCTTAAATCATAAGAAATAAATTTTACATTCTTTAAAACCTGGATCCATTGATTTTCCAAGAGTAGATATTCCAATTCTTTGTTCCACTGGTCAGGTATATAACTTTTATTCCATTTTTTAAATTCCATATAAAATTAAATATTGGTTTCACTTAAAGCACAGTATCGCGTAAGGATCCTAAGATTCTAAGAACTTCTGAAGCTGCCAAAGCATCCTGCTTTTATCAGCATATATTTCAAATATATATGCTGCTAACCAGGTATTATAGGTAAAAATTATATTCAGGCTGCAATCTCCCAAAGTCTTTAAAACAACTATTAAAAACCAATTAATTTAAGGTATTTATTCCTTGGTTGGCATTCTAGTAGAACACATCACTGCTATCTTCAAATTTGGATCATATCACAGAATCAATTTCTCATGTGATGCTAGACCAAAACTTAATTGCTTACTTATTAATGACCAAATATGTCCAGCAGTTTTCAAGGCTAGAAACAAAGACTCCTGTTTGTTCATTCTTAAAACGTGTCAAGATTTCAGAAGGGTAACACATTCTCTAAATAGGCCCCAATACAATACAATACAATACAAATACAAATACTTTAATGACCAAGTATAAAATATATACAAGGAATTTGTCTTCGGTGACGAACAGCAAGATCAACGGTGCGTTTGGATAACAACAGAAAATTAATAAACAGTAACAATAACACTGCCCAGTAAAATAACTTTTCCAAAAGAAGAAGCCACTGTCCAGTACATATCAAATCATATAGTATTTAACAGAGCAATGGCACAAGGGAAAAAAACTATTCTGATGTCTAAGTGTTTTAACATATGGAGCTCTATAGTGCCGTCCTGAAGGAAGAAGTTGGAACAGATTATATCCAGGATGAGAAGAGTCTGCTGATATCCTCTCTGCCCTCCTTTTGACCCTCACAGTATATTGCCCAAAGAGGGCAATATTCAGAAATGTTCTTATTCCATAAGAATATAGACCTGAAAATAAAATCCAGTTGAAAATCTGGTATGTTGAAGTCACCTTCCTCATAAATCAACCTCAATTTGTCCAAAAATATATGAGGAATTCTGACCTGCTGTAAAATGTTTCTATTATTAGTTTATATATCTATGTAAAGGTTGAACATTTAACAGTACCAGGATTAACATTAAAATCCCTGTTAAAATATACATTTAGTCTTGATGTAACATTCATTTTAATTACATTAGTCTTAACCCTGACTCTCAATGGAAATTTTAACCATCAGGTTACAGTTACTGAAATCGTATCTATACATTTACACATATATAATTCAACATATTGTGATGTATTTCAAGAAAAATATAAACCCAGGTATTTTTTAGAATCTGTACAAACTTTAAACCCCAATTTCCTGCAGTAGTCTATCTATCACTGTCTACCGAAGATTCCAGAGGCAAAAAAGGAGACTTTTTTTCTAATTGAGAATATAACCAAAGTATATATTGCTGTATAACTTTAATCAGCTTTTGTAATGGTAATGATTATCCATAATTATTAGTATTGATAATAATCCATAATTTCACTGGCATATACAAATTGTATCCTGTATCAAGTGCCACCCCACCCTTAATCTCTTGAGATTGCCTAATGAGAGTAGCCAAGATTCAAGAATCAGACTAATAACTAAAGGACCTAGGAGGAATATTTGGTGTGTGCAACAGTATAACTTAATGAGTTAAGAAAGAAAAGTATTTACAATAACTGACCACAGCGTAAAGATACCAAATTATAATCCAAAAGGCAAAAGATGGTGGAAACCCATATCTTATTAGAACACTCTGCATAAATTCAATCTGAACCATATTAAAGACCTTTTCAGCATCTAATGAGATTCAAACAGCCAATTCTAATTTACCTGCCCAGTTCTAATTTATCTGTCCAAAATATCGATCAGCAGGCATGTGCTTCTCTTTGAAAGACACCTCAAGAGAATAATCTTTCTTAAGACAACATGAGCAAAATCTTGAGTTTTGAAATCATCTTGATCGTCATCCATACGTTGCAGTAGTTTGCAACTTTTAAAGGAACTCTTCTCTCAATCCTGTCAAAACAGGAAGGAAGAAATGTGAGATTTTTAAAAAAATAAACTTTGCTTTTCTTCTGTAATAATCTCTCTTCACAAGGAGTTCATTTGTGAAGCCTGACTTTACTGATGAGAAGAGACAATTATAACTTTGGCCTTAAGAAGTTTTGGGTGGTGCTGGTCTTCTCTTGAAGGTCAAATCCATAGTTTCTCTAGTTTTGCATTTTGTGCAGCTCAGTTTGCTGATTTTCTTTCGTTCTCTCTCTTTTTTTAACCTGCTGATGCCATGATTATAATAACAGCATTTTGTTTGAAGTAAAGAGCTCTGTAAATTCCTTTAGTTATAGATTAATTCTTTCTAAGCTGCCTTAGAAACCAGTCCCTTCTGGTTCCAATTCAAGATGCCTCTAATTGAGTTATGTTAAAATTCTTCAGGTATTGTGCTGGAAAGAAGAACCCTCCTATCAAGTTGGCTTCCAATTTATTTTCAGCTTCACATCTTGAAGATGAGGGATGTAAAGCTGGTGAGATACTAGATGAGGGTAATAGACACTAGCACTGGCTTAGGGGAGTTCTGAAGGCTCCTCCTCTATTCTTTTCATTCATTTTTTTTTTCAAAAAAGCTGTTAGTGATATTAGCAAATATTGGGCCAAAGCATGGAATGAGCCCACCCAGAAATGGGACTTGAATGGGAGTTTGCTGTGGTTGGCCTTGTTTATTCTGTGGCATTATTTTATTTTGGGTGTTTTGGTTTTGATGCCTTTTTTTAAAACGTTTCTAACCACAGAGTCACTTTTCCACAAGGAGTGGCCATAGAACTCACATCACATCAAGTAATCAATACAAAAATTAAGGATTTAAGGGAACCAGGCTTATCATCAATAGTGGGGAAATGGGTTTTGTTCTCATAAAACTTTTAGCTCCACCCAGCAGCTGGCACTGGTTGCTTGCACCAATTTCTCCATATTGCTATCATTATCAGAATGTCTTGGAAAGATGTTGGCCCTGGAAAATTCTGGGAAGGAAAATGGCAGCTATTAGCTACTGGTAGACATCATCTAAACCAACACACAGCAGAAGTCAAAATGGATGACTTCACACCATCCCTTGACCAAAAGTTAATCTCTCTTTTTCCCAACTCCTTAAAGAAAAGAACAGTTTAAATCAGTGTTTCTCAACCTTGGCAACTTGAAGATGTGTGGACTTCAACTCCCAGAATTCCACAGCCAGCCAGAGAAATGCTGGTTTAAATTAATTCATTTTCTGAGATTAATAAGAATTCTGAGATTAATAAACCCTGGGGTCTATCTATTGCTGAAATAAGGTAGTGCCACTGTTTTTCTTCTCCCTGCTTCTATGGGAAGTTTTCTTCTTATACTTTGGAGCAACAAAGATGGAATGCATTAGCAGAGGTAGCAGCTAAACGTTGACATCAGCACAACCCTGTGACATAATTTTCCCTGTAAGGTTTAAGCACTGGCAGTCACCTTTGAAAGCCCTCTCATTCATGGTAGCCTCTTTTCCTGGTCCATGTGAGCTGATCCCGTAACCCAACTTTGTGCTTTCATAACGATGTGACCATAAAGAACCCTACCTTGCTGGCTTGGTTTCAGGACAATGTACTTGAAGATCTCTCACTGTCCTCTTTCTTTGGGAAAAAATATAAACCTGTATCCCAACCTGCCCAGTTTGCATAATTTTTATAAATTCCAGAATTTAGCTGAACACGGAATTTTAAACTCTTGAGCACAGGGTTATGCACCATAGCGATCTTACAGATCTTTGTGGATTCCACAATTTGCTATCTTTTAACATGTATCGCAACACACTGTCCATATTTCTCAGTTCCTCCTCCCCCTTATCATTGCTTAAGCTAAATTAGTGATATATTAGCAAACAGTCCTGTTCGTTTTTCCCCAGGCCTCCCCAAGTTATCTTTTCCAAAATAGTTGCTATTAAATATGCTGCATGTCCATGCAGCAGTGAGCTGGTTAATTTTGACTGGATATTATGCTATATAACCATTTGGCATTTAACTTGAAAAATGACTTTCTGCTTCACCTGTCAGCAGCCCTGTTCTCATCAAATAAGTGAGTGAGAAAAATTTTCAAATTTCAATTTCCTGATGCTATTAGACACTACTTCTCCCATACTTAAACAGTTTAGCAGTGCATGTACATGTTTTTGGTATTCAGGCCGTGCGTCACACTACATGCCATTACAATAGCTTTTTTGTTTAAAGGGTAAAGAGATGCATGGATCTTTATCTTGGGGTTAGAAAAATGCATTGCAGGAACATGGCAAATCAGGTTTTTGAATAACTTTCTAACATCCTACCATAACCCTGATATAGTGCCAGGAATTTAAACTACTTGGTGGTTTGGGCTTTCGGGAATTTGCAATGAAGCAGGGCATGGCCCACACCCAGATTCATGTTCTCTGAAGCACCATTGACACATTTTGCACGGCAACTTTCAGTTCTGAACGAAGAAAAGCTCAAACTCAAAAGCCTATTGTCCTGTGCTCAAAACATGCCACACAAAATAACTGCACGTTTGTTTCATGTTGCAAATTTTCAGCCAAGAGGTGATGTGCCACACAAGGGAGAAGAGAAGTCAGATTTTAGAATAGCCGAGCAGCCCATCTTTACCTGGGAGGAAACATTATTCAGTGAGCCCGTTTGGTCTAGTGGTGAAGACACCAGGCTAGAAGCCTGGAGACCGTGAGTTCTAGTTCCACCTTAGGCACAAAGCCAGCTGGGTGACTTCGGACCAGTCCCTCTCTCTCAGCTCTAGGAAGGAAGCAAGGGCAAATCACTTCCAAAAAACCTTGCCAAGAAAACTGCAGGGACTAGTCCAGGCAGTCACCGGGGGTCAAAACTGACTCCAAGGCATGCATGCATGCATGCATGCATGCATAAATAAATAAATGTTCAAGGCTGAAAGGAACAAAGTGGATTCTATTGCCAAAGCATGATAATTATTGTCACTGTGATCATATTTAGAAGGATGGATTCCCTAATTTCATTGGGTGTAATGATTAAGTCCAGATCTGGCCCTACCATTAGGTCAAGTAAGGTAAGTACTTTGTAAGGCAGCTGTGAGGGAGGAAGTAGTTCCCAACTCCTTTCAAGACTGCCATCAGAATGCAGTGTTGGAAGAGTAGTCATTCCAAGTCTTTGTGTTTTCTGCTGCCATTCATTATACCTTGTCTCTGGGGGAATGCAGAAAACTGTTGTTACTATTCTTCATCAACTCTATTCTCATCTGGCTCTATGCATCATGGTAAGCCATGAGAGAGTACTTGCTTTTGGTTTAGCACAATATGTGACGTATTGCATGCATGCTTTCAGATGTAATTCCAGATCTAAAAAGATTAACCGTTTTTCCTTTTTTTTAAAGAAAACACAGCTTGCCTGCCCTTTGGGATTCTGCCTTCCCTTAAGAATTTACATGAGCTCCTGTTTGATACTAAATCATGTACCAGTTCCTGCTTATGTTAGCTGAAATGAGGCAGAGGAAAAATGCTAATTTCATTTCAGAACCAGGACAAGGAAGTTGGGGATAGTCAAAATTCACCTTTTCAATATATCCATTGGTTTCAGTGAGAGAGCAAAGTGAATGCTTAGATCTCAGGCAATGAATAAAATCAAACAGTTAAGGTGGTTTAACTTTAGTGGGACAGTACCCATCATGTTTTATTCAATATTTTTTGTCTAATTTTATTCACATTTATGTTCCAAACAAATAGCTGAAGCTCATTATTTAGATTGCTTTTTTATTCTAAATGTATTTATGCCTCCTTACCTGACCAGAAAGATGCTGATTATTCTTACTCATTTGGAATTTCTGATTTATAGTTTTGTAAAATTAATTATCATATGGCTATATGGTAAGAAATCTAATTCCCAGGGCAAGGGCAGCCACAAGAACTAGTCCGTACTAATTAGATTTTCCATTTTTTTAAAAATGTTGTTTGGCTTAGTATAGATAAGTCTTACGAACATTTTTCTCAGAAAGAAAGAAATGTACCTGTGCGTAACATTTCCTATCTCCTCCTCACTTCAGACATTAGTTTTTATTACAATCTATATTGTGCTCAAATCCTGGATTTTATAGTTGTAAACATCATCATCTGAAATAGGAACTAAGGATAAATCTATACTCCTTTCACCATGGGTATTTAAATCATTAATTAATTAATTAATTCATTCATTTCTTAGTCATCACAGAGATTTCTAAGCCCATATATATCTGCTTCAAGCAGTTGGTATTTAGGATATCAAGATTCATACCCAGGATAATTTGATCCACTATGAACTTGCCCACTCACCCTTTAAAGCACATCTAAGTTGGTGCCATAACTGATGGCATGGAATCCCATAATTTAATTAAGTGCTGGTTAAGAAACCCTTCTTTTTATCGGCTGTAAACTCTCCTGCATTTACTTTTAATATTATTAGAAAGGAAGAACAGTTTCTCCCTATTCACATTTTCCAAACCATGCATGACTTTAAATACCTCCTTGTCCTCTCCCCAGTCTCCTCCTTTGGTTATCTACCAGAGGTTGGTGACCAACAATGCTATTTGTTCTTTTGATGGGACTGCACAAAAAGAGAATTTTGCATTTTTGCCTACCCACATATGTAGATTTTTTAGTCAGAATATGTATCATCCACCAGTGATGCTTTCCCCATAAATCTGTCCTTGTTCAATTAATTGAAGTAGTCAATATTTCTCATTACATATCACGTTTCCTTAATATTCACATTTCTGTTTCTTGATGGTTTTCAGAATCTCCATATCTTTAGCTATTCTTTGGAGGACCTTCTCATAAGTTCAGATAGAAATTAAACATGTGCATTATTGAACCAGTAAGCTTGCCAATAGAGTTGATTCAAGCATAGCCAGATAACATGCCATCGATGGTTATGAAATCCTGCCTTATAACTTTTGCTTATTGGATGTCTGAAATGTATCTTCTTGAAATGTAAACATTCTACCATTTTGATTTCAAGACTTTGCCTAGATTGTTGGAAGTTTAGAGGATGGGATCACTGGAGAGGCTGAAATCAGAGTGGTTTTAATGATGCACCCATTTCTACAAAGCCACATTTAGGTAAAAAAGATGAGAAATATTCAGTGGCATTATGCAAGCACTGTGTATACAGCCTCCTCCTCCTTTGCTGGTGTTCTGTAGGAGAAAAGCATTCTACTGTACCAATAAATGCTTTCCTCCTTGGATATAGTCAGAGGGAGTGCACCATTGCCTCCAGGAATCTGATGTCATTTAAGGGACATCAGAGGAAGTGGGGACTGAATGCTCCAGACTAAATAATGCCTGTCTATGAGTTTTTATGAAAGTGGAATATGGGAATGGGAATAGGTTTAGAGTACAAATACTCTGTTAGAGACGGGGAACATTTCGAAGAGATGCTTTGCTTCAGTGCCAATGCTCCTTCAAAATACTTTTCTGAAGTGCAGTGGCACATTTTACTTCTTAACCACAGGAGGTATGGGACTGTGGCTCATCACGCCCCTGGCAAAAGTTATTTGGGGACATGCACAGAAGCCATTCTTATCAGGGCAAAGAGATCAAATCAGCCTCCCCTTTACTGAAGCAGAGCAATGCACTTGTGGAGGAGAAGTATCTTGTTGGATGCTAACGTCTGCCTTTGAATGGAGGACCCTGTGGGTGTAAACATGCATAGATGGTGTGAATGATGTAGAAATGAGGAATGGCTACAGGGAAGGCTTTTTAAACAATAAACAAGTCCACACATTTTTTTGCAGGTTTTCAAATTGCAGAACGAGTTGCTAATTGTCTTCAAAAAGACCCACGTTTGCTACCTGCTGCTATGAAAAAACACCACTGGTGTTCAGTTGAAATTAAACATGCACGTATATGCACAAAACTGCACTTGTTATGATCTGTGTCTTAAATTGCTGAGTCCTCTCCCCTTCCTGTTGTGACTGGTGTTTATAGACCAAAAATTCAGAATGCTTTGGCCATCATAGTTTATATGCAGTTCCCTAGAAATTAACTTAAGTGTCGAAGAAAGATTTTCCAGCCTGATTCCACCATCATTCAGTCCCATATGTTTGGTTTAATTATCTGGTGGGTTGCAGTGGATATTAGAAATTTTTCTTGCTTTCTGTATTGGGTTTTTTTTAAAAAAGAGGACTTTTATAATCAAGCAAATCGTTTAAATGAATCTCTCTCTCTCTCTCTCTCTCTCTCTCTCTCTGTCCCACATTTTTATATTTACTCTGAATCTGATTTCTTTTTAAGGAAATTAACAAAACAAATACTAAAGCACTGGTCTGTGCACATTCAATAAACTTTTTGAAATTAATTGAGTAAGAGGGAGGACAAGACCTTCTAAAATAGGTTCTGAACACCATTTTAATGATATTGAATCTGTGCTCAAGTGCTGCTTTTATGTCCATACAGATACCAAATAGCATCTCACTGTTTACCTTGGTATTTTATGTATTCCTCACTTCCCTGAGCTGTGACAAATCCCAGAGCTGAACTGTAGCAGAAGACAGACATCAGAGATTGTATATTTGCTTGTTTCAAAGACTTCTACTCCCTTCCTTCAATGGATCCAAGACTGTCTGACAAGAAGTTAAAAAATTAATGAAACAAATGAGAACAAATTGCTCAGATCCCTTGATATGAAAAAAAAATACTATAAAAATGTTCAACAAACTGAAAGCAATTGGAGGAGAAAGAGCGAGCCTAGGAAAATCGTACACCAGGTAAGTCTATCCAGGTACAGATTTCTATAAAAGATGCCAACACCAAGTTGGACCTTTCCTCTCTTCTTCTTAGATGCTGGGGCACTTAAAGACTAGATTCAGTTGAGATATCACTGTAGAAGCAAGGACGTGTTGGTATATGCAGTTCTGTATTAATCCCATTCTCAGACTGTGAACATGGAAACCAGTACATTGAACTGATTCCAGAATTGGAGTGGGAACGAATGCTGTCACTAAACCAAAACATAGGATGAGGATCATTCCCAGTACCTAATCCAGTTTTAGACAGATTATATCTAAATTATCTTGACCAACACCTCCATATCACCAACACCTCCATATTTTGTTGTTGTTGTTGTTTAGTCGTTAAGTCATGTCCGACTCTTCGTGACCCCATGAACCATATTGCGCCAGGCCTTCCTATCTTTCACTGCCTCCCTGAGTTTGCTCAATTTCATGCTCATTGCTTCAGTGATGCTATCTAGCCATCTCATCCTCTGCCGTCCTCTTCTCCTTTGGCCTTCCATCTTTCCCAGCATCAGGGTCTTTTCCAAAGAGTCCTCTCTTCGCATTAGGTGACCAAAGTATCTGAGCTTGAGCTTCATTATCAATCCTTCCAATGAGCAATCAGAGTTGATTTCCTTTAAGATTGACTGGTTTGACCTCCTAGCAGTCCAGGGGACTCTTAAGAGTCTTCTCCAGCACCACAGTTCAAAGGCATCAATTCTTCACCTCCATATTACAATCATCTAATTTGGAGTTTAATAGGGCATGAATCTATGTCCATTTCACATTGTGGCTTGGACACCAACTTGGGCTATTAGAAAACATTTTGTGGTTCTGTAGCAACTTGGGCTTCCAATGATAAAGATTAATCCCAAAATTGCAAGGACATTCCTTTAGAGAAGTGGCATATTTATTCATCTTCTTTGGCTCATCTACTCTTCATGTATACCATAATTTTTGGAAGAGCCTATGCAAATATATACTTTGGGAATGGGACAAAGGTCCAGTTGTAATGAATCAGCTCTCCTAACCATGCCAGATTGGGAAACGCGGAAACTGAAGTTTGGCTAATCTGCTGTAGAAAGCACCAGAGTAGGAAGGCTACAGTATATTTTTCCAGTTAAAATCAAGGATGTATTTGTAATCCAGGAAGAGTAGACTAGTTAGTTATTGAAATCAACCTTAACTCCTAGTGACTTCACTACCATGCCCATCCAGTTTTCTTGATAACATTAAAAAAGTGGTTTGGCACTGCCTTCTTCCCAACCTAGCCTACAGTGATAGTATTTTCTGGATGTAAAATCTAGAAAAATCTAGATATTAACCAAATCCAATCCTGCTGAGTTTCAGAGCCTAGCCAAATTTAGGTAGATGCATTAAGTGATTTACATTTTTGTAAATTAAGTGAAACTCTGAAGCTTTTTTCAAGAAATGTTTCTTTGTATGGATAAATCTATTAGTATGTTGATTTGGATGTTTTAAAAGCTTATTAAAATGCAAAGCAAAGAACCCCCTGTCACTTATGATAAATTTGATCTTCTGGGGTCAAGAATAAGGGAAATTTAATGCTAATTGAGAGTGTATTAATTGTGGATGTGAGTACCTTATGATCATTATGTTTACTCTTTTTGAACATTTTTTTGTTCTGTTTATCAAAAGGTCATGCATGCTTCTATTTTATATTAAAATTGCGCTAGGTCAAGTGATTCATTACCCAAAAAATACATCTGTCCATCTATTCATGGATAAGCCCTATACAGGTAGCCCCCCAGTTTAAGAACAGGTTCCGTTTCCAAGGTCTGTCCATAAGTCGAATTTGTATGTAAGCCAGAACAGTATTATTGTATAACACTATTTATTTATTTATTTATTTATTTATTTATATTTCAAATTTGTCACCACCCATCTCACCGCAGAGAGACTCTGGGTGATATAAGTAGTATTGTGTAATTAACTTGAACCATTGTGTATTTAACTCGAATCATTGTGCATTTAACTCGAATTTTGCTACAATAGGCTCCGTTCTTAATTATGGGTTGTTTGTAACTCAGGTGTTCTTAACCTGGGGACTACCTATATACTTAATTTATATAGAGGCTACTGAAGACAAAAGCTTTAGGTCTGTATCATTTTTACATGTATTGAGTTTCTTCAGAACATGCACAGGTAGTGCTGGATTTTGACCATTTTGTCTGGGGGTGATGGGAGCTGAAATCTAACTCATCTGGAGGTACATTTACACTGAGGTATCTGTGGACGTTCAATTCTATGATTTAGTATAAATACAGAAGGAAAAGTTAGTTGTTAAAGGAAGAACCAGATGGAAAGATGATTTACTATGCTGAAACTTTAAGTGAATATTAATCATCAAAAAGAAACTTTGTGCAAATGAAGTAGGTCATACCCCTGGGTGGAGTGCGGGCTGATATGTGTGGGTCTGTTCCTACCGAAAATGTGAATTCCTTCACAGCTTACTGTTTCAAAGTTAGCATATCCTTTAACTTGCAGCCAAATCTTGTTTTCAGCCAAAAACTGATTAGATTTTTAATGCTACGTTTTGTGTCAGTCACTAACAGCGGGAGGCTTTCTCTTATTATAAGATTTAAATTAACAGATTTTATTTACCACAATAGTTATCTCGAGACATATCACACTTCTGGCTAAAAGAGTTTTAAATTAGCAGCTTTTATTTATCACAATTCTATGCTCCTGGGCAATTGCACTTCTCCAGAACATTACTTACTTATTTACTCAGGCCATCAAGCCACACACAAAAAAATCAGATGGTGACAACTGACTCAGAAACAACATATCAAACTTCCAACAATGGAACAGCTCTTCAAAACCCTAGATTGTCACATGAAGGCATGATGAAGTACCCCTTGGAACCAAGTCAGTTTTAGAATGCCATTGATTCAAATTGGTAAATAAGTGCATGCCTTTCCTAGAAGCAGGGAACGATAGGGAATTTGTTGAGCGACCCTGTGAAACCTGTGATTTTTGAAAACCAGTTCAAATGTGCTTGTAGAATTCTCTCATGAAAGCAAGATCACCTAGCATGGAGATTGCGTGTTTGAAAACAGGGCTCACATAAAATACTATACATCTTCCTGTGGACCTGAAACCTTCTTTTTCATGTCTTCTGGAGAGCTTACTGAATTTTGTTGGCAAATCCTTAAAAGTCCTGCCAGTTTTGGCTGAAAAACAAAACTAAGGATCTGTGCTGAATTTTAGAAAGGTATAAAAAGATGAGGACATTCAAGCTGACCTCAACTCCTGGTAGCTGCATGAGTTTTCTTGGCAGTATTATGGACGTGGTTTGCCACTACTTCCTTCTGGAATGTTTTTTGAACTTCCCATCCTAACCTATAGCTTAGCATAATTAAACTATACTGGAATGCACATGGCTTTTCAAAATTCTATACCCTTTTTACAGCCAGAGAAACTATTGAGTGATATTTCTGGATCACTTCAAGGAAAGAAGAAATTCTCCAACAATTTCTCAAGGACAGAATCCTCCCCTTAGTTGTGCTGGAGTTACTACTAATGAAAATGTCCCAGAGGAGGTATTCTCTCCTGAGTTCTTCCTTTGGGGATTTAATGAAAACACGAGAGGCCAGGATGATTGCTGGATAGATTATGGGAAAATGAGAAACAGTATACTCCCATTGGCCATCTTAAACATTTTTCAAAGCATGCATATATACATACATAATTTTTAGAGAATCCTGGTTCCACTCGTTTGCATGAGTCTTCCCTTGGGGATAGGCTGGCAGCTTTCTGAAAGCCAAATGGGTGTTCATGCTCTGAGGGTTTTTTCATGGTTCTGTTCAGTTTTGTTCTGTTTTTGTATTATATTGTTAGCCACAGGCATAGACTTAGATAATATATGGTGTGACCCAATCTCCAGACACCAAAACATTGCTTGTTCCTGGACTATCTTTATTTGTATTGGATAGAAAATTCTATTTGTATAGAAATTCGCAAAAAATACAAATTACAGATCCTTTGTGACAGATTCGTTTTCTTTTAAATTTGCAAACCACTGTAGAAACCGTTCCCTTTATGGTCCAGCTCTACATTTTCCAGAGTATTTAAAACTGAATAGAACACAGCATTCCAATGCATTCCTCTCATGGGTAGAAGAGAGGGGATAGAGCATCTGCAGGAAGACACATAAGCAGATGTATACTTTTCTTTATAGAATATATATATATATAAATCCCCTCTCAACCCTATGGGTGGTAAGCGTCTTCCTCAATCTCAGGTCATCTACCAGAGGCCGGGGAGTTTGAGGGTTCTGCACAGTATCTTAGCTGTTCCTAGCACTGCACTCTTCTGGACAGAGAGCTCTGATGTTGTTCCTGGGATCTGTTGGAGCCCCTCTCCCAGCTTAGGAGTCACGGCCCCCAGTGCTCCTGCCACCACTGGGACCACTTTGGCCTTTACTTTCCACACCCTCTCTAATTCCTCCTTCAGGCTCTGGTACTTCTCCAGCTTCTCATACTCCTTCAATTGGTAAACTATACATACATACATATCTTCAGATTCAGAGAGATATAGATATGGATATACATGTACATATACATATATCAATCACTTGCTCATTTTTACAGCCAAATGGAGCAAGACCATTTGGCCGTAAAACTGAACAAGTCCTCTTAACCCCTCCCCCCTTTTATATACCTCAGTTCATATGGAATAAAAAAGCCACATTGTATCAATCAGATATTTACTGAACCTGTGACTTCATTTCCACCTTTCCCAAAGATACAGCAAACAGTGCTGCCTGCGCGTACGCACACACACACACAAACACATCATTTGCTCTAAAATGCCCCTGAAAGAGGTTTAAATTGCCAATAAAGGCTTGGTAATTGTATCAGCATGGATCAGAAAGCATTTCTCAGAACTGATGAAACAGTTTGCAATATTGCACCAACCTGGAAGATGCTGCTTGTGGATTATTCTGTAAATCATAGATCCTAGATTTTTATTTGCTCACTTATTCACATTTGGGGTCATCATGAATGATGGTTCTACTTTTGTTCCATAAGTACTTGTTCTGTGTACCTCTGAGCTGTTGTTTGTTTGAAGAAAATAGATGAATTTGAGATAGGTGGGCTTGAGAAATTCAGTCTTGATTAGTTGGTTTCTATAATGTATTTATATCATGCCCTTTTAGGGTTTCTCCTTATAAGGTAGCTTAAAACTATTTTGAAAAGTGAATCAAGTAATTCCACTTGATGAATCTCACAGCTGATCCGCACCTTCCCAGACAGATGAATGGGTTGGAACTTAGTTATTTGCTGTCTCTGCTACTTCCTGGATATTCAGATGGGTTTTCTTTGCTCCTTAGTCAAGAAATTGGGGCTGAAGAAGGCATGACAACTTTGTTGGCTGGTTCAATTGGTAAACTATATAGTAAATCAAATCAAACTTCATTACAGTCATAGCATAGCATAAAGTAAGCTTTATAGAGCTTTGAGCTACAGCTAGCTAACAGTAGTCTGATAATCCAATGTATATTCTGGTATGTTAAAAAAAAACAAAACTAGAAATCCCAAACTGCTTTCATGGTGGCAAATTTGAAAAATCATTCCTCTTTTTAGAGACGTAGGATATCTGCAAGTCCATTTCAATTCCATTTTAAAACTGATTCCTGTGTTTTGACTGAGGTTTGGATCTTCAGAAGACTTACTGTGAAGATTTTCCAGGTCTCAGATGGCCTTTTTTCACCATTATTTCAAACAAGCCAGGTTTTTGTACATTAATAAGAATTAAGTTGTACATTAATAGTTACATTGCCTTCTCTGTTCAGCTTCAGTGGTTCTACAAACATTTGACAACCAAATGCATATATAGTATTAATATTTAAGGAAAAGTAAATTCCATTAAGCCACTGTTTGATAGATGCAAAAGTAGGTACTTATCTTTGAAATATTAAACTCCAGACATTTATACTCATAGAAAAAAAAAGTTTCCTTTCATTTCATAAAAATTATGTGCCCGGTACTAATAAAATATTAAACACCAATTTAAAAGATAAGTATCTTATCCACTTTTTTATATAATAAAATATGTTATGGCGTACTTGAGAGCTAATGTGCATGAGAATTTCCATACAATACTGTATTTACAAACTTTTCTGAAAGTTCCATGAATACATTTGTTAGTCGCTGGCTTTATGAATGTTTATTATTCCTCATAATGACTTCTTGTGTTTTCAATAATGCAAGATGGAAGGTGGATAAACAGGCTGTATTTCTGAAACATTCTCTTCTTCAGATGCAAGGTAGTGCTCCCTGTTAATTAACTGTCGATAGCCACTAAAACAGCATTACTTCTTACTGCCCCTATTATATAAATTAATGTCAAACCAATGCAATGTTTCAGGAGTAAAATATGGGATGAAAATACTAAACAAAACAAAATACTTTACAGTCTTCTCCCAATTTGACTATGCATTCTCTTTAACTTTTCTGACTTCTTTCCATAAATATTTTGGAAAGGTCCAGCATCAAAAATTATCAAACAGCCATTAGGGCTACAATTCTTTAGCATCATACCTAACACTCTGGGATTTCTGTTTCACTCACTATAGTTAAGAGCTAACACTTAACATTTCCCAGAATGCCCCATTGTGCCTTCAAGTCATTATGAGAAATCATAATTCTTCTAAAAAATTCTAGTGCTTGAATCTGTAGCCACAACAGAAGGAGTCCATAAAGGACACTAATCTCAAAGCTCTGCTCCAACATGTCCCAATTACTACTACTAAGCAAGCAAGGTTAAAGAATCTGGAGATGCCAAAGGCAATGTTTTCTTTGCATTATTCCATTCTGCATTGCCAGAATTAGAAACTGGGCTCTAATGCAAACAGAGTCAACAACCTGTAATAGACTTAGGAAAATGGATCATGCATCTTTTGCTAATTTTGTGTAATCTTCAGCCAAATTTCAAGTGATCAGAGCTCGCCTGCTCTGTGGAAAGAAAAACACACATAAGGGGATGAGAGAGTGACAATTCAAATGAAAGTTGCCAGGAAGAGAGGAAAATCAGGGTCAGCAAGATGAAACAAGTGGTCTCCTCCACTTTTGTGGCTGATCCAGCTATTTGCCCACACTGACATGTCCCTCTATATGGATGGCTCCTAAGGGAACCTGTCTCTTAATAGGGAGGCAGGTTCCCTTATGTTATATACCATTTCTTGGGAGAAGCATGGATACTGTATTCCAATACTTATTCCAGGAAAAACTTTGATATATGTAATATTGTTTATGTATGGATAAATGGAGAAGAAGAAGAAGAAGAAGAGGAAGAAGGGGACGAGGAGGAAGAAGACACCCATCAGCTATGATGTTTCCCCATCCAGTATATCTCTGATGTGTTCAGTTCTGAAAAGCACAGAGCCTTTGTTCACTGTGTTTACCCCACAACCTGCTCAACCTACAGAAGTGTTTTGAACTATATTTTTATATTTTATATTTATATTTTTATATTTTATATTTATATTTGAATACAAATGTTTCAAAATTCCTATGCAGCACGGCCATCACCAGAATAAGGAAGCAGATCCTATCCCCCAATGAAAGTACTGTGAATTACATTTCTCAGTGCTAATATTATGGCTGCAAAATAAACTTTGATTGGATAAGGTCAGTCGGCTCCACAGGTGGGCAGAGAGGAGTTAAATGATCAAAGCAGTACCCCATCATCATAATGCGAGCTCTGCCCCTTTTATACATGCATCAGAACATCTCACACATGTTCAAGAAGGTTGGTGATTGGATTGTGATGGTGCAATGCTGCTCTCATCCTTTTGGGGGAAAAAAAAAAAAGCTTTGGATCCTGCAGATACCCTTGAATATGACCCTTAAAAGTTCTCCAGAGAAAATGTATAGCTACAATCATCATTGTCATCCTTCCTCTCGGCCAGGGCTGAGGAGACCCATGGAAGACCACAAGTTCCCATTTTGTCACAAAAGAATCTCCTCCTTCTAAGCGTGGTTGCAGCAATAACATAAACTTGCACAAAATGATATTATTATATATGTTATCCTGAGCTAGTTTGTAATCCTGGTGCTGAGGCTCACGTTTTGGAGAGAGGAGAAAGTGAGGGAGAGGAAGAGGGGTGAGAAAAAGGAACTACCTTTGCAAATGCCTTTAGATATAGTATTGATTTATAAGGAGGTTGTTATTATCTATTTTTTTTATAATACCTTTTGCCCCACCTTGGGCTTACTACAACTCATAGGCAAGCCCCTGGGTACACTTCCTTGCCTTCTCTTCTATATCAAGAACTGATTTTAGAAAATAAAACTAATTCATAAAAAAGCATCAAAATCCAATCAGGGTTTGAGGAAGATATATTTGGTTACTAATAGAGGTGAATATGTCTATATTTGGTTACTGATTGCCTGCAGTATTAGCTGTTCCTTTCGTAGCCTTACATTTCTGTTTTTTAAATAGAATCAGTTAAATACTGACAAAGTCCACAACTTTGGGAAAGCCACTGAATTAAGATACTAATTTAGGAATACAAATATGCCACAAGATTAATTTAATCAGTGTGGATTAGTTAAAGAAATGGGAAAGGTGCTTTCTATTTATTTTCAGAAATATTTTTCTTTTTTGGGCAGGGGGTGTTAGCAAGTTTTCTAGAGTAGGTTCTTAGTTTTAATAGTCATAACAGAAAATCAAACGATTCAGATCAGCTTCTTTTACTATCAATCTGTGATTAAGTCTATCAAGGGCCACTTTCAAACTCTCATTCCTTACAGTTTCTCATTTTCTTCTTTTGAGGACATTTGAAGATGGCTCCGTTCCACTCATCGCACGGCATTGCTTCTGTCTTTGGGAAGGGATTTTGTAATTGTTATTTCAGAAAAAGCCAGACCTTGTACTGCAGTTTTCATTTTCTTTTTGTCCCCCCCCACATCGCCCCCCCCAACCACCATCAAGGCTGCTTCTCTTTTTTTTGATATACTGGAAGATTTCCAATTACTCCTTCTGGTCTCTTTGGATGTGAATTGTAAAGAGATCATCACAGAGTCACAGTTCAACATTGTTAAGCTTATCAATATAAATATAATGTTAAACCCTTTTAGATAATTGGGGCTATGTGTGAAAATGCATCCAATTGGCGTGTAAACTGAGGCTATGTTTTCGTTTTCTTTTTCTGTTTGCCAGACAGAAGCATATCCTTTGTGGGTTTTCATTTCCAGGCGGTTCCTTCTCAAGGATTCTACAACACCCTTTAACTATTGATTAGGATGTTATGTTACAGCACGGCATCTATCACCCTTGATAGATAGTTATGCAAACAGAAATTCATTCAAGTGAATCTACTTGTCATCTGGGGTCTTTTGAAGCCAGTGAAGGATTTGTACTCTAGACAGAGGTGTGTGGGTGGAAGGTGGGGAGGAAGAATAGCAGGAAGGATAGGGAGATTCAAGAATTTTTCACACCTGATTTTAAAAAAAGCATTCACCTTATTAAAGTGAGATAAAGCCGGGACTTATGAAAGGCATTTTTTGCAATGGGGGAAAAGTGAAATTGTTTATTACAGGGAATCCCTGGTGACCACTGCTAGGTGATCCAGATTGCATCAGAAATCATGCCCTTATTGAGAATCATTAGGAGATAACACTCAATGTATTTCCAGACATGATCGAAGGTGCTGGTTATCTATAAAGCCCTGCCTCGCATGGGGCTGGTCTATTTTCAGGAGTTCCTCTCTTTGATTGTTTCCACCTGCCCCATTAGATCCAAATGAAGGGGCACGTTCTGGTTCTTGTCTATCAAAGAATGTCATCTGGTGGGACCTAGGAAGTGGGCTTCTTCTTTCACAGTGTCTGCCTTTAGAACACCAAAACCTTTCCCCCAGCACCCCAGCTTCCCTGACATTTTGGAAAGCTTTAACAATGTGGGTCTATGAGATTGATGGGTCATTAGCTAACAACTTATGCTGCCTCAGTTGCCTAGATAGATAAATAGATGGTCATATAAATCATTTAAAAGGAATAAATGAAGCCATTCCCAGGTCCAGATGAAGATTCACATTTTCCAGGGAGGCAACCATTACTTGCAGTCAAGATGATTTGGGCTGATACAGAAGCTGTCCCATTGTTTGACTACTGAGCAGGGCAAAGCTTTGCTGGAATCTCCTAGCTTTCTTCCAAACACAGCCAGTGCTGGTTAGCTCTGATTGCAAGATCAGGATGACTTAGAAGCAAGAACATATAGGAGGAGAATGAGGATCAGAGGGGCATGTTTCTAACTCATTGCTGGTGTTAGGTCCTGGTGCTTAAGAATTTGGTTAGTCAAATGTTTTACCTGCTCCTCTCCTTCCTCTTCTGAGCCAATGCAAAACATGTCTAATGACATTCTTATCTGTGAAAATTTTTCCACTGTTGAAAAGTTCCTGTCATCAAAAATTCTACGTTTTCTTTAATTGAACTCTTGTCATTTATAATTTGAACCTAATAGCTTGAGACACATCCTCTTAAGCAAAAATGAACAATTTTCCATATGACAATAGTTGAAGATAACTATCATAGGGTCTCTTAATCACCTTTTTCTCCCTTATTTGAATATACCCAATTTCAACTTTCCCCCAAAATATTTTCTATGCAGGCTACTCGCAGTCTTTGTTGCTCACCTCTGGACAACTTCAGGCTCTTCCTGAACCTGCAGAACAGGTCATGGTGATCCAAATGATTCATGACCAAAATAAACTTGAGTAATATTGGTATATGCACTTCTGTCAAACAGTGTGTTCATCCTTGCTAGATTGTATGCATCTCATCTCCTCTCACACCATGGAGAACCTCACCCTAATGTCATTAAATCTGGTTCAGTTAAATTTATGTTGTTAAATCTGGACCAGTTCTCTCTCCTGTCAATAAATCTTGTCTCTATGTTTTAAAGGATTAGCAGCTTTTCTCAATTTGACATTGCCTGCAAACCATACATTCTCTGTCTATTGTCCCAAGAAAGTTGCATGTTACATCATTTTTTAACCTTTTCTGGTAGTTCAGAATGCACAATCCTTTTCATTTTTATAACAAAGCAGTGTACATTACTCTCTTGTCTCCCTTCCAAATAATTTGAATTGAACAAAGTCAATGGGATTTCAGTGAGAGCTCAAGTGTGTATGTAAAAAAGTCTAACAGGCTTGGCAGGACCATACTTAAAAATACTTGTTGAATTTATTGTTAAGGAAACCTTGAGTTCATCTGAGATAAGTAGATGTGAGATTGAACTCTGAGAGAGCATCCTTCTTTCCTGTCCCAAATGCTGCCGATGAAATTTTAATGGCAAAGCCCCAAGTTTTGTGTCTTATCTGAAAGACAGCACTTTGAGCTTCATGGTTCCTGAGAGATAACAACATCTAAGATAAATGTTCATGGCTCTCCCAGAAGGGAGAATGATATGTACCATATCCCTACCAAGGCAAGCTGTGGGCCTTTTGCTTAAAGAGCCCGGGTATTGACCATTTCAGATACTGCTTTGTCTGTGAGAGCTGATAAGATCTAAGTTCAAAATGGCAAGGATGTAAGCCATAAAACAAGGGATGGGAGAAGCATGTCAAGTCAAGGATATAAATTTTCTGAACTCACCTGCCCAACCTTGCACCATACAAAGGTGTGTGTTGTTGTTTTTTTTTTGCCATATACCAAGCAACCATTTGAGATATCTGCTCCTTGATGTCTTGTCAGAAGCAAAATTTAACCTGATTTATTCAGACCCTGTGGTTCCTCCTCTTCATCCAATCTCTTATTTTCATGCCTAAAAAGAAGGTGGATTCATTTAAATTGCTAGAAGTTTCCCCTTATTTTTACATCTATACAAACAAGCACCTTATTTATATTCACAAACAGTGTGCAAACTGTATTAGCAGGAGATTAATAAAAACAGTGTTTTCCTTTGTCAAAACATGTGTGTATCTTTTAAGGTGAAGATACTAACTTTTTTAGGGAGCAAAACCCATTCAGAAATCAACTCAAAGGTTCCACCTACCACATGTCCCTTTCTTTCAGAAATGGGTTTGTGCACTTACTATAAACTGGCAAAAAAGCCATTGTGGAAGAGGATGGATGTCCTGAGTTACAGTATTACCACCACACCTCACTAAATATCTGGATTCTTGTTATAATTATTAAAAAAAATATTTGCATTGTTTTGTTTCAGATAGAATGATATACAAATATATCCATGCTGTTTGTTGTTCTCTTTTTATGTGGAAAGGCTACTAGAAGCAGAAGAGGTAAACTACTGGTTTAACCAGCATTTGGATTCTGGTATATTTGCAATATCAGATTGTGAAAATGGAGTCATCCTATCAGTGAGAAAACTCCAGAGCTCAATGACCTTGATTTGTATGCAAAAACTCAAGGTTTTGTTCCTGGCATAGGTCAGCTGTTGAGAGAAACCTTTAAAAACCATTCCCAGGGATGCTATAGACAATAAATAGGTGTAGAAATGTTCTAACTCAATATAAGGTCAGAATCTTGAATTGCAGCCTGCTCTCATTACTCTTTAAGAACACCTAAAGCAAATTATCTTCAGCAAATAGATTTTTTTTAAAAAAAAATCAATTTCAGCTTTACATTTTTCTAACATTAAGTTCTTTTCAGTCTGTCTCTAGATCAGTCTGCGATTTTTTTTTATCTGCATGACACGTTCATGAATTTTTTGTATGCACTTTTCCTAATATTCACATTACTGTATATAACTTTCCTATCAAACAAATGTATTTTTTCTCCGAATGAAGCTTTTTTCAAGAATGCATTTTGTGGGCCCTTTAGCCTGTTTTCCTGGGTCATTCTTATTTAAACTGTGAACTGCACTAGAAAATTAGGAAAGAGGCAGATTTTGGTCTGTGAAGTCCACAAAGGGGAAATGTGAATTCGGCAAGTTCACATAGACAGGCGAACCAAATGAATTGCTTCACCATCCTTACAGCAATATGAGATATTTGACATGCGTAGCCAAAAACTCAGTTACTACTGAATTTTAATCATTTAGAAGATTATGTATCTCATGCTCAATTAAGCTTCTCTGGCACTTCAGCCAGTAATACTGAACAATGTATAGTCATAAGTTAAGCAGCTTGGTTCACCTCCTGTTAAATTTCATATGTTGTCTGTCTGTCTCTCCTCCCAAGTCTTCCAAGCTAGGCATTAAGAACTGCTCTATGCAATTGACATCACCTTTCAGAATGGCATTGCTCTAGAGCCTGCAGAGTGAAATAGCAATCCCAGGAGAGGCTCGCAACTGCAAGAGGAGGTGGGAATTTTCCCTAATGTCTCTCTCAATGAATGTCTTGGTTCAGGAAACAGACAGATTCCTTACATCTCTCTCCCGGCTGCTCCAAATACTGCAGGGTGGGCCTATATATGATCCCCACCACACTTATGATGGGCTAATAATCATAAGAGGGGGGAAAGAGAAAAGAAACATACACTCACACAGATTCACATTCATACTATTTCACTTCTGCTGTAGAGCCAGTTCTAATTTTCTCATCAACCTCACCCTACCCTAAATAATGCTCCTTTAAAGTTTCTTTTGAAAAACAAAAGAGAGAACGGTCTCCTCTAAGCAAAGAAGTGATAGCAAATCTAGACTGAATATGCTGGGCTGGTCCAAGACCTTTTATTCCCAAAGCTGAAAGATAAAATAATTGACTACACTTGAGGAGAGAAAAAAATGCTTACCAGGTGTGGGACATGCTGTATAACACCAGAGCTCTGTTCTTGAAGACCATTCTCCCCAACCCAAAGATCTCTCACATTTAAGGCTCCCACCTCTTCTCCCTAATGGTAGGGCTGACTCAGAGGTTTGCTTCCAAGGTTTTTGTCTGCTGATATCATAATCATATGGCGGGTAGCAGTTGGCAGCACCTAATCACCTTGTTTTGTCAAAAAAAGAAAAAAAGCTGGTTGGAACTGGTTAGCCCTTGAATGAGGGACCAATGGGAAATTTCAGGGTGGTAGTTATACTTGGAAATTGAGAAAACATTTTGGAAGAAGGCAGTTGGCAACAAAACTATATGAATATATCCATGTAATTACCAGAAGATGACCTCGACTTGAGGGGTCTTGTATTTGCTTATTTAAACAATTAAATAGCTGCCCATTTCACAAGAGTGGCTAAACAGTTTGGTAGAATTCCTGAGCCACATCTGAATTTCTTTAGCATGATAAACAGGGGCACATCACTCTTTTAATAGAGAAGGTTTGAGGATAATTAATGGTATATTTATTATTTTATGATTAAAACAGTCAACTTTTCTAATAGCTTCATCAACCTTTATGAGAGTCACTCTTTTCACATGATTTAAAACTATGTATGATGAAGGGGTAGAACATGTTCACTGCTCTGTACACTTACCTCTACCCATATGTCAGCTGTATAGGCAAATCCTAAGAATATTAGGCTCTATACCAGTGTTTCTCAACCTTGGCAACTTTAAGGTATCTGGACCTCAACTCCCAGAATTCCCCAATCAGCATGGCTGGCTAGGGAATTCTGGGAATTGAAGTCCATACAACTTAAAGTTGCCAAGGTTGAGAAACATTGCTCTATACTCACACTCTATAGAGGTCAGAGGGAATGGCCTTGAAGAGGAGGAAGAGCCTCTATCAAGGCAACCTCCAGATAAACAGGGCTTGAGGCCAGGCCAAGATATAACTTGAGAAAATGTCTCAGACAAGCCCCTCCCTATTATTGGATTTATTTATTTATTTATTTTCTATTTATTAAGATTATCATATATTGTAATTTTAATTGATTTTAACTGTTTTGTAAACTGCCCAGAGTTGTTTCAACAAGATGGGCAGTGACACATTTGATATATAAATAAATAAAAATAAATAAAGGGTGGGAGGGGAAAGCACATTCAGACTTGCAAGATTCTGTAGCTGCTACAGAATAAAAGTAGTCCTGATCTATATGGCATTAGATTCTTAATCTGGTCTCACAATCAGGAGGAGGAGGAGGAATTAGAGTTATGATTGCATAGAAGGTAATTATGGATACAAAAACCTAATGCACTTAGGCTCGGAACAGAAATCACCATGGTAAAACTGGTCTTAACTATAGGAGACCTGACTTAGGAGCCATCTGGTCAGGTTATAGAGCTTCAGATTTACTTTAAATTCCCCTATTTTGAAATCATCACTCACAGACTACCATATATAACACAGTATCCTTAATATGCACACCTCTGTTCTCTTTGAATGAAATTCATTTTGGGGGAAAGACCTGTATAAACTGAATGGATGTTGGCCAGCACATCGTATGCTATGAATTTATGTATATAAGACGCTGTGAATTTTTAATCTGCTCTGTATTTATTATGGTGAAGAGTAACAAATTACACCAGAAAAGCTTATGGCATAACATTATTCTTAATTAATAGGTAAGTGCAAGGATTTTTTTTTTAATTTATACTGGAGAAAAATCTAGTTGCTAATTTGGTTGCAGATGCATCTGTAAAAATGAAATACAAAAATGTGTGCCCATTCACTTTGTTAATTTAATACTCAAAGGTGCTTTGTTTTTAGTATGTGGAACTGCATACTTGAAGAATGTGTTGGATTGCTGAGTGAAATATGTTCAACTCTTCTTAGATATTTCACGAGGTGTCTAATTATTATTGTAAATTCAATGCAACTTGCAATATCTAATGAAAATACCATGAGGTTCTCCTCTCCCATTGAGTGTGTGTGTGTGTGTGTGTGTGTGTGTGTGTGTGTGTTTAACAAATATTGCAATAAGCAGTGTTCTGGCCTAAACACCAATCAATGCACAATGCTTGTTTCCATTCACTCTAACCATTCAGGTTAAAAAGCTGAAGAAAAGTAGGTCTTGAGAAGACACTCGGGGCATTACACAAAAAAAACAAGAAAGCAACCCAGTTAGTATCATTATGTTAGATGTGATAAATTGGAGGATGCTTTGCATCATACTTTTAGCATGATTACTGAATAAACCCATTTTCAGGGTTGGCACAATATGTTGAGGTCATAAAGTAATCAATCACTAATATGATAACAATAACACACCCAGCTTAGCACATTGTACAAATGCAGCTGCTAGATTTTTTACCACTTTGTTAAGCATGTGGCATGGGTTCAACTAGTAAGCGTGTTGATTTACAGAAGCCCAAGTAAGAAAAAGCCATAGCTTAAAAAATGGTGGCTGAAGATTCTGGTTTTATCTTTGCCATTGAAACATCGAAAGCCTTCCTGCCTTGCCTCCTGGTACCATTCAGTGGCCATGACGCACACCACTGACTCATGCGCCCCCATAACCTTTGCCTCAAAGATGTCAGAGAGCTAACTGCATTTCTCACCTCACCTTTATCTAATTCATTCAATCAACTCTAGGCACACCACAGTCCTTTACACTGTCCTAAAACAATGGAAAGATCCAGCAAATAAGGTGAATGAGCCAAGAGGCCAAACTGATCCCCTCGCTTTCTCTTTCTGAAATCAACAGACTTTCAGTACAAAAAATATAGTTTCCAAAAAGGCACAGGATCTCAAGGGATCACATAGAGCTTAGGTGAATCCAAGCGGTGTGTAAGTTTTATAAAACATAAATAAATAGGCTCATTTTTCTTTCTAAAGGACTGTGGTTCTTTATTCACATCAGCCAGGATCCTGAAGTCATTATTCAGGATTAGTCCTGTTTAATTCAGTGGAACTGTTCTGGTGGATGCTGTTTAAAGTTAGTCATGCTTCAGTTAGGCTAGGCATAAATAAGTCTTGGATCCAACCCATTATGTTAAGAAGCAACAGACTGCAGCTGCTGTTGATCAAAGTGTGATGCCTGCTAGAAATGGATTACTATTATTTTAAGGAAGCTATACTAGATTGTGGCCTTGGCTGTGACATAAATGAAACTGTGCATTGCCACGTAACTTTGTGCTTTTCATCTTTCTGTCACCTAGAAGAAGGCTGAAAATGATTGATAAAAGGCAAAGAAGAACTAACAGCCATTACTGTAGCATGGCTACTTGATGGTATAGATGCCCTCAAGTTAACTAGAGACTACATGGTCAATAGTTTTATTGACAATTTGGAAGTAGTTTAACATTGTCATCTTCTGGATTTTTTTTTTTTTTTACAACTTTCCAGCCCAGGCTATAGCCTTGGGATTTTCTAGTGTTTCAACCATATTCAGCCAAAATCAGCTAGATTCTACCACTCAGTTGGCTGAAAGGCCACCTCCATATTGCCAAAACGAAAGGAAGTGCTCCATCAAAAACCAAAACAAGAGAGAACTGTTTGGTGGTATAATGTTCATGCATGGAATTTCAGTTGCCAGGTTCATACTGAGAGGGCAAGACTATAACTTAATCAGAAATATAACTGTAGCTAATTTTATTATGAATGACTATGATCAGGTGACCAACTATCCATGTGCTCAGTCTGCTGATGGTGTATGTGCAGAGAATGGCATTCCACTTAAATGCTTTGCTTGCAAAATCCTTGGCATGTCCAAGCAGGCTAGAAAAACTGCTGCCTAAAAAAATTCTAAGAAGCATTATCAGTCTCTGTAGAGCTGTGATGCAAAAAGTGGACAGCCTGCCATCAATCCTTTTATAGCCCCCAGAATTAGGACTGAGCTTGAAGTAATTTAAGATCAGAATTGAAATTGTAGGATGTGCATGGGCTTAAGCCACCAATTTCAACCCTTTCAACCCAACACACCATCCTGAAAAATGGAGCCTCCAGTGAATGTTCTGCTATCCTAATGTAGACAGTACTGAACAATAGATTGTCTTGGCATAAGAAAACTCCCTCTCTTTCTAAAGGCAAATTCAAGACTACTTCTTTCTTCTTATGATGCTTTATATTATATCAAGGGTAGACATGCCTTCAAATTGAGAACCTCTTAACGTAGAGGACTATCCCCTGATAGCTCTTCTAATTGAGATCTCTGTATAGTTGGAGGAAACATGTCCACTCCACAGTCAAACCTGGTTGCCCAATTGTTCTTTTGCTCTGGACAGTACTGGAGGTCTAGTCTAGAAGAAAAACAAAGGGTGGATGACAAGTTGCAAGAGATGAAAATACCAAGTGTAGGACTACCTGCAACAATCTGGACCACCATGAGATGGCACAAAGAATGAGAGTTATAACTATCTCAGATCATGTGGATTGATGCAGTCCAGATATAGTAAGGTCTTCATACCAAAGATCCCCCAGTATTTAGGGTGGCACTGATAAATTTAGGCCTTTAAGCTTTCTATTTCAGGGATTTCCCATAAACTAAGTGAAATACTGTATTTCTCTGTCAAACTCTCGTCTGTTCCTTCTGAATCTATGATGATGGGTACTGCAAATCTGGCATTGGTAAGGAACCAAGACTGTCTCATCACTACCATATGGCGAATGTAGGGTAATAAACAGTTTTCAAATAAAACACTCTGTATATTTCCTGATGTAGGTATGATTTCTGACAATCTTAGGGAAAATATTGTTGGCAGCAGACCCAGAATTCTTGCTGTAGGGTTTCCAAGATTTTCTGTTTGGTGTGAGTGAAGTTTCTTAAAAGATTGAAAAATAATATTCTCTTCCAAGATAGAAAGCTGCCATATTTCTGTGGAAACAGTGCTAGATTGCTTATCGTTTCATTAGTACAAAGACATAGACACTTTTTCTGAAGTTCATTTGGTTTTACTATAACTTTCTGATTTTTCTTATCTCTTCACTGCATTGTGTGAAGGTAGGTAGGTGCAGAGCTGAAGGGTTTAATAACAGTGTCAGGAAGAGGCATTCTGCCCATTTTCATAGCCCTGGGCCCAAGTTGAGATTTTGCCTCTGTTGTGTATTTACTTGGAAAAATTATGCCTTCTTGTGTCTTTCAGTATGATATAGTGGCTAGCATGTGGAGACCCAGATTCAAGTTCCCATTTGATCCAGGAAGCCTCTAGACCAGGCATTTTCTCCCAGGGCAACCAGGATTAAATGAGGGGAGACAAGTGTTCACTGCCCTGAGCTCCTTACAGAAAAGTCAGGATACAAATTTAATAAATAAATACAATGGAAGCGAAGCTAGAGTCCTTATATAAAAGTGCTCCAGCCTTGGTTGGGTTTAAATGGTGGAAATAACGTATCAGTTGGGACTGCTGCATTGTTTGGCAAGTACCTCACAGGAGCTAGATCAGTGTTTCTCAACCTTGGCAGCTTGAAGATGTGTGGACTTCAACACCCAGAATTCCTGGCTGACTGGGGAATTCTGGGAGTTGAAGTCTACACATCTTCAAGTTGCCAAGGTTGAGAAACACTGAGCTAGATGTTCCAAATGCAGCAACTATGTATAATAGAACACTGTCTGCACATGTGTGAATCCATGTTGTTCTTTAACTGTGTACATGTCAGAGTCACAAAGCTGCAAAGGAGGGATGAAGGAAGCAGATGCTTCTGAACAAGAAAATGAAAAGCTAATAACAATTCAAGGGGAGAGTGAGGCAGGTAAGGGTAACATCAGGTATCTACTTCAGCTTCAGGTGGAAGAAGGATGAGGAAGAAGTTGGAATTGCGTTTAAAGATATGAAGGGCCATACTTTAAAGAAAATTTGCTAGTCTCACTGACATTTCTTTGGCCTTTTCATCTGACAGATAGTTCCTTCTCTCTGCCTTAAATTTTAGTTTAGAAATAACGGTGGGGAGTATGACAGCACCCCCCTCCATTTCTCTAATTTAGCAGGGCAAAAGCCACAAAGGATACATATGTTCCTTTAGAAAGATGGGTCTCTTACTACTGTGAGTGTACATGTTGCTTCAGCAGCTCAGATACAACAAGGTAAGAATCTTGAGGCCCAGCTGGGCCTCACCCAACAATCTTGGGTTGACTATTTTGATGGTGTTGAAAGACTGTGGCAAAGGGCAACAACCAGAAAGTGATAATTGAAATTTGGCAGGGCCTAATTTGAAAAGCGGGTGCCTCCTCATAAACCCCTGTGTATTTGTAGGTTGAGTTAGTACACAGCTCATTCCTTTGGCTCTCAGTGTATGTGTCTTGCTATCGCTTGGAAGTGACTGTGTACACGCAGAACATAATTGGCAGCCTGTGACATTCCTGTCTGCAAGTGTCTCTCTAAATGGAGCATATTTCAGCCTTTATCTGGTGATGGCTGTTACCTGAGAGGAGCTCAGGGCCATCTCAAAGGGCTTGTAGTGGCTAATGGTGCCTATTAGGACTAGCAATTAACTGGGGAAACTCTGGACTAGGCACCTTCCAGCTCTTTTCACTTCCTTTCAGTTAACTAGCTGTGTCTAATAGAAGAGACAAGGAACAGGTAAGGCAAGTGTGCAGTCACACCAAGGAAGAGATGTAGTGCAGGGGGGAGGGAGAAACACATACAAAAGAATCAAGGAGAAAATAATAGAGGGGCAAATAATAGAGTTGTAGAGATGCATAGAAGAGGAGAAGGTATTCCACCAGCTATACACAAAACCTGCGCCGATGGCCTCCATTTCCTTAAAGCTACAGCAGGACTGCACAACCCATTTGCTCCGTAGTTTTGAGATAACAATACAATCTAATTAGGTAGTGTAGGTCATAAAGAGAGACCCCCCTTTACATATGGCAGCGGGCTGGTTACCATGGTGCGAACAATGGTCTCGATAGAAACGTGGAACAGAACATCAGAGAATTAAGATAATAAATTAGTTTCATTGAATAATAAAGGCTTGCACTTACCCATTAATTAAGGGTAATCGTATGCCATAAGCTTTTGTGTGCTATAAGTAATTTGTTACACTTCGCGATAAATATATAGAGGATTAAAAATTCAATACACCTAACAGGAAGTGAATTATTTCAATATATGTTACAAAAGACGTGTGTCTCGTATTCTTCATTGTAAATTATTCTTGTTATAATGAGAGGAAGAAGCACACAACACTTATCAAGTGTTGTGTATAAGTGCATATGTAATATGACTTTTTTGATAATTGTGTGTGCGTGTATATACACACATACATGCATATACATATACACATACTCTTTCTGTCTCACACACACACTACTCATTTTTCACAACTTCATGGAAAGCATAAAGCATCCATAAAACCCATGAAATGAAGTATACAGAATATATTTGAATGATACATTAGTTCGCTGATAATTAATATACCATTCTTGTAGCATGAAATAAAAGAATTACATAGTGCTCTGAGATCCCTTTATTGTTTTACAACCTTAACAAATGTATTTTTCTCTGTCATACAGATGTACACTCGTCCTGTGCAGTTATGAAGAAATGCCTTAAAATCAACTTTGACTGCAGAAATATTATTTCATTCATTTCATTTTATTTTTTTTAGTCCAGGAGCTAGCTACAGGATGGAAATATTAAAGACTTAAAATTGTGATGATAAGTCTTGGGATCCAAAAGTAAATACTGAGAGACTGTAGGCTTCAGGGCTGTCTTAAGACATCATTTTTCACTGAATACTCCATTCTAAATTCATTGAAGTGCTTGCTTGCTTATTTATTATTTATTTATTTAAACGGCATTTTCCTTTTTTGCTGCACACAACATACCCAGAGGATTAATTTAGGATTCCTCTTACTATACTGCACCTTTTAAAAACCAGTTTTATACCACCAAGCTATACCTACACAATTGGTGAACCAGCATGTCACATAGACCAGTGATGGCAAACCTATGACATGCGTGTCAAAGGTGACACACCACATTTTGGGTGACACACCAGCATTCACCAACACCCGACAACACCTACAGTTGTGTGAAAAAGAAAGTACACCCTCTTTGAGTTCTATGGTTTTACGTATCAGGATATAATAAAAATCATCTGGTCCTTAGCAGTTCTCAAAAGTAGGTAAATACAACCTCAGATGAACAACAGCACATGACATATTACACCATGTCATCATTTATTTTACAAAAAGAAAGCCAAAATAGAGAAGCCATGTGTGAAAAACTAAGCACACCCTTACTGCTTCCATAGGTACGAAGAGGCTAAGTAGCAGCCAGATACTGCTAATCAAATGCCCTTGACCAATTGATCATCAGCAAGTGTGACTACCTCTATAAAAGCTGAAGTTTTAGGAGTTTGCTGGTCTCGAGCAATGAGGTGTGTGTTAACGCAATGCCAAAGAGTCAAGACATCAGCAATGATCTTAGAGAAGCAATTGTTGCTGCCCATCAATCTGGGAAGGGTTATAAGGCCATTTCCAAACAATTTAAAGTCCATCATTCTACAGCGAGGAAGATTATTCATAAGTGGAAAACATTCAAGACAGTTGCCAATCTTCCCAGGAGTGGACGTGCCAGCAAATTCACCCCAAGGTCAGATCGTGCAATGCTCAGAGAATTGCAAACAATCCAAGAGTTACATCTCAGACTCTACAGGCTTCAGTTAGCATGTCAAATGTTAAAGTTCATGACAGTACAATTAGAAAAAGACTGAACAAGTATGGTTTGTTTGGAAGGGTTGCCAGGAGAAAGCCTCTTCTCTCTAAAAAGAACATGGCGGCACAGCAAAGTTGCATCTGAACAAATCACAAGACTTCTGGAACACTGTCCTTTGGACAGATGAGACCAAAGTGCAGATGTTTGGCCATAATGCACAGCGCTACATTTGGCAAAAACCAAACACAGCATATCAGCACAAACATCTCATACCAACCATCAAGCACAGTGGTGGAGGGGTGATGATTTGGGCTTGTCTGGCAGCCATAGAGCCTGGGCACCTTGCAGTCATTGAGTCAACCAATAACTCCTCTGTATACCAAAGTATTCTAGAGTCAAATGTGAGGCCATCTGTCCAACAGCTAAAGCTTGGCCGACATTGGGTCATGCAATAGGACAATGCTCCCAAGCACACCAGCAAATCTGCAACAGAATGGCTGAAAAAGAAAAGAATCAAGGTGTTGCAATGGCCCAGTCAAAGTCCAGACCTCAACCCGATTGAACTGTTGCGGCAGGACCTCAAGAGAGCTGTGCATAAACAAATGCCTGCAAACCTCATTGAAGTGAAGCAATGTTGTAAAGAAGAGTGGGCCAAAATTCCTCCACAAGGATGTGAGAGACTGATAAAGTCATAAAGAAAACAATTACTTCAAGTTATTGCTGCTAAAGGTGGTTCTACAAGCTATTGAATCATAAGGTGTGCTTAGCTTTTCACACATGGCTTCTCCATTTTGCTTTTCTTTTTGTAAAATAAATGATGACATGGTGTAATATGTCATGTTGTTCATCTGAGGTTGTATTTACCTACTTTTGAGAGGAGTAAGGACCTAAGATGATTTTTATTATGTCCTGATACATAAAACCATAGAACTCAAAAAGGGTGTACTTTCTTTTTCACATGACTGTATTCTCCCTGTTTGAGTTACCAAAGAATTGTTTTGTTTTTGTTCAGGGTCTGTGTGGCGGTGACTGGCTAGCAGAGTCAAGTTAGGCATTTTCTGAATTTTTGACACGCTGAGCCCAAAAGTTTCACCATCGCTGAAATAGACTTTACAAGGAAGTCCATCCAACTGTCAAATTCAAGAGCAGAGCAGAGCAGAGCAGAGCAGAGCAGAGCAGAGCAGCACATGTTTGGCCCTTCAACATCCCTTTCAGGGCCTCCACTTCCTCACAGGATGGGTGGATCCCAAGTGTGAACTAGCAATTCATTTCATCTCTCAAACCTCTCAAATTCTTCCCGCACAGAGTTTCTGCCCTTGCCTTCTTTTGGAGCATGGGCCGTAGCTTGCCTCAGCACAGCCTGACAGATATTGCATTCTCCTTATTAAACAGTCACCTGTTTTGCTGTCTTGAGCAGGTGAAAATTAAAACAAAAACAAAAAACTTTGGAGTGAACCAAAAAGTCACCCACCATTTCCAATAAACAGAACTCAGTAGAGCGTGGATATAACAATGCCCTCATATTTGTTCTAAACAACAGGTAATTGGTAATCCAGCCCTGGATACTGGAAGTAATTTATATCTGTCATGAGTATAGTTAACTGATATCCTTACCCTCTTTAAAGTTGCTAATTAATCCAATTTTAAAGCAACCCAGGTTAGTGGCCACCAGTCTAACAGTAGCAAAACCATGAGCTAGGTGCTTGGTGAAATCCCTCTAAGTTTATCAAACCTTATTGGGGATATGCTAATAAGGCAATTGGTGGTTCACAGGGAGTAAAACATTAGCAGCTTTGCTTTCTAGTGGCTTCGTCTGGGCCTGACTTCAGCCCTCTGCCTATCCTTCTTTCAGGTGTACCCCAGCCTTCCTCCACCTAGGGGGACTCCAGATGGGCAAGCTCTAAACGAAAATACTTCAGCTTCCAGAATCTTCAGCAATGGTTGCGTCAGATGGATAATTTTTGGAGTTGAGGTCTACATATCTGGATAATGCCCAGTACTCTGCTGCTTTCTGTTGCATCCTTTATGATTCAGTTTGCATGCATAGAAGAGTGCTGAAACCAGACATTTCAGCTGCCAAGAATGTATCTTTGAATTTGAATCAGTGTAATGCCAAAAGGTAACAATCAGGTTGTTGGAATCACTTCCTGGGTACAGTTTTGGCATTTGAGGTTTGGGGCATAGTTTGAAAATGCTGAGAAGTGGTCGGAGAAGAATAGGGCAGCTGAAGAGGTCACCACTGCTCTGCATAAAAACATCATCTATAATTCACAAGAATTTTTAGTCTTGCATTCATGGTCAGTGCTTCTGTGGAGAAGAAACCTAGCAGAGTTTAAACACAGGCTGAATTTCCTCCCAGCAATTAAGAAAGGTGCTTCCTTCTCATGCTGGGAATGGACAATGCAAAGGCAGTCAGTCCCGCCGAACATATAGAAGATGGCTCAGAAAAGAAGTTGTTAACACTTGCTGTGCCATCGTCTCAAGATATGAAACAGAATTTGAATGACCGTGAGCCAAAACATTGGAAAATCAAAGGCACAAGGGGGTTCAAAGAGGAATTAGGAAAAAAGTAGATCAACCGTTTCAACAGAAATGAACACAATCTCTTCCATATCCCCATTGCTTCTTCCAAACAAAAATAATCAAACGGCAATATCCGAGTCTCCCCCCTTCTCCCCAAAAAGAAAGAAAAAAACCTCCTCTAACGTTAAATATGACCTTTGGATTTAAGAACCACAAATGTTCCTAGGAAGTTGAAAAACATGCTGGATAGAAGAACTAAAGAGCAGCAGGCACAGATGCCATGGTTTGGCACACAGTGGAGGGAGAGAAGAACAGAAAATAGCTTTGAATGAGGAAGGCATTTGCTTTTCAAAAAATGGCTTTGTTGTCTCGTAGGGAGATAAGGGTTGACTCTGCACGGGATCATCTCTTTGCTTTGGAAGAGGAGAAAGGGTTGGGAAAGTGAAGAGTTGTGTCTGTCTGTTTTAAATGTTAACAACCTTGGTTATAAAAAAAAATAGCATGCACCAAGAGGGTTAGAAGAATGATGAGCCCTAACCAGAGAAATAAATGGGGGATTGAGAACAGGGAGAAATTTAACACTGATTTCTGCCATGATTGCATTTTGGAAAACTGGGGAAGGAAGATCCATACTTGTCTGGAGTTCTGTCACATGAGCAATTGCAGTACCTTTAATCAGGATAGACACATCCACCCCCAACCAGGTGTTGCTATCCACCAAAGCAGGCCATGGTCAGTGGAATGTATAAGGGAGCACCAGCACATGATGAGAGCTCTTTTTCATGGCTTAAAAGAACACACAGCCTGTCAATCATATGAGCTCTGGGCTGCCAGAGATCACATTCAGTTGGCCATTTTTTTCCTAAAGGAGAAGAAAGCTTTCTTGACGTTCTCATGGTTGGGATGAAATTCTATGCACTCTCCTTAGTTACAAAATGACCGAGAGGTGTGTGTTAATGCCTTGTCCCTCATTCTACAATCATGTCTCCAGTTATCTACAGTCTCTCTAACTTCCAATAAATCTCAGGCAAAAAGCTGATGAAAGAACTTCTGAGGGATTCCCCCCCCCCCCTCCAAATTGCAAAATGCAGGAAACTAGAGAGACTCTGGAGTGATGGAAAGATCACCACAACAAAGGAAATTTAAAAACACCAAGAAAAGAAAATGAAAAAAAATTCTCAAGCTCTCTGAGAATAAGATAGAGAAACAAAGCTTCTCTTATGTAAAATATATCCATATGAAATTGGGACTCTCTCAGTGTAGGGACAGGAGAGCCCCAGTATGATAGAATTCAGTTTACCAGTCATGAGCAATGCTGTGGTGTCAGATTAGATAACTTTTCATGAAATCTCCCCTCCATTCTATAACTTTAAACTGGAGATTTTCTAGCACTAGGAGGATTTGTAGAATCTGGGCATTGTGAGCTGGCTGGTGGGGGGAAAGGTAAAAATGAATGAGTACGCTACCTGTAATGAATCTCTATTATATCACCTTCAAGTCACTGTGTGAGAGAGGAAACCAGAGAGAGGGGGAAAAAAATAGAGGAACAGCTTCAGCATCAACACAACCTTGTGTGCCAAAATTCTTAGTCACTGATGAAAAGTGTGTGACCTTCCTTTTTTTATCAAGGTGCTTCAAAGAGTTCAGCAGGACCTTCCTAACCTCCTCCAATATATCGGTTCCACTGCTGAGACAGTTTAGTAGTCAAAACTGTAGGAAATTGAATATACACTTACTGTATAAAAATGATATGCTTGGTTAGTGATAGTTTAGTAGAAATAAGTACATCAATCATACGCTAGCAAGATGTCGGCAAGTACTGCGTCGGAGAAACACAGAAGAAAAAAAAAAGTGATGAATGCTGGGTAAGATTTACAAAAGTCCCATGCTCAAGATGATGTACAATAAAGCTTCTTCTACTCTTACTTACTCTTACTCTTACTCTTACTCTTACTCTTACTCTTACTCTTACTCTTACTCTTACTCTCCCTCCCTCCCTCCATCCATCCCTCCCTCCCTCCCTCCCTCCCTCCCTCCCTCCCTCTCTCTCTCTCTCTCTCTCTCTCTCTCTCTCTCTCTCTCTCTTTCTTTCTTTCTTTCTTTCTTTCTTTCTTTCTTTCTTTCTTTCTTTCTTTCTTTCTTTCTCCTACAAGGAAAAAAAATCTTCTAAACCAACATTCGATAAGGACCCTGTAAACATCCTGCTCTCTATCCTGGCATGTGTGTAATTACAAATTCGTCCTCATTTTTTGTTTTCTGTCTGGATGGAAGGAGGCGTGCCCATAATACCATACTGCCATTCACAGACAGAAAGCTAATTTTCAGCACTGCCTACACCCTGAGGCCAAGAAGGGCTTAGACAAGCCAAGGAGTGAAGGTTGTGCATGGGATTTGAATATGAAAAGTCAAGGCTGACCCAGAAATGTTCTTCCTGCTTTGGTAATAGCTAGTGGTCAAACAAAATGTGTGATGTGATGTCACCAAGCTGGAATTTTCCTGCTCCTTTCACATCTTGAATAGCCCAGAAGAATGAGTTTTTAAATCTCAGTTGCTAGACCGGTCACCCTCTGCATGAGGAACTGGGAAATGAACATTTAACCCATCATCTAGACCAGCCATTGGTAGATCTGAGAATGTTTTAAAATAGATCAACAAGTGTTTCTGATTCCCAATGATGTAATAAAGGCAACAACACCTACTTTTAAACCCAGAACTCTTTCTTTCTGTCTCTCTTTCTCTCTCTCTCCCTCTCCTCTAACACATGTAAACATATACACAAATGTTATCACTCCATTTTCTTACGTTCAACAGCTTCCTTGTCTCTAAATAAGGTTGCTGAACTAAAGAATGCTTAAGAGACAACCACAAGGGAATATGTTTGTGTGAAAGACATGGGAGTTAAAGTTACATTCTAGAGCTGAATATTCACTCAGAGACATTTTAGTTTTATTCCTTTCTGCTTCAGGCACAATTTTGCACATGGTTTTAGTTGAGTATAATAAAAAAGTACCTCCCCCTCCCAATTATATTCTATAAGGGTAGAGAATTTCCTATTATTTCTGTAGCTTCAGTTGTCTTCTCCTCTTTATTTTTCTTACTCAGTCTTTTGTACATACCATGTTTCTATGTGGACAAATGACTTCTTTGTATGCATTTCAACTATACACATATGGCTCTGCTTAATCTAACAATAGACTCACTTCCTGGCTGGGAGATCCATTGTTTGAAGGAGAACCATACATTGTAATAAAATACAGTGAGGGGAAAAAAATGAAAAAGATAGCACGCATCCTTTCATTTCAACATCAGACAGAAGCATCTTTTGATCTATACCTAAGATTTATTTGGCATAAATGCATATCTGTCTTATAGTCTCATACAACTGTAATTCATTTACATACCTGAGGAAGGAAGGAAGGAAGGAAGGAAGGAAGGAAGGAAGGAAGGAAGGAAGGAGGAAAGAGAGACAGAGAGACACAGAGAGAAGCCAAGCTGCAATCTTGAGAATTTCATTCACAGTCGTTCAACAGACATTTAAATTTTGTTTCACTTATCTGAAATCTTCAGTTTCCTGAGATACAAATCAGAGTCAAGCAATGCCTATTTAGAGGCATCATGACTATGATACTGCTTGAGAATGTAGAAATTCATTTAATGTCATAATGCTCCAATGCTATCAGTTCAAATGACGGGGTAAGTTTATTCACGTAGGACGTTTTGTCTTCCATACATCCTTCACATGCTGAAGACAAAGATGGAGGTTGATCCAGAAACTGTTTACTGCCCTTCTTGGCTTATTGCATAACTGCAGTCCTTCTGTGAAGAACCCTTTGGTTTTGGACTGGCAGTGCTACCAAATTGTCATGGCCACTTTGTGTGGGTGTGTGTGCATTGTTTAAGCAGCAATGTGATGTGTCTGTTTTCCTGGTTTTCCTTCAGTAGTCATTCTTCATTTGTTCTTCTTTCTCCTTCCATTTAACTTTCTGAACCAGAGTGGTTTTCAATCTTCACTCCTTCCAACCCAGACTTGGTAACCACTACATTTTATGGCTAAGTAGGTCATGGGACATACAGCAGTGAGGTATAACTTCTGTCTGCTTGAGAACCCTGTGGAACTTTATGAAGCAAGTCATGTCACATTCTAAAAGGAGGTGGGGCAGATAACATTTTGGGAGGATTGGGAACTTCTGAAAGGTAAAAAGACCGTGCTTTAAGTATCTACAAACTTAAGACATTGATTTTGTTCCTTAGGCTACAACATACAAAACAGAAAACTCTCTTGGGGGGAGTGTCTGGCAGATTGCACAAACCCCCAGCCCACATTCTTAGAGGACAGAAATATGATTCAGAGATTTAAGTAGTGGGGAACAAGGTTTAGATTCAGAACTACAGTCCATCAAGGCATAGCATCTTTCAAAATGCATCTTTCAAAATGTTTCACTTTCAAGTTAAAAGAAATTACCTCTAGCTACTTTGAGACTAAGCAAAGCATTTTATTTTCCTGCCACAACAGCAACTGTGTCTCTTCTGTTGTGCAGCAAAGGACATACAGTAGTGGAACCTGCTCATAGATCTGTATAGGTCAAGAAGCTGTCTGAGCTAGAATAATCTTTTGGGAGGGGGGGAAGGGTAGAAGTCTGTCTCTGAATTTTGTCTACGTTTGTCTAATTCCTAGACAATTATCATTGCTCAAGAAGTGTTATCCAAAGATGCCAAACAGCGGGATAAAGGTGCAATTTAGTAATTTAGAATCTGGATCTATTGGACTGATATCCTCTTCTTTAAATAAATGTAGTTTTAAAATGTGGTATACCAGTTCTGCTCATTTAGGGTCTTCCTGGTCATTCTGTTGATTGGGGCCCTAGACCTCTGTCCAGACTTGTTATAACTTCTGCTCTGCCATATATTTCAATATATGGAAGATGATTTGGATGAAGATTCCACATGGCAAAGAAAAACAGTTCCATTTTCAGAGCCCATCCATGCTCAGGCAGTTTTCCCAGAAAAAACAGGGATGTGAACAATATAGAGGTTGGCTGTGTATATTTGGTTAGATCCAATTGAAATGACTGGCTTGATTCAAATTTTTGAATACATTTTATTCACATTTCCAAATTAGATCATTGATTTGTATCGAACTGTTGTGAATAGTCAAAACAGCTCTGGAAAAGTAGCTTTTCTGGACTTATACTATTTGATTAGATTAGAGTGTATCATTTTCAAACTGAATCTTCAGATCTTTCCATGGCCTTATGGGCTTCCTATAAAAGTCTTCAGTGGATTACAGAGCACTTGTAGGGATATTTGTAATTCACAGGAGAGCTTCAGCAAGCAGAAACCCCAGGAGCTATCCGTGGTCCTGTTCTCAGCTGCCCTCCTTGACAGATTATCGTTGCATTGAATTTGCACACTGCACCTAACTTCTACTGCAAGCATCAAGTAATTATAGAAGGGGGGGGGGAATAGTTAAATTACACTAGGGGAAATTCTGATATATCTTATCCAGGCTCCACCAGCCTAGATGCTAGAGTCTATATTGGCCAGTTTTCCTTCATTCTGCCTTTTGCCCCACAAACGAAAAATAATACAATGAAGATAGTTTGGAGAAGGGCACAGAATCTGGATTTTAAGAACATTTCCTCTTTGAACCAAAACCATTTCCAATTTGAACTTATTTCTCTCTCTTCCAAGATAACAATTGGAGATGGCCAAACCATATATGATCCTAACTTGATTTTTAGTCTTAACAAAAACCCACAAAATGATGAATTTTTTAAAGCATCCGTGTATGATATTCAACAACAGTTGAGCCATGACCTGTCACCCAGAGTTCTGCAATTAGTTGCTTAGCATTTAAGAAAAAGGTAATCTCACAAAAGGTGAACTTTTGTTCTGTAGTAGCTTTCTTCAATATGGTGTTCTTCAGATGTATTATTCCCACAGGCTCCAGGGCAGTTGAATTCCAACACAGTTAGAGAGCACCCAGTTGGAGAAAGCTGTTCTATTATGCTAGGCATATAATAGCCTTCAGAATGGCCAAATGAAGCATCTTCAGAATTGCCAGCTACTGGCAAAACTTGTTAGCAAGTACTTTTGTGCTGTTGTATTATAATAAAGCCTCATGATGTGCTTCTGCTGCATCAGGACTGACATTCATCATCAGCTGGGATAGAAATTCTTTCTGGTGTAATTATTGTATATTAAAATAGATGCAGTTTTGATATGGAACTACAGAATCCTTTCCTTTGCATTGACCAAAGCACAAGGTGTTCTGTCTTGCTTTAATCTGTAGGCTTTGTAACTTTCTTTGCTGAACTTTACAAAGATAACCAAGCCACCCTCAAGAAAAAGAGACATCTCTTGAAAAGAGGTGACAAACGTCATCATATTGATCATTTCCTTACAGTTCACAGGGGATAAATTTTTGTGGGCTGCAATCACATTCAGTGAAAATGTAAAGCTACCCAGCATAGCCTCTAGATAATGTTCATTTCATACTCCATTGTGGCTAGCCTAGAGCTCTTCTGAACAGCTTGCTTTGCCTTTAAATCATCACATTTGTGAACACTGAGGCAAGGGAAGCAAGTGGAAGAGGAGCAAACACGGTAAAAACGTCCTCTAGAACTTGTAAGACAAGGGGAGAAAGAAGACACAATTTTTCCTTTTTTGAGGTGACCAAAGTTGTTCTTTGAACACCTGTCTTGCTTTTCCTTTTAAGAAGCCCTTTTTGTGCTTCCTGAACAGAGGCACGGGATCAAAGATCAACCATACAAGAGTCAGGTGGCCACGCAACTTGCATAGTGATGTTACCAGAGGTTGCATTAAAAAAAAAATCAAGCCTCTTTTATTGGGAATAAATAAACAGTTGAATGCAGAGAAAGACTTAAGTCCAGTTTTAATCTAAGCTGATGAGTTCAGATGCAAACCCATATCAAGTCACACAGCAATTATTAAACTAATGCTGAGTAAGGCACTGGACATTCCCTTAAGGATAATGAAGTAATAGTGTAATACGATCTATTTAGATACCATTCAGGGCACTCAAATCATGCCTCCTCTCTTATGCAGGTCTCTTACATTGCCTTAAGTTAGGGCTGGCTCCATAAATCCCGTAACCAAATTCTACATCTAAACATAATCATCCCAAGCCCAGCATCATGCTGTTTTATCGTAAGTGAAATATGCCTCCCCACATCAGGGAGGAAAGAAGTAACAGATCTGCACAAATATGTGAAGGCTAATTTATATTAAAGGTGAGAAATATGAAAGTTATATTAGAGGTGGGAACAGGAGACCAGCTCTCTAGATGCTGTTGATGGACAATTTCAGGCAATAGTGCAGTTAGGTTATTTGAGACTTAGTGACCAGCGTGTCTCAAATGCTCCTTCCTTTTCAGATTCAGATGCATATTACTTCACTTTCTTTAGGCTAATCTTAATGGGTTTGGGTCCCTCTTCCTTCTGATGATTGGGGATTTGGACATCTGGTCTAATATCCCACCCTTATAGCACTACTGCTTAAAAACCCATGCTCTTCCTTCTTACAACTCTATAGAGTTATCCTGGATTTGAATTGCATTGGCCTTCAAATATTGTAAAGTAGAAAACATAGTCAGTGTAGCTTTTGCAGGCAAATCTTCATTATCAGAAGCAGAACCAGCAACAGGAATGCTAACATAGTGGTTACTTTAGCACAACACACTAACACATGATTTACTGAATTACTCTAGTTGCTTAGGTTTTCAAAACAAACCATTTCTTGTGGTAAATGGATGGTTCTGTATGTTGTGAGTAGCATTAATTGGCCAAACTGTTGTTTCATCAAACTATTGAGCTACAAAGTAGCCAAGCCACATTTTAGCCCACCATGTTTTGCAAATTCCAGCTGAAGGGCCAGTCAGATTCTCCAAGATTTTAAAACTTCCTAGGTCTAGGTTCTCAGTTTAGCTTGCATTCTTCTTTCACTGGTACCAGGTATTTGATTATTCTAACCAAGTATCAAAGTCCTAGAGGTAGTGATGCCTAAATTAAAATTGGCTTAAGGAAGAAGATGACAGTTTGAAAGAAATGAATGGTTAAGCCCCACTTCAGCGCTAGACTTGGGAGGAAAGTAAAAAGAAAGAAACCCTGAACTGCCAGTTTACACGTGATAATAGTAAACTTTTGAAGCTAGAATGCCCCCTGCTTTCTAAATAAGCCAACTTGTAGCAGCTAACTGAGTTGCTAGAACAAATCACCTTTTGTGATTATCCTAGTGAGAACATGGAGGCAGTGAAAGATCATTCATTTAATTTCAGACTGACCAGTTTGTTCATAAGATTTGGGTTATTTATACTGCCAAAAGGTTCTTGCCAAAAGAGAGTAGATTCCCCCACCCACCCACCTTCAATCTGGCACTCATGCATGCCAGCTTCTCAAACAGTGATTTTCCCAGAGGACAGAAATGGTTTTCGATACACTCTGTCTATGTTTTTCAAAATTTGACTGGGCTGCAAAACTCTAATTTAATTATTCATATTCTCCAATCTAGAGGCTGGTCAGCTCTGTGATACTAACATATCTAAATGTTAAATAGAGACTGATATTCTTAATAACTTCTTCTGGAAAGACATTTTCCAGCTGAAAAATCGCTACTGTTTTGAAATTTCTAAGATGAAAAAATGTATTTGCATATTCATATCCAATGGTATTCATACCCTCTTCCGGGAAGTTTAGGCTAAGTTCACAAGACATGCTAAACCCAAATCCAGATTAACAATATCCGAAATGGTTATGTTTGCATCATATGTCATATCTGAACAAAGAAATTATACGATGGCTTAAAATGAAGACTTGGTTGACACAACATGCAAAGGTGGTGACTAGGTTTATGACAATATGACACAACACTGAAGTACCCCTTCCATTTTAGTTTAGTCTAACTTGTTGCATGAAGTTAGCCTTACAGCGCAACCTTAAGCAGACATAGATAACTCCCTGCCCTCTCTCCCTGGACCTACTCCCGAGTAAAGGTGCAGAGGATTTTTGGCCTTAAATGCAGTATTATTAGAGCTACCATAGTTGTACTGCAAAAATCCAGATCACTAGACAGCATCAAAGAGATACAGAAAACTATTACCCTGGACTTTTGCAACACAAGAAGTATGGTAGCACTAACATGATAGTGAGTCCCCTGTGGTTTATGAGTAGGCATCAAGAAAAGTATGATAAGAATTTTCTAGAAATCATTTCCCCACCTGGAAAATGGGGGGAAGTTCTTTTTCCCAACTTTCAACAGAGGTTGGACAACTATGATGAGCCAGGTGAAAAGCAACTCCAAATATTCGATTTGAGGAGTCCCCTATGGTATTTTAAAAGAAAATGGGGAAAACTGTCTTCTGTACTGTTGGGAGAGAAAAAGATGTTCTGCTCTTTGTAGAAACTGAATATTGTTATCTTCTGGGTTCTATTATAACGTGTGGGTCAAAGCCAGTCCTTCCAGCCTGTGCCCTGTTCAGAACAAAACTACATCTGAACACCAGAAATGAAAGGTCAAGCCAACTCAAGGATTCTTTAGCAAAGTTTGTTGCATGGTATGAGTTGTATAGGCAGCAAAAGGCATGGTAAAGAATATAAATTATCGGGCTGTCTTGTGATTACTACTTTTAACTGGTCTCAACTCTGCTTTTTATCTTCATTTCTCTCCTTTCTCCCTCCCTTCTTGAGCCAATTGCACCTCTTAAAGAATTACACCATCTTCATATAAATAACAATGTATTTTACTTACAGTTCCAAAAAAACAAAAGGAAACCCACCAGTGTTCACAAGGAGGTGGGAGAAAATACATTATTCTATGTTATCATACCATGAGAGAAAAGAAAGGAATGGTAACAGGGGCAACAAAGAGGGTAAGGGTATTTTCCAGAACCTCACAACCACCAAGGGACCACTAACATATATATATTAACATGATACTAGGGTTGCTTAGCCCGACAGAGCTCTTAAGGGCCCTGCCCAAGACTCAACAGTAGATAATTTTGGATTGTTCCTGCTCATGAGGAACATCTTATTCTGAGCAGTCCTTTTTTAAGGCAAGCACACCCTCACCTGGTTATTGGCTGATATTCTGTCACCTAAAGACTCAGCTATTGATTCAGAATCAGAAAGGCAGCTCTTTGTATCATGTGTGAGAGAGATCATGTTATAGAATAAAAGCTTCTGTTCAGGCCATTCACACATACAGTACCTTGCTGCTTCTAATCTTCTCTAAAGAAAAGTATCATCATAAGGGGGAGGTTGGAAGGCTTAAAGCCTATGAGTATTTCTGGCATGAGGTTCTGCATGCCATATATACACTGAAAAGGAGTTCTCCCTGTTTCATTCAGGATGGCTGTAATACATGAACAAGCATAAACTGGATTTTGCTTGGATTCCTGATTAGCTCATCCATGGAATTTTTTTTTTTTTAATTATCTCCCCTTTATATGGAAGAGTGCATAGAGAAAGAGGAAAGGAACATTGCTCCTTCCTTGCCCTCTTTCTATGAAGAAATTTGACATGATGCCCAGGAAAAGAAAGAAAAGCTATTTTCTATGTAAGGGGAGGCAGTCAAGATGTTTATGCCAACCCCACAAAAAGAAAAATAAACATTTCTTCAGGACTCAAAGAAAGACAATTGCCACATAAAAGAGGACTGAAAGGTGAAGGAGGAAAAAAAATTGCTTGAAAAATGTGTTTCTTAGAATGTCCTCTACTAGAATTTTCTTGAATTAAGACTCCTTCTCTCTGGAGAAGGCTCTAATGCTGGGAAAGGTGGGAGGAAAGAGAAGAAAAGGACAGCCAGCAGCAAGGTGGAGGAAAGTAGCAATGGGTGCACCATTGGAAGACCTGAAGGACCAAGTTAGGGACAGATCATCATGGAGAAAATCTATGTAGTCGCTAAGAGTTGACAATGACTTCATGGCATGTAATCAATCAATCAATCAATCTATCAATCTATCAATCAGTCAATCTATCAAAGACTCCCTCCTTTTGATTAAATATCAGGGCCTAATGCTAATAGTTTTATCAGGATGTGCAACCTTTCCAGATTAACTGCCTTATGATGTGGCCCTTGTAGATCAAGATATTGAAGACTGTAGGTTTCCTCCTTGGCTCTACTTACTACAGATTTCTTCTAGAATCTTTAATGCTATATATGTTTGTGTGTGTGCATGTGTACACACACAGACACACATCACTAGTATACTGGGTCTGTTTTATACAAAAACTGTGTGTGTGTGTGCGCGCACACACATACATCCAACATGAAATCAGTAGCTGAAGAGAAACCCCAGAAGAGCTGCACAGAAATATGAAATCCAGAAAAGGTTTGTTGCTTATGGGGAAAGCAAATTCTCAAAGCAATCATTAATTCAAGTTTAGTCCATTCATTCTAAATTTTCACTGCTAATTTAAATAATTACTTAACAGCAATAACATAAAGTTCTAGTTTATCCCATGAGGATGTCACTTAAATCCAGGGACAAGTTTTAAATCAAACCCATATCTCTAATGAAGTTTAATTGTGCAGAATAACAGAACAATTTCATACCTGGACCACATTCACATGGACTTCAGAACTACAGTTTGCAGCTAGAATGAGAATAGAATGATTCTTTTAATCACAGATCATAACAGAAACTTAAAATAGAGTACAAGACCAGGAAAAATATATTAACAAATACAGGAAGTGTAATAACTGTCCTAAATGTCTGTCTGAAGTTAGAATTCTGTCATGAGGACAAGTTGTATCAATACTTAGATTCAGGTGTCCAACGTGTTCTTTTTGTTTCTGTTGTAGCACTGAGGAAGATTTAGAAAGCTTTGCTCCATGGTAGGCAAGCCACAGCTTGTTCTGGTATGCAAAGCTGAATAAGTCGTGATTAGTCTTGGCTATCATCAACACAAAGAAGCCAACTTCAAACCATGAGCTACGAAGACAACTCTCATTTTCATTAACCAGGCTGATATTCATGATATGAGATTCATACAGAACAGTAATTTTAAAAGGGCACAGCAGCTTCTAATCTTCAGCTTGCACTAAAATGTACATGTGCTTTTTTTTGCACATTTCTAATACTCACACTTTTGTTTGCAAATTGCCTTAATCTCCACTGCTTTTACAAGCAATTTCTTCTAATATAATGCATTTTGTAATGATTTTCCTCAACGTATGCATTTTTATGCAGACTCTGCATAAAACCTCTGTGGTCTTTATATGTCTATGTCTATGTCTGTCTGTCTGTCTGTCTATATCTATCTATCTCCAGGAGCTGAAGCTGACATACATAGCACTCCCTGTAAGTAAGCTGAACTGAGATATAGTAGTCCAAAGCCTTGTAGAGGTGATGCTTCAAACAAAACACCTCCACAAACTGCTTTGTAGAAGACTGTACTTCCCTACTTGTAGCAAGGAAAAAGAATGTCTGTAGTGCTTTGTTTCATCTTGTTTCTGAGGTCTTTTTCAGAAGTTCCAAAAGTTGAAAGTGGTTTCCACATATTTGCTCTGTATGAACCCTAACTAGCTACTGGAATTGCTGGACAAAGCTTGGGGCAATGCAAAGTGCCTCTTAAGGGAGAAGTGCATTGTCCCCATGGCATGATGCCAGGAAGAGAGGGGCATTCCCGCTGGAAAAAAAAAAAAAAGTAATGAGATCAAGTTTTTTGATTGATTTGCTGAATTGAAAAACCATAATTAATCCAGCTGTCAGACTGACTTGACGATTCAGTTGCTTTCACATTTGTTCAAAACTTCCCTTTTCTGAGTCAGCTTCATTCGTTAAATTAAACTGACTCAATTCAAGGATTCAAACTTTAAAGTTGAATCACATTCTTTTGCTGTTTCAAATCTCAGCACTATTTTGATTGAAACACCCTAGATGATTTGTTCTGGCTGAGGGCAGATTCACATACCTGTTAAATTGCAAAATTCAGAGAATTGTGGATTATGAAGGAAGATAGCTATGCTTCAGTCCATATTTGATTCATATATGTGAAATTGAATAAGTTCTCTGTGAATCTGTGGGCATGTCTAGAAGCTGTGGATAGGAATTGTAGATAACCAGATTTCAGCTGAAGCTTAGCAAATTTCCTCATGGGAAGACCTGCTTGACCATGGAATTTAAGCAGAGACTTGATGACTATCTCTCATGGATCTGCACTGATCACATGACCTCCATCATTTTTTTCCTTCTTCTAAGATACTTTGGCATGCATTTCCAAATAAGAGAGCCCAGCACTGTCAGGCTGCAAGAACAGACACCAATCTTTCTTGACATGGACATCTTTCAGATGCGTGAACCAACTCTCAGAATTCCCTAATTAGCATGGCCATTTTCCAGAAGGCACCATTAACAAGGACTAAGCTCCATTACAAACTATGAGACTTAAAACTCTGTAGGACTGTGTACTGTTCTTTTAAGGTTTTAAAACCTGCATCAAGCAGCCCCAATATTGTTTTATTTCATAGCGATTTGTTTAAGCTTCCATTTGAATTAAGGAGCAGCAAAGAACTTGCTTATAAACTCAACCTTTTATTTTTTATAGTGTTAAAAAGGAATCCCCTCTCCTCCCCACCACGTCCTTGGTCACCATTGTGAGACTTTGGTTTCACAAGAATCGATACTTAAAGGATAAATGACGTTAATAATAAAAGACAATATTTTAATGTAAATTAGGAAATTCACGCGATTTAGTTCATCAAAACAATACTGCTCTTTTATGTGCTACATGAAAGCAAAGATTTAGCTCGGAGGAAAATGGGGAACATGGCCAGTCATCAAGGAAGCTTTCTGAGTTTTTGTAATTATTAACAATTGCTAGAAACTTTGAAGGAAAAAAAAAAGATTTACAAATGAAAGAATAATGATTGTTCAGTGGAAATCTCAGCAAATTCACTGTTGTTTTACCACCATCATCGGGCAAGTACTAATCAAAATGTATTCAAGCCGGGAGTTGCAAGCTTTCTTAGGTCAAAGGCTGCAACTGGACATTGAATGATATAAAAGCTATATTCCCCAAAGTGAGGGGTGGGCAGGACTAAAAGTAAATTTCATTTCCTTTACATCTATTTTATCCCAAACAAATTTAATAACTATTAAAATTTAAAAATTTCCCCTTCCGTACCTTAAAATTACAGTCTTGTGACATTTGGAAGCCCTAGGGATCTGCACGTGAGGCTTTTCGGAAAGCCATGAACTTCAGGTGATACATAGCTTGAGATTCCTGGAGATAAGCTGGAATTGTTTTGATGAACTAAATCGCGTGAATTCCCTAATTTACATTAAAATATTGTCTTTTATTATTAACGTCATTTATCCTTTAAGTATCGATTCTTGTGAAACCAAAGTCTCACAATGGTGACCAAGGACGTGGTGGGGAGGAGAGGGGATTCCTTTTTAACACTATAAAAAATAAAAGGTTGAGTTTATAAGCAAGTTCTTTGCTGCTCCTTAATTCAAATGGAAGCTTAAACAAATCGCTATGAAATAAAACAATATTGGGGCTGCTTGATGCCCCAATAAAACTTTATAAATTTCTGAAATCTTCCAATGAATGAAAATTCAACCATGTGTATTAGTGAGTACTTGGCAGATCATAAGATTCAGCTCAGCTGCAATATAGGCGGGAGAATGAGATCTTTTCCATCTCCAGAACCTATTGGCTAGAGACGATGGTGTTGGACGTTACGCAGTGAAGAGGGTCAGTACTCAGTGGTACAGTCCGTACGTGCTCTTTTCCAGATACAGAAGGGCCCTGCATTGCTTATTTTGAAGGAGGGAAGTGAGAAGCTGCTTAGAAACACTGCAAGTCTTATCATTAGCAGTTGGAGCCTTCTTTGCTATACAGCCTGGATCAAACAAATATTTAGATGTGCCACCCCTATTTCAAAGCCACTAACTGGATGTGCAGACAGATAGTTCTGCAAAGGTTGGACAAAAGTTTTATCACTTTGAAAGCTCTGATCTAGTTATTAAGTTATTTATTAAGTTGTTTATTATATTATTAAGGTATACAGCTGGAAAGAACTCTCTGTACTGAAAAGTTCTGAAAGTTTCTCTTGGTGTGTTTGTATTGGGAAATAACGCTGGAATTTCCCCAATGTTCAAACCATTTATATTTGGCTCTATTGCAATAAACATACATACATACATACATACATACATACATAGATACATACATACATACATACAGAAAGAAAGAAAGAAAGAAAGAAAGAAAGAAAGAAAGAAAGAAAGAAAGATGGCTGCCAATATATTAAAAGACAGCTTTGCCACTGTAGCACAGTGTCCCACAATAATTTGGTAGATCTACATTCCTATTTCCACTTGGCCATGAAACTCAACAGTCAACCATGGGCCAGCCACTATACCTCAACTTCACCTACTTTGCAGTGACAATTAAAAGTGTGGGAAGAACCCTGAGCTTCTTGAAGAAAGGCAAGGTTCAAAATAAAACAATATGTATAAGAAGCACCAAGAGATCTACTCATATCTGTCCAATTGCCTGGGCCACCTTTCAAAGCAGCTTCCAGGAAGCAACCCTGTGGTGTCACAGTGCAAACCCCACCACTTCCTGCCTGCCTTTCATGCTATTACACACACATACAAAGGAGGTGGAGCCTGCAACACAATACTACTTTCACCCTTTTGACAAAAGCAACAATATCCTGTGGAAAGCCATGATACCATCAGCTTTTCTTTTTCAATTCTCCCCTTTCCTTTTTCAAATTAGCCTCCAAAAGGGACAAAGCCCAACCAGCATCTTTCATAGTAAAAAAGAAAATAAAGTCTCGCTATGTTAAAAAAAACAAAACATTGGGATTTTGCTGGCATCGTTTTCCCTGGCAGAAATTTAGGAATAAAACATAGGCTTGCCGGTTCATTCATATACATTAACCAATTGCAAACAGAACTGTTTGATTTCCTCCTGAATGTTGAGATCTCTTTCTTTCTCTCTCTCTAAAATTCCCACTCTCAATTTCTCCTGTTTTGTATCAGAGTGTGGAGAAATCCATGGTGCTGATAGAAAGTTATAGGTACTGTAAGTTATATTTAGCTAAAAATAAGCTGGCAGGTTTGATGTACTTCTGTGAAGGCTATAAAAAGACTGCATATGCTTGGTTCAGGTTTTCTTAAGGTAAGGGACAAAGCTTTGAATGCTCCAAGGCAGATAGATTTGCCCATATGGGAAGGCGGGCTTTCACTGATGATTTTGCAGACAGAAATTGCCCATCTGCACTCTTTGCAGGTGTTTTGAATGATTATATTATTAACTCTGTCTGTTCAACTTTGCTTTTTTATGGTGGCTTTAGTATTGCAGTAAATAATAATAAAAAAAAAGAAATATATAAGCAGCCATCTGCTTCCCAGTTTCTTTCTTTCTTTCTTTTTTTTAAGAATTCTTTGTCAAGAAAGGGAAGAAACCCCACTGATTTTTATTTCTTCGTTCTGAAATGCGTGTCCTTTTCTTCCCTTTCCAGCCCAAATTCTGGCTTGCATGAGAAAAGGAGAGAACGTTGAACTTTTTTATTTAAATATACACTTGACCTATTTAAATACACAACTGAGTCACCTTGTGTGAGATGGACGGCTATATAAATATGATAAATAAATAAATAAAATTGACTGAGTGCAGCTTTTGGGTACATGATAGTCACTGGTGAATGATTCCTGTTCCTTCAGAATTAGAGAGAAAGGGAAATGATGATCTGGAGTTAGTTCAGTGCTGAAATAACTCCAGTGAAGGCTGTTTGACCGGTTTCTCAGGCTTTGTAAAATCTTTGCTATAAGACCAAATGGAAACATTCAGCTTTACAAAAGATTTGGGAGATGTTCAAATTATTTTCAAGTCTTTGGGGACTCCAGAAGAGAAGCCCCGGTTTTGACTTTGAGGTTATTTGCTCTACTGTATCCAAAGATCTGTGCTGAAAACAAAGACAAAATATTATGTTGACTACAAAGAGATGCTAGAAGCACACTAAGGGAGACGTCCATAATCTGAAGCTCTCGGTCCACAAATAGCCTACAGACTCTCCGAAAGATGTCACACAAGTGTCATTTTAAAGAAGAAATATTCAATTATATGGGGAAAGATCATATTAACTGTAATTTATTTCATTTGTTTTTACTTATGTTTAGTATGTTTAATCAATCCAGATGAAGTTTTATCTTCTTGGACCAATCCACTTCTTTGTCCTGACTCTGTCTGGTTTTGTTTTTTTGGGGGGCCCCTCTGCATATCATTCAGCTCAGAAAAAGTGTCAAGCTCATTGGTGGTTGCCTAAAACTGAAAGCTATTCTTCCTAAGCTTGATTCTCAAAGTTCTCTTTAGCAAGGTTTATTGAGAGGAATGGCATTGGGTTACAAGAATTCCAGCAATTAAGCTATTTTCAGTTAGAACCCATAGATTCCCATGTACATTAGGGTGGAAAATTCTTCATTTTCTTTCTAACCATCTTCCTATAATGTGGTGACCAGGCAATACTTTTCACTGAGAGTTGCATCTGGCTGTTTACATAATGGTCTCCTGAACCTTTATCAATCTTGGAACCAATTCTTACAAAACCTTGCATGCACCAGTGATCTAAGAATTCAAGGTGGTGGTAATATTCAAAATTTAAAACTTGGGATCTCTATATTTGAGGGAATAAGCTTTCTGGAGGAGTTGAGGAGAACTGAGCCTAGACAACTATGAGAATCTGCTTAGATTACTAGAAACTCATAAGTTACAGAAGGCTATAGTAGTTTGCAGTATTACCCTTCCTAATTCATAATCACTGAAAGCTGTTCACCTGTTAGCCTAGCATGTGGGGCAAACCTACCCCATGTGATTTGTTCATGGTTCAGGGTGTTGCATAGACCCCCAAAATGGGGTTCATTCAGTAAAGTCATGGTTCAGTTATATATGGGTGTACCCTATGAACCCAGTTAGTTCTGCCTAATTCATTAAGTGCTGCCTTATTGTGAAAATTTTAGCTATTGTCCCAGTCCACTTTTAGCAAGAGACCTCAAGGTTCCTAGTTTAGAGAAGGCAGGCTCTAGACAGGCCTTCATACTCTGAAAGCTCTTCCGAGGATGTGTTTCCTGGACTAATGTCAGGCCCAGCCCAAGAACAACAGGGAAACAATTCAGTCAAGTTCAGTTTTTTATTGCTTACACCATGTAGACAGAATCTTGCCAGACTAAATCTGTATTCTAACCTTAACCCTAACCTAACAGATATGCTCTGGAAGAATCTAGGGAGTGGTCATCTTAAGTCTCTTCTTCTTCCCATGCTCCTGCTCTGGACTATGTTGCCTCTTGTCTCCCCCTTTCCCTTCCTGGAATGTGCTACCTCCTTCCTGAGAACCTGGATCTCTACTGCATTCCATCACAGCTAACCCTCTTCCTGCTATGGTGGCCCTGTACTCATTGCAATGCAAAGAAGCAATATGACATGAAGGACATTCAGGGGAATTTTAATGGGAAACCTTGTTAATTAGAAGGCCAGTCATCCTAAATGTTTAAAAGGACTGGCAGAAGTGAACGTTACTAGTACTAGGCCTCAGCAGTCACACAAGTACTCTTCTTGATGAAGTCGGGCCTATATTCCATGTCTAGTGGATTCAAATATGGCCCCCAGGGCATATCAGTGCCAACCCTTGTTCCATCATTTCCATTTCCTAATGCTAGTTGGGATAAAATTACTTGATTGAATTGCCTGCTGAGAATTCTCATTCTCCTTACTTTCACAACTTAGCTGTGTACTATCAAATTGAAAGGAAAAGAAATCCACACTTTTATTTTTAAACTGCTGAAAATAATCATGTTAGTCATAATTGTTATTACTTCTCCTTTGGGGATCAATTGTTATCAACACTCCACTCTTTTGGTTTCTCTTCATGATCTCAGGCTGCATAGCAATTTATAATAATACCAGACCATGGGCTAAGTCTATGTCCTTAGGGTTAGGCAATGTTGCTAAATATCAAAACAAAAATCCCAGTGTTCCACTTCTTTAACTTCACGATGTTTAATTAGCCACTCCAATTAACCTTCCCTTTGTGTTCCCTTATGTTTAAAGGGCTACAGCAATAGTTATGCAGAATTAAAGCTTTTGAAAAACAGAGAGGGAGCCAGAGTTCAGCAAACTATCCTAAGACTGATAAAGATTAGACTATAATTCAGGGTCAGGAATATTTAGGTGAATGAGACATCTGCACAAGCAAAATAATTGTGCACATATTCTGTGCAGCTAAATAAAATGGGCAATAAAAACAACTTTCATAGTTTCTATTGTATATATTTCATTTATTGCTACCTTTCAAATTGATGTATCTAGAGAGGAGGTTCTTATAATCATGCTCAGGATGTCTCCTGATGATTTCCATCAAAGGAGACAGCAGAAAGTACATTGGATAAAGTGATTCCCAACTCCTCTGTCCCAGCTGGGAAATACAAGACATCTAGAAGAAACCAAGACAGGGAAGGCTTGATTAATATATTTCCACTTCCAGCCATTAACACTAAGAATAGCTTTCAGCTTACGGTCTTCTTCTCAAGAAAGATATAGTCAGCTTGGGGAGCTTGGGGTCCGTCTGATATGGCTGAACTATAGCTCCAGCTGTCTTTACCAGCATGGCCAACATCTGGAGAGCCACAGATTTTCCCATTGCTGATATATGTGAAGAACTTGTGGACTATCTGTGTTTGTGTGTGAGAGCTGGTGATGAGAATAAATACCAGGAAATACTACTGCAGCTGCATTTAAAAAAAACTGAATAAAGCCTCGCTTTTAAGTAATGCTTAGGGATGTCATTGAAATTTGTCATCTCCTGTAATGTTTCCCATGATAGTAAATAGATTTAAGTATAGAGAAATTGGGGAAAACATTCTGAGACATTTCTAAGGAGGAAAGAGAAATTGTCTAACAATACTTGGGACAGGATTTACATTAGCATTAGTGGTGGTGCATTTTTTTCCCCCTTAAGTTTTAAAACATTATGTTCATTGCAGCCACAGAGATAAGAACCCACAACTGCATTGATAGCTGAGTAATCATTCTGCATTATCCAAATTGCCCCAAATTTACTGTCATTCCAGAATATTGAATATATGCACCAATGCAATGGAAATGATGCCCAATACAAAAAATCGGATAATATTCAGAGAAAATAGTGAACATCCTTGCATAAGACTGTGCATTAAACATTCTGTCTTTACAAATTTGGTAGGTCTCTGGAGATATAAGAGGTTGAAGAAAGGTTCGGATTCAGCGATGTTACTTGTCATGTTGGTATAAGAGTCCTCAAACTTACAACAGTCACAGCATCCTGCAGTCACGTGATGGCCATCTGTGAGCTTCACAGCTGGCTTCCAACAAGCAAAGTCAATAGAGAAGCCGGCAGGAAGTCACAAATCATGGTCACATGATGTCACACTTAATGACCATGGGTGATTCACTTAACAACCGCAGCAGAACTGACATCCTAAGTCCAGCATGGTCACGTGATGTTTCGCTTAAAAAACCACATCACTTAGCAATGGAGTTGATGGTCCCAACTGTGGTTGTTAAGTGAGGACTACCTATATTCTATTGCTTTCATTGTTGAAAACATAATTTATTTCACTATTTATTAAAATCACATGTATTTCATTATTTGTTGGTTAACACTGCAGTTCATTCTGATTACCTACCTACCTACCTACAGTTGCATGCCTGGGTTTATCTATGTTTTACTCCATGACCTGTGACAGTGGCATTCCATTCAATGAATGCCTTTTGGTGGCTGCCATGTTAGTTTCTATGATTGCCCCAAATACTGAATTGTTTGGAGGACTCTGACAAACAGTGGCCTGAACACCAATGATTTCCTTTCACATAGTACAACAAACTAGGCATTCTGGAAGAAGAAAATACAATACCAGTAAAAACTACAAGGTCCCTAAAGAATTTTGTGAATTAGTGAGAAATGAGTTGGTCCCAGTAAGTTTAATTTTTCATTCATTACAAAATAACTGCATGGACCTATTAATAATCCCAGATCTCTCTCTCCTTCAGACTTGTTATGTTTAAAAATTATTTAATGAGGATTAAATAAACAAAGTTTCCATCCCGTCTCCTGATACCAATTCAGCTCCATCATACCACATAAGAGTTTCTGCAATTCCACCGAGCTGAGGGAAAACCCTTTCTTGAAAATAGCTGCAAAGCTCAGAGCTTGAGAAACATCTGGTGTTTGGCAAGTTAGAAAATGCTTGAAGATCCAGAATAAACCATTTTAGTTAAAGAGAGAGAAGCGGGAGGGAATAATCCTTTGCTGTAGGCTTTGGCAATACTGTATACTGGATTAAGTTCATTACTAATTAGACACAATTGTGGAGCACAATTATTTATGAACCTTCAATGGGCCGAATTCATGAAAGGAATAATGAGTACATATTTTTCTTTTGTAGAATATTAATGAAGAAGTGGCATTGCTATTCATTATTAATTTATTTTCAAACTGTAATGAATACTTCCAGTGGCAAATCCCAGATTTATATATTTATAGACACGCCAGCATGTATGCTGATGATGAAATGTGCAGCCTTGTCTGTAAATGAGGGAACATAGTAATTATTAACAAAGCAATATTATGGAGTTCGGAAGCCCTGGATGATGCTGGTGATGTTGATGACAATGGTGATAATAGGACTTCCATGTTCTGATTCACTACCATGTCCTTGAATAATAATAATTTTAAAAAACTGTGTTTCATAGGTTAGCTTTTATAAGACTGACCCTGTTTTTTTTTTTTGAAAAATCGAAATCCAAAGAGGGTTCCATCTGTTGGTAACCAAATAAATTTGGCAAAAAGTTGCTTGGGTCTGAGATCTTCCATGACACACCATGTAAAATCTCAAGGACTTTTTGCATGTTGAATTTAAATCGGACATCGTTTTTGCTGCCTTCAAAGAAAGGAAAGGAAATGAATGTTTAGACTCGACTTAGCCATGTTTGAAAAGAAATGGATGCATCGCATTCTCTTGGCTTCGGCATTTAAAATCTAGAAATGTGCAAATCATTATTGACACAAATTCAAGATTCAAAAGGGAGTAAGATTCTATTTGAACCACTGGGAGACTAAAGTCAATAAAAAAATTGACTATAATGAGCATACATCAAAAGGCCTGTACTGGCTTCCATTTTGTTGTTGTTGTGGGCAAAGAGGAATGAAAACATGGATAGCGGCAACATTAGAGGACAGTAACCCTACAAAATTTCAGTTGGATAGATTCAAGGATTTGACTACAGTAATTTTTTAAAATAATCCTGCACTGTTTTAAGACAGAGGTAACAAGGTTGAAGAAAGGACAACATCACAGATTCCAAAATGTCCAACACATAGGCTTTAAAGTTGTGTTGAACCGATGGAGAAAGTGTCTGACTCCAATTTTAAAATTTAAAAACTTTCAAAAACATGTTTTTTTGAGTCTCTCACCTACTGATTATTTGCTTTTCTGAGCTAATGCGCTTGTTGACATAGCTCATTGGCAAGATTAGCCTCTTCTAGAAATAATGTATTATGTATGGCTAGTAAAAAAAAAAAAAAAATTCTGAGAAGTGTGTGTGTGTGTGTGTGTGTGAGTGAGTGAGTGAGTGAGAGAGAGAGAGAGAGAGAGAGAGAGAGAGAGAGAGAGAGAGAAACAGAAAGATCACTACAGCATATATAAAAGCCTATAATATAAAGATATTATGGATTCTTCCACATGCCGAATAGGCAGGGTTTGCAGAAAAAGCTCATCGGTCAGTGATTCATATAAATGCATGGGGCGAGAAGATATACAACCAACCCTGGGGATGGCTGGCATCTTGAAGATGCTCCCCGAGTTTATTAGCACCTAATTAACATCAGCCTCTTGGAAGTATTATATAAGAAGTTTGTTGTTGTAGTATATTTCAATTCATTAATAAGTATTTATTTTAATTAATATTTCTTCTGTTTTTTACTGTAAACCACCCAGAGTCGCTCTGTAATCAGATGGGTGGTGACAAATTTGAAATATAAATAAATAAATAAACATCAAAGAGCTTCTCTCATCACTCAGTTGATACTCAGTATCACACATGAATGGAAGGGAAGTTGCAAAATGTTTGCTTGGGACTTTGCAAAGCCACCCCATCTATTACATTTTGGAACCCTCTGCAACTCTCACTGATGCCATTTGAAAGCTCCTGAATAAGCCGATGCCTCTAACTGATGAGAAGGTTCCAGTCACAGTCAAACCTCCATCCAGTCAAATCACCCTCTCAAGGCTTTGCAGAGCCCTCATCCCTATCCTGACCTACAGGAGAGGAGAAAGCCACGGGCAACAATGCTCAACAATAGTAATCACCCAACAACGTTGCTAGGCAGACAAATACAATCGCAATGCCATAGCTAGTTTCAATTTTCAAGTTCCAGAAATAAGGCCTTCAATTCCTCACCCATAGAACAGCGAAGGCACTTCCAATATCTGCCCGCAGTTGCAAGAATGAAACTGGAGGGGACCATCATTCTAGTTTAATTAATTTAGAATAAAAGCCAGTGATTTTTCAGCCTGTGCCTTTGGTATATCATTGGGCGTCTATTTGTCAGAAACAAACTTCTTTATTAAACACAATTGTGCTGTGCTTAGCTGCTTTTTGAATCCATAGGGAGCAGGGGACAATAAAAAGAAGTCACACAGAGAAGGCTTAATTGTATATTTGAGGGTCAGCGGAAATTCATGGTTATATCAATCACGTGTAATATCTGGAACTTGTTGAAGTCAAACTTTTAGGCATGCTGGAGTGAATCACACTCCCCAAAGACTTCTACTTGTTCTGTGTGTGTGCTTGTGTGTCTGTGCTATTGCACAACGGATCTCTTAGCAAATGTTACCATCCAGTGATATATTTGATCATTTAGGTTGGAAAACTTACCCCTCGTCGAAGCAAGAATCTGAAAACCTGATAAATCTCATTTTGTTGTAAGATTAATGCAGATGAAATTATTATTATTATTGTGGGTTTTTTTAATCATTTTTTTTTTAATTAGTACCCTACTGTTTGATTTAGTCTGGGAAGCAGAAAGAGAAATTGCTGCTTGCTGGTGGGACAGAGAAAAGAAGGGTGGCTGAGATTTGAAAAAAACCCAAAAATCACTAGTGCAATTCATTACCAAAGAGATGTGTGTGAGACAGGTAAGTATTCCTTTTTTAACGAGCCACAAGTGTTCACTGGGACTGTACGGACACATGTATATTGCAAACTTACAACAGACATTTGTGCTGTGAAGCCACTGTTTTGTGGCCAGGGTGCACGGCTCCGTGTGCCTGCACAAATAGCATACAAAGGTATCTTGGGCAGAGTCAGACCACTGATCAACTTAGTTGTATATTATCAAGAGCAACTGAGTTTACACACTATGCTAAGCCATACATTTAACTATGTTGAACAACAACAGGTATTGGTTTGGAGATTGTCAACTATAAGTTCTACTGCACCATCGTCCATTCAATTTTCAAAGCATCTCCAACATACCTTAATGCCACTCTGCATTTTCCATGCTTTGTTATCACTGAGTTCAATTCTCAAACATATCAAGGGCTTCCCTTTGGACTGTGCTGTGAAGCATAAGCTAGGAGGCAGTGTTGTGGAAGACAGCCTATCAAATATGGGAGCAACACACTAGAAAGATATTTCCATAAGGGTTTGAGCAGAATGAATGAATGAATGGGACCTTATGCATATAAAGTATATGCTTCACCGCTGAGTTGAAGTGTGACACCCCTATTATGTTCTTATTTGAAAGAACCTAAAGACTTCAAATAACTCCCAGGGTTGTCAGTCATGAACTGAAAGTTCTTCCAACTGGCATGATAGTTGGAAACTATTTTCAAACATGTTTTTTAGCTGAGTTTCCCCAACAGACTGTTTCAGAAGAGAAGAGAAAGTGAACGCCTACTCACCTATCCCTTCCATGACTTAGTTTAAAACATGGAGAATAGATTGGGACAGTCCTTTTTGGCCATGTCCTGATGGCAATAGCTAGCAGATTTGTGTCTAGATGAGGAGCATGAAACTGGTGACCTGTGCAAGTATGGGTTGTCAGAAATTTAAATGAAGGGTTCTGTGCATCTTCCTGCATGCCCGGAACATGAATTTTAAACATCTATTTAACAAAAGTCATTGATCTGCACATCTGTGAAAAACAAGAATGGAGGTTTTGTATCTCCTTTACTTTATACCTTATTAAGTCCTTAATCCATGTCATCCTGCAGCATCAGCAGCCAGCTGTTCAGCTCCTCCACTCTCCACTTGTATCCAACTGCTCCAAAATAGTGCACATGTGGGTACACAAGCAATGCTGGGGGAAAAGGTATCCTGGCCATCTGTTCCAAAAAAGGGTCTCCCCTACATTAATTTATTACTCTAGGCCTCCACTTTAGGGCTGAAAGATGGCCCCAACTGGACCACCAACTCCCTGCAAAGACATAATTATGGGAACATGTCATCTTGCCCTGCTTACTTCAGTCCAGTTTCTGTTGACTTAAGAGGGAGCCATTCATCTTCCCCTGATCTAGAGGAACAAAACTGATTTCCTCGAGTTTGCTTTCTTGCATGTAACATTTCAAAGGCTATCTGAAAAATCAATTTTACACTTGATAAAGTTTAACTCTTTTTTTTATTTCGAAACTAAACAAAAGGCATTTAAGACAATATCTGTCTTAAAAAAAAAAAATGCACCGTGATTCTCAAAAAAACTGAATGGCATCTGTGATAGAAGATGTAGTTCATTTGCTAGCAAAGAGTCTATTTAGTGAAGTTTGTTCATATTTACAAGATTGTTTCCCCCCTTCCCCCATGTTTTACTGCTGCCCATAGAAAGCAACATCTGTTTCTCTGGAGGTTTATTTCTCAGTTACATTCATTGCAATTGCTGTATTTGAAAACTATTTGAGGTGAACTATTCAGATGTGATTACACAACATGCAGGAAATTGGTGGTGAAGTGGTGATGTTTTCACAATTGACAGCACAGAGAAAAAAAAAATTGGCTGATGCTTTGATGGTTGATGCCAAACATTGGTTTGATTCTTATACATTAAAGATCAGCAAAACCCAGAGATCCCACTCTTCTGGGTGTAGTGAAATGCAGAATGACTCTGTTCTCTTTGGGGCAAATTTTGGTTGACATTATGGAACGCATAACGGATTCTATATTATAGAATATAGCCTTGATGACGCTCCCCGGGTTACTGCCAATTTTAACATCTAGCCTCAGATTATATTTACTTTCTATTTATTTAGGATTATTTTATATTGCAATTTTAATTGATTTTAACTGCTTTGTAACCACCCAGAGTCGTTTAACAAGATAGGCGGTGACAAATTTAAGATGATGATGATGATGATGATGATGATGATGATGATGTCCAGTTTTTAATGCTGGTCTGCTTTAAAGTAGGGTTGTACCTCCCTCACCTCCACAAAAAAAAAAAAAAAAAAAAATCCCATTATTTGCTGATTCCCTCTTTCAATTCAGCAGGGAGGGATACCTAAAGGAGAGGAACAATTTATGAAATCCCCTTGAGTAGAAGTCAGGATTCTTAAAGTATTCATTTATAAGGTGGGCTTACGTTTGCATATCTTACCTTTCATGGTCTGAGTATCCTGTCTTTCATTGTCAGTCATTTTTCCAATGCACTGCAGCTTTCCAGGATACTTACATTCAGTTAATAAAGGCAATCTCCTATGGAGCTTTTTCAGATTAAAAAGTATGGGTAGCCAAGGAGTCTGCTGAGTGATGAAGGGATGTCTAACAGGGGCAGGAGGTGGGGGGAGTGGGAGGGAGACGGGAACCACAGCAGTATTGCCTGACAAAGAGAAGGGGGGAAGCCTATTTTGTAAGGAGAAAAAATCAGCACATTGTTCCTGTAGGTTAGAGTTGGCCCCTGTGGCCTTTCCACCAAATCTGTGGGCAGAGAAATGGGGTGAATAATTTCTTCAGATTTCTCCAAGGGAAGAAATTCATTAATCGTTTCTTAAGGCAATGCTCCCATTTAATGGTGACCTTAGTGTAGCTATTGAAAAAGTCAAATTTTTACGTCTTTCCTTTGGGTTGAACAGCAGGATGAGAAGCCAGGGAACCTGTAGACCCCTGAATTGAAAACTGTGCGGTGAACGACAGGAAAGTCACCCGTATACCTTGACCACTTTGTCACATGGAAGACATTCTCATTCCACCCACGAGAACTTCCCCTTTGAAAGAAACTTCGAATGCAAGTTTTGTTTCTTCTAACTCAGTGAGAGCTGGTACAATTAAAAAGAAAAAATCACGAGAATTTCTCTCCCTGGCAGTAACACAGTGGTAGATAATCCCGCGAATGCCACAACTACTTACGTTTTAATCTTTGTGCACTTTTGTGGAGGCAGACATGCACAAAGAAGAAATACTGTAAATAAACAAACTGTAATCTTTAGAATATATGGCAGGACTCAGCAAGCAAACACGTTGCTATTATCTATTTTAATCAGGTACCTTGAACTGCACAAAGAGCAGGAGAGTGTAGTTGAGTTATATTAAGTTAATAATCATTCAGTCAGTTGATTAGGGAATTAACTAAGGAAACTGACAGCATATATCTGCAAGTGTACGAAACCTATATAGCACATACATGCGGGTATGTTTTATGCATTTGCAAAAATATGCTCTCAGTTTTTATATATATATACATATATATATATATATACATATACTGTATATGTGTGTATATATATCTATATATATATATCTATATAAATATCAATATATACATTGATCAACATGAATATTGATCAATATAGGTATTAAATATCAATATCAATATCTATCTAAACATATTTTTTTATTTATTACCTATACTTTTTGATTATCTGTAACGTGTGCTTTGAATCTTGCCTTGAAAAGTCAAGACACAGGGAAGATCTGAGCCTTTACAGAAACTTCCACATCATTTGCCTTCCCAATTTCTCAGTACCAATGCACGAAAAAAAGAAAAAAGAAAAAAAAGAGAGAGGTGTGGGTGATCTGTGAGAAAAAAAAAATTGGGACATTAAACAGAAAAAAAAGTGGGGCTGGGGGGGCAACTCCAGGCTGCCCTAGACCTGGAAATTCCAGGATTAGCTATAGCCTCTGTATGATCTCCAAGGGGGGCCCTCTAAAACCTGCTTAACCATAATCCGTCAATATGTGACTCTGAGAGTGTGTGTGTGTGCACGTGTGTGTATTTGAGGGTATATGTAAAATCAACCTCTTGATGGTAACTTATTTGCTGTATTCCTCCCCACCTTTTTTTTTTTGCTCCTAGAGGGGGAAAAATTCAGAAGTAATTGTGGAAAGAAAAAGACATTTTCACCAAGTGGGTCTCAATTATCGCATCAACAGCCATATTCTCGTGTGTAAATTGTCTTTTTTATATATATTAAGAAATGCCCTCGAGTGGATGAACTCTCTTTGGGATTGTTCCAAATGAAATATCTTATTTTCTTGAAAGAATGATGGTCTCTGGGGAAGAGAATTGCCAAGAGTTGTAAGAAAAGCAAGGTGTTGCAATGTAATGTAACATTATGATTTAAAAGTGTTAAAGTGACTGATTATCATTTTTACTTAAGTATTGTGTACTCTCTATCCCTTCATCTGATGCCTGAAATAAACCACAAGATAATTCTACAAATGGGAGACATGATATTTCTATACAAACACGTTAGCCTAAGGCTTCTCCATAAATTTGTCTGCCAGCATAATTGTAATTGTAAATATATCTTCTATGTTTGGAACTATTACAATAGGCACTGGGTTCCTTGTGTGTGTGTTTTATCCATGTGTATCAAAATATGCAATTGCTTGCAGAAACAAGAGAATTGGCCTAGAAAGATTAAGTTTAACAAAAACTTTGTTTTTGTTAAGTTTTGTTAAACTAAATTACAAAGTTGGAAAAGTGTTGCAAATGGGCAATTGCTTATCAGAAATCCCAAAGTACCATAAAGATCAATTGTTCATATCCCAGATGATTTTGAAAACCACATGAAGATGCCAAACCCTGCAAGAGCCAGTTGAAGACTTGAAGGACCCATGAGGCAATAGGTTTAGGTTGGTGGGACAGAAATTTGTTTTGAAAGAGACTACCAGCTGAGCCTTTTCTCCACCTAGCTCTTTCTTCATGTTCCAAAAGTTATATGTGATTGTAATTAAGATAGCATAGTGGTTAGAACAGTGTTTCTCAACCTTGGTAAATTTCAGATGCGTAGACTTTAACTTCCAGATTATTAGAAATAGCCATGCTGGCTAAGGAATTCTGGGCAGTGAAGTCCACCCATATGGAATTTGACCAGCATGGGAAAACTGGTTTAGGATGGGACTTAAACTAAGGAGAATTGAGTTTGAAACTCCACTTGAATCAAAATTGGGTGGTCTGGAAGAGTCTAAGAAGCAGATTGTGGTAACTCTATTTTAGAAAGTAGGTAGTCTTTCTTTGGGAACCACAGGTCAACCAGGCTGTGATTTTAATGTTTTTACTGAATAAACCACTAGGAGAAACGTTCGTTAATATTTCACATTAAAAGACTGCAGAGAAATACAGGTATCTATCTACAGAGATAGATGTATAATGTATCTACAATTTTCAGGGGTCTCAATAGAACTCTCCAGAAAGGATAATGGTAGAGTGTTTATTATAATAAATAACATAGTAATGTTATAATTACTTCTTTTTTAAAAAAGTCCTGCGCTCAGTAACTCTCCTTGCATTGTATGGTGCATAACCTGAGCACCATTCCCTTTTTTGGCTGTTAGATTCCTATGAAATGTTACCTCCCTCACCTTCACTGGGAGCATCTTCGATTTGTTCCAGACCCTTGAACAGCTAAAACTCTCTACTGAGTTATTCCAGCGATTCTTCCTCATCCCTTGTGTTTTTCTAAATCTGGATCACTTGTTTTATATGCGCATGCGTAAATCGGCATCTATTCCCGAAATTGCCTGCACCCTAGGCATGATTATGCTTCTGTAATAAACCTATACATGGTCAATTCATGGACTTTGGATGGTCATATCTTTGAACAATGTATCCCAGAAACAAAGAATCCTCTTTGCAATAGTATGTTGAGTATAAATTGCAGACTTTAGTCTTATTTGCCCAGCTGTTGACCATGTTGGTTAGAAATGATGAGAGACTCTTTCTCAACACATCTGGAGGCAGCTGTTTAGGGAAGGCTTACTTAGACTGAAAGGCAAAGTACAGTGTCCTCAGGTCAAGCTTGATTCCTGGTGCCTGAATAGGAATACTTAAGTTACTTCAGTTCTGTCCCACTGGTTTCACTAGGTCTATTCTAAGGTTGATTAAGCCTGAATTTAACTTACTGTAAAGTTAATAAACTTTTCAAGAAAAAAATGCAGCTATTCTCTACCTTTTGGCAATATAACCTTGGAGATATCTAAAACAATGTGCCTTTACTTTGCCCTGAGTCCTGCCTCTTCACCTTTGGCTCTTACAATTCTTCTCCTTCCACCGTTACGTTTAATATCCCTTACTATGGTCTTATTCTCTCTGCCTTTCAGAAACAAGGACAATACTTTCCACCAAGGCAATACGTATTAATCTGATTGAGAATGTTTTATTAGGAACTAACAGCCTTCTGCCTGTTTTAAAAAGATATACTATTGATTGCCCAGGATGTTAGAAATAATTTTTGTTCGCCTGACTGAGTTTATCTTTTCTCAGTAATATTTCACAGTTGAAATCCTCCCTCTTGAAAAGTTCCAGAAATACTATTCATTTTAAAATATCATCATTATTACCATCCCCCATTCTTTTATACAGATGGACAAAATTTGTCCTTCCTAAATTTTTCACTTTCCAAATTTATCTGTTAATATATTTAGAAATGAAACAAATATAAATTATGCATTTTCCAACTTAATTTAAAATGCATTATGCACTGTGATGTTCTCTCAAATTAATATTATTAAGGGGACAAATCTGTATGGATTAATTTTGAATCAGTCCTTTGTAATTCAATGACAAGCACGATTGTCCCCAGGTGTAAAGAAAGAAAACAAATTGTAAAGAAAACAACAACATATATATTTCTTTTTTGTCCTTGATTATTTTTGTTAATTTTGTCCTGAGAATGTTTCTGCTTTGAAAAGTTAATAAAAACTTTTCAGGCTGCTTACAAAGGAAGAAACTCCAATAACAAAGGTCTTCTGATCTATTTTAATCAGTATTTTCTATTTATATAAAACAAAACAATACAAGCAGAAAACATCTTCTGTCATCTCTGGCGATCTAATATTTGAGGATGCTTCAGAAAAATCCTGAAGAGAGATTTGAAATAAATTCTCAAACATCTGGAGAATAAGGTAGAAAAACAGAAGCCTTTTTTGCAGGGGAGGAAAACTGAGAAACTGCCTGGGAGATGTTAGCACAGCGTGATCTGGTATACGATTTTGAGGCCTGCATTGATACAGCAAGGTATCAAAATCACAGTGGTAGAACATCAGGGAGAGGGGTGTTAAGGACATTTTTCCTTCCATTTTTAAAGAGAGGCACCTCTACTGAGCTGACATAGTTAATCTCTTTATTTAAAGAAACTATCGAGCTTACAGTGAAAATGCAAAAAAAGGTAAACTCCCCAAATAAACTCCCCCCCCCCCCCATATTTTATACCCTTCTTGATGACTTTCAGGGGGATTGTAAAGACTCAGCCATTTCGTTCTAGTCCGTTAGCAAGTCCACCATCTTTTCATTTTTATTTTATTGTTGTCATTCATATGGTGTTGTTTGCTTTGATTTCATGGTATCTTCTGTCTTAAATTCATTTTAGACCCATTGTGGGATGTTATAATGTTTTCGTATCATGTTCACCACCAAGATTCACCAGACTGCAGTAAAATGTAAATGTAATCAATCAATCAATCAATCAAGTTTATAACAAGCCCCACGCATCTCAGGCTTTAAAAACACACATATCTTTTCCAAGGATCCCAAACTGTTGAATCTCAAAATTGATTTCCCAGATCTCCTTATAACCTCGGAAGTGTGTGTGTGTGTAAAGCTCATATAAAGATGTTATAAACTAAATAAAAGATTGGTTAGGTGGGGCATGTTTCTTCTGCACTCTAATTAAATTTGTTCCCATGAATTTCAGTGGAAGAGAAAATAAACTGAAATAACCATCTCCATACAAGAACTAGTATGGTTTTACTCCTTATTTTCTTCCCTGGCCAGTCCAGCCAATCTGCTAACACTTAAGAAATAATAATTCTCTTCCCACAAACTCTTCCCATTCTCTTCCCTCCTGTTCTGTTTGCTCGTTCTGCCCTTGGTTTGGGGGAAACCATTTTCTGAGTTGTTCCAAATCTACTCTCTCTTCCTTAAAGCAGGTCAAGAAAATAGAGTCTGCATTCTTAATTAGTCTCTCTTTCACATGCACTAATAAAAACAGAGGATGATTTCTCTCTGGTTTAAATAACTGCTAGCTGTTGTACAAAATTGTAGGAGACACGATGCAGATCAAGATGCCGGCTTGAAGTGGAGCAGGAGAACAAGCAGTGCCATAATAAGCAGATTTTAATGATTTACTATAAATCAGCATTTTTGCCCTGTCACGGAGATTGAGGAGGCAGACAGCTCTTCACATGTCTGCCTAGCAAATGCCTTCCTGATGAATCATGTGCTTTGAATCACTGATCACAACATTCAAACAGCACATCCAAATAATGAGGGAAACATTTCCTCCGCGTCTTTACAACTGGCCTCGAATGCCAGGAGTATCTCTTCAGAGTGGCACGGTAGTTAAACACCGGAACTGAGACTGTGTTGTTGGGGAGGCCGTAATGATAGGTACATCTTCCAGGTTAGCTCACTAGCACAATTCCACACACTCAGTCACTGGCACAGTTGAGCTGCCTTTCAAGGAACTACTGTGAAGAAAAGGTAGTGAATTTGGAGCCTGAGGGACCACAGGAAACAAGGTGTGTTAGTGCCTCAGCCTCATATACAATTTTATAGTGGCCCTGGAAAAGTGATGGGGTTGAATGCTTAGGACCTTTTTAAGACTGGCTGTGAACAAAGGGATGAAGAAGAGAAGAGCAAGCAAAACAAGGGGACAATTGTAATCAAGATTAGTTGACAGAGAAGATGCAACCTATATCTCAGACTTGATTCCATGTATCATTAGAGATGAACTGAGCCACAGCTGGTGTATTAAGAGAATGGAAAGACAACTCTGAGGTTGAAAGAGGTAAAAATCTTAATTGTGACCATCAGCTTCTCCTTCTCCTCCTCCTCCTCCCATTCTGTCATAACCATGAACTACAACTTCTCCATACAGTTATGATCCCTCCGGAAATGTTTTCAGTTTTCTCTGTTGAGTATTCTTGAACCCACGTAATGTAAAATCATTTTGGAGTTTCTGAAGCTTTAGCTCACATACACTATCACTTTGATAGTATATCAGGAATGTGTTTTGATGGATGGCAAGTTTGAGAAACAACTGAACATTAGTTAAGGGCTTGCTTTGTATATTTTAGGTCCAAATCCAAATCAGTATTTATTACAGTTATGGACTAGCATAAGGATATGATGAATAGGATAGAGTCATTAGGAAGAAACATAAAAATATCATAGATAGAAAGCATAAAAAGTTGTGTATAAAAGCCATATAAAGCATATGAAGTAAAAAAAACTAAAATTATGTATAAAAGACATAAAAGGTATGAAAAATATAAAAACTGAGGATCTAAAAAGAGGCTTGGGAATATAAGCCAGGTGTAGGGTCCTATGGCTATAATATTTGAGAGACTGTATCTATGTTACAGAATGTCCTATTTTAGGTCAGAAAATGAGACTCCGGTTTCCTCTCACGTGGCTGAAAAAGTCTTGTCTGACATCCCAGAGTGTCAGCCACTGTAGGTTAACCTTCCCCAATGTGATGTCTTGTAGATGCATTGTTTCTACAACTCCCAGAGTTCCCAGTCACTGTATATTCTTACACCTGCAGAGCATTCACACCCTTATCATACCATATATTTGACTTACTCCTCCAAATTCACAGTGAATACCATAAGATATTTAATACGAATGCATATTGTTCATTTCATCCTACAAGTGGCACATACCTCTCTTAAATATTCCCCACATTAAAAGCCCATCAAAACACAATCCCCACCTGAAGAAAACATCTTGTATAAGCCTATCTTGCTCCAGGCTTGACAATGGCCCACCTATTTCAAAACTTTCTTCAGCAGCCTTCCATAGCCTGCTGTCCTTTGGATATCTTGAGACTAATTACTAAGTGGCTTTCATTTAGACTGGGTTGAAGTGAGTTTGCAAACAAATCAACATTTGTCCTGAGGACTGGCAGTATCTCCTTGTCAAATTTTGTGTGCAGGGTGTAAGACATGGTGCTTTGACCCAGCTCAAATTTCATCCTGATGGCAGTGATCTTTATATTAGCTGTCAAAAAGAACTGCCTCTGTAAACATAGTTGAAGTACATGTTATTCTCCTCTCAGAGGGAATGACCTTTAATACAGGTGGATCCTATTCCATTTCCTAAATATCCCCGTAGAATACAAGTAGCCGTACCTGGAGGTAAAAACCAAATTTCTTTTTGCTATGTTTTGATCTTAAGATCATACACTGAAAAGCTATCCAGCTTGATCTTATCTATATCTTCCAAGGGGCAGGCCCCACTGACATCCACATAACTTAATCAGCTGGGTTCACATGTCATATTAAGTGATGGCAGTTTGATGGTGAAACTAATTGCCTAGATTGGTTGTGGGGTCCCCATCATGGATGTGGTCAAGCAGAGGCTAAACAGCCACCTCTTGTGAATGCTTTAATTTGTAGTCCTGCTCTGCATAGGAGATCAGATTTGATGGCTTAAATGGGTCCCATCCAACTCTAGAATTTAATGATTCTGTAATTGCAGGACTTTCTTCATTAGCTGTGGATTTTACTTCCACTGAAATGTGTAGAATTCTCCAAAACTGGATACTACCCACCATCTAAACATTGCTAACCCTTCCCCAAATATATTTCTTCTGAAATTATTGCAAATCACATTGAAAAACAATGTGGCAATTTTATAATGAGAGCTTTGAAAGGCCCATAGAATTTAGTCAAGAGTATCTATTTGAAAACACCAAGGCATTTCCCTACAGTGCAACTGAAATTTTTAAGTGGGTGTGTGGTGAAAAGGGTGTGTGGTTATCTATACTTCTACAATAATACGTACTAGAGGGGAGTGCCTTTGTTGGCTCAAGTCTGAATGCAAATGTGCCAAGTCTGTAACACTCAAACTGTGCATAACCCAAGACCTGATAATCTTTTGATAGGGTTCGAAAAGATCTTTTGATATTTTCACTTTTTCAGAATTTGCAAGACAGTTCTCTAAGCAATTGAAGAGATAAAGACACAGTACACATATTGCAGAAAACTACATAAAAAATTACATATATTGGGGAAAGATTGTATTGCAAATCTGTATATGGTCAAATAAACCCCGCCAAAAAGAGAATTGCTTGCTATATGCAGTTTTGGTCCGTAGGTTTTCAGTCTGCTGTTCATTTTGGCCCCTTATTTCTCTCAATCCAGCAGTGATTTTTTTTTTCCTTTTTCTTTTTGCTTCAAATTTACCTCAGCCTTCCTCCTCCGAAAGATGCCTACCAGTCAGGGCATCACTATGGAAGGGAAAGAAGGAAGGAAGCAGATTCCCTGTGAAAAAACTTCGACGACAAAGGGACTGGCATCTGTGTAGCCTTTCTGGAAATGTGGTACTACACACACACACACACACACACACACACACACACACACACACATCTAGTTTTATTTTGGCAAGCTGCCAGTAATAGACGGAATGGGCAGAAATCTGATGCACCACAATTAAATTGGATTTTTCTTTTCTTTTTTCTCTCTCACTCTGGAAAAGAAATCATAATCTCTCTCTCTCTCTCTCTCTCTCTTTGCCTTTCCTTTCCTTTTTTCCCCTGCAGTGACAATATATTTGAAACATAATGGTGTCTAATTCAAAAATGTATTTTCCAAAGCAAACCTATTTGTTTAAATTTAATACGAACATACTTAATTTCATGGTCATTTGGTTAAAGCTGTTATATTTCTTAATGCGATACTCATTGAAAGCAGTGGTCATCCTGTGAGGGGGTAAAACATTGGCTTGAACGAGGTGGGGAGGGGACCTTAAGGAAAACAGGAGTAAAATAAGAGAAGGAATCACTGTACCGTTCTGAATTACCCAGAGTTGATCCTCATCCTTTTTTTTTTTAAACCATTCTTTCTTTTTCGTAATCTTTTTAATCTGGTATATTACTTTAGGATGGGGATGGGGACAAAGATGAGAACCTCTGAAAATGAAGTGCTGTATTAGCACAAACATTCAGGCATCTTTAGAATCTCTCTTCAAAAGCATAATTAGGTATTTATTTCAGGCATACTAACATCTTGGCAGTGGCTAATAAGATGCAGCCCATTTGAATATTAATATAATAAATGATTAAATTAAACAGCAAGATTCAGACTCAGAAATAGCCTTTATAGATCCCAGGGGGTCAGTAAAACGGTATTCCTTTTCTTCCTACAGTTAACATAGTACAAGGGACATGAATGCGTAAAGCAATATTTGTCTTATGAAACATGGTGTTTTATATTGGGCTCTCCAGTTTTATGACTCCACCGTCTGAATCAGAGGCCTGGGATAAATTGGCCATGCTGGGATCCTGCTGCAGCACCTCCTGTTCCAGTGTTTTTGGGGTATCCAAGTGAGGCACAGCCACTTTGGCACCGAGGCAGATCCCCATGACAAGCAGCCCTGACCTAGGCTGACAATATTGGCGCGTGATCCGCTCATGTGGAAGGAGTTGCCACAAAGGAAGTCGTTTCCTGTTTTGTCATTTGAAGATTACTGTGTATTTATTATTAATAATATGTACCCACTCAACTGCAGAATTAATAGCTGTGCTGGTGGACTTTTGTTCCTTTCTTTCCCCATATCCACACACCAACTACTGGATGAAAGGAAAATAGACAAAGCTATTATTCCTAGAAGGTGTTTCTCTTCTCATAAAATTTCTGTGAAAACTGCATGAACCTAAGAGGTGCTAATAAACAACTGGTTGTCCTTCCTTCCTTCCTTCCTTCCTTCCTTCCTTCCTGCCTGCCTGCCTGCCTGCCTGCCTGACTCCCTCCCTCCCTCCCTTTATATATGCACTTATACATATATACATACATACATAATTTGGTGCCTTCAAGTCAGTGTTGACTCCTGGCAACTGCCTGGACAAGTCCCTGCAGTCTGTTTAGCAAGAAGGTAGTGATTTGCCATTGCCTCCTTCCAAGGGCTGATAGAGAGAGACTGGCCCAAGGTCACCCATCTGGCTTTGTCCCTAAAGTGAGACTAGAACTCAGGGTTTCCCAGTTTCTAGCCTGATGCCTTAACCACTACACCAAACTGGCTCTCTTCAATATTTTATTTGGACCAAAATCACTTAATATAAACCACAATACCCAAACATATAAGTCCCCTCCCCATTCGTTTTTTTTAAAATAGGTATGTATTTAATTTTAAATAAAAAGCTGAAATCCTGCACGCAGGCCACTTAAACGCCATTGGAATCTAGGCAATATAAACACGTTGAATGCATACAGGACCAGTCTTTGAAAAAAGAGAGGGAAGAATTATGTACAATTTGCTCTCTGAGTCAATCAACTTGTTGGAAGTCATTTCATTATTTCTTTCTTTTTCTTTTTAATCTTGGAGCCTTTATACTTTTTCAACAGAACAGTATAAAAAGAAAACTGGTTCCACTGAGATTTGCAAAAATCTTTCTCCTTTATCTGCAACAGCCCCAAACAATTGAAACTGCATTCAAAGGTAAGGCGGTGAGACACATCCAATAAGCTTTACGTCTTCCGCAGGTCATTGGGAAAAAAAAATTCTTTTGAATGTCCACAGACTATTTTATTATTCTCAGCGACCAAAAATCTCACAGTACAATCTCTCTAAGGTACAACACTGGCAGGAAGGTAATGGATAAACATGCAACTGGATTTGGAAGACTATACTGTCTAAATTCAATAAAAGAAAAGTAAGGCGAAAACTCAGAGATAAGTGGTCTAAAGTAAATCAAAACAAATCATTTTACCAAACTTTATTCACATCTGATACCATTTTTAGAAATTAAGGTCAGTTTTGTGGAACTAATAGGGAGTTATACCTATATATCTTAGACACCATGACAATGCTAGGGAGGAAGATTTATACACTGTGGTTTCAGATGCAGAAGAAAGATATGAAAGATCAAATGGAAGTCCATGATAACAAATGAAAAATGGTACCAGCAGCCCATAAATTAATTGAGAAAAGAAGGTTGTCATTATTTGAACATGCTTTAAAATAAGGTATGGGGTCCAGATGGCAGAGAATAGATAGGCCAACAAAGTTTGAGTAATTGATGACTTAAAAATAAAACAAGATCTTAAAGAAATGAATCACGTTGGGAGAAATGAATCACGTTGGGTGAGTTAGAGAAGGAATATTAGATAGAAAAAAGGATCTCTGCCCCCCTCTCTCTCTTTCAAAAAAAGAAAACACAACAAGGGCTTCCAACAGTAACTTACTACAAAATCAAAGTAGGGGGAAATGAACACTTTTTACACTTATTGGATCTAAATAAATATCTGCAATAAAAAAATCTCAGCTGGCAATTTGTTTGCCATTAGGGTTCTATTTCGACTGTAATTTCATTAACCTCTTCGGTGTTGACTTTACAGTTTTTTGACCATCTAAGGATTGTAAAGAATGTACTCAGAGAAATTAGCAAAACACACCACCATAAAAATCACAATTAGCATTTTGTTAACCTTTCAGGCCATTCTGAAGGGCTCTGTGCTGGGAGTCATCTGTAAAACCTCTGTGTTTGATTGTCTGCAGGGATAGCGTCATATTTATTTCTAAAAAAATACATTTCTAACTGCAAAAGTGCTTCCTTCACTGAATTTACCATCAGCAGGTCAAGTGCCTTGCTAAAAAAGTGAGAAAATATATCCTTCAACTAGGTCAAGCAAAAGTTGGCCATATGATGGCATGAACCAATATTGAAATGTTTTGTTTTACTAAACTGCACAGATTAAGCACATTTTGATCTCATTTATAGATATGCGTACCCCTTCCCAAGACCGCTCATTGGTGACAGGTTCCATAAGTCTTATTTTTCAGTAGGTCTTATACATTATATATTGCTAATCATATTTATCATGACACAGTGACTGACAGCATATGATCATATAAACACTCCCTGAAAACTCTACACAGTAAAAAATTTAGTAGGTATTTCATCCAATGAGAAAGATCCCACAAGTACTACCCAATTTGCTTTACATTCAAAAAGAGAGTCCCTGGATTTACCTACCAGCCACCCAGGCAACCAATGAAGAGAATCCTATAAAAATGCATAAAACATATAAAACAAAAAGAGATCAACTCAACAGATAGAAAATTGCTTAACTGCATTGTGCTCCACACACACACTCTATGGACAGTATTAGATGTCTGAACTCATAAAGAATGTGAGGGACAGACAGACAGACAGATAGGCAGAAAAAGATATTCTAGAATATTTCCAATAATTAAGCAGATTTCACACACATACATTCTTTAAAACAACAACACAACAACAACAACACAAAAACAGCATAGCTTTTCTAGAAGCTCTACCACTCTAAAAGTAAGATGGGAGGTTGTGTGACTGAAATTCTTCTCCATACCCCAAAGGCCCTGCATGTAAAAAACTAGTAAAGCAGAAATGGTAACACTGACATATTTAGAGTTTTCCTAAGTCTTATCATTGGAAATGTTGGGGATTAAACTGGAATCTCCTTCTCACTTATGATCTCTCTCCCAATCTGTGTGCAAACCACGTCTTCTTGGAGAAAACTATGATGCAGCCCATGTAAATACAATCTATATTTAGTTTTCAGTGACATGAGAAGACACTACTCGTGTCATTGTGGGTAAGCCAACACAATGTAGAGAAGCTTAAGAGAAGCCTCTCCAGATGTTGAGAAGCTTCGAACACATGCTAAATTAGAATAAGGATTCCCTCATTCTTTTCTATTTAATTCCTCTCAAGGCTACTCAGTACATTCCAGAAGTGTACAAGGAAATAAGCTTTCAGAAGAATTTCCAATTCAAAGTTGAATTAGGCAAGGCTACACAACCTCACCCCTGCTGTTCAATATTATAGGCAAGGCTTTAATGAGAGAACCTTTTGACAACAGGGAAGAGGTACAGTATGATGAAACCCATGACATAACAGGTTTCTTTTCTGCTTATAACAGCACTAGATTTGCAGATAGTAATGCAGAGGCCTCAGCCATCTTGCATGACATTGCAAACATTGCCCATTCATACAGCTTGAAAATTAAGTTTGGCAAGTAATGGATCATAGTCTGCTGTCTATCTCGACTGAATCCAAATAGAGCAGGTTAACCAGTTGAAATATCTTGGATCACTGGTGGAAGAAGAGAAAACAGTGTCAAAAGCAGAAGTCCACAGAAGGATTGACCAAGCCACTGTTGTCTTTGGATCATAAAACTGGTGTCTGTGGAGGAAACAAAATCTTTCAGTGAAAACCAATCTTACTATATGGACCTGAAACATGGACCTGAAACATGAATACTGTTCAGGGCAGACCTAAACAAACTTGATGTTTTCATAACTTGGTGCCTATATTATGTACTGGAAATGTCCCTACATAACTGTCTCAAGAATTATACCATTATACTGAGATGTAGCAAACAACCTACAATTGAAGATGAAATTCAAAAATGTAAATTAAGAAGGTTTGGACATGTATACAGAATAGCAGAATTTCACCTTTCTTATATACTACTGTGGAGAAAGTGACCAACACAGTGGAAAGTCCAACAAAGACCATCAAAGAAAATATGGGCAAATTAAATTGAAGACAATCTGAAGAACTCAAGCCTGAACTTAAATGATGTGAAACAAGCAGCCATCAATCAGAAAATAGGGAAACTGTTATAAGAGCTGCCATAGTATTGCATCGCTCTCCCCATTTGTTAATTTTAGCATTAAACATACAAAAGACTTTAGAAGATCCAGAGATCTATAACCATGTGGTGGGAAAGGGTGTACGGGTGCCCTAGTTCCCTCCCCTGAATCCCCAGGAGAATAAGTTGCAAGAACACCTAGTATTAATATATAATTTGGCCCAAGGTAGCTTCTGAGATTCATTCCATCTTTCCTCTTTGGTTTGTAACTTTCTTCCCATCTTCCTTTACTAAATTTAGTCTATTTTACCCTCAGATGCATCTCCTCTCCCCTCCAAAATTTCATATGCTCTATCAGCCCTCTTTTGTATTGCTTCTAGCCAGATAAGAGACTATGGTCCTCATATCTCAAGCAGAATATTTCTGCGTATGAAAGAGAGAGATCAGTTACTTTCATTGATAAAATCTGCCTGTCCAACTTGGACATTCAGACAACCTGCTTGGGGTTCTCACCTACCAGGAGCTGTGACAGGAGGGAACCTGATGGTGGTTATTCTATGGAACATTTTACCCTTCATGGTGAGGATGGCCCTAACGTTGTGACCTTCTAGAACATTCTAATGACTTTGGCTTTCCAGAAAACCTTTTGGAAGCAGTAAAAGAATTTTATTCTGTTGATGCATTGTTTATATTTTTTTACATTATTGTGTTGCTATTACATTTTATTATATGTACCACCTACACTCCAATTGGATTGAAATGGTGTCTACATTTAATAAATAACTAAATATATAACTAAATACATAATATTGATTGTATGTTGGCTCAGAAGCTTCTTTACTCTTTCATACCCACATGCTTTCATGACAGTTTTCCAGATTTCAGATTTCATTTCCTGAAATGTCTTGAAATTAAGTGTTTGAATGTGAGTGTGTGTGTGTGGGGGGGTGTTGGGCAGTTGGAAAGGGGAAGTAAATATGCTTTGATTTCACTGTATTTGCCAGATTTAGAGTCAATTTCAGAAACAGGAGCCTAGGGCAAAACCCAGACTTAACCCTAAAGAACAAATTAAGCATCAAAACTGAAGAACAAGACAGAAGGAAGGATCAAATGATAGCCAATCATCCCCGCCAGCCTACCATTTCATTCAGTGATGGGTTCACCTTAGAGAGCTGATTTGGAATTTCATGAAAAGGCAGCAGATTGTTAGCTATTAGCCATTAGCACTTTATTATGATGGCATTTCCATTGCCAGAGAAAGGGAAGAGATATTTGTAGGATTTTCTGCTTTAGATGCCAATAGACATACTGGCTAGGAATGATGAGAGCTGAAATCTAGTCCATTCAGAAGATGGCATTAGAGAAGATTGTTTCAGAGCCTGTCACAAATTATCTTTCTCTCTTGAGATGGAGTAATGAGATCTCCTAGAGCATGGGAGTTGTAGTCCAAAAGGTTTTGGAGGGCACTACTTTGGGGAAAGGGGGATTGGGGAAGAGACTTTATTAAGCCCATATTATAAATCCAGAAAACAGAGAACCTTCCTAAGTACATTCAGTGATACTTTCACCACCCCAAATTCCACGTGATTCAGATGCATAGCTTGATTTCATTTCTTTATTTCTTTCTTTGTTCCGAGCTAAAAACGGTTATTTTCACTTCAAGCAGTACATATGTCAAGAAAGTGACAGAGAGAAATATTTACAGATGCATCTCATCACCTGGGAATTTTCCTTAAAACAGAGAAGTAAAATCATGATGTGGGGGGAGAGGGGGGGCAGTAAATTTAGCCATTTTTACATGACCTGGCCAAGCCCCTCTCATCATTAAGGAACAATTTACATTATTTATTCAGAGGAGGGTCCACTTTTAGCGATACTTTGGTCTCCTATTTGTTATTTAACATGTGTTTAATGTTTTCTGTCCCGCTGTGCACAGCTGCGAGTTGCTATTTTTTGGCAGTTTTTGTGACTGTGTGGTGATTTGTGTGTTTGCACATCACCTTTCTGCTCTACAGCCTGCTGCCTTCTTCTTCTTCTTCTTTTTTTAGAAAAAGTTATCTTTCCTGATGACTGTTGTTTCATTTCACTGAAGTCAACATGGAATCTTCAAACTATGAAGGATCTGTGTCCATCATCATTACAGCGCTGTTACTGGGACATGTGTACTGTGGATTTCAAGTACTAAATACAGACCCATTCATCAACATATCTACCTGCTTCTTCTGAAGAATAAAATTCCAAATTTTAAAGTTATGGAAGAGCCACCAAGAATGGTGCTAATGATCTGCTCATCAATTCCAACCATTATTTTGCCCATCTCAAGTCAGCCTGCTAGTTTAGAAAATGCTAGCATCAGCATTTTAAGTGCATTCATATTACATAGATACCTCCTTGAACCTTTCCTCAGTATAGTACTGAAGTGCTTTGCCATTGTCTTCTTCCAGCATATTCCTCCCTGCCCAGCTGATAACTCCAGAAGCCCCTTGTGGTCTCCTAGCCAAGCATTGGCCAGACTCAACCCAGCATAGCTGGGTGTTACCACCTGCTGAGATGTTATCATATTAGGATTTCCACTCAAAAAGACAAATATTTGACAATCTCTAAAGAAAAATGTCTTCCTTTTCACAGAATCTATGCAGACATGGGCCATGCTTCTCAAATCTGCACATTAGATATATGGGATACTTGGGTTAGAAGGCTCCGTACAGCAATTGATTTATATGAGTGGTATCTCTAGAACAAAGATATGAATAGTTTTAATTACCTTTAATCAAACACAGTCAGGATGATTATTCTCTAGCTGTGTTTGTACACCATGTTTAACCTGGTCACTGAATTAGTAACCATCCAATATATTGAATCATAACTTAAGCAAATGGGGCGGTTGGCACAACATACTAAACTTCAACAAAAAAGGAACTAAACTTAAAAGGAACCAAACTTAGCATTTTGTGTGACTGTAACCATTAGGCCTTTACCTAACTTCATAAAATATATTGTGAGAATACTTTTGTGCATTAAATAGTTTCCCCCTTCCGTCTCATTAAACACTGCAGTCTGGGGTGTAAGTTGGGAAGGCTACACCCAATATTTTCAAGGGCCACTATAAAGGCAAGACCTAACTTGGATAACCATTATGAAGGTTGGCAAGTGTCTCGCAATAGCTATGGCTTGCAGAAGCTTAGTGATATCCTCTTCTTGTTATCAACTGTTTCAGGTTTGGGTTTTTCCCCCCTGTATTTTAAATTTTGTATTTCTGTTTTTATTGGTCTGGAACCATAAATAAAAGAAATGAGGCCTTGATCCTTCAGATTATGGACCTAGTGACTAGCCTAATGCAGACTCAGAGGGTTGATCCATATCGAAAGCCTACAAAGAAATCTCAGTCTGATTTCATTGCATGTTGGAATAGTGGCATGTTTTCCTCTGGCAAGGGAATTTAAATCCTGGTTTGGCAAAGGTAGAGACAACTTACACTTATCTTGGGTTAGGATGATAGTTACTAGAAGCCTCCTTTAAAATTAAAATAATTGGGAGCAAAATATAATCTGTCCCAAGGTCTACAGAGCTCAGTGCTCAGTTGCAAACCTGTAAACAAGCCCGTCCAGTTGTAGAACATTGAGATTTCAGATACAATTGATTTTTGAACAGCAAAAGAAAAGAAGAAAAACATTACCAAGAGATGTAGGATGCAGGGGAAAAAGTTAAAACCACTAAGGGCTCTCTTAAGAAATAGACTTGCAAACCTAACAATAGTTTGAGGAAAGGAAAGTTTGCTATGGACCAGTTTACTTCATTTCTCATACAAATATGCATTCAGAATCTTTGCAGAAAGTCATGTACTGCTGATATGAGCCATGCATATGTATGGTGTGGAGGCTCAAAGGATTCTCACCATTCGTCAACAAGCAGAAGACTGTCACTGGAAGATTATGAAGTCCACAGGTTTTGCAGGTGGAAAGAAAAATCACCTCTTGACTTCAATAAAGAGCTGAGAAAAAGAGATGTGCACATGTACGCATGTATCTACCACTAGATGCACTAGATACCACATTTTTTTGTACTTTACTTGGGTCCTTGAATCTTTCTGAATTGTGAATCCAAAGCTCATATCTGTTTTCTTCTCTTGAATGGGAAAAAGTCTATAGTGGTAGAAACCTGAAGGGCAGGGTCGACATTCCCAAGGAGATCTGAACCTGGGATATGTAAATGGAGATGTGCAGTAGCCTATCAATAGATATTGGACTGCTGGAGATCCATATGGGAAACTTCTTAACTCCAATAGGATAAGAATATAAGAAAGCTCTAAAAGATCATTCCAGCTTTGTTTTTGGATATATTCTACTCTTGCTAGCAATGAACTCCATTCTACTATCTTAATTTCAGTTGAATGACTCAGTGTCATTTAAAAAACAGGTACAGAGGATCACTTAGTGGAATGAACCAGAAGTCCTACCAATGCGGGAGCTATGGTTTATCACACCTCAAAGTAAGTAAAGCAGCATGCATTACAATCTTAAACTCAGTCCCATCATAAGATTATTAAATCCAGAGTTAAAAATTAAGCTGGAGATCATCAGCCTATCTTGGAGGAATGAATTTATTTTGGGGACTATACTTCAGACAAAGAACTATCCTGGATAGACTGCCAATCAACTGTGGTGAATGATTCTGAATTCTAAAGCTTTTAGTGAATCTTTATTTAAGCTCTTGCTATACCGAGCATAATCTTATAAACGTTCTATCTGTTAAATTGCTCACAGTTGCGTCCTCATTTGAAGATCTTTCAGAAAAAGAGGTCATCCCACTGATGTCTCTGCACCAGCTAAGCAGAGAACCTGAGCCAGCATCAGTCCAAACTACCTAGGAATTCTGATCTAGAACCACCTGTATAGCCACCCAACCCTTAGGTACAGCACAGAGGTACCAAAGTGTCCACCTGCAATAATGGCAGGATATCTGCTATTTCTAGTACCAAGCTTACTGCTTAAGAGTGGCTCACTACTAGAATCAATATCTATTGCCCGTGAATATATGTAACAGGTTAATCTTGCCCCTGAATCTTGACTGCCTGATTGAGCATCCAAGCATACTTATTAAACCCTGGTTTGTGCTCCCTTGTCTTTACTCTCTGCAAAGTTGGCAAGGACTTGGATTGCTTAGGCTTCTAACTTCCAGACTAATGTAGCTACTACTCTTCTGTGTGTCTCCTAACCTTTTAGAATTTGATTTTAGACTATATAACCAAACTTTTACAACTCCCAAGCCCCAAACCTCAATCTAAGATCAGATAGTCATCTAGTTACTTCACTACAGCAGACTGGATACGAGGGGCTTGGTGGCTTCCTACTGGGATGAGTTGCCCATCCTGGTTAGAAAGAATGTGCCTGTGGACTGATCTATCAAGACAATTCTTATATTCCTTTCATATTTATTGCACAGTTAAGTACAGTTTGAATTTAAATTCAAATTCTTTATACAGGTTACTAAGAAAAATGAAATAACCCACCAAAGGTTCATTCTCCTCCAGCTATATTTCTGGGAAATTTTCTTTGCCTTTCCATTTGTTCCTCTAATCCTTCTGAAAGTATTTAAAAGTCTGGAAGGAAGAAACAAATATAGCTTTGCAGAAGTTGAATCTCTGATTGGATCTACCTACCTGTTTAGTAGCAAACTTTGTAACTTTATTTATCTGATTTCTATGAACATGGAAAATACATCATGAAATTATTAAACGGGGGGAAAACCCCCCTAAATATATAGGTTATTACTACTTGATATATGCTTCCTTTTTCTGTTGCAAAATCTCTCAGAGAGAGGGGGAAAAACTACATTGGAATAGTTTAATGCAATGCATTTAGCTTATCTGAAGTGCTTTTGCTGACTGCACTTGGAAAATTGAATCTTTTCCTCACCATCTTAGTGACATGAAAAATATATAATACAGTAAATGATTAATGCAGTTATAAACTATACCTGAGATAAGATTTAAGTATTCATATTTCTATCATGTTAATACAACACGATAAACCCACAAAGCAAACTTGACCATGGCATTTGTTATTCTGTCTCTTGTTCAATTATTCTTTGTCCAAATACAATTTAGGGGTTTCGGAAAGTACGTTTGCCTGGTGCAAAACATTATATGCTAAAGTGAGATAATCAGCTGTAATGGTCAGCAAGTGTCAACCTCAATCTGGGTGCACAGGGCTGTGAAATAAAACAGAGCCTAGGTTATATTACCTGTTGTTTTCTATTATTACCATACCTGTCCTACTAAGAGGCATTGTCCCTTCCTTTCCAAAGGTTTTCAGTAATTATTGACCTGAGTAATTTGAACTGGGCTTAACAGTAACTAAAATTGCTTAGAACCTGTTTTAAAAAGCCAGTTGTTCCTGGCAGAGGTTGGGTCAGTATGTCAGGGAGGGTAACATCTGGTCCCATGTGTCTTTAAGCCTCCTTTTTTAGGTCTGTGGAGCACCCTTTAATTCTGGTTGCTGAAAACTAATGACACAGTTTCTTATTGGGTGGGTAAGAACTGTGAAGACTCCCAACATAATTCTGAATTAGGCACATCACTCTTACAAATTAGGTTCCCAAACATATCCCACTCATGTTCTTACCTTCCTTCCACCATAAATTCCAAAGTGTAGCCATTGGTCACCAAAAGATTGACAACCCCTGCCATATTGCAAGCTTTTTCCTTCCCCTTTGTAAAGCTGAATATCATTCTCAGAAATTCAGAAATAATACATATTTTTTGAGACTTCTTCCTCCAATTTCTTTGGAATGGCAATTTACCTTATTTCTGAAAGCGAAGCCAATTCATTAAGATACATTCCTTTGTATCTGCATCATCAACATGATCATCATGATCATCAACAACAACTACTCTGGACTTACTATTTACAAACTGCTCTGGACATGCCATTTACAACAGCTATCATTTCTTGCAATATCTGCACTAGTTATTTTTCTATCCAGAAAATAAATAAATGGATGTTTTGGGCCTGGTCACATCCATCATAGCTGTCATTTTGTGAGAGCATCAAGAATATGTTCTCAACTCTCAGATGGATCTATTGTCTTAAAAACTCTGCCTACCCGTGGTTCATAGATTTAATCCACTCAATATTATAAACTATCCAGAAGGATGGCCAATTCAAATGATGAGTGAGGAATGATATAATTAGATAATGAAATTGCTGGAGAGAGATTAGTCACAGAAACAAGGCATGAAGGTACCAATGAATTGACATTGGTTATGGCTTCTGCCATGCCAGAACATGATGATACAAGATCAGTTTTCCTGTAATTCAAGTGGGATTTGCCTCAATGCAATCCCATGCTCAAACATAATAATAATACTAAAAAACTTTAAGATGCAACTTGCTTCATGATCTCCAAAAGTATTTTGTGGAGCATCACAAAATTGTATACTCCCATTAATTCCCCTCCCCATTTCTATCACTTTCAATGCTGTTTTGAATCTCAACCTTTAACCACCATGCAATTAATTATTTTTCTTCAGCCTTTCAGCGATACTCAGTGTAGGACCTCACTGATATGCACTTTGCCATATAGCAGCATTATTCAAACAATTCATCAGGATCATAAAAGGATCAGATCTTAGCATATTCCCCATTATTACATAAATAATCCTGGACACACGCCTCCAAAATCCATTGACAAATGGACATGCTCTCCACATATGCATAAAATTAGTATCTAGCTTCTGACGCACTTCCCACAGAACTGGGTGGGTTTCTCGATTCTATTTTTTTTTTTTTTTTTTTGTATTTTTCTATTATAAGCTGTTACGTTACACATCTCTCAGATTCAAGGACAAAGAAGATGATCAAATAGATTGATTCATATATTCATATATTTCCAGCCATCCATAACCTGAGACAGAAATGTTGCTTGCAAACTTAACCCTGTTGCTGTAAGATCCAGTTACCAATGAGAAAATCCCTCGTTTAATTTGCTTCCAAGATACAAAGACTGGCCTACATAAGAATGATGTGTCATGCTCACATGGTCGTTTCAAGACATGCTGTACAACAGAAACAGCCTTTGTCCAACATTTTCCATATTGCTATAAGGGTGTGTTTTTTAAAAATAGGATTATTCGCTGGGGAAGGACAAGACTTGCTTCCTGCTAATATTCTTCCTCCATGGATCTTTTGAGAGCAAAAAGCCAACTATAAGAATAGAGGGTAAAATTTCTCAATCCTAGGGATATTTCTCCATTAAAGCCAGGAGTTCCTCAATTCTGAGTTTCAGAATCTTTGGATTTTGGTGCACCTGCTCCGGATGCTGTTAACATTCTAATGCACTTGTACCAAGCAAATTCTTTTTAAAATGTGGGTTGCTATGAAAGCAGTTTTTTTTTAAATGTGATTGACAGTGTTCATATGATCATTATGGCACCTGCTGTTAATGACAGAACTATAGGCATAGAAATGCCACAGCAGGTGCCTGCAAGGAAAGTCACGATCCTGAAAGTTTTAACTTCAGGCTTCCCAATACCACACGTTACCTCTACATCTTGTAAGCATCATAACACTACCAGATTTCAAAAAGAAGTGGAGAATTCAGATTGCATCTGTTAAGAAATTTCCAAAAGGATTGCATACAAAAGGACTTGGAAAAAATTAATAGCTGATTAGCAATTACCAGCAGGTTTTAAGGAAGGTTTATGAGACATATATCCAAATGCTTGTCTCAGATGTTAGAGCTAGAGATTGGAGTTCCACATTAATTCTATGTCTCTAAAGTTCAGCTGCTACAGTCCCGCATTATTGATGTACTAACCTTCCAGAGACCCAAACTCATGATAGAAGTAGAGCTGAGAAGTACAATTCAGAGCATATTTTTCTGAATTTCTCTCTTCTGAAAGAACACCATTTTCAGGAGTACCTCCTCACACCCCAGAACAGTGCAAGATCAGGGGCATTGTGGGGCATGCCAAATGATGGCCAAGGTGCCAGCGTCATCATAAGACATTTACATCACAAGTCTATTCTCCCTGCTTAGTCCTGCAGCATTGCATCCCTATAGTTGTTGCCTATCTAGACATCCTGTTGAACTTAAAAAAGAAAAAAAAATGCAAGGAAAGAGGATAAGCAGATACGAGGGTCAGGGAGGATAAGTATGTATAAAATCTTTCTGGAAAAGACTTCTACCATGAAACATAGACTCCAGCTATTAATTCATTGTTGGCTTTTTTCTGTACCATGCAACAGGAAGGATGGTCTAGAGAACATTGGTGACGTAGTTCACCAGAGAACTTCAGGATGAACAGGAACTTCATTAGAACATAGAGTTTGATGGAGAAAGGTGCAGAATAAGAACTCTGTGGTTTAAAACAAGAAATAGAACCATTTGAATGGGATGACAAGAAGAAGAATAGGAAGTATATAAGGCTTGTACCATTTATTTTTCATGAGTCTGGAAGAAGAGAAACTTCATGCTACTCCATCTGCAGGAAAATGCACTCTGCTGAAACACCTTCTGCATCTCCCCAGTGGGATGGTCCTTCCTCAGGTAGTTGAGACCTAACTGTTCCCCATCCCAACCCCACCTCTGCAGTCCTCAAATTGCTCTAAGTCAAAAGACAATTTGGGTCCACATTTACAACAGCAGCATGGTCAAAGTGTGTGTGCATTTGTGTGTGTGTGAATAAACATTGGAAAAGTGCAGACCGGGAGGAATCTCAAACTGAGAGAGAAAAAAAGAAGAAAGAAAAGGAAGATGATTGCGGCATTTAAATCAAGCTGCAAGCCAAATCCGCAATTAAGTGATAGGGCTCTTTTTGCAACGATGAAGAACAGCGCAAACCCTTTTTCCCCCCCTTTTCTCTTTCTGGATATGTGGCTTCCCGTGCCTACGGTAGAAAGTCCTCCTTTAGGCAACTAATGTGCCAGGAAGTTGGGACAGGCGGCGAGAGACAGAACGGGGCAGCTGCAGATGAACATCACCCTGGGGAGGGTTCCAACTGGATAAAGTTTTCGACAATAAGATTCTGGAGACTGCTGACTGGAGAGAAAACTCAGTATTTTAGTCTCAGTACAAATTTGCTTCAATCTTATACAACTCCCAGGCAGCCACAGCCACAGCTGTACGCTGTAAACAACAAACAAATCTATTTCCATCAGCCTTGCTGATGCTATGAGAAAAGTGCTTCAGCATAAGACATGCACAGATGTAGAGTCTCACCTGAGCCTAGCAATGCCCTCCATTTCGCCCCTCTAACTTAATATCGTTGTTACAAAGCTATTGGTCTCCTGATACAAAGCTGGCTCACCGCAAAGGCTCTTTCTCCAGTTAATCTGACAACTCGGATCCAAGAAACATCAAGGGCCCAATTAAGAAGACACATCTTATCAAGGAGCTTATTTTGCATAACAGAATACAAATGACGAATAAAAATTTAATGTTTAATAACTTAGTACAAAGAGGGCTGTTGATATAGAATGGCTGGAATTTTTATGGCGGCTGTCAGACTCGTGATAAAATTGTTATATAGGAACACTTGGCAAAAAACAGCGTAGAATTTTTCAGTAATGGTGTGTGCATGATATTGCATTAATTCTTGATAGGACAGTAACTGTAAACATGGGAATTGGCCAGTTTTGGAATTTCAGTTTTAAGATGTGTTCCCATCCTCACTTTTCCCTACCGGCTTCTTGCCCCTGTTTTCATTTATTGAGGGACACGTAAACACATGTTAATGATTGCTAAGAGGACATTTGGTTCTTCCTAAACACTCTTCCCTTTTTCATGCCTATTTCATCCAGTCCAGCTAATCCGTTGGTGTCCCAAATCACTCTAATCTTTTTCAGATTCAGAAGTAATTTGGTGAATCTCTGCGCAGGGGTAGCCTTTTCTGAACTCCAACTAACAGGAAGGAATGAGATTGGGAATAAGGGAAAGGAAAAGTTGACATTCCATGGTCTTTGGTGGAAAGAGCATTTTCTTTCATTTATTTCCATCGCATTGGAAAGCCAGATGTGGACACAATGCATCTGTCGTGGTTAAGAAATCAGGAGGTCCAGTCCATGCTCGGTTGAAAGATATAGAGGCAAATGCTTTCTGTACATGGAAGGAAAAAAGATTAATTTCCTGGGAGTGCAGAGAAGCAAGAATATTTGACTACCTGCTACAACCAACTGATAGATTGCAATACTTCTGTGTGAGTGATGGGGATACCTACAGAAGCAGGAGTAGGTATGTTCCATGTGTGATCAGACCAGAGGCATGAAAAGGAAAATCAGGTTGACTGTCAATAGTTAGCCATTTGTTCAGGTATACTGATCACCTGCTCAGTTTTCCCATCATAGGGAGACAGATTATGTGTCCAGTTGTTGGGCCTAGCTGTAGTACTATATGCAACTTTATATTGAAAGCTCTAGTAGCTAGCTTGGCCAGGAAAAAATAAATATGATTCATAGAGGCAATGCCTTTATCAGGCTAATTAAAAGTTGGACTGCAAGCTTTCAAATTTCTAAAATGCTTCATCGGATTTAGTAGGACTTTGCAGGTTAATGTACTATCGTCTCACCCAAGTTATGAGTTGATTGTGGATGTTCCAAAAAGGCTTATGATAATTTGGGGAAAAGACTTTGATACAAGCATTCCAAAATCAAACCTTTTCAAATTTCCTTCCAATCACTTCTCCTAATTGACTTAAACCAAAGCTCTTCAACTGAGATTCTGATTCAGCAACTGCTTTTTAAAAACTTCTTTCATAAAGTCTAAATGTCTAAGGGTTGCAATTGAGTCATCTGCACTAGTAGCACTTTATTTTAAGTACCCATTAACTAAGGCTAAAACTAATGTTGAATTAGAGTGGAACCCTCTTCGAAGAACTTATCACATCCACAGGAATACAGAATGAATTTCTTATTCATTCAGTTCTATTGTATTAGTGTTATTGCAATGGATATTAAATGAATGCCTAACAATTGGACACTTAAAATAAAGTGTTACCCCCTTTAAACTAGTCATTGCACTTTAAGGACACACTGTGCTTTCTTTTCTTCTTCTTCTTTTTTTAAGGAAAAGATGGACTAGATAGCAAAACTGTATTTTTCAAGCTATTCAAAGCCATAATTTATCCGACAATGCTAATGTACAGATGCAGCTTTTATATTAGAATTAATGCTACAGGAAGGGACCCTTATGCAGAGGATTTGTTACAGAAATAAAATCTATCGGTAACACTTTCATTGTTCCATCATTATGAACTCATTTGGTATTCACTGTAATAGCACTCATCATAATGAATTTGTTTGATATTCAAGTGCCTTGCACATGCATTTACATAGGCTTTCTGCCATATTTCAACATCCAATGAGCATTAGTTAACACAGACTTTTGATTAGAAATGGGACGACATTGTGTCACTGGAGTTTCCATTTAACTTATAAACAGACATCTCTTGAGCTCTGAAATAATAATTCTTTTCCTGACCGTTGTAAGAAGCACCCCACTGTTCCTTTTCAGTTTTAGGACACTGGCATTGAATCTCACTGCTGGAGAATCCAGGGCAAATCTCCGGTCAATGATCTAGAATCATCACTTTCACCTAGTCCTCATCAGCTGCATTAAGGTTTTGTGTACACCTGGAACTCTACCCTGTTTCTCAGCCCCTGTGATGAATGTACTATGCGGCTGTGACTGATGCGCCAATAGCTTGAGCTGACACAGTGACAGGAGAAATCTAGGGCGCGAGTTATATTTATAGGATCAAGGCAAGGGGAGGGAGAAGGTTATGGGGCTGCGCAGCCAAATGACAAGGGAAAGATGAACAAGCAAGGGAGAAGAGGGATTTAGGCTAGGGTGGCTGCTTGCTGGGTCATAAAAGAAAGTCAGCAAGGGTGTTTATACAGGAGCAGATTTGCAAGCATCATCAGAAAGGGACCTACCCTTTCTGGCATGGATAGCACTAGAGTCTGCTAGTGTCCTTTTTGGACTAGTCAAAAATTGATCTCGCTTTGCTTCAGAAAGCTTCATTGACAGGACAACAAAGCATGGTGAAAGTTGTGCACAAAAGGGGATGTTTTGCTTTGTTTTCATTTTTTTTTTAAAGAAAGCTTGCATAGTCTATGGAAACTTACTTTTCCACTTCCTTGGTGTAAGTCTGTAAGGAGTGGATGGCATACAAATTTTAATAATAAAAATAATATGCATACACTGCAAAGGCTGGGAAAAAAATCAACAGGAAAAAAATACTGCAATATCATACTAGTTTAACTAGGACAAGGACCAGAAATAGCAACCATTCCTAATAAATAGGAATAGTTGTACAACTGGCCTTTGGTGCTAGGCAATTCAAGAATATGTTTATTATTGAATGGGCAAAGATTTGGACACTTAAAAGGTGAGAAGGGAAGGGAAGGGAAGGGAAGGGAAGGGAAGGGAAGGGAAGGGAAGGGAAGGGAAGGGAAGGGAAGAGAAGAGAAGAGAAGAGAAGAGAAGAGAAGAGAAGAGAAGAGAAGAGAAGGGAAGGGAAGGGAAGGGAAGGGAAGGGAAGGGAAGGGAAGGGAAGGGAAGGGAAGGGAAGGGAAGGGAAGGGAAGGGAAGGGAAGGGAAGGGAAGGGAAGGGAAGAGACGGGAAGAGACGGGAAGAGACGGGAAGAGACGGGAAGAGACGGGAGGGGAGGGGAGGGGAGGGGAGGGGAGGGGAGGGGAGGAGAGCTTCATCTACCCATATTGTACAAAAATGGGACATTGCTTATAGATCTTACAGTCCACAATCTGACATGGTGGAAACAAGAGAGGAAGATATAGAGGTGGAATACGAGAAAGACAATACAGTATATGATTATCTTAATTGCATGCCCACAGCAATGTTCTCATGTTTACAGCAGTTCAGATTATATGCGAGCTGTAACAATAGTTGCCTAGAAAAGGTGCACTTTGAGACAAGATTTGGAGGAAAACATTTAAGCTCCAAATACTGCAAGGAAAAGGGATAAAAACACCACTTTGCTCTGCTCTGTTTAACCAACCCTGGGAAACCTTCTGCTCCAACTCAACCTCTCTCTCTTTTTTTAAACAGAACCATTTCCTTCTTTTGTCAGTCTCAGAAATAAAACATTTTCCCCTTGTATATTAAAATATTCATGAAAATTAGCCCGTAATGCAAATGAATGCCTTTGGATAACGAAAAGGAAATAAATCATTATTTAAAAAAAAAAAAAACTTCCAATGTTATGTTAGATTTTGAAAACAACCCTATTTAAAAACCAAACACAATTACCACCACAGTGAGAGTAAGTATCTATTGTACAAAAAATATAACATCTGACAGTTATGGTGGGTGGGGCAATTCTAAAATGCCCATGGAGATGTTTCTACTGGAGAGAGGCTGAGATCTTCCTTCTTCCTGCTCGCTGTGAAACTTGAATTAGCAGCTGGAATTGGAATCAATGTGGCCAAGTTGGTGATGGGGCCAAGTTTACTCTGGGCAAAAGAACTTGCAGTAGAGGCTCCTCCTCTGTCATCCATTCCTGGTGGACTAACCTGACTGCAACTGCATTCAACTAAGTGGTCCTGCTCATTTTTCTAGTTTCAACAAGAGCAGAAATTCATCATTTTTTTTTTCAAACTGAGGCCTCCTTAGGCCTTTGAGTGTTATCCTGGGAGCCGTGCCCCCCAACATCGTGCAGAGCAGAAGAAAGAAGGAAGTGGGCTTAAACTTGTTTTGATTTAATTAATATCTAAGGACATGAATTCCATGCAGTTAATACGATCACTTCCCATTAATTTAACCACCACCCCACGTGCACTTTAAATGGAACTTTCAGCCATTCCACCATACTGGACTTTGCTGATTTTCAATGTTTCATTGATTGATGGATTAAGCAGTTGCATTAATGCTTTCCCCCCCCCCAATCCTAGCCTCAGCCACAAAAAATTCTCCGTAGTTTTCAACAATTGGTACTTAGGCTATCTCCTACTCAGTTCCCACATTTGCAATCTAAGAGATTTGACATAAAAGGAAAGGGGACTGGGAGGCTAGAGGAAAAAGCATAGTCAAACACTAGTCTTTAGTTACCAAATTCGGGTCATCAAAGCTTCCGGGTCTTTCCCTCAAGTGATTCAGTTCTTCAAGCTTCTCTAACTCTAACCCACTCCTTGCAATGCATTTTAAGGAGGAGGATATTCCTTCTGTCTCCCCTTTGCTTTCTTTTTCAGAAAGGAGAGGCACAGGGAGCCTCGCTGTCTAGCCTATCAGGACTTTATGAAATGAAAATGGATGCTTTCCTTCTTCTTCCTTTTCCCCCTCTCCTTCTCCTTTTAAAAGTGCCTCCCACTAAATGATACTGATGCTTTCCATTTTTAACATCATAATCAATAAAAGCTGCTTATGCACACTTTGCAAAACCATCGGTTTAGAAGTTTGGGAAAAAAAAAATGCATATGGTTGCGGCTTGCTGACTGGAAGCACTTGCCGTAAATCTTCTGAGTTAAAGTTTTACTGGTGTGTTATGAGTAAAAATGCCTTGTCAGCCTTCTGCCAGTTTTTCTCCTAACATCCATATTTTCAACCCTTGCTAAACATGGGGCGCATTTGGCCACCGGAGGCTGGCTGTACAATTAAACAGCTACATTCTGCTGTAGAAGCAAGGGCATGTCAGATCCAAACTGTCTCTTATTAATTTTAAAAGTCCATAAAGGAAAGGTATGACCCTGTCAAGGAGATGGACTGGCAGTTAAACGTATTATAAACTGTTAACTCTCTGCAAGGAAAAGGAACAAGGGGGGGGGGGGGGAATACGAGGAAAACAAGAAGTACCTTCCCCCAGCTATTAAAGAAAACAAGAACAAAAAAATACTCAAGTAATAATTGTAGCAGATAATTAGCTTCTTGTTGCATAGATAAAAAACATAAATACTGAGAGGCCATTGTGTAGCTCTTCTTCTCATGATCCTTTCCTGCAGGCCGATTTGCATCTTTTATCCATTTCTGCAATGAATTCAGTTTGTTAGCTTTTTAGCATAAAACCAGACGCTGATGCCCGGCCTCGTATCTTAACGCTGTGCTTAAAGCCATCAGCCTTTTTGCAACAGATTCAGTTCAAGAAACAGCGGCCAGCAGTGAGTGTAAAACAGGAACAAATAAAAACCAGAATCTTGCCGAAGGGTGGACTCGGAAACACAAGAATCAATCCTGCAATTTGCTTTAAACAAGCAAACCGACAAAGAGCTAGACAATGATCTTGATAGTGAAGAAGGTGTTATTTTAAAGGTAGGCTGCTCCTTTACAAGCAGGTTCCATTTCACAACACTAGAAAATGGCCCTGGCTACAATATCTCAACCCTGATTCTGAAAACTTGCATATCATAAAGGTAGTTTGTTCCATAGTCCAACTGGACTTCTTTTCTTTTTGGTAGAGATGTTTCGCTGCTTGTCCAAGCAGCTTCTTCAGTCTAAAAAAGTTGGTTAGGGGGACCCCATAAAAGTCTTCCGGGGTGGCTGTGTTTCTTACTAGCATGATAGTTGAGGGACAATAGGAGATGTGATTAGTAGAGTCTTTGAGATGTAGATGTCTACTCCTAATCCCTTTAGAAGTAGACATCTACATCTCAAAGACTCTACTAATCACATCTCCTATTGTCCCTCAGCTATCATGCTAGTAAGAAACACAGCCACCCCGGAAGATTTTATGGGGTCCTCCTTTTTTAGACTGAAGAAGCTGCTTGGACAAGTAGTGAAATGTCTCTACCAAAAAGAAAAGAATTCCAGTTGCCATGACTCAACCTCCAGACAATTCCACCTGGATGATTGAGAATCTTCATAAACATAAACAGTTTGTTCCATAGTTCTTAGCAGGCTTCATTCTTGATCTGCTTGGTCTCTGTCAATTGTTATTTTGGCTAGATTTGCTTGTGAGAACAAAGGATAAATCACAACCAGAAAAATAGGGGTGTGTGCAAAATTGTTTTGAATCTGTAGTGGTTGGACTTCAACCGAGCTGTTCTGACTTTACTGGAAGCAACTGGAGCTCAAAAACAGGGCTGTTTTGACCATGAAGCATTTCTGAAATGGTTTGGTAGCACTAGAAAACTTCTAGTAAGGTTGAAACAGCAGTTTTGAACTCAAACTCTGTGGCAGACTCAATCTGGGCTCAGTCCAAAGCTGGTGCTGTGCATTCCTCTAGGTAATCATGATCTCATTTGGTTGAGTGCCAACAGGAGGGGGGATACTGAAAACCCATATCAGTAGCTTTGGGTGATTTGAAATGCTTAAAAGAAGGGGAGCTCTCTCGTCCCCAAAAATTCAACCTGATGAGCACTGAGCATTCTTGATGATTTCCAGAAGACAAAGAAGCTATGCTTAACTTTTTCTGTACAGTATTCTAGAAAAAGACACCAATAACTGATTGATATCCAAGCAAAAACACTGATTTGGGGTCAGGATCCTCAGATCCTCCAGATACTGTGGAAATATGACTCTGAGCGACCTCCACTGTTGGCCCTGCTTAATGAAGCTGCTGGGAATTGTTGTACAGCAAATTTAATTTGGGGGTATATCAAAACCTTATATAAGAATCCCAATGTATACACCTATGAATTGCAATTCAACATACAGAGACTTATCATCTTAAGGAGAGAGAGAGAGAGAGATCACTGTTGTGTATAACAACCCCTTCTCTAAATGCATTTACCATTTACATGACAATGATATTCTGCCTTTGTAGAACATTGCACAACAACGACACAGCAAGTTATCCCTAGACACTTGGAAATCTGGGATTTGTTTCTGTGTGTGTGTGTGTATACACACACACACACACACACACACACACAGCCTGAAGTATCAAAACAAATTAGAGATCTAGTGAAAAACATAATGATACCTTTTGGGAATAGGGCTTCATTCAGATTCAGCAGCCAATAAGGAAGATTCTGTGTCTCTCGGCATGAAAAAAGAGGTGCATTCCAATGAAGAAGTAGATTTCCTTTCCATGGAATATGGAGAGTCATCAATATGACTTGGGTTCCTCCATCTCTAAAAGTTTCTTTGCTACACAAAGGCTGACTTTGCTCGTTGACCTAAGGCAAACTATTGTTTGTATAGCTTCGGCTTACTCTGGCACATGAAATCAGCCACTGTGGTTTACAAAGCAAGATTGTGACCTAGAGTGAGCCCAACAGTTGTTGCATCATGATTAAATTATGTATCCATAGCTTAATACAATGTGAGAACCTGGATGCTAGAACAATGTTCTTCAACTGTCTGGATCCTGATAAAGCAACAAACCACACTGTAACACCAAGGAGACCAACAGGCTTCTGGGACCAAAAGCAGCATGCAGTTCAGTATCAGCTGCAGGTTGAGGGGAAAGGTAGGCAAGATGCCCTCTTCCTGTGGTCGTCCCACTCGTTCTCCTCACTTCCCCTTGGTAAGCCTTGTTTTGCTGCTTGAGATAGAAGAAAGGGTAGGGTGACCAAAAGTGGTTGATCCTTCCATTAGTGTTTTTTTTTTTCCTCAAGAAAAGAAGCAAGAAAGGAATTCAAAGCCAGTAGGGCTTCTACTGGTGTGTAAGAAAGTGCCTGACCTTGCCAAGCCTTAACCACCTTTCTGCTTTGGTTCAGGTTCTTCCATTCTGTTCCTGGGAGAGAAAGAATAGCACAGCCCACTACAGAGGTCTTACAATGAACAGAGGAGCTGAATTTCACAGGAAACGACAAGCTAAATCACAAGGGTGTCTTTAAGGGGAGGTCGAAAAAGTCAAGATGGTGGCCATGACTGTATGATCAAAGCCCTGCCCCCCCCCTTCTTTTTTACATAGGTTGCACTTGCAGGATTTGATCATACAATCTCAACTGCCATCTTGACATTTTTGACCTCCCCTTAAAGATACTCCTTGAGGAACAAAATATGATTTGGCTTCCCATTCCCTGCTAAATTCAGCTCCTCTGTTCTTCGTGAGAACTCTGTAGTGAAAAGAAGTGGCACCAAAGGGCACTAACTTTTTCCCCTCACTTCCTCCCTCCCCCCATTTTTTCCTTTTGTATGTTGTCTTTTCAGACTGTAAAAGCTTTAATCAAAGTGTGCACACTTGGTGGAAAGAAGTTGGGGATCTAACAAGTGTGGAAGGAAACAAAACAGACAAATTTGTTCATCAGTCCTATGCAGCTTTTCTAAAACTCAACCAGCATTGCTCATCATATGATTTTAAAAAATGAGCTGCGGTGATTTGTATAAAAATATAGTCATTATTTCTATATCATTGAGTAAGTAAATAAATCTTTACGTCTTTTTCATTTTTTAGTTTGTATTAGTGTTTTGTTCAAATTCACTGAATGGCAGTAGTCAGTTTTGTATTTTTTTTTCCTAATTTCTTTTATAGTTTAAAGAAAATTAAGAAAATTATTACTAAACAAAAGCATTATTTGATTTCTTCTCTAAGGAATTATCACTGGGACATGTAGTTTTAACTTGTCTGACTGCAAGACTGGAATGCTGTAGAATTCAGCATCCTAAAGATCTCAACTCCAATGACATGCAAACGAATTGCAAACAAGCTCCTAGCCCTCAAGGAGAAAAAAGTGAAAAAGTAGGTGAACAGTGCCTGGTAAAGTCAGAGCATATGTGGGGGACAATAATTAATGCTAACAAGGATAATATGAAGTAAGAACTTTATGGGGTAAATAACCTCAGCAGTATTTCACAGTTAGGAAGTAGGTTTTTTTGGCACGATCCATCACAATTCATCATTGTCTATTTTAAGGAAGCAGGTCAAAAATGGGGTTGGGTGAGAAATTTGTTCAGGTAAGATTTCTGTGGATGTCCAAGCAAATTGTTGGCCTCTGCATTTTTCCCCACCTTTTGACAGAGCCAACAAATCAGAAAGTCTACATGATAACAAGTTTGTTAAGGAAAAAAGGCATACAAAGGGAGGTATATTTATGAAAAATGCATACAAAACCCTATTATATTAGGAAAGATGGCCTGGAAAACTGTGTGATAGAAAGTATGCATAAAATGCACATATTTTGGACTTCCAGGGAAGAAATGGCAGACTGAAGATGGCTCCGCTAAAACCTCCTCACAAGGAGACTGCAAGACAGTGGTCTTTGGCGGGTTTAGAGCTCTGGAAGATGAGGGAATAACCATCTTGCTGACACTGTGGTCAGTGCCTACTGGGTTCGCATACTTCCTTTTTAAAATCATTTTTAGAAATTGCTTATTAACTGTTTTTCAGCTATTAGGAGGCTTTGGAATGACAGGTTTTACAGAACTGGGTGAGTTTCCTTCAATCCTTCACAAAAGAAATTTTAAATACAAGTTTAAGGACTAAAATATTCTTTTTTTTTTTTTTTTTGGATTAATCAGCAAAAGGATGATTAGAATGTTGATTTTGGAAAGATACAAATGGACTAAGGGTCCAGATGGATTTGAGATAACATTTTGAAACTAATTATAAGAATCCTTCCCTTGGGAAAATGCTGTTGTTTAGAATTCTTTTTTTTTTTTTTAATTGATAGGATGGGACTTTGAAGGTTTGACACTAGAGGGAACCAGAAGGAACTAAAGATTACAATTAAAGAAGAAGAACGCTTAAATTTGACTTATTAATACAGAATGGAGCAAAATACTTTAACATTGGATGTATTAAGGGATATTTGTGAACCATGGACCAAAAAGTTAATGTTAAGAGTGTCTGCCATTATAGATAGGCTGTGTTTAAAAGATGTTATGGAAGAGGAACAAGTTTTACTGGACAAGACTGTGACTGATTTGAAAATGGATTTAAAAATGACAGGTTACAAGAATGATATGGAAAAAGATGCTACACTGGATATATAAATGAAATCGGCTGATGTCTTAATAATTAAAAGGGATATACAAATGGCAAACCAAAAAAGTGACCTGGATAACTTTCCTATATTGGATTTACAAACGAGACTTGTTAAAGTTTTGAAGAAGTTTGTGAGCATGGTCAAAGAAAAAATGAAAAGATATCAAGTTCTAGGATATTATCTGAAGGGATTAAATATCAAGATTGTTAAAAGTAAAAGGAAGGAATATAAAGTTGGCTTCCTTGATCAAGGCTAAAATCATATCTATTTTAACCTTGATCAAGTAAGCCAACTTTATATTGTTATCTCTGGTAACCCTTAAAGGACTTTTGCTGACCAGGATTGAATAATGACATTTTAAGGATTTATTTGTAGATAAGAGATGAGATATGGAAAGAGATCATTTGTTGTATTTTAAGATAAGGTGTTAAGTTACTAAAAATGTTTATACCTGTTGTGATGAAGGGGGAAGTCATTTCTCTATATATTTCTTTTCTTTTTATTTACCATATTCTTATTTTCTCTTTCTTTTCTCTTTTTCTTTCTATTAATTTCTGCACTATTTTTTCTTTTTTTCTTTTATTTTTCTTAGTTTGCATTAGTTTTTATTTTTAACATTTTATTGTTTAATAAGATTACTATAAAAAATATAAAATGCATATATTTTGCATGATTAGGGTGTGGACTTCTTTAAAACATGAAACAAGCTGAAAAAAACCTAAGATACTGAGTGAAATAGAGTTAATTAGGTAGGCTCATTAAAACTGCTATACAGAGAAATCCTATATATATCTACTAAAAATATACGCCATTGATTAAAATAAGGATTGCACTAAATGAACTGTATCGTCTTTTGCCCTCTTATGATATGAGAATCATGTTATCACCTGATAAGTGCCATTCAGAGATCGGAGCAAAGGGTTATACATTTCAATAGATAAATTGATTAAAAATATCCTCATCTCAGTGTATTTTATATGATTATGGAAATAAATTTATTTACTCAAGGAACATTATGCTATGCTGTTTCTTCTGAAGCTCTAAGCTGCCTTCTTTAGGGCTTCCCTGTCAAGAGGGAAAAGCAGAATCCAGATTCAGAAAACAACAATATAATTGTTCTGACAGACATGCCCGATTGGAAGAAGAAAGATTTTGCAGCATTATTGGTATGTTTATTCCCTTAATTTTGGTTTGCTCTGCCCACCAACCTCCAATTGTTTGCAATTAAAGCCGTGCAACCCCTTCTATTAACAACGGCAGTCCTCGAGTTTTGATTGCTTGTGCTGTGCTTTTCCAGCAGAGTGCCTACACTCTGAATGGTATAGTCCCTCCCAGGTTGACTCCTTAAAGGCAGGCCACTGACCAACAGAGGGCTTGCTGTCAAAAACTCCGTCTCAACTAAGCAATTAGCAGCCCAGATTGCATTGTAAATCTGTCGTTGTCGCTTCTGGTCCTGCACAGCTGCCTAGGCCAAAGGCAGAGAGATCTTGAGAAAAAAACCTCAGAAAGCTTCTCGTGGGCTTCATCCTCCACCCCTTCCTCTTTCTGTCCCTTTTCCTCACTTGCCCCCACACTGACACTGCAATCATTAATGTCGCATTAGTCCTTCCCTCCCACCCCGTCTCATCCCACCCAGATAGGCTGCAGCCAAGAAGCAGTTAAAATTATAAGCCAGGGAATTCCACCGAGCTATTCGTGTCCTGCAATTCATCTGTGGCCGAGGGGGCCTGTTTGCCAGGTTTCTTACCCCCTCCCTTCTCTCCCCCCCTCCCATTTCAACTGCTGCTCTGTTTTTTAAAACAGCTTTCAAGGAATGCACCCTGTCACTGTTTGCCGTCATGTGTCCGATAATTAAAATCTGACTGATTTATGAACTGACATCAACCATCACAGCTCAAGAATCAGATGACGCTCATCCTTCCTTAGGCTAAATTTACTTGGTGAAGAAGGGGCTGTTGGCTTGTGGGCTAAGCTGTCATTCAGCTGCCGTGGAAACCATAAAGATAGCTAACAGAGCTCCAGCCAGCAGCCCTTAAGTTTATTTTATTCTAATATTTATTGCCACCCAGAAAATGAACATAATGCAGGCAAGTTAGTGAGTGCACTGCATGGTGATTTGTGAGGCTGTGTGTGCCGCAAGAGCGAAACAAGTCTTGTGGTATTAAAATAGAACACTCATACTCTTCTCTACCCACCCTTCAAAAAGTAGGTTTTGGGAAGGGTGGTGGGCTGGAAGAGACTGACTTTAACTCTAATGGGGCAGAGATGTGTTGTTAAAGTTTGAGGTTAATAAAGGAAGCAGCAGACACCCTACCGCCACCACCAAGGGTGATGGAAGTGAACCGATTAAACCGATTGAAAATGGCAGCTTGGAATTCCTCAGAGTTATCACTTCTGTAGCAGTGATGGAACAGTGTTTAAAAATGATTTAAGCAGCAATGACTCGAGATTCAGAGAATCACTCTTCTTCTTCTGCACCCTTGATGCCTGTAGACAAGTGTATCTCTTTGTCAAACTAAGTTTACATCAGTCACCAGGATTCTCAAATTCACATCTTCACTAGAGGTCTCCTTGCAGTTTTCCATTTCCAAAAGATCAGGTTCTCTGTTCATTGCATTTGCGTTCTGCTATTTTTGTTGTTATTATTAAAAGTATTTCCTTCAACTTCCCCAGCGAAGATGCCAGGACAAACCTGAAAAATGGTTCTACTATTATGAGAGGCATTTTAATGGACTGAATGATATATTTGTTTCTTTGCTGTTTTTCCAATAGGAATGTTGTTGTATGAGTTCCTTGTTTTAATTGTATTGTCGCTGTTGTATGGTTCACCAGTCAGATTCCATTGGGAGTGGGTGGCCTAGAATTGTCATTAAATAAGTAATTTGTTTTGACTCCTCTCAACACTAGGGATCCAACTGCTTGGTTTGGAATGAAATGGCAACGTGTATAAAGCCTCTGCTCAGAAAGTTTGTGTTATTTATTTATTTAAAAGATAAATTTTATTTATATGGCAGCCCATCTTAAGCAACTCTGGTCAGCTCACAACAACAATAAAACCAATAACTATAAAAGAATCATAACACAGTAAAACAATAGCTCTTTGAGGTAGTCCAGACAAGAAGCCCAACCATGAATATCTTTATTGTAAAGTTAGAATAACAGAATCTTGCAAGACTGAAAGTATCCTCCTCTCTTTTTAGTCTCCGGAAAACTAGGGAGGATTCCTTCTGAAATATTTCCCACACCTTCTCTCCTTCTGTGGGCTGAGATATCTTTTGCATGCCAGTTGTCCAGCCTGGGGCTCTCCCTCCTGTCTACCAAAATCATTCCCACATACCATTACGTGTGGTGTGAAGGACATTTCACCTACGCTCTCCTTCCTGGTTCCCACTTGGCTCTTGTCTCAACCACCATTCATCTCCAGAAGCCAAAAGCCATGGAGGGCTGTACCACAGTTGAAGAGCACATGCAGAAATTCTGGTCCTGGCTGGATAACGTTCTATCTAAAAATCTTCCAGAGCCTCTCCTGGTCAGGTTTGAGAATAGTAAGCTAGCTGGACCAATCCATCTGACTCAGAAGAAAGTACCTTCCTGTACTCCTTGTTAATACATAAATAACAGCCAATCATAAACACATCCTGCTGGATAAGAGATCCAAACTGTTTTCCCTTGGCTAGACAAGATTAGTCACATGCAATATTTACAGTACTAAGCAAAATAATTATAACATTGTATATACTTTCTGAACAAACACAGCTCCTTCAAAGAAGGAGGGTTGAAAGTGAAGGAAAGGGCACAGCCACACAATACAGGAGGCTGCAGTGCATCTTTTGCCTGGCCTCCTAAAGTTCCTTGGCATGGAGGTAATGCACAAATGAGATGCTGAACATGTTTGATGCCTGAAGAGGCACACGATGGCATCTTATGACAATGGGCAAAGCTGGAATAGTACCCGTTGTGCAATGGCAGGACAGAAGGTATGCAATTCTTCCCCTGCTCCCCCACTACCAAGACCTACCTATAGTGATATAACTCTTTGAGCTTTCTACAAAATTCTTTGTCTGAAAATAACATCTCTACATTTGTTTTGAGCTTTTAAAAGGCCAAGTTTAGGGATAACCTAAGGTTGTACAGAACTATAAACTCAGAAGTATGTTGTTCATAGTACGTTTGCTCACACAAACCAACTAAAGCCCTCCAAAGCATTTTAAGTAAACCAAAGACCCAGTAGCCCAAGAAGAAAAAACAGGAGTCATCTACACATACAGTGTAGGGATTGTAACAACCACTATATAGGACAGACAGGGAGAAGACTAGCAGAGCGCATCCATGAACACCAACTAGCAGTCAGAAGATACAATGAAAACTCCTTAATCTCACAATGCATGGACAGACTCAGTCATAGTTTCAACTGGCAAACTGTAAGCTAAATCAAAAAATTATAGGAAATTCCTGGAAGCTTGGCACTCAGACACATCAGCCATCAGTAGACACATAGAGATAAACCACACTTACACACCATTCAAAAGAGACAATCAGAAAGCTAAGAAGGAAACAAGAAGACCAGAACTCATCCTCTCCAGCAACCAACACCCAGATAAGCAGGGATTGACACCAGACAAACAATCAAGCAGAAAATAATACTCTAATCGAGGAACCACCAAGGAGAAAACCGCACCCCCACCAACACTGGCAGGGCAAGCTACTATATGTAAACAGGGAGCAAACCCCACACTCCCTTGCCCTGCTGATGTTACCTAGTCAGGTAATGAAACGTCTGCAATCAAACAACCAAACTCAGAGAGCACCAAGGACTTCACAATTATATGATTACAGGAACCATCTTCACTCACATGTCACTATTCCTGCTTTAGGGATGGGCACCAAATGTTTTAAAACTCCAATCTTATATCTGAAGCCCAGTGGGCTACAGTTAAGTTGTTGGACTGGGCCAATAAGATCTAAGTTCAAGTCTCTATTCAATCATGGAGTTACTGGGTTATTTGGGATCAGCCACTGGTTGGGTTTATACCTTACACTTACATCACTATTTCTTGAAAAAGCCACAAGAGATTGGTTCAACCATGATGCCTAGCCATGATTTTCTGGTTTTTCTAAATCATAATTTTCTGCTGTGGAAAAGTAAATGATGGTCACTACTAAAATGGTGGTAGCTGGCTTGCCTTAGAAGAAAACAAAGATGTAGGATGTGAAGAATTAATAGGCCTGAGAGAGGGTGCTTTCCTTCAACCATGTATGTCAGACATCACCTACAGGAAGCTCCAGAAGTCACTTTGATGCATAAGAAATGTACATGAATTAGCCTCTTTAGCTGTTAGACCTGCCAGTTAACGGTCCAAGGCAATGCAAAATGTCCCATCAAGAAGACCTGCACAGTTCTGAATTACGCAGACCTATTATTAATTCTAGCCTATAACAAAAAAGCAATGAAGGAGTAAGTCCCTAAGAGCCCTGACATTAAACAATACTTTTTTTTAAGTTTTAGAGGAAACGTGAACCTGCTCACACAAGATAGTGGGCTGATTTTATAATGATTTTTATAATGATTTCATATAATTAATATGAAGATTATTAGAAATGAAGTTATTAGGCGACAACTGATGTACCATTTAAACAGTGGCAGAAGGATATGTCTAAATTTGTGTGGCAGGGGAAAAAAACATGAGTTTCTTGTAAGGTGTTACAAGATGCAAGGGAAAGAAGATTGGGCCTACCTGATTTGAAATTGTATTCTGCAGCTTGCTGTTTGGTTTGGATGAAAGAGCGGGTGCTATTGAGAAAATAGAAGGCTTTTGGAGTTAGGACATGGCCTGAGATTTGGGTGGCATGGGCCTGTGTGGTACGATAAAGTCAAAGTTAATGTGGATTTTAAAAATCATAATGTTAGATGAGCCATATTGAGAATATGGAATAGATAGAAACCCAGGCTGTGCCTGAAAACACCTTTGTGGCTCTCAGCACAAGTAGCATATTACAGATGAGAAATAATTGTTGTTGTTGTTCAGTCGTTAAGTCGTGTCCGACTCTTCGTGACCCCATGAACCATATTGCGCCAGGCCTTCCTGTCCTTCACTGCCTCCCTGAGTTTGCTCAATTTCATGCTCATTGCTTCAGTGATGCTATCTAACCATCTCATCCTCTGCCGTCCTCTTCTCCTTTTGCCTTCAATCTTTCCCAGCATCAGGGTCTTTTCCAAAGAGTCCTCTCTTCGCATTAGGTGACCAAGGTGAGAAATAATAGGCAAACACAAATGGCTAACCTATTGTGAGATACTAGAATTTTGTCAAGGAGAATACAAAATAAAATCAAGAGAAGAACTGGTGGCAGAGGGAGCTATTCATGACATTTAGAGAAAGGAGATGGTGGACTTCTTATGAGCCTGACTTCATCCATCAGGAAAGGGAAGGTGCAAGCAAAACCTGTGAAGTTAGGGGAACTGCAGTTTCAAAGCATACAGTTGTGACTACTGAAACCAGCAGGCACTACCTCAAGACCGTGGTCTCTGAGTTTGTCCTTTGATCTTTTCAGTCCCTTCAGGCCAGGATGGAAGTATGCTGGAGCTGCATTCTTAGAAATGGATGGCAAAATCTCAGTGTCATTGCATTCCAATTTAAGGAAAATTAAATTACATTAATAGCATGCAATTGATGGTAATACTCATGTAATTCATAATCTGGTCCTCCTGTTAAACATGGATGATAACAATTAGAGGGCTTCTGTGTGGGCATAGCTGTAGGGTGGGTGTCTTAAACTGTCACCATGATGTGGCTGTTCGCTAACTTTCTCTCCCCCTCCCAGATTTCAGAATTCATCTTCAAAGAACAGAATACTATATTGTATTTGCCCAGCAAGGCAAATCATCAGTTACCTGGAGAACTGTTGGAAAGGCTTTAATTTAGATTCCTGCACTGAGTAGGAGATGGAAGTAATGGCATATATGCTCCCTTCCAGCATTATGGTTTTCATAAATTCATGGACTCTATGAAATGCCAAGGTTTGAATGTGGGGCTTGATGCCAGAAAAGAGCAACTCAGTGGCTGGGTTCAAACCTTGGTTTGGCTTGTCTTAATTCTAGTTTGTTGAACAAGCCACAGCTGTTATGATCATGCGACACATTAAGGCAAATCCAAACTCAATGAGGCTTAAACTCAGAATGTCAACCCAACCATTCTACTGAAACCAATATCATGTAGAAGACAGCAGGTTGTTATTGGAATTGAGAAATCTGGGCTTGAAAACTGGGGCTCTGGTTGAACTTCTCCTTCAGTCTACCTTACAGGATCATTGGGAAGATGAATGAAGGGAAAACAAAAGGAATTAGGGAGGAACCTTGCTTCAGAGGTAGAGAATGAGCTTGGCTTGCAAGGATGTCCCATGTTGAATCCTTTAGCAGCATGGCTAGTAAAAGATAGACCACAGATGAATGGTTGGTCCTTTGCCCAGCTCATTCCCCGGAAAACGGTTCTTAAGGTTCTAGGTGAACCAAAGGTCTGACTCATTAGAAGTCAGTTTCATCTACATTTTCATTAAATAGAGAACATTGGATGCGATGCAATCGACAGCACGAAAAAGAGCAGTTTGGCATCGACCGCTATCATGAGACAGTTTCTATCCTTGCTAGAAAGTGTGATGACTTCCTTGAACTTCAGCTTAACAGTTACCCACCCACGTTAGGCAGTGTGTCTGAAACAAGCCGTTTTAACTTGAAATCTCACTCTCGCCAAATGTTTGCATTTCCGAAGGCGCAGAGGAAGACATCAACTTGACAATAACGTATTTTCAGCAAAAGCCGTGGCTGCTATTCTGTCATACATAATTTGTTTCCTAACCAATGATGCTGTTTAATCAAAACTCACACCAGCTCTCTTTAAAAGCATTTACTAAACCAAACAAGAAAGAAACTTCACATGCCTTGGGTTGTTGGAATTACTTGTTATTATTAGAGGTGGCTTCTATGCTTCTAGCCCCCCCTGCCTTTTTTCTTTTATTAAAGTGTCCAATCAATCTTTATACATTTTTTACTGTCTCCCCAAATGAATTCTTAGCAGCCTTCACGGAAACGTTTTTTAAAAGTTAATGCAGAAGTTCAAAGCTACGATGTATGCATCTGATAATTCTCAATTAATTCCTAATCTGTGAACCAGAACGGAGGCATATTTCAGATGTATCAAGCCACATGGCTTGAAGGAGACAGGCTTTGTGATGTGTGTGGTTCTGCCCCTGGCCTACCCAGTTCATGGCCCTGAAGTTCATGGACAGTTTTGTTTATAAAAATGGTCTGCTCTGCCAAAATCTGAAGTTCTCACTTTGACAGAAATACTGCTTTTTCCCGTGTGAGCATATTGTCCTCTTTTGCAAAGTCCTCTTTAGTATCCCATCAGCAAACCTGCAGAATTTCAGGCTGCGTCACCTTTTTGCCATGATGGGGACAAAAAAAAATTAAATCAAGAGACAAGAGCAGGGTGGAAACAGGGAGGAAAAAAGGATGAGGTAGAGTTCCTTGATGGGTTCCCAACAAGTAAAGTAAATAGTGTTAAAGAATAGGTTTAGCTAGATTTCATAGCAATCAACTGCATCTTGATGTTTTGGGTTGGGTTGATACACTGAAACCGAGGTATCTGCAGGGCAGGTGAAAAAAAAGATAAAGACCAACCACTCAATCAAAGCCCCTCCTCTTTTTAGGCATGGCACATGCATGCCACATGTCAAAGGGGGTGTGGCTTCAATCACGTGATTGCCCTCTTGATTTTTTTATTCCGCTTGCATGCGTCCTCGCCTTGAACTAACCTGTAACAAGGCTTATGGTGTTGATTTCTGCAGTACAAACTAAGCTAAATGAACTTTATTAAATAAACCAAGCGTAAACATGATGTGCAAACCAGTTCTTTTTATGTCCTGATTCACATATCATGCTAAGTCTTGGTTTATTTGACCATGGCTTGCTGAGCAAGCCACAACTGTCTTGGTTTAAACATTGTGAAAATCCATAAATCACGGTTGACAAATTATTTCTATAGGCTCAGATCCACCATCTCTTTTTCTCTAGCACATATATGAGAATAGTTCAAATGCAGATGTCTTTTTATTCAGGATTGGTGAGTTTGCCCCTCTTTCCAATGAAAAAATTGAGATTTTTCCAAAATGCCATGAAATTTGTAGAAAAGAAGCATGATACTGCTGGTTTTTGTTCTTTTTAAGAAAACTCAAGGAAATGCATCAGGTGAAATAGAGTTAAACCCCACTCCTAGAAAAATCATATCTCTAACAAGTGATCAGCTTCCCAAAGAAGCCAAGTTACAATAAGAAGAGTGGCTGGGGTCACCTATCATGCTAAACCAGAATGCAGTTTGATGGTGATGTACTGTAATGTGTGAATGATAAAACATAGTTTGCAACTCAGCACATTGTGGATGATGAAACAATGTGAATTGGTCCAATTCACCAAGCCATGTTTGCTTAAGTATTATAAGCAAACATGGCTTGGTGAATTGGACCAATCTAACCATTATGTTGGTTGGCACATGTGTTTTGAGATCCTCAAACATCACAAGAGATTGTAGGAGGCAGCTGTAGAATCACATGAAGCAGTTGTTTGAGGTCCTAGTTGCCCTTAACTAGGGTAACTCCATAATGGCCACTCATGGCAACATCCTGTCTTCTCATCACTTCTTTTCATGTTGAAAAAAAGGTACTAGGAAAAAAAATAGAGGTTAATATCCTTCCTTGCTTCAGTCTGCTTTCTTTTTAAACAAAATATATTGGCCAAAAAGACAGAGGCATCAATTTGCTTCAAATTTCATCCATCAAAGTCAAGGCAGGCTTCTTCTTTCTATATTATGTTCTTAATCTCTCCATGCACTGAAGTTCATTTCTCCCACATTACTGGCCTCTCTAGTTGCACCTGCATGTCTGGCTTATTTCAAAAGGACACAGCACAGACAACATAATGAAGCTTTGCTGACCAGTGTTTTTCCTTCTTCTTCTTCTTCTTTTAAATAGTCGTGGGAGTATTGTAAGCTTAGGATAAATATCCAGAGAAGCAACTAGAGTCCATGGACCTCCACGAAACTCTTTTGGAACTAATTTCAGGTTCATTTTTTTTTTTTATTAAATGCAAGAAATTCACAGAGTCACTCTCACAGGGCGCTGTAATTTTCTTCTTTCAGATGATTTGATTATGAAATTCCAGTACTGAATCCCTCTTCTTCAGTGTAGGCTTCTATCCCAAATTATTTGGTCCACTTATTTCTGATGGCATTAGGCAACTGTCTTCACTCCAATTTAAACACCCCATAAAACTGGTTCTAAAGGTCCTGGCTTCGAGGAATCTGAAGTTCAGCGCTAGCCCGATTATGACGCAGTTAAATGGCCAACTCAAGCAGCAATGAGTGGGCAGCTTCATGAGTAGACTACAAGTTGTGAATTATTCTTATACTAATTTTTACTGCTAGGCTTTCTGCCCTTGCCCAAATAATTTGACCATCTTTGGGTTCTGCTTGACTAATGCGGTGGGTTGGCTTCCATCCCAGGCAATACAATCTAGCTGTCCATTTCTTCCAATTTTTCGAACACTCATATTCAAAACGGCTTTCTCCAAAACAGCTCTTTTCTCTTACCCTCCTGAGGGACACACTGTTTGGGGAAGCAAGTCATTCCTGTTCTCACTTTTAATTTCCAGACCAGTGTCTGACTTGATATTGGGATCACCAGTCATGGTGGAATTCTAAGGAACTTTAATGAGTTCTTGTCTTAACATACCAAACCAATAATCAACCACATTTTGCTTTTGCAGGTAGTGCAAACTCAGCTCATGTGGTTAGATTATGATTCAGTATGTCTTGTGAAACAAAACACTGGATTAACTGAATAAACCATCGTTAAGCTAACCATTAGTAATCCTATAACCATTAGTAATAGTCACTATTTCTAATGTTTATATGCTCCTCTTTCTCCATGGAGTTCAGAACCCTTACATTTTATCTTCTGCAGTGATCTTCTGTCTACTATTGTTGAAGGGAATGCCCTTCCTTTCACTAGTTTAGCTTTTAAACTATATCCCATGATGTTGACAAGCTGATCTAAAGCTATATTGGTAAGTATATGCTTGGAGCAGAGGTGTGGGAGGAGAAGGTACATGCCCAGCAGATTTTCTGAGACCCCCTCCCCCCCGAAAATCAACTAGAAGAAAGAATGCATTCAGGGGTAACAAGAAACCTAAGAGATCCAGGTATTAAGAAGATTGACTGCCGCAACTGTTACACTATTAATTAAAAATGTTTTGCTGGGTATCATTCTGATGCAACCAATTTGAACTTAATTAAACATAAATTCAGTCCATAATCTTAGAATCGTAGACAACTCGTAAAAAGAATGAAGATTAGTAGGGAGTGTGTTTTATGAAGCACATAAGCACTTGGTTCATATTTTATGGCTCGAGCATGTTCATCAATGGAAGGCTTGTTTTCAACTTTCCTTTCCACTATTTTTTTCTTCCACATCCGCTACTTAGGTGGACATAGAGGGAACTGGCCTTTCATTATGTGCTTAGATTTGGGCTGAATTGCCAGCTTCTTGTGCAACTCCTGATTTATGGCAATCTGTTAAATATTTGAATTGAAATCTATGTACCTGTCCTAATCCATCTGAAAGGAATCATGTTCCCGTAGCAGGCCAGGGGTTATGTCATGTCACCTCATCTGAGTGAGAAAAAACATGTTGTTATCAAAGCAGGGAATTCGTTAGCAATTTGGAGAATGTTTGAGCAAAGGAAGATCTGAGATTCTGACTGTTCAGCTTGCTTTAGTGGGCTGACAAATACCTGGCAATGTCTAACCATCCTTACCAGGGAGAAGAGCAGGTTAATATGGTTTAATGGGAAAACACACACACACACACACACACGCCATTCAGAAATATTCCCCTTTAACACTGGAATATCTAGAAGGGAGGTTGGTAGCTTTACAATGCTTGCATTTCTTGAGATGTACAGAGAGTATTTTCTGAATGGAAAAACATCAGACCAACTCATGACATACTTCAGTTTCCATTACAATCTGCTGCACTCCTTCTATCCTATCAGAAATCTCTCTTTGCAAGTGTGGGCAAACTTTTTAAAATGAAAAAAAAGGAAAGAAAATAAATAAATATCCTTAAGATACTTTCCTTTCATTCATTCAAATCCCCCTGAGTACCTTCTCCAGGGCCAGCCTAACTGAAGGGACAAAGATGAGTCCAAAGCCTTTTTGAGGTTGACATCAAAATATGATATAGTGTGTAGCCATTTCATCGTAGGTGAATAACAAAGAGGAAAAGGGCACAATGCCCATTGGAAGATCATTTGAGAGAGATTTAGAAACACATAGGTGTGTACATATTCCATAAAATTTCTAATCATCTTAAGGAATTGACAGGTGCTGTCACAAAATGGACTAGGCCAGTAGGAGAACACTAAGAAAGCAAGCTGATTAGGTTGTTCCCTATTACACCTTTGGCTCACCAGAAGGTTGTCTCTCTCCCCAACTTCCAACCTACTATTGTCTTTTTTATAGGCAGGTGGGCCCACTGAGCTATACCCACATCCCATTTTTTATTTTCTGAATACATCTAAGTCCATGTAAGACCCAGAGGCATTCTTAGAAATAAAAAAACAATTCTGAAGGCTGAATCTTTGTGCTGCAACATACCAGAGTCCCACTTACTTGTTTTTCATTAAAGCAGTCTGTTTAGTGTAGTGGTTAAGGCATCAGGCTAGAAACCAGGAGACTGTGAGTTCTAGTCCTGCCTCAGGCCTAAAGCCAGCTGGGTGGCTTTGGGCCAGTCATTTTCTCTCAGCCCTAGGAAGGAAGCAATGGCAAACTACTTCTGATAAATCTGGCCAAGAAAACTGCAGGGACTTGTCCAGGTAATCAGCAGGAGTCAACAATGACTTGAAGGCACAGACATGCACACATTGAAAAAGAAATTAGTGTCAGATGGGATACTCGGCCTGGCAGGGCCAAGGATTTAGAGGATGCCAGTTTGAGAACTGGAGAATACCTGTTTGAGGAAGGCTGGCACCAAGACATACACATCCCACAATGCATGAAGTAGGCTCTGAAAAATATGTACATTCACCTTGTTTCAGGCCAGTGAATATTGTCTGTGAATGCTTCCTGGACTGAGATACAGCATCTCTTCCTTTTCCTATTTACTACATTTATTTTTAGAGTGTGAGAAATGTTCCCATATTTTAATATCATTCCCTTGTTTTTTTAAAAAAAGTAAAGGTTTTACTATAATTATCAGTGTTATTTAAAGTAGGCAGCCGAATAATTCCCAAAATCAGTATTTACTGTTGTTGGGGTTTTTTTTAGTTAGAAACCATACCGTCAGCTATTTAAGCAGGTTTCTCTTGACCCATCATGAAGCATCACATGCTCAGCCATACAAAAAGAAATGTAATTTTTCTATTCTGAAAAGAAACATGTTCTTTACAAGGCAAATGATGAACAAAATGTAAACAGGTTAAAGAGGCTGGTTGTCTGCAAAACTAGAAGCAGTTGTGTTATTACCGTTATTTTCTTCAAATGTCTTTTGGAGTTATTTCATTACAAGATTTCTCCTTTGCACAGAAACACACACCCACACATGAACATATTTAAAATTAGTGAATTGGGATGCAATGATTTAAAGAATCTGAAAACAAAAACAACCTAGTCTATAGGTTCAACATATTGGCCATGAGGTTTCTTTATCTTAAAAATAGCTTTCTTTAAACCAAGCAGATGTTGGACTGAAGTCTCAGATTTCTTCAGTAAACCAGATGAGACCTTTTTTTTGGTCAGATGTAGGATAATTTCAGTTTCAAATCTCAGAATATATGGAATGCTATTAATAGCGTAACAACAAGAAGACTGAAAACTTGCAGGAAGAACACTATTTTCCAGGGCTTCACTGAGTTAAACGGAACAGTTATCGATATCTGATGGTGGAAACCCTTCAGTATTGGACAAATGTGTACATTCTGGTCTGTTTCCATATCAGTTTGCGATTTCTCCCCCCCCCCCCCCAAACATTCACACACAAATATTTTGTACATATTTCTCCTAATAGAGAGTGATCATGCTGTGGTGGTGAAGGTGTTAGACCAAGTCTGAGGAGATCTATATTCAAGACACATTGAGATATGGAAGCTTTCTGTGTGGCTTTGGGCCAATAACTTTCAGCCCAACCTACCTCACAACCTGACGTTGTGGCAAAAAAATGGGGGAGGGAGTACTATTTTCATATTTATTTATTGCATTTATATCCTACTTGTTCTCCAAGAGCTCAGTGCAGCATATCTGGCTCCCCTAATTTTAACCATAACAGGTAGAAAAGCACAATATAAGTCTAAGTATGAAGATAGGAATAGAGAGTCAGTTTGGTGTAGTGTTTAAGGCATCAGGCTAGAAACCAAGTAACCTTGGGCCAGTCACTCTGTCTCAGCCCTAGGAAGAAGGAAATGGCAAACCACTTCCAAAAAACTTGCCAAGAAAACTGCAGGGACTTGTCCAAGCAGTTGCCAGGACTTGCTGCTGCTGCTGCTGCTCCTCATTTTCCATGTTGGGGTATGTCTTTTTCTTAATAAATGCAGGTTTGCAAGAAATTCTTCGCTAATATGAATGTGTGTTATATATTTTTTCTCTAATTCAGACTTTTAGGAGCACATTTTCATTTGATGAAAATAAATAAATATAAATATAAATAGGGTGATCCCTGAGTTGCAAGGATGACTTAAGTTCAACACTAAAATGCTTAGGGGTAGAAACAATGGGAGGAATTCCAGTCCCCCATTCTTAACTTTCACAACACATAACATCCAGGCAGCTCTTTAATATGCCACCTTCCAAAATTCACTTCTGGGGGAAGGAAGCAAGCAAGCTTCACTCTTGCTGGCATTGTAACTTTATTGAGCTTACTTGCTACCACAGGCATTAGGATGACAAAACTACAGACCTCTCACTGTTCAGAAAGGCGACCTTGCACATCTATTTAGAAACCCATTTCTAAAAAGAATTATGACAGAGATCTATTCTGGATCACTGCTTTCTTTATCGAAATGAATATTCTGAAAAAAGAATTAAATATGTGCCATATTTTCCGTATCCATCAATGGAGAACCTGTCAACATGGTTCAGCCTAATTCTTAATATTGGCTGCCTTATACTTACTAGGAAGAACAGTTTGTCATTGGACCAAATTCAACCCAGTTCCTTTCATTTACAAAGTTTCAGAGAATTCATAGCCATGTTGAATTCATGTAATACATTGCCCCATATGTTAATGTGTGAATCTGACATATGAATGAGACAATGATAAATATTGATTTGTGATGGCATTAAACCAATATTTTAAAAAGAAAAAGTTATTGTTGCCATTATTAAATAGTGAGGGTCAAAACCTCAAAACTTACAGAATGTGGTCTACCACTAAACAGACTTTGGTAGATCTTCCATGAGTCATCAGCCCCTCTTGAAAAGCTATCTAATTTACAAATATATAAACAAGAACTTAAGTCTGCCCATGTCCACCCTGAATTTCCAGTGCAACTGTGAATAGTATCAGTTCCCTGTAATTAGCTGGAAAGCATGCAGACTGTAGATGTTTTATGAAACCCATACAATGGAAACTATAAATGTAAAAGTGTTTCAGCAACAATAATGCATTTTCTGCATTAAATTAAGTTGTGTGATAAGCTATAAGCCATTTGTTAAAGAAATAATGTTGGGTGTTTGTTTTTAAGCAAATAGTAACAAGCCTTAAAAAGTCAAGGAAAGAAAAGAAATAGAGCAAAGCAGTTGCCTTTGATGGCAGATCCAGGGAGATAGCCAAAACATGTTGGATAAAATTGCCTTGTGCCACTCACCTGCTATTCCTAAGGTACTTGCTTCCTTCAGGTACAACAGAAGATAGAATCCCATGCCCTAGCTTGAAGAAAGATTCAACTGCCAGTCTAGTCATTTGGGAATATGGAATAAGAGAGGGTACCATTTTGTTTTTCATCTTAGGCTGCAGCATATTTAAAGTCGGTTGCATATCTGCTAGGTTGGGATAATGTCCTTCACAACCCTGAGGGAAGCAGGCCAGCTAATGGAATAAGGAATGTTAAGAAGAGACTTTCACAAATCCTCAGCTTGCCCCATAGAGTATCAGGTCTTGAATAGGGAGGTCAGTCATGGTTACAGTGACCATATTTTCTTGGAAAAAATAAAGGACAAACCTGAAAAGGGGGCACACCTGAAAGAAGTTCATAAGGGTTAAAAAAAAGGTTTATGTTTATAGCTTTCTTTACAAAGGAAAATTCAAGAAAATATATCATTAAATTAAATAAATCCAAAGGACAGATTTCTGAAATAAAGGGCTGTCTTTTATTTCAGAAAGCTGAGGGACCGCCTCTCCTCGATCACATCAGCCCATCCCATCAGATATGTCAAGGAAGGCATGCTTTGTGTTCCAATGGCCAGGGACTTGCATTTGGTGGGTCCCAGGAGGTGGGCCTTCTCTGCCGTGGCTCCCTCCTTGTGGAACATTCTCCCCCCTGAAGTGAGGCTCGCCCCTTCCCTGCTGTCATTTAGGAAGTCGCTCAAGACCTGGTTATGTCATCAGGCCTGGGGGTGTTTGAGAACTGGAGATATTCTTAGATGGCTCCACTGTGATTGATATTCTGCTCTCTCCATGGGGTTTGTGTATTTAAAATTTTTTAAACTTGGTGATAATGTTTGCATTTTGTTGTTGTTGTTGTTCAGTCGTTAAGTCGTGTCCGACTCTTCATGACCCCATGAACCATATCGCGCCAGGCCTTCCTGTCTTTCATGCTCATTTGCATTTTAATAATCGCTTTTTAAATCTTTTATAATGATTATTTTTATCCATTTGTGTGAGACGGGCAACTATATAAATGCGAACAATCAATCAATCAATCAATCAATCAATCAGGTTGTATGGTTACTGTAGTTATGGTAGACAAGGCTGTACATCAAACAAACATCATTGTGAAGATTCAGAAGTATGTTGAAGGTATTCCAGGAAACATTCTCATTTCAAGAGGGCCAAAAATGAGGAATCTTACTTGGACATGCTCTTTTCATGGATATCTACACACATACACATCAACAATGAGTATTCTAGAATATACAAGAGATTTATCATGTTTAGTGGGTGAGTGGGTGCCTACTCAACGTCTTATGATAATCCTGAAAACCCCGATGCAAACTTTTCAGCTGAGATGTTGAGTGTAGAAAAAAAAACATGAAGTATTTCACCCCATAACTTTCTATCTTACAAACTGGTTTATTATATTTTAATCAGTATTTCAACCAGTATTTATTTTTGTTTTTACTGTAAACCACCGACTCATTGAGCGAGATGGGCAGTGACTAACTTTGAAATATAAATAAATATAAATAGAGTTCTAATCCTATGTCACTGTGGTTGGAGATTCTGAAGTATAATAGGTAAGATTAAGAATAGATAGCAAAAGCACTGAGGCTGGTTTGGGTTGCTTTTTTTTTTACAAATATTCAAAGACTGAAAGAACATCATACGTGCTGAAGAAGAGTTATAATATCTGGCTAAGTAAAGTTCTACATTCACTTGTCAGTGATGTAAATCCAATTTGCAAGTAAGACTGGCTGCAGGGATTGCATTGCAAACCCAGACCACATTAGCAATCATCTGTGCAAATACTTAAAACAGATGTAATAGAAATAGATATCCAACTTTTGTGAAGGAATCAACACACACACACACACACACACACACACACACAAATCTTTTCTGGTCCAGTTTCCATATGCACATACTCTTACCTTTCATATGCTGCCCTTGGTAGTTTATGAAAGAGCAAGACAGAATTAATTCGATCTAAAAGTGTTGCTTGTTTTAAAATGTATAAGATCTTTTATTTTCGTGCTTTATTCTTCTCTGCAATCTCTGATTTCCTCTTTAGCTAACTCCACCCCCTTCACACACTTTGTCCTTCACATTCATAAAGAAGGAACCATCCAGCAGATGAACTTTCAACCCCTAAAGTCAGGAGCAAATTTTATAATGAACTAGGCATAATTAGGTTTTTAGTATACCAAGATTGATCCTAAGAGTATAGGTAGTCCTCACTTAATGACCACAATAAGAACTGGAAAATTTGTTGCTAAGCGGGGTGGTCATTAAGTGAATTACACCTGATTTTATGACCTTTTTTGTGGTGGTCATTAAGCGAACCACTGTGGTAATTAAGTGGATCATGTGGTCGTTAAGCGAATCATGCAGTTCCCCATTGATTTTGCTTTCTGGAAGCCAGCTGGGAAAGTCGCAAATGGCAATCACGTGAACCCCTGGGATGCTGCAACCATCATAAATGCAAGCTGGTTGCCAAGTGCCTGGATCGCGATCACAGGACCATGGGGGTGCTGCAACAGTCATAAGTGTGAGGACTGGTTGTAAGTCCCTTCGTTCAGCGCTGTTGTAACTTTGGTCACTAAATGAATGATTGTTAAGCAAGGACTATCTGTAATTTATAACCTTTGGGAACCTTGCTATGTAATAAAACTTGAATGGTGGACAGTTCAGCAAAACCTACCATATCTGCTTAAATGAGACTGGTGCCAATGAAAACACATCAGAAATCTAAAAAGAAATTTAAGTTACTGCATAATTGTATATGGAGGCTTTTTAACTCTATTAAGAATAATCACCTATGCATATCCCTACAAATAGACACACAAAAAGGCGTTAAACTTTTGCTAGGTGGCAAGGGCAGAATAGAAGTGAAAAGTTATCAAAGCCATTAAAAAAAAAAAAATCAGTTAATGGTGTGAATAATTGCCACTGTTGCTGGAAGTGGGATTCATGTGTATAGTCCAAAGAGATGTATGTGCCTTTCAGGTACACAGAAGAGGTTCTACATGCAGGAGAAACCAATTACTACATGTAAGAATTTTTATGCAAGCCAATTATGTATTGAAATTGTTCCAGGAATCCATATATGGGGGAGAAGCTCCATAAACAAAGGAAACCTGGGTGGAATATTATATGTATTCTATTCAACATGAGATAACCACGTTTTGCCCTCTTTTGCATATATTTTGGATTGTTCAGTAAGATTCTCCCAACTTGCAACCTCTAGGACAGGGGTGCAAAATATACAGCCTAGGGGATGTGCAAGTCACTGGCTTCCCTTTTAGGGCCCCCAGAACCTACATACATTTGGTAGAAGCTCAGTATCAGAAAAACTCTCCAAACATGGATCCTGAGCTCACCGCTTTAGATATGCAGGAGAGTACATGGCTCACAAAGCTGAGGGCAGTCCCAAATCTGATATAAGTTGTGGACTCTGGCCACTAGAAGGAAGTCCTCTTGTGCAATAGCCTTCTAATGGCCTGCAAACAGAGGCTCCTGGAATGGCTGGTTTGTCCGGTGATTGTTTATTAGGTCATTTTATCCTGCTGGTGATTGGTTTTACTATGTTTACAGAGTACTTTTTGCTGCCTACCTTGTACCTTTGTGAATCTCTAACAAGACACACCTTTGACGTGTGGACGGGCAGCATTACAAGTCACCAGAGAGAGATGGAAGATTTGGAAAGGGTGAACGGTAATTCCATAAATTAGATTTATCCTGCTGCTTTGCCTTTAGTAATGGCTCTATCAGGGTCAAAATGTAAATATGACTTTTTATTTATATAATTGCAGGGAAGTTGCCTTATTTAATAAAAGCAGCAATTTGGAATGCCAGCTGAAATAATGCCGAGCAAGCCCTATGCATTTCAAACAATGGCGTTGGAGACAGACTTTTAAACACGCAGCAGCGCTCTTCCGAAGAATCTTCTTACGCATATTGGCAAAGCTGAAGCAGGCACAACGGGTTTAATCACATATTGTTCTCCTAGTACCAACCCTTTACAAATCACATGACATAAAAAGAAAAATAAGTAACACTGTAAAGACGGTAATGAGGACTGTTGAGCTAAAGTGCCTCTTAAAGAAATCCTAATAAATTCTAGAATTTCAAGTCTTCTGGCAAGCATTCCATTTAGAATAAAATCAATGATCAATGGCTGCAAACAGCCACACACTAGGTTAACTTGCCTCCGGAGCAGAAAAGGGGGAGGAAAAAACCCTCATAGACGAAAGATGACATTTAAAGGAAAAAAGCTGACATTGACTCCATCACTGTCACTGCTTCTGCCATAAAGCAGCTTCAAATATTAAAACATTTTTCATCTGGCCTGTGTTATTGGCACCAGAAATTGTTTTCTCTCTGTCTGATACTCACTTGAACTGCAGCAAATCTCCCTGGGGATGCCAGATTGTTACCAAGTCCTCATAACATATTGGCAGTTGAAGGGGTGGTGTCCACGTAGACTTGCCACTCACAAAAGGGCTTTCCTCCCCTCCCCGAGGAAAAAGGAAGAGCATTCTCGGTAGAGATCCAATTCAACTGCACCCATGCAGATGTGGAAGTGCGATGCGCACCAGGGTTTCAGATGTCTGCGAAGTAGGCTTTTGCAGCCAGGTGGGGAAAACTACAGTACGGGCACATTCCACAGATATTTATTAGAACTGGAAGGCTGCTAAGTTCACCCCCTGTTCAGTTCAGGAAGCCAAATTAAAACATCTCATCCCTATGATAAGCCCGTGCTTGAGGACACCCAGCAAAAGAGAAATCAGCGACTCTCCAAGTCACTGGTTCCACTATCAAATCCTTCGTACCACTAGCAAGTTTGACTTAACATTTACTTGAAATTTGCCTCCCTGAAAATCTATTGTTCCATGTCCTCTAACTGAGAACAGATCTTGGCTTTTTTGTGTGTGTGATTTCTGTTCCTTGCTGTAATAGATATCCCTCAATTCTCTTTTTTCAAGGTTAAAGGTCTCCCATTCACCCCTCTGGAGATTCAGCTTCCATTCTCCTGATCATCCACATTCTCTTTTTTCATCCTTGTCCTCTTTTTACCTGTTTCAGTATGTCTGAATGCTTCTTGGAGTGTATTAACCAGAATTGGAGACAGTACTTGAGCTGGGGGCAGGGATGGTGGGGCAGGTCCTGGCAAAGAAGAATAGAATGTAACCCTAAACCACACCACAATCAAAATAAGGGCTCTGTTGAGTGGGGAAATAGGAGAATGAAGACACGTTCACCACTTGGCTGCGAAGAAATTCAGTTAACACATAGGCAGAAAAATTGAATATCGTGTAGTGCTTGAAGATTCACGTACAGGAGATCAAGCAGTGCCCCGCAGAAGATTAGAATCTAAGACCAAGATTGACTTGAGAACATCACTGAAACCTCATGAATTCTTTAGCAAGACTGAAACAAAATAAGAGCTCAAAAATGGGATTGAGCAGAGACAAGACTTTGCTGAGAAAGACAAACAATAAAAAACTAAGTAAGCAAGTAAATAAATAAATACAACATAACTATGTATTTATGGCCCTATTTATTTATTCCAGTTATTTCTATCCCGCTCTTCAGGATAAAAATCCTCATTATTAGTAATGTTAGGGGAAAGATGCCCTCCAATGAAGCTCAACTCCTTGCAAGAGCATCCATGCGGTTTTATGGGCAGAATTATGGAAGTGGTTTGCTGTTAACCTCCTCCCAGGATATGAGTTTTTGTTTCTGTGTGCATTTAGTTTGCAATCTAGCCAATAGTCCAATGATTGCGGTTTCAAAAAAATACCAAAGAAATATAATTTTGGAATGATCCAACAGACTACAGATATGATCCTTTGCGCAGAGCAGTCCGTGCTAAAGGTCCTGTAAAGTTAGAGAGGGGAGGACTATCTGAGTAGATTTTGGAGTTGTTTGCATTCTGCCTTTTGTTTCCCTCTTCAATAATTATTTTTTCAGAGAAAGACCCTATTTGTTTAAAGGGATAGGGGAATACCAGTGCAGTAGGTCACTGTGTGCTGTTTGAGATGAATGTGACCCAGAACTAGGAGACTGATGGCTCACCTTGTATGACCCATTTACTAAAAAGAAGAAAATAAACACAAATGAAGACCTGCATGGACAGACTTGAGGAAGTCGTGTGAAGGAGAAGCCTGTGAAACTATAGATCTTAGAGGCAATCCAGGTGATCATGAAGGACTTTGTGTGCCAAAAGTTGATCAAGACAGAATTGAAGCAAGAAATAGTCTAGTTGCAATCATGTCAGCTGAAGATGGAAAATCCCATCAACCAGACAATGTTTCAGAAGGAAAGCAGAATCACCTTTTCATTCAAAATCAGTTTTCAGCCTGTCTTGAAAATAGGTTAGCAACAGAAAAACTAGCTTACTGTTGAATGAGATTTCAGGAAAATAACAACACTGAAGTCATTATTTGGTAGCCAGGAATATTGGCAGTGGAAATGTGAAACAAAGTGATCCAGAAGGTAGAACCAAGCTCCATACCTCAAAATTCCATAATAAATACCCTGTTGTAACAAGTACTGTCTGCTCACCACAAATCAGAAAATGGCAGTCAGCAAAAATACTTCTCTAATGCTACGCGTACATTACCGTGATCAGTAACAACACCCCTTGATCATAACAATTTGAAACATTTCATTTTAAAACATTGTTAGTCTTGTTAACTTAAGGTCAGAGTCTTATGAGAATTTGCATATTAGCAATTCAACACACATTTACTAACACAGACGTAACAGGCACACACACACACACACAGACACACACATTGTTTAAACCACGTTCATGGTTTATTGCAATATGTGGACCCAGCCACTGAGACACATTCAATAACCTGTTGTGAAATGAATCATGGCTTATTTATTTATTCATTGAATTCAATATGTATAGCCACCCATCTCAACAAAGTGACTCTGGGTGGCTAACAGTAATTAAAAACAGCATATTAGCATAATGTCTGAGCCCAACTAATATGCAATTCTCCAGAAATATTGGGGTTTGCAAAGAATGATGATGTATTCCAAAAGAAGGTAGATAGTTTTTTTCCTTCCAAATGGTGGCTTTAGAAATATCCAAAATATTTATATAATCTGATCCTTAGATGTATTCAGCAGTGTAACGTCAAGTTTCTAGATTTAACCTATAAAGTCCTAAATGGTTTAAACCCCAAATTCCATTAGAGGCCTTCCTCCACCCATCTGTCGCACAGAGCCCTGTTAGATTAGCTAAGAATTCCCCGTTGATTCTCCCATCTGCATAGTGAATCCAGACAGAAGGAGCATTTAACTAGGCATTCTCAGTGGTTATCCACAACCATAAAACCGTCTTTCCCTGGAGACTCAAAACTGAACATCAACATTTTCAGAATCATTCTTAAGACCTTCCTATTTGGTTTGGCTATAGGCTGTCAAGCACAACCCTTTACTTTTGGTTTAATCTGATTTTGTAGGATATCACAGTTGTATGAATTTATATATTTACAGAAGCAGGAGGGAAAGAGAGAGATTATGGTCTCACTAACAGAGATATCAAAAATCACAAAAAGGGATGAAATTTGACCCACATTTAGCACACTATGACAGCTAGAAAAAAAACACAGGGCCATAGTTTCTGAGGCATGTTTCAACTGGCACTTAGTTTCTGGGTAAATTTGTTTCTAAATTTACAGTAACAGCATCATATATTTAAGCAGTCTTCTCCCCTTAATTATGTTACCAGTGCAAATACACACATTATCATTTTGGCAGCTCTCTGGGTATTGGGTATTTGGAATGGCTGGCTGGGGAATTCTGGGAGTTGAAGTCCACACATCTTCAAGTTGCCAGGTTTTAGAAACGTTGCTCTAGAAGCTCACAATTCTAACATTCACAGGGAGCTGACTCCAAAGAAAAGGATCTTCTATCCCCACCCCCATGAAAGGCATTCAATTTCCAAAATATGGGAGACAGCATGCAGTGCTCAAGTTCCTACAACACGCTAAAGCATAACGTCATATATTTGGGTCCACTTTAGTGTATTGGGTGAATCTGTCAGGATTAGCCCAGGAAACTCCAGGAGACAATACAGATTCAACCCAGCAAGGTTTATTGGCTCAACTCCCGTTACAGAACCTTCTCAGAGTGAGAGCAATTCCCAGGGTCACCCCACAAACATCCTCTGCATTCCTTAGGGAGGGGCCAGTCTCATCCTCTTATCTCGTGTTCGTTCTTCTGGGGATGAGAGTCCATGTTTCACACCCTTACTCCACACTCCCACAGAATCCAAACAATGTAGTGCATTAACCCCAGATCATGATTTAGTGCATTGCATGAACCCAGTTAGCTGTAATTTGTTTAATAGGGAAACCAATGCGTAATGTGCTCGGCTCATCCCCTCCTACCTAGCTTGGAGCAGCCCATGTAGTAGGGTGATGGTAAGATGGATGTGACTTGGGTTCCTGGATTGGGACAGGAAGTGATTGTGTTTAAAAACTAGGGTAAGTTTATTTTTAAAAGAATAATGGCACTTTTGCATGTGGCTTACCTTAAAATGAGGACAAGTTGTCAATTTTTCAGGAACTGGGGTTAGAGGGTGCTTAGGAATGACAAAACTGGTGTTGAGGACTCAGTGGTTGGATGTCCTTCTATTGCCCCTCCTGCAGTATGCCAGCGCACACACATTTGACCGTAAATAATAATTTACTGAATCAAAAGACAAACACATTTGGATGATCAGGACATTGAGAGACGGTGAGAAGAGGAGCTAAGCAGTGGAGCAAGAGAGAAGACCACACAGACACAAAGCAAATGCTTCTCTTCAGCCATCTGCCTTAGTACCATGTGACTCTTTGGAAGCTGACAGCCACTCCTTTAGCAAGGCCCAGGCACATCAGATGAATCAATCAATCAAAAAAAAAAATTCTTATGAAACTTAATCACGGAGGGTCGTGTTAGGGAGTGGGGGAACAGATTAAATTACCACGGTATTAGATACGGGAAATGATTTCTGTCAAAACCATCTTTACTGCAATTATAATATGTTAATTATGTATTTCATTAAGTAAGTGGATTAGAGCCTGCACAGATGAAATCGCGCTGAGGGCTCTGAATCATTCACTGAGCAGTGTGGGAGGACTGGGATGAGAGTAACTCAATTCATTTTGAAGGGGGAAAAAAATAGTAACTTTCACATGCCAGGCATGTTCTTCCCCTTCATCTGACACGCTGGCCTCATGTGGACCTCCTTTCCCTTCCCTGAGACTCAGTAGAGATACTCTACTGATTGCTAAGTGGAGGTAACTACACGGAGATGCAAAAGAAGTCCGCCACCAATTCTGGTAAAAGGGAACCAGAATATCTGCCAAGACGTTCCACATTCCAGATCTGCATCAGTGGAATGAAATTCTTTAGCAACTGTCTTTGTCTAACAACCAGAACAAAGAGTTTGCACCACCAGAGAGAGAGAAGCCATGATCCACATGTGATAGGAAAAATGAACTTTTAGCATGAAGCCCAACTAGCTTCAGACAAAGACCTTTTTCAGAGGCACTTATGTCTTCAAAGTGCTTTGTTTGAGAGGAAGAACCTCTTGGGGAGGGAAAAAAAATCTGAGTTTATTTAAAAAGGTGCTTGTATCAGAGAAATTTACATGTCAAAACTCAGATCAGAAAAGCCTATGTAAAAATGAATGACATAGGGAAGTATGTATTTAAAAAAACTAACAAAGGCGTCTTGGGTGATTTAAACATTCTGCAGGAAAAGTTGCCTATAACATCTCCATCCTAGGAAACGTTTCACGTAGAAATGGGTACAGTTTCTTTCATGCATCCTTAAAAAAAAAAAAGCTGTTTAAAAAGGATGGGCTAGAATTCTGCCTACTAATACATACAATAAAATGAACCAGATGTTTGCTATATATCTTAATAGGTGCTGCTGTGATGTAAGTGATGTTAAGTCCCTCGTGCTGCTCTAGTTCTAAAGAAACATTCTAGATGAGCTTGCAGAACAAAAATGCCTCTATCCTTTTGTGTAGGAAGAAAAGGTTTCTCCTGGAGCCCATTTCTTACGTGCACTAGTCCAGAGATGCAAGAAGAATAGAAAGCTTTGCCCCCTCAGAATGAAGAGGACAATCCTGTTTTTCTTTCTAACCCAGTTCCAAAGTAACCCAGTAGGTGCTGAGCAGATCTATCATTCCCCTGCCAAAAATCAAATAATATATACTAAATTTGATGAATAATAGTTGTGCTGTGGGCTACAATCTTAGAAGTCTCTGGTAATTGCACATTCTTTTTCTCTCTTCCTCCTTCATTCTCTTCGTCCTCGGCCTTTTTTTGTCCACAATGATGTTTCACTGCATTGGCTTTGTGCTACAAATGATCTAGTCTGCCAAATATTGAAGGTGCTGTTTGTTATTCACATGCACAGAATTAAACTTTGGTTCAACCCTATATTTTTCTTAAAAACCAGCAATAGGCACATCGAAACTTTTTTTTTTTTTTTTTTCCAAAAATGGCTGATGATCCTGGCAAGTCGTATCCCAGATCCTCAGATGTGAGAATGGTGATGGAATTCTATCATTCAGTCCAGGGTTCAAAGTATCACCATCCACAAACAAGAGAAACGTGTTGATAGAAGTTCCAAGGTTTGCGGAAGGACTAAATACCTTACTAAAAAGATCAAGAAGAGGGTATTCCAGGAAGAACTAAGCATAAGCATTGGCCATTAAATGTTGGGGAGGGAAAACCAGGATGGAGAATACAGCATCATGAAGGTTAGGACTGCTGACTATCTAAACATTGAAAGTGGACACTTCAAATTGCAGGTCTTTTTTGGCATATCTTACTTTCTTTACCACGTTCCAAGCATGTCTCCTAATAAACCTATTTCTCACCTTCCATTCCTTTTCACTTTCCCCATCCTTGAGTTTAAAAAGGCCATGATGTTTGCATTAGAAGTCTCCAACTCAAAAACGAGTAGGCAGAATGCTGCAAAAGTTATTTGAATCAGATTTCTGTGCCTAATTTCCTGAAGATGAGGAAAGCACACACATATGTACACACTCAGTAAATTTTTGTTTGTTTGAAAAGTGGAAGGGAAAGATTTATTTTCACAATTCATTTCATTGTCAATACTGCATGTTGCTTTGAAGTTCTTTGCTAGTTCTGTCGACAACTAACAATTGCCAAGTGGAAGCATTTATATAGATACTTGTTGTCTTTGGTAAGGCTTCTTTAAAATTATTCAGAGAGATCCATAAGAAATGGCTGATTAATTCTGTAAGACTGTGTCCCTGCTGTAAGCCACTCATTTGCACTCATTTGCATAAATGACAATACCAACTCTAGACCATCAGCTGGTGTCAAATGCTATGACTCCATTGCCTTCAACAGTGCTATGCTAATTTACACAGCTGGAAATCTGAACTCAACCAATTCCATCTTGCTTCAACTTCTGCCTCATATCCACAATCCACTTTACAGGACACAAAGTGAGATTGCTCTGGAGTAAGGGGTCCACATGCTACAGAAGCTGTACAGAGGCTAATCTATACACACCAACCAAGCTTCACGTATGAAAATATGCAAATACTGCAAACACACATAGTCCATGTAGATTAATGGGGCTCAAAGTGTACTCCAAGTTCTAGTTCCAATGTTTGTTTGCTTATCCCACTCTTTAAATATATAACTCAAAGGGGCAAACCCACCTAATACACCTGCCTATGTTGGCTTTGATGTAAAACAGTTTCTACCTGCATGCAATGAGACATGTAGGGGATCTTCAAGAGAGTTGGGAATCCTGGATCCTCCAAGGACTAAGATCATGCTCACACGTGCAGTATACAGTACAAATCTGTTCTATGGATCACTTTTAGAAGAATTAAATGTGATTGAAGAGTTCCATGTTTTCTCAATGTTCTTCTTTCCATGGCTGAGAATGTTTCTCCTATATAACACCATATTTAGGATACCAACCATTGGTCCTGGGGTCATAGCATTGGTGGAGTTTCTCTCCCTGAGGTCAGGAAGAGTGCTCTGATTTTGGAAGGAAAAGGCTAACCCTGGGTTCAGTCTCCTTTCTTTCTGCTTTGCCTTCGCAGCTGGTTCTTTCTGGTACTGGAAATGCTAAGGATGCTTACATTATAATCTGATATTGGATCATGGATTGAAGAAGTATTTTTAATACTCTATTTTATTTTATTTTATTTGTATTAGCAGCTGGATTTGAAAACTTAGCTCCCGGATGAGATAAAATCAACTGATTGAATAAATAATTGGTACATAGAACTGCTTCCAACTTCAACATGAATGGAGTTGCCTTCTGTTGGAAACAAGATAGAAGACTGGCTAGAACATTATTCTAACCTGTTCCAACTGCTGAATGGATAAGTTTTCTTTTTTTAATGAGTGAATGGACTTATTGGAAAAGGACATTTCCAGTATCCTGGGGGATCCTTGGGCCTCCGGTAATACATGTGCACTTTCATGTACTTACACTATGCGAACTTGTAAGTGTACAAGTACACCATGTGACATTTTGTACATCATAGCTCTTTAGAGCTGAACTCTGACCTCAAAATATTCCTGGTTGGACTGTTGTTTCTGCTCTGAATTGACTGGATAGCCCTAGGCAAACCTGTCTTCTCATCTGCAATATGGGAGAGAACAATAATCGTGTTACTCGTAGGGGTACCATAAGGCAACAAATGTGATTTTAAAAATATTATTATTACACACAACAATGTGAAATCACAGTGGCCAGGTCTTTAGCTGCTGCTGGCCTTCATTTGCATCAAATTCTTCCCGAGGAACCTAGGATGTTGTAATGTATCAGCGTAGTATATGTGCAAATCCAGGCAGTGTGATCTTTTCGAACTGATAGGAATTTTGTCAATGTACAGATTTGCTAAGTGACATCCAGGGCTTTTTGATACGGCACCCAGTGTGCTGATAACCACTGAAACCACCATTGCCAGTTTATGCCATAATCTTTCAACTTTGACTTCAGACCTTGATACCTTTGTGATCTTTTCCAATTTTTTTGTCTTCTATACCACTATCCCCCGGTATTGCCACATCAATTATCCACACTTTCTTTTCAACCACAGTTAAATCTGATGTCTTAAGCGCCAAGATTTTATCAGTTTATATATTATTATTGTTGTTGTTGTTGTTGTTGTTATTATTATTATTATACACCTTAGAGGAATGCCCATTTACCACTGACATGAGTCATATTTGCTGGCAAATGCACTGGGCTGCCTCATGCGTGCCACTCTTCTGCAGTGTGTGTGTGTGTGTGTGTGTGTGTGTGTGAGTGTGGCTCTGTGTGTTTCTGCAGCGCTGCACTTGCATTTTATGCAAGTCATTTTTGATGGAAAAGAAGGGAAATAATGAAACATCCCAGTAAGTGTTGTTCTCTCAGTCTCTCAGTAAATTAAATGACTCATTTTAGAGGCTTATCCTGGAGAGCCAAATGAATGCATAAATAAAAAATAAATGTGTCAGTCTCTAATTACAACAAGAATTGGGTATCTTGTCACGGGGTGGTAGACTTTGCACTAAATAAGCTGGAATCCACGGGAGACTAGCCCACACATTAAAAATAAAAAGGCCAGGCATTGTCAAGAGAGAAATATCTCTTCGGGTGGAATCCAGACATCTTTTGTGACTGTGACTTCGTTGGCGGTGGGGTTCAGCTATAGAACGGCTTCTAAAAACATAGGGAAGGCAGTACTTCCCTATATTTCTTGCTTAATTCTTGCTTAAAATAAAGACACCCCCATCCTCAAAGATCACAAACCTACCTACTACAGATGGAAAGAGCAATACAGGCTGTAGAAGACCGTCAACTTTCTGCCAATTATTCCGTTTATCAGTAATAATAATCACAAGGGGGTTTAAAAGAAAAGGAACTGGGGGGGGGGGGGAAAAAAGAGGAAGGAGGAGAAGATTTGAGACACATAACACCCGGCATGGAGTGAACACTGGTTTAAATGACTGGAAAAGGTTGGCTGATTTGATGAAAACCCAATCAGATTCTCTAGGGAGATATTACTTTCCTCATTATTCCAGTGATTGCCTTTATTCCTTCTGAAGAATGCAGTGTATTCTTTACTGAGCTGGCAAACCTTTTTAACCATATCCTGGGAAGAGGAGAGAAGGGACTGGAAGAGGAGGAGGGAAAACAAGGGGGGGGGGAGGAAAAATCTACCACCTCTTTAATCGAAACAACAAGGATTTTGCAAGAATCTTCTTTTCAAAACTATTGCTCTGATCTTCTAGGAGCTGTTGGGAGGGGAAGGGGGAAAAAATGACCCTTTTACTCCTCCGCCGTGTTGTCTTTTTAAAATTTTTATTTATTTATTTATCAAATTTGTCACCACCCATCTCGTTAAAAAGCCAACCCAAACGAGTAAATGTTGGTGAGGTCCAGCCTTCGACTTTAAGTTTCTTCATCAGTTCAGTGCACAAACAATCACAGCAACAGTCTAGTCTTGGATCCCCCTTCCATATTGGATTCTGGGGGGAAAAAAGTGGGGGGAGAAAAAATATATGATAGTGGTTTTGTTCAGCTTGCAGCAACCTAATCTTAACTAATATTGACGTAATTTTGGAGGGGTGTTTGTTCTGCTGATATAAGAATTTGTTATGCCTACATAGCTAAGCAGGGGTCTGGCACTAAGCAAAGCAATTTCTAGTGTAGTACAAAACACACTTGTGAAATTCACTCTGCGAACAGTGTTATCAATAGCCTGAAGCTTGCAATAACTGTTAATTAAGTGTATTTTTCATTATTCTTCAGCAAAGAGGCAAGATTTAATGATGTAAGTTAACAATGGATGGTAATTTAGAGTAGTGACAATACTTTAATTATTCACACACAGGCAAAAAAAAGTTAACTTCATAACTTATTTCTTTATAAGAATGAGTTCATTTAAAATATTTTGAGCAGAACATGCAATTACCTTACAGAGCATCTTCCTGCAACTGTTTCCCATAGATACGAGAAGTTAATTCCCTACCAAAGTTTTCCTCCAACAGCATTAAAAATCTTGACTTGTTGTTCCAATAGGTAGGAATGAAGGGCTCCCAAAATGTTGGAAGTAAAAGTATTTTATGGGTATCTAACATTTTTATATTATTTATATCTTTATATAAAGAGGAAGTAGCCTGAGTTCTAAAAATGGTCTCTCATACTATTTTAACTAGATGCCTGTGTTATCCTAAGTGATGGTTTATTCATCTATAATTTGTGGAATAAACCACAACTGGCTGTGTTCATACAACATACGAAACCAAACCTCAACAAACCAATGTGTGCGCCCAGGCATTTAATACTCACATAATAGTTGCACACCATGCTAAGCCACAGTGTGGTTAGTTTAATTTTACCTATTGTCCTTTGTGAACCTAGCCAATTGTGCTTGAATCCATCAACTGTGGGTTATAAGCTATGACTCACTGCAGTGTGTGAATCCAGTAAGACATAGCTTAGTGATGATTAATGCTACTCATTTTATTGGGTGTATTTTAAGCAGTAGACAATCTTGATCCTGTCCTGGAGTGGCAGACAAGGAAGACAATTTAGAAGAATTCTTAAATGTGGAACTGAGGACTTCCCAGCCCAGTCGCTGACAATATTCAGATCAGATTTATATAAATTATAAAGAGTCATGAAAAGTGACCCTTAGAAAAGAATAATTTAAAAAGATATGAGTCATGATGTTTTGGTTAAGGAGCTGCTATGAGAAATGCTCATCAAAGTCTGGTCTCCAAAGGGGAAGATGTTTCTGTGTGAAGTGGTTCAGCCTTCTTGATCTTAAGCAGGAGAACATCATCTTCCAGACGTACAGCAACCCGAAGACCCTCGACCATCTTAGTCAGTGGGGAGCGGTTATATGAATTGCAAGCCAATAATTTTATTCACCCCTAAACTGAAGGGTGCTTCAAAAAGTCTATACGAGTTAGCCGCATAACCCAAGTCTCTTATTAACGTTGATGCAAGACTCCAGTTACCAAAGGAATCCAGTTAAAGGAAGGAGCATGGACATCCACAGGAGGATGGGGGGAGGGCATGTGTGTGATGTCACATGCAGCATAACACCACTCAAATCCCGCAAATTGTATAATGTGATAGCATCATGGTGGCTTCCACCAGATATCTAAGAGGGGGGACAATCTGCAGCTCCAGGGTAACCTCCACCCAAAGCTTTGGGTTTGCCCCGAGTCCTTCCAAAAATGGCTATCTTACTGGAATATTTAAACTGACTTCATGCATTCTGCTAACCCCAGATGATGTTTGTTTAGCTAGGGGTTAGCACAAACCCAGCCACCAGGGTCTATACATTGTGGTTTCTTGATTAGCAGATTGTGTAAATGCGGAACCCTGTGGTTCATTCAGGAAACCATATCTTAGCATGTTCTGTGAAATAGCCTAAATGTAACAGATGAGGTAGATTGACCCCCAGGTATTTAATAATCATACTATCTGTATTTAATTTGTTTAATTTTAATTACAATTCATTTTTAATTAAACCAAATTTAGGTCTTGGTCTGTTGCCATCCACTTGTTTGTTCTTGCCTAGCACACTATCTAGCCTGCTCTTGAAGCACCATTAAGCCAAGCGTAGCCTTTAACCAAAAGAAAAAGGAAGTGAAGGGAGGCATCCTTGCAAAAATATCAACAGAGAAATTACTCTAGAGAAACAGGGGTATAAAAGCAGTACTCCTTGTTCTCTTTTTACCAAATGCAATCTGCCAGCAATTGTAAGGTAGGTTGACACAAGGTAGGTTCACATAATGCACCCAACGAATCTGAAGTCGGGTTCAGTAAATTAGGTTTCAGTGTGCTTCCAGAACTCAGCCAATGCCTTACCATGTTGTGTGAGATAAGTCATCCTGTTAAGCCATAATATGGTTTATTTGTCTGGATCTAAGCATGACATGTGGACTTATCCATTGAATTTGTTAACCTGGGTTTAGGGTTTAGCACATAGTGTGAACTCAGCAACAGTGTCATCTTGGGTCAGAGGAAAGGAAAATAACTGCACTGAGATGGGCAGTGACAAATTTGAAATATAAATAAATGAATAAAACCAGCCATCCTTAGCCAGATATTAGTAATGGGAATGCTAATTGGCAAAAACCTAGATTAGAAACAAGTGTTTGACTTTGCCAAACCATAAAACAATTCACCCAATTTCCAAACTAAAGTCTTGTCCTAATGAGCTTGCAAATACCTTCTCTGCAAACCAAAATTCCAATTCTGTTTTGCTGTCTCTGTTTGAGCAGTCCTGAAAATGTTGCCATCTTCTTCTAGACAAGCACAGCTAGCAATGGAGGGGTTAGACATGCACGCGCATTGCAAATATTAAGATCTGCAGTGCCAATGAATGTATTTGATACCCTATATACCTTAGCACATTTTTAAGAATGGCTCATCTTGCTGAGGGAAATCAATCACTTTCACTGAAGTAGAACAAGCAAGGGTTCTCTCTCTTTTCCCATATATTCTAAACTGGACTGTTTCCCCTTGTCACTGCTGCTAAAAAGCAAGACTATTTCCTTATCTTGTCTGTTTAGCATAAGTAAGGGAGATATTCATATTCTCCCATTTTTAATTTTCTAAAATCACAAGTACTTTTCTTCCATTTAATGAAGAGTTTAGTAAAGCCAATCAACTTTTATTTTTAAGAAAAAGCAAAGGAAATAAACACAATGAAATTGTCACCTGTCAGGCATATTAAGAACAAGAGCCTTTTGGGGGTGGGGGTGGAAATAGGTAGTAAGTGTAATACCTTCGGTTATTTTATTATTAAGAATGTCTGTGATCTTGTATTGTTACTCAATTAGTCTGTACTTTGTATGTTGTAATTCTTATAGACTCACCAGAATTATTTCTTCTGAAAGTTTCAGTAAAGGAAGCAACTGAAAAGGCTGCTTCTAACTCTAGTGCCTTTTGTTTGATCAGTAGAAAAGACACAATAGCAGTAGAAAAGACAAAATAGCAACTTAATTCATTATCATAACATTTTCAAGAGCTGAGCACTCTGATACGCTGCCTTGATGGACAGATCTCCAACTTTGTTATTTCTTATCCATCTTTTTTTCTGATCAGTGCCCATAATAAAGACTATCTGAATTCTTTAAATCTCAGGTTCTTTCCATGAAGCCTATGATGGAAATGTGCAATATTTTGTATATTTTTCTTTTTAAACGTTTTTTAAAAAATTAATAGAAATAAAATCACAACATTCAACTAAGCAATACCTTCTGCTAGTCTGATACAAAATAAACTTACAGTTCAAATTATTTTATATTGTAAGCCTGAGAGCAGGTTGTTTTTAATATTCTGGAAGTTGAATCTAAATGTTTTAAATCAGAGGTGTGAATACACACACACACACACACACACACACACACGAAAGAAGGGTAAATGTATGTAATTCGTTTAAATATTTGAAATTCAAACGAAATGAAGCCTAATTTTAATTTTCATCCAGGCTCCACCTGAAGTAAAATCTCTGGGATGTTAAAAGTCCAAGAGTGGCCCTCAGCCCAGAAAATGTTGGACATTCATTTTAAATAAACAAACACTGTAGTCAAATTTCTAAAAATAATTCTTGCATTCTTGAGAGGTTCATGTGTCAAATTCCAGCGTTTCTATTCTGGAAGCTGTGATGGAGCAATCTGAGTTCCACCTATTTTTTCTGTGGGTTGCATGCTCAATGCATATACTCTGTGTGTGTGTGTGTGTGTGTGTGTGTGTGTGTGTGTATATATATATATATATATATATATATATATATATAATATAGGCAGAGCTTCAATTGCACTGTCACTGCTGCCCTTTTTACTTTTTGGACCTGCAGCCCTGATTAATTCCCTAGGAATAGTCCACTGATATTCCATGGATGAAGCTTCTCCCAATGTATGGCACTATTGCAGTGTTGTCCAAACTTGTCCACTTTAAGATGAGTGGACTTCAACTCTCAGAATTCCCTAGCCAGCATGGCTGGCTGGGGAATTCTGGGAGTTGAAGTCCGCTCATCTTAAAGTGGACAAGTTTGGACAACACTGCACTATTGCATCTGCAGAAGCAACATTCTTAAAGAAATATACCAGTGGACTACCAGCAGTAAGGTTACATCAGATTTAAAAACTCTTTTATGTTCCTCTAGTGAGGAAAAGCTCTGTCCCTCCTGAATTTTGGTCAGCCAATGATGCCTTGAGCTCTCCTTCCCTCTTTTGGCTGTAATTCCTTCTTGATTGACAGGGGGAGAAGAATCACCATTCAGAATCTGGGATTTAAATATGCTTGATCTTAAGTCTGCAATTCCCTCCAAAATTAACACCTGATCGTATATCTTGCAGTCTTTCCCAATATCTCCAATGGCTTCCCTAACAGACAGCTCATACTTGTGCATTCACATATAGGTGATGCCATAAGGAGGTGACGGCTCTTTAGGCACTACCATTTACACCTTCTTACCAGAAGGCATTTTCTAGGGCAGGTAATTTGCCAAAGGTTACCAAAGTGTCTTCTCTAGCAAACCTAATGCTTCACACACAAATATATACATAAGGATCCCTGTACACATTTTAAGAATATGCAGGCATGTTAAAAAACATATTTTGTTTTGAAGAGAACCTGGCAAATGTTGTATCAGTGATCCATGAAGAGCATCTTACCAAAAAAATGCAGCAGAAACGGGGCTTCTCCTATCAAGTGAGGCCCCCAAGAACATCAGTTTGCATACACAAAAGGCAGGTTTACATGTGCACACACACACACACAATGCTTGGATGCTTATCCTGATCACCCACGCTGCTGGTTTGGTCCTTTTGTTCCAAAACTAGGTACAGGCACACAAGCAACAAAGTTGTCAGCAAAGCTAGAGGATGGTTTTGCCCTTGAAAACAAATCCCTTGTCTCTTTTTCTCTGGCCCTGGAAAATGGAGCGAGTCAGAATCCCAGTAGCGTATTTAGCATTTCCTTTCAGCGTCTGCCAATCTATCAAAATTCAGCTACCGCTGTGAACCCATCAACTCGGTGCAAAAAAAGGACAACCCTTATTGTGGACCCCCTTAAAGTAGCAGTCATTTATCCTTCCCTGAACTTTAGGTGACCTTTGCGGGCATACTGGAAGTTGAAGTATATGGAACATCTTGTTGTGTACAAAATCATCTGGAAGGAAGGAAGGAAATAAAGTAAGTTCTGGTGTGATGGTAAATTCCCTCTTCTGCTACATTTTTAACCAAAGAATATGCTATGTATGAAGATGTAATAAATGCCTGAAAAGATACCAATAGGGAAAGTAAAAAAAAAAGGCTTTTCTCTTTCTCTGTTCCTCCCTCAGCCTCTAGTGCCTTCAGAAGGAATACAAGGAAATGTGAATATTCTGCATGTATTGATCCAGTTAAGGTTTCTTTGTAGAAGGAAGAAACAGCCCGACACATCCCATTCACGATGACTTATTGACAGGAGAAGGTGGCAGAGAAAGCTAGGAGATGTCTTCATATACAAATGACTACAGCCAGGAAAGAATTGTGTGCCATATCTGGAGCAAAGTATACTGTGAACTTCTGAGATGTTACAATACCCTGTGTTTGATTGGAAAGCTACTTGAAAAAGAGAGAGAGAAAAAACAAAGGGTGAGCATGTGGCAGGGGGTGGAATCCACATTTCAGCAAAAGGTTACACAGGTTGTATACATTTAAACTGACCTAAGGGACATAATTACATACATCTGATCAGAAAACAATATACTTTTTATTTGTTTGAATTTTATTTGTATTGGTAAAACTGACCTGGAACTGACACAAGTTTATTAGAAAAAGGACTTTCTCCAACAATGGGTCAGTCTTCTTACTTAAGATAGATGTGCTAACTTCGAGGATGATTAGAGAAATGGATAACTCACTAACATCTGTGCAAACTACAATAAAATGGGATTTAGTGTTACCCCGAGGAAGGTAAAGGAGGCTGTGTGTCCATTAAACGCTTTATTACAGTGCCAGAAGCTTTTTTTTAACTCAGTTATTCCTGCGCACTGCTCAGGACTGTGACTAGCTGTCATCCTCAACAGACACTGCTTCGGGCTGCATGCTTCCCCCACCTCTTCCCTTCTGTTGCTTGCCTGTCTGTGCGAGGTAGGTGACAATCAAATGAGTCACTGAACAGAGAATGCACCTAACCCCTGGTGAAGAATTAACTACAAAAAGTGAGTGTGATGGTGTCACCCCATCACTTACGATAGTTCACAGGCCAGCTTTTTTACATATATGGAGACAGAGAGTGCGTGTTTTGTCATGTACAAGGCCTACAAGGAAATAGGAGCCATTCCTGATACGCAGATCAATTTGCCTTGTGTCCAGCTGGAAGGTATTCAAATTTGGGTTGCACAAAGTTTGCATTTGGAGATTTGGTCTGAAAACATTTGGAATCAGATGAATTATTCAGATCTGTTAGAAGGAATCAGATGGATTCCAAAGAGTCGGATTTGAATCGGTCTGAGGGATAGAAAGGGCTTTTGCATCTAGTTCAGGAAACAGTTGCATCAACCTAACATGATACCTCAAACTCATTTTCCAAAATCAATTTGAATCATTACACTGAATTGATGTACAGACTGAGTTGGATTGGACCTGATCTGCATGCTCTTGCATTTAAATATTGGTCCTTTCCATCCAATTTTTTTTTTAATTTTTAAAGCAAAAAGATGCACAATTATTGTTGTACCCTACTTTCCCTAATATGCCTCTTCTTTGACTTACCACATTTTATTTATTTTATTTCTATGCTGCCTTCCTCTAAGATGCTGAAGCTCACATACATGGGATCATTCCTCATTTGAATCTTCTAACACAGAGATGAACTGGGCTAAGAGTAACCAATCCAAAGTCACCAAGTGAGCTTCGTGTTCAAATGGAAATTTTAATGTGGCTGTTCCCAGTCTGAGTCCTCACATTAATCCAGTGTTTCTCAACCTTGTCAACTTGAAGATGTGTGGCTTCAACTCCCAGGATTCCCCAGCTAGCCATGCTGACTGGGGAATTCTGGGCATTGAAGTCCACACATCTTCAAGCTTCCAAGGCTGAGAAACACTGCATTAACCATTACATCATACTGGCTTTCAAGATTCTCAAACATTCTTTCAGATGGAGTGACTTATGCAATTTTCCTAAATGTCTGTCAGTGTGGTTTCCAAGTAGATAATCTTTTTGGAAGGCTAACGGCCACCAAAAAACCAAGCAACAGCAAAATGATGAGTTTTACCTATCCCAAGCAATGGCTATTTGAGTACGAATTCTGATTCCTGCTGCACCTGTTTCACTAAAGGCGCTGTAATTCATATCCCACAAACAATTGCTTTTGTGCCTCACTTCTGGGGTTCCCAGAGGTATCTAACTAGACATATATTTTACTGGTCATTGTGTGTGCTTCCCTTTTCTTTTTATGGGTAATACAGATGGCCACTGATTAAATCAGAGGTAAATAAATTACAGCCCATAGATCACATACAAGCACCATTTTTTTGCAATGCTCAGGATTACTTACGCTAGAGCTTTCAAAGTTTGATGGCAATTCATCCTCTGTCAGAGATGTAAAGCAAAAGAAATAAGTTGCATTCAGCTTTTGGGTTGGTTTAGCAAAGCTGAAATAAGAGTGGTGGACAGAAAAATTCCTTGGAACCACCTGCTACAGTTACAACATGTCATGTTCTCCATGTCTTATCTCATGATTAAAAAATTTTTTTGACAAACGAACAACCCTATTCTTATGCTGGCAAAAGCTGGTCCATCCCCAGCTTGAGTGAAGGCTTATCTTAATTCCAAAATTATTTCTTGATAGGTCACTATTTCGGGGAATGACCAGATTTGCCATGCAAACATCATTCTCCCGGTAAGATTTTGCAATCTATAAATATCAACAGAGATTTAGAAGGAAAGCACACATGAGTCTTGAAGTCCAATAATATTCTTGGCTTATCTGGTAGGTCTGGTTCACCTGCCATTATGGAAGAATTAGAATGAGTTATGATGGTGGTTCCTATTTTGTATACAGGAAGGTAGCGACCCTGGCCAACTTCCGCAACAGATTTTTATAGCCTGAATATGGGGAGGTTATGAGATGAGATCATGATATATAATAACAAAGGCTCTTATCCATATATCTAAATGAAAAAGATGGGGGATGACATGTGTCTTTTAAAGGAAGCATACACACATACACACATACACACACACACACAGTGTACCAAAGACTCAGGCCCCATATGCCAATCACAATATAGTGATTTTATGACTTAAAAAAAAATTCAGAGAGAATGTTACTGTGCTTTGTTCAGTACAGTAACATAGTATGTTCAAAGGTCGCACATCAAACGAGTAAAGAAGTGTTTAGAAGAAAATGGCAACCAACTTGACCATTTAATGTAATTTATATAATAAATTTCTATGGGGCCGCACTTTGAGTATACCCTGTATATATGCTACTTATTAAATCACGAGTGGGACCTCCCTCCCTCCCATGCACTGTCTCCTATTTCATTTCATCTTCAACATTCCTTGCTTATCCAACCTGTATCCAAAGCCCATTTAAAATCCTTTTGGCTTTCATTCCTCCCTGAGGTTATATTTCAACTTGAAATAGAGGACCAGAAGAAGGGAAAACTCTTTTCAGACATTCAGAGTGGATGCGATGAACTTTGGGAAAAGACCAATTCTCTTTGCTTCCCCAACTTTCCAAATGCCTCTATGAATAGCTGTACAGTTGCTGTGCAGAAATTTGAGTGAATACATACAACACCTCGCTTGTCCCTTTTTCCAAAAACAGGGAAGGAAAGGGGAGACACTGGGTCAACAAGGAACAAATGGGAGTGACCCAATAGCATTCTGGTGGTCAAGGCCTGATCATGTCACTTTGGCCTATGTAGGCCATAGTCTTATTTATGCCCTTCGCTGTTAGATAAATGGACCTTAACCTGGAGGTCTGTAATTGTTCAGATCAACATAGCTGGGCTGAACGCTGTCCCTTCTGCACCATTCCTAATGCTTCAGATCTAATCCTTTTTTAAAAAATTATTAAAAAACACTCCACTATCATCAAAGGAAAGGAGACAGCTTAGATATTGGAACTGTTTTCTAGAGTATGAAAGGAAAACAATCTCTCTGGATATTCACTCTACTAAGTTTCACCCACCCAATTCCACTATTTAACCCTTCTCAAAAGTTCTTACATACGCGCCACTTATGCCTGACAATATTTTAGTTCAGACGTGTTCCTACCCATCGCTACAAAGATCTTTTTTTACTTTTAAGTTCCCTCTAAAATTAAAAGCATCAATATTAAAAAGAGAAACAAACCGTTCTTAAGTACTTTGATTTTCCAGCAATCAAATGTTCCAGAAGTAAATTTTACACCATCAAGAAATTTCTCACATAGACATAATTCAGCGGTGTATTGGAGAAGAAAACAGCTTTTTTTGGATTTGAGAGAGAAAAGAGGAGGGTGCAAATAAGGATGTAAATAATTATCAGGGATAGATGTCACTATTCATGCTTGCAGCTTGGAGGGTGAGGGGAAGTGCTACCATTTAATTGACATAGCTGGTCTATTTCTCCCTTTTTTGTTGCAGTAAATTTCTATGCATGCCACTGTTCTGATTATCCCAGATCTGATCTTGTGTAGTTGATAATACTGACTAGATAGGAATACTTGTAAGTACCAGCCAATTGCAAATCTGTAGCATCTATTTCTACATTGTCAGGGGCCGTCTTGTGGGAAATATCTTCTCTGGGCCTCTCTTTTGGCAGGTACACTGTTTCCCTGCCTTATCTGTCATTTTCATTAGATTCAAGTTACAGCTGGGCCAAATGAGACTTACTTAGTTCTAACATATGTGCTCAAAATGGCCAGAATGAGAAAAAACCAAATTTGTCCCCTTTCAGAATGACATGGCTGTTTACACACGTCACCCACACTAAATGCCAAAGGTAGTGAAAGACCACATCTCCCTTTGAAAAGGGTTCCAGAAACTACATGATGCCAAAGAATGACTACCACGCCTAGCAAAATAATTTAAGGCTCCTGTTATCCTTTAATGAATTCATTAATTCAATCAATCCATCCAGTCACTGAGTGGTCTGTCTGTTATGTCTCTGAATGATTAACTGTTCTGCCTTGTCTCCCTTGAAGTAGCCTCTACTAGGAACAGACAACTTAAAAACGAAGGAAGAGCCCTACCACATGGAACCAAAGAGACATCCAATTCAACATTTGTCTTTCCACTACAATGAGGCAGATGCCTATAGGAAACATCCATGCAGAATTCAAGAACATTAGCACCTCCTACAACTGGCCAAAAACACCAGAAGTGCCTCTGAATTAGATTGTATCCCTTAACAACTGTGGCCAATGGCTGTGAACATCCCCCACCCCCATGGATTTACTTCCTTTAAAAGCCAAGTTAATCTGTGGTTTGCACCACTTTTTACTGCAGGGGAGGGTATAAATTAATTATGGACAAATTCCACTATGTCTCTGCATCAACATGATTGGAAAATCTAGCCCTTTCTGATACCACAGTACAAACCAATTGCTTGTCTTCAGAGGAAACTAGCTGAGCACAACAGTATAGCCAGGGAAAAGGAGATATGGGCTCTCATATCTCACTAAGGCATACTGCGGTTTGTTTGGGTTGGAATCCAAATGTTCACAAACCACAGTTTATTCCGTGTCATGGTATATGAACTCAGCACTGGGACTCTTTCCAGAAATACCATGTTTCAATGTTAGGATTAAGAAGTCCTTCTTTTCTCTCTATTCTATGTTGGTCAGATTACACCTAGAATATTGTGTCTAGTTCTACACACCACATTTTAGAAAGGACATTGACAAGCTGAAGCATGACCAGAGGAACACAAATAAAAGGGTAGGGGGGCATATATATATGGCACAGTTGGTGATGTTGGGTACGTTTAACCTGGAGAAGGGAAGTCTTCAAGGAGACTTGATAGCCATCTTCAAGTATCTGAAGGACCATCATATAGAAATAGGACAGACTAGTTCAGAGTTGTTTCAGAAGACAGGACAAGAAACAATGGGTTTAAATTCCAAGGTGGACATCAGGGGGAAAAAACTTAAGAGTTATTCAACAATGGAACACCCTCTTCTATTCTCTTCTATTGGAACAACCTCCTTTGGAATATGGTAGATTCTCCTTCACTGAAGGTATATAAATGACGACTTGTTGACCATGTGTTGGGGATACTATAGTAAGATTGCAGCACTAGGTAGGGGTTGGACTAGCTGACTTTCAAGATCCCTTCCAATCTTTCATTCAATGACTCTGCCTACCTCCTTAGGCCCTTGGTTTCTGTGACCATGTCAGTTTTCTCTCTCCTGTGCCCATATGAAGGGGTGCCCTTGGTGATAATATCATGGATTTCTTTTTTATTTTGCATTTACCCAGGCAGGAAAAAAGTAAACCTGGGAAGTTGGACTCCCAAACTTTTTTGCTCCATTTGGCAGACTCAAAACCATGGTTGACAGAGGACTAAAAGCAATATGTATCTGGCAGCATGCAGAGATAGGTGTAGGTGGGAGAGGAGGCAGTCATGTGAACACAGCCATTAACCTCCTCAAAACTCTTCCCTCCTCAATACACTTCCCTTTGATGTCAGCAAAGCAAAGAAGGCAAGAATTAAATGACAGTGTATTCCTCATGCTCTCCAAAAGTAATCATAAGCACCTCTGAAGACGGGCCAAGTGCTTTCAGTGTCAACAGGGCTGTTCTCACCATTTATGGGGTCAGCAAGTAACATGATAACTGGGAATTCTGTTTATGTTGCTTCTTAATAATTCCATAGCTCAAAGTGGGAGTACTTTACAGATGGCAATAAAATGGTAATATTGTATACTTCATCTAATGAGGATAGACTTAATTGGGATGGCTATATTATTAAGGAACCTCCCAAGAAGCCAATCGAGCTGAGAGCTTGTGAGTGACAACGACTATGACTTAATTGGGAGAACATTAACTGAAACTCAACCTAGTAGGAAAACTGTGGACATTACCAAGTGGTGAGATGGAGCTTAGCTGTGTGCTGAGTGGGTGAGAAAGTCTAAAAGGGCTTCTCTCTAATTTGCCAAGTCATTCTTTTAGAAAAGAGAAGGGTCAACTTTAGGTTAAAAAGTTTGTCTTCCTCAGATAAAATTAAACTCCTATTGACTACAAGGCCAGGTCTGTGCAATTTTAACAACAGTACAGAAGTGTACTGCCTTCCGTTGGCTTCAATTTACAAAGGTCCACAAACTCAGAGTCCTGTGTTTCTGCCTGTCCATTATCTGAGACCTTTCTGTTAGTACTACACAGTGGGGTCCAATTTGTAGGTACCAGTAAGAGATTTGGATTTGTCTATCTTCTGCAGCTGTCCCTATTTTGTAACTATTCTGCTGAATTTTTATTGCTAGTTGAAGGCTTTAACTATGATTGCTTAAACAAGCCATAATAGATTGATTCACACCTACGGCAAAACCATACATTAGAGTTTTCAAACCACAGTGGTGAGTTCATACATTGCAACCATCGACCACAGTTGTTTAACTAGGATGGGTTTGGGTTGCACCAGGCAAATGAATTGCTATTCCATCCGTTCTGCTGTTTGATTATTTCCAACTAAAAATACTTGCATTCCATTAAATAATATCAACTATCTAATTGCTTCTGTTTGCTGCTAGTTTCTCTTTCTCAGGGATAATCAGTTTTCTTACAGAGTTTCATGCTTTTATGGCTTTTATTTATTTGATTGTCGCAAAATATTTCAAGTAAAAAGATAAACAAAATACTGTAGCTGCCTTTCCTTTCTCTTCCCTGATCCTTTTCCCCAGCTTTGTCAAGCACATTAAGTTGCAACCTGCCTTCTAAGTTTCCATCTTCCATCCAGAAGAAGAAGAAAGTTAGCTATTGCAAAGAGAATTAAGCTGTTTAGTTTAAACGAGTACCCATGGCTGATGATGATTTTATTGATTTACTTTTAGTTACATTAATAGCAGGTTCTGGGTTTTTTTTAAAAAAAAATGTTTTGAAAACCTGTGTCAGATGGCACGGTGGTACATATTTTATTTATTTATTTATTTATTTTATTAAACTTGTCCCCGCCCATCTCCTTCCAATGGGGGACTCTGGGTGGCTTACAACATATTAAAACAATAAATAAATATACAGTTAAAATTTATAAGAGGACCTATTTCCAAAAAATAAAAGGAAAAGGAAAAATCCAGGAGGCCGATGGAATATTTGATGGAATATCGAATATTAAAAAAACAAAACAAAACAAGAAGTTTACAATAATTCACGCATGCCTATGTTCACTTTACCCCAATCAATCAATATAATAATTCTCTTTCAAAAATGTGTTCTAAATTCTGTTTAGGGAGGGGGAAGTCCAGAAGATCAGTAGTCTCTGTAGCTGCTATTTGTCGACATAGCTTAAACGACTGTGCCATTTCATACAGCTCATTCTGACTGGCAGCCGGGCCCTGGAGAGCCCTAAGGCTGAAAAGTTATAGAAAACCTCCATTACCAACAAAAGGCAAGGTCAGTTCCATGCAGAGAGTCAGAAGTAGAATCCCAAATCCCTGACATCTTTGTCATACCACATGTAGGTTTTCAGATTCTGTATGCCTAGCCAGGTTTCCACTGTTCACCGATATACACATAAGGGTTATCAAAACCGTGGGAGATGGACAAATAAAAAAATGAAAGTAGTCCCTCACTGGAGCTCACCCCAACTAAACTTGCTCTTGCTGTTTTAAAATAATCTGTCTTGAAATGTCGTTGACATTTTCTGCAATATTTTAGACAGGCCAACCAAGCTTAAGAGAAACTGTTTAGATGATCTCTCTCAGGAAAATGATCTCTGCAGCAGGAGCTAAGAATAACATTTGTACAGAAAAAGTTATGCTAGGGGTTTTGGGGGCCCACCTGTAAAATGTCTCAGGACCTCTACTAACCCATATGGAGACACAGAATTCTTCAGAAACTGGCCGGGAGATTGAACACACACACACACACACACACACACACACACACACACAGTATAAAAATGCATTTGTCAAAAAGAGAGGAGCATAACACTGAAAGGAGTAAAACTATGCCTGATGATCGCAGACAACTGAGGTAACAGACCATTATTATTAATTCAGCCTCCAGACTTGTGCGACCTGCTTAGTTTTTTTAATATAATTTGTTTGGTTTTAGCAGACTGTGATATGTAAACTAAGCCATTGTGGCATGTAAACCATGGTTTTATGGTTTTTGCAGGATGTGCAAAGCCAGCTAATTCAACACTGTGGTCGAGCAAATTATGGATTTAGGACTCAGAGTTGGGCCAAGAGGAACTAGGCTGACTTCCTGTTAGGCTCCATACAGCTGGGCAACAGCAAGAAAGCAAGAACTACAGCAGTAAAGTAGACATCTTTACTGCTAGTCTGGAGAAATACAGAATTCAGAAACTCCAAGAATTTTCCAGCTTAATGTATAGTGAGTTTATTAAGGCAGAGTCTCTTTGAATGATTTGAAATGCTTCTTCACATACTTTTCTCCACCTGAACTAAGTTGTTATCATGTAAGCTGTCAACTGAGTCACCTGTGGTCACTTATTTGGTGTCTGTGTTCTCCTTCCCAGAATCCTCACCATCCCTCACAGTTCCTCACTTACCTATTATATGACAGGTATGAACATTTATTAAACTCTTCCAGTGAACTTTAGAGGAACTAGAGGTGCTGTGACATGCAACAGAAAGTTCTCAGATGCCACGTGTGGCTTCTGGGTTGCCTGCCTACCTAACACAGGGGATACTTGGAGGCCTTATACTTAAACAGGAGTTTTCTCTGCAAAGTAAGGGGAGAGGGAGAAAAATCAAGGTCTCAGAAAAGTCTCTGCAAAAAATTTTTGTAAGTTCTTGGTGGGAATGCACATACTGCGCATACTTGCAAGATTGATGTCAGCCTTGTGAGGTGGTCCAAAAAGAAACACAGAAGTACTAGCTCTAAATTTATTGTAAGGTTACATTAATAGTATCTTGTGTCATGGAATTTTTGCCAAAGACAGGAGCACAATGCTGAGGAGAAGAACCAAGTTTATTGCAATGATCATTGGGTGCCTGCTTTCAAGAAAGAGGGACCCTGAACAATAGAAAAGCACAGAATTTATACACTTTTGAGGTTGAGAGGTGGGAAATCTGAGGGATCTGATTTGAAGATAGGTTTGGATAGGTGTCAAACGGGGGATAAATGGTTTTTCTATTATGAGATAAGAACCGTGGCAAACTCTTAAGCAGATGGGTGATGGCCCTCCCATTGTTTCAGTATGATAGTGTTAAGAGGGCTATTTTTGGCAGTGGAACATGGTCACTCTTGGATCATGCAATAGCCTGGAGCTGATCCTGTTTTGCATGAGCAAAGAATGGCAGAAGGAAGTGGAGAAGAGAGATTGCAGGAGAGGCAAGGGGAAGGGGGGCAGAAAGAGAGCAAGGGGAAGTGGGGAGAGTGTCCAGCTTTTATTATTTTTGCATCACACCTGCAAGTCTGAAAGTACATCTGTCCCCCCTCACCTTTACAGTCAGGAAACTGGGGTGGGAGCTTCTCAGATGTTTGCCATGCTCCCATTGCTTCTGTAGGCTAAGCTGCCTCTTATCTGACCATTGCCTAGTCTTCAGCTCTTCCTCCTGTCTCCCAAGGTCATTCCCACACACCACTACAGATGTATCAGTATGGTGGAGCAGTTAAGGTGTTGGACTAGGAATAGGGAGACCGAAGTACGAGCCACCTCAGCCATCAAAACTCACTGGGTGACTTTGGTCAGTTCATTCTTCTCAGTTGACCCCTCATGTTTGTTACTGTGGAAATAAAATGAAAAGTATACCCACATAAGCTCTCTTGAGTTTCTAAGTCTAAAGTGGCTTTTGAGACAACTCTGGGGATTGGAAGAATAATGCATGAAACAGGTACATTTGTGGATTCAGTTTTATTCATGAAAAAATATTTGCACAAACTTCCCCAAAGAGGGTTTTTTCCCTGCTTCCTAGCTCTGTAGCCCCCAGCTTAACAAAGAAGCCATTAATTTAATTTTGGGAAAGAATTACAACCAGGATTGCTAGTTTTTGATATGTCTCATATCTTATTGGAAAGGGAAGAGAAAAAATACAGTGGGTTTTTCATGTTTAAAAAAACAAACAAATCGAAACCCCTGTCTCTTATAATTCAAATACTGCTGTCTCCATTCATCTTCAGAATATCCCAGACCAAGGCATTCGGTATGCTGCTCACTTCTATTTCCCTAGCCAAGCCAGTTAAGTCAAAATATTGTGATATTAATGTTCAGTTAAATCATTTTTACATAATTAAATAGGCCAGCCTCTTTCAGCTCCAGAGACACAAGTTCTCTTCTGCCAACCCCTGTTGGAATATGTTGATCCACCAGGGTTTCTGGAATAACTCTACTGAAAATCACTCAACCTTAAATAAAAAGAAAGCCCCAGCTGTAGAGAGAGATCCTGTCAGGGGAAACCAAAACACAGCTGGATAGTAAAAGTACTCCATCTCGTCATGTTCAAGCATGACCGTGAAGATTTAACTTTTCCTGTCCAACTTTCATGCAATTTAAGAGTGACTTTATATGGAAGGAAAGAAGGAAGTGTGGATTCCAAGATGATGTTGAGCTACAATTCCCAGTATCCCCAATGGTTATGTTGGCTGAGACCACTGGGAAGAATTCCAAAAGCCATACCCAGTAGGTTTTCCCTACCTTGTTTCCTTCAAATCCAAAACCCTACACAGCCTATATAAAATTTCTAGCAACATATATCTATCAGCTAATAACTTATCCTTGGAGTAGGATAGAAATCAAGTTCTTTATATTTTACATTCACTACACATCTGGAGGGTGGCACTTTCTTTCTATAAATACCTAGACAATTGGTTCCCTATACCCATGAAGTTAAAGCAGTTTTAAAAATAAGTTGTGTCACCTTCTTGTCAACCATGCTGCTAATTTAACTATATGCAGGGTTTTATATAATGAACTGCTAGGTGGGATCTGAAGTGAGTATCTAGTGACTGCATCTGCCTTCGGTGCTCATTAAGGTGTTAACAGCACCAGGTTGGTCCACTCTGTCCTAAATTTCACAGCTTGATGCTTCTGTCCAGAAGACACTTGGATCTCAATTTCAATTTTTAGGTCAACACAAACAACATCACTGGAACTTTATTCATCTCTCATCTCCTCCCATGTCCCTCCATGCTCCTTTGTGCTTTTTAAGAATTCAAAACCTCCAATGCATATTTTATTGTATGCAGCCTTTGGGAAAATGCACTCTTTGTGGGACACACCTTTCCTCCTTCCATGTTAATTAAAAGTCTGTGGAGGCACTGAGTTGAAAAAAAAAATGTCAATACCCAGTTAAGGTACAGCTATCCAAAGTTTTAGAGCTATCACTAGAAGAGTCACGTTCATGGATAAAGTTCAAGCATGAACTTTGATAGCTTCATCAAAGTGGAACCTAACTTGTAATTCTGCTACCACCCAGAAAAATATATTTGTAGTAGTTATATCTATTTGACCTGAAGCTTTGCTTGCAAGCCACTTGCATGGTCTGAAATTTGCACTGGGCCAGAGAAGTGAGCCAGAAATGTGGGTTGTGAACAGCGTGAAGATCAGAAGAGAGCACCCTACCATAAGAAATTTACACCAGTTTTTAAATAGACATACTGGATGCCAGGATACCACCAAGTCAGAATCACAGATTCGTAGCTGGAAGAAGCTATTTAGACCATTGCATCTGATACCCCCAATCCGTACAGGAATCTAAGATGCATGTGTTGATATGTAAAGCCCCTTACAGCTCAGAATCTGGATCCTCAGTGGATCACTTTCTCCCTACATTTGTTAAGATCTGCAGGACCCATGTTTGCTCTGTAACAAGCAAAAACTAAGGGTAGATGTATTGCCACTGTGGAATTCCTTTCCCATTCAGTTACAACGGGCACCAGGCCTTGTAAACTTTCAGCACCAGCAGACAACTGATTTGTTCACCCAGGCATTTAATTGAAGCTATGCTGCTGTGTCTCTTCTTATTGTTGCTGTTGTCCTGGGTTTAAGACATGATCATTTTACACTTTTAAGGTGCCAGAATTTCATAGCAGTACACTTTTTTAAAAATCTTTTTTTTTTTTTTGCACCCCACTTTGTGATAATCAGGGTTATAATACAAAGCAGGTAATACATTTCAGGAAGACAGAATGTGGGATGTACTCTTCAGGCTGCCAGATTAGCCTAGAAAGAAAGAATTTAGTGAAGCTGTTGGGCTTCAAGGTCAGGTGGCCTTCAGGCTATTGTCTCAGCTGGCATCTCAGGACAACACTGCAAAAGAGCTGGACTTTTACATAGTCCCTGAACATTATGCAAAAATTCATTGCTTCTTAGCTTTTTGGCTAAGATCCAGTATATGTATGAAAAGATTCAAATACTGGTAGCTCTCTGATATGCCAGTGTGGCTAGTGAATACCACTGTGAGTCACTATTTCATTCACCACTTTCCATAGCAGCATGATACATATGAGAAGGTGTCTGTGTGTCTGCATGCTTGATGAGCATGCCTCTGATAACACTGTATCTTATACCCTTTGAAATGATAAGAGAATTAAAGGGTTAGAAAACCCCCACTCCAGAAATGAGTTGATAGACCATACAAAGGGCAAAGAACAGGCATGGTAAGATCATAGTAGTTATGATCTAAACTCTTCAGATCAGACTTTATCCAACTGGATTTAAACTGATGGAAGTTTCTGGACCATTTCCAAAGGTAATAACGCTTTGCAAAACATTCAGAGGGATGTGCTTAAAAGCTCCTTGGTAAAGCTGAAAAGTTTCTTTCTGGTCCGGTCCCAGCATATTCAGGGCAGTGGCCACCAAGGTGCAGTGCAAAAGTGGTGTGCCTACAGAGTCTATAACATTCCCATTCTAATAACAACCTTCATATAAGTGCCTAACCCACAGGTTTCTAAAAAGCACTGAAGTAACCCTGTAATGCCACACAGCTATAGAAAGTGCTGAGTAAAACCCTGTCTCAATGTGTCTCTTTGGCATTCTGTGGCCATATCGATAAAACCTTATACATCTTGGCAAATCTTTAATTACACCTTAGGAATGCAATGATATTGTCATGGCAATAGAGTCATAAAAATCATCTTTAAAATGAGCTAACATGGGTCATTATTGACTAGGGGGCTTGGGCTGCTGGGGTTGAAACAGCATAATGTTGGGAGTGAGTTGCTACCACCACCACCTCCACCTCCCCTCATCCTCCTCCTATTTATAGTGCAATCATTTTGGAAATGGGTTTTAATGTTTATTGTTAATCATTTCTGGTAAGTGCTATTGTATGCTACAGCTACATGCTAGTGTACAAAGAGGGTTTATCTGGATTAGATTTCTACCAGTGGTAAGCACAGCTGAGATCAGACAAGGGATTCATTTCCATGTGTTCTCTGAGTGCATGGAGGCCGGAAAGGAAATTGGACCGTCCTCTTCCTGTGTCCTTAGCCTCCTGCCTAAATTCTTAGATCTGCTGGGTTGAGCAGGAATTTGGAAGTGGAACTTTTTATTTATTATACAGATATTGTGATCTATACCTACCAGTTTTGGCTGGAAGGGCTTAGAACCCCACAGGTCAAGGAAGGCAACCACTGAGCACATATGGAAACTTGTGATCAGTGCTTTCATGGGCAAGATTTATCCATTCTCGAAGTTACTGCCAGGGTAGGTGAGGCCAGTCACAAAGCACCCATTTTTGTGTAGGAAAACTGATTGTTTCCCATTGTCTTGCCTAGCATCCCAGGGTTTTTGCTCACCTACCTTACATTTTTGGTCTGAGCTATTGGGGGCACTTCCAAAGTACTGAACTGTGTCAACCCTTCAAGGTACCACAGACTAGGAAACCAAAGTCATGAAGGCCAATACTACTTTTTTTATAAGGTTATAGTAACAGAAACTTGCAAATCTAAATATGCTTCCACCTTCCTCCCTTTATCTTCATGGGAACTGGGGAGGGTACTGTCTGAGTCACTTTCTCATGTTGCAGTTCTGTCCCAGCTCAGGTTTCTTTTACCTGACCATTGTCTTGATAGTTGCTCTTCTTCAAGGTCATTCCTCCTACCCATTACAAATTGTTGCCACCCACCACTTGTAGTGGTATCACAAAATGTTTTGAGTTTGAAACATCTCAAGCCTGAAAAACTCCATTTCAAGTTTAAAACAGCTGTACTAACATTATTCAGGAGTGTTCTGAGGGTGTGACTTCCATTCTCAGTGGTGTCCCAAATGCAGAACAACCCCATTTGGGGCTGAAAACATCAATTTTAAACTTACAATAGAGCTTTTTCAAAGTTAAAATAGTTCCAGTAAGATGGAGCAACCTATTACAAACTCAAAACAACTGCTTCACATTTAAATAGCTTGCATATTCCTAACACTAGGCTTCTCTAAGAAGGACTTGGCGTTCCAGCTGCAGGAATATAGATCAAGATGATGCTAAAACCTGTATCCTGCTGCTTGCTACTTCCCAGTTATTTCATTAAGAGATTTAAAAAAAAAAAAAAAAAAGGTGGAGCAGGGAATCTGATGTGTACCAGGGGAACATAGACCTTTAATAACTTTTGACTTCTAGTTTCAAATCTGAGGAGGACCGTATAAACAGTTCATGCCACAGAAATATTGATATTAGAGATACTTCAATTTCTGGAAGAGGCACGTATGCTAAAGCTGCTTCTGAAGCAAATGATTCCCCCGCTGCAGAATTACCTTTTTTATCTCCTTAGTATTAGAACAAGTTCCCCATCCCATTCTACCTGAAAGAACAACAGATCTGTTGAATAGTCAACAGATCTGTTGAATTCACTGGTCTATGGGCTGCTCTTTCATGCAGGAATCTAAGACATAGCTTCCACTCCAGACAACACATTAGCCATTTTTTTAAAAAAACCAATCAATATCCCCCCCATATATTTACAAAAATATTAACATTAAACACTACCAACAGCATGCATTATTCCATTATTCTAAAAGAGCTGAGTTAAAAGATACCTTCTGAACCCTTTCCTGAACCCTAATAAAGATAGGTCAAGTTTCAGTTCCAATGGCCTTTTCTCCTGTTATATGTGGTCCTCTCTTGGCCACTGAAATTTGACAGCCCAATTAATTGCTGAAGTTCAATACCTGACTGTGACACCAAACTGAAATGGAGTCAGGGCAGTTCCCATCATAATTACTGATAACCAGTACTCTTAAGTAATTCCATCAGAATCCAATCACTTATTTACTGATGTATTTTAAAGGTAAATGGTTCTAAAAGAAGAGCTGATCCTTCACTGTTGGTTAAAATCCTTTCACCTCCTCTCCAGAACTTAGCAAGGTAGGAAGTGACAGGATTAACAAGTGCAGTCACTAGGGTTTAGATGTTGCCTTGATTACATCAGGAATATTTTACATTGAAGGAAGAATTCGATGAAGCGGTTCCTGCTGTATGAATGAAAGCATGACCCAAGATTATCTCAAGATCTTCATAAAGCAACTATCCCAGCTGCCAAGAAAGCCTAATCAAGAGTGAAAATGACATTAGCAAAAAGGTAAGCGAAAGGTCAGTGAAGCAGAATCAGGGAAAATTTGTTCTTTCTCATCTCTCCCTCTTTGGATTAACCAACACTGTTCTCACGTACTGGATGACTGGAATCAGTATATCAAAAGTACTGCACAACTTGTTATATTCTCTACACTATTTTGAGAGTGTGAGTGTGTGTGTGTGTGTATATATATATATATATATATATATATATATATATATATATATACACACACACACACATTTTTTTTTCCAAGTCCTATTATTTCCATCTCTGTTAAAAAAAAATCTCAAAAAACTGCCTTTATAAATTGGCTGAGGGATTTTGCCTTACCAATTAACTCCATCAGAGGGCTCCAATTATATTTAATTTCCTAATAATCTTGTGGGTAAACCACAAGATTTTCTCTATCTCAGGAAATGTGTATGTGTATATACCCACACAGAGACACATAGAGTTTGGGCTGCTGTATCATCTTTAGGAGTCATTGCATGGCTGTATCTCACCTTCTAGGAGTCTCACACTGGCTTGCTCTACCTTTGTTGCTTAACAGTGAAAGAAGATGCCTGGAATTTCATCTACAATTGTCCATTGTCTTGGACAAATTCCCATAAGCTGTAGATGTGGAGAAGATGCTTGTCCTTTAAGCCTTCTCCATCCAACCACCCAGAGCTGCTGGGAGTCAGGTGGCATATAAATTTACTAAACGATAATCATCTTGGCATTCCCAAATGGGCTTCATCCATGCTGGCTGGAAATTATGGGAACAAGTATAACACATCAAGAGAGGACTGGTCAATGAAGGCTGATCCAGGCCTTTACCCACACTGGCTAACTGTAATTTATCTGGAGCTACTAGCCATGTTTGTTAAGCTTATTGTTTGGGGCAATGCACATTTGAGAGAGGGATAGTTAAAGGAAGCTAAAAGTTGCTTTTTGAAAAGCTCACATTAGCTGCAAAGACTGAGGCTAGTTCACAACATTTAACTCTTTCCAGACAGAGTTGCTGTCCTAAACAAACTTAATGAGCAAGTTGTCCCAACCAAATAAATGTGACTCTTAATGAAAAGCAATGATAGCTCTATTGTTCATGGGGAAAATAAAATCCAGAATCCATAGCTTGATGACAACATTATTCAAAGCAATTTACTTTTAGGATTCAGCTGTACTAAGCTAGTGAAGATAGCCTAACGCTGAAATAGAAAGGTTGCCATCCCAAAATATTACCACGAAAGGTCTTTTGAGAAATGCTCCGGAAAGATGAATGGCTTTACATTGAAACATAAAAACCTATTCCTGTGTAAGTTCAATTATTTCACCAAGCTGATTAAAATAACTGAATATTATAGCTTGGTTAGCTAATCATTCTATTTGTCTGCCCATTTTCAAACTGTTTGCCTTCAGTTTTAAACTATTTTGAACCATTTATTGCCATTCATCTCTCTCTGACATTTTTATTGGAAACTAAAAAGTTCACATCTCTGTCTAGGTTCCCACATTGTGTCAGGTTGAACGCATTTCACTTCCACTATCCTTGGTTCTGAGCTTTCAGTGTTATTAGCTGATGCAGAAGAAAGAAAGAGGAAAAAAAAAAAACCTTCAGGAAAAAGAAACAGGTCAAAGGACTTGAGAGAAAGAGATGATAAAGATAGTATGACAATCAAAGCCCAATTCAGATTTGAAAACAAAATGAAGCATCTTAAATATCCTGACAAAATCTATCATTTCAAGAGCAGGCTCTTTCCAAAGCATCATTTAAAACACATCAAGAGACCGTATCTACCCAGCTTAGCTGCAAGGCAATATTTACATCCAATTGGCAGCAGCTACCCTGGGATATACTGAGAGGGCTTGTCAATCTCCCACCACCTGCTTCTTTCCACTGGAGAAACCAAGGCTCAAATTCAGAACCATCTGCATGCAGCCCAGGTGTTCCACTGTTGACTTCTAGCCTCCTTCTCAGCAAGAGGCCTCTCAGTTTTGTTAAGCAAGTTTGTCTATGTTACAGTATTTGGCTCTTTGTATACAGAAATTTGGTCCTCTCCAAAGCAGATCCAAAGCTGGTTGAGGAATGAAGAGGTGTACAGGTTAATTTCCAAAAGGACCTAGTACAGTGCAGCAGCTCTTAAAAATCCTGAAGGACAAGAGATGATTGTGTCTTCAAAGGTAAATGGGAGACAAGTAATTGGCCTAATAGACACTAGGAGCAGAAAAACTCTGGTTCATCTAACATTTTCTCTATAATAATCTTCTGATTCAGACTGGGCTGAGATAGAAAAACTGGCCCAGTGTAACCAAATAGGGACTTGAACCTTGATCTCCATGGTCTGAGTCTAACACCTAAACCACTATGCTACATTGGCTTTATATTTCTTGCAAGCTTTTGAGTAGGAACACTCGCTTGTATCAGAGCTCTTACTTAAATGATTGTGACATACCTCACTGGGACTAGAAGGGACCATAGCTAGCTTGAAGAGTTCAGGAAAGTTTCATCAGAACTGATAGAAGCAGAGGAAGCTGCCTAAACTGAGTAGGTTCATATAATTGGGGGCAAACCTTTGGAGTGGATACAATGAGATTTTTTGAGAGCGTGTCTTGCTTGCTCTCCTTAAGTGACTCCCATGGAAGTACCCAACATATAAAACACCTGCCATGGTGGATACAATTATAAACACTTACTCCCCAAAAGGCAAAGCGGTATGGATGCAACTCATCATTCCTTCCAGTTGCCCTTTATCTTCTTTACTAGCAGATTATTTTGTTTGTTTTTGAAGGACACTTTTGGAACTACAACCCAAGTACCTTCATGTAAATAAATATGCTTGCAGCATTCCAGCTCCTAATTTATCATTTTTAATATTCTGAAGAATCTGCAGGCATATTGATACTCCTAATCTAGACTGAATGGAAGCTGCAGTAGAGTTCCAGTATGGACTGCTCAGTTAACCTGGAAAAGGTGGCTGTGAGCTGCTAATACCAGCTCAGATCCTGTTCAGATTGAGATGCAAGAGTCAAGGCTATGATTTGATTCTATCCGAAACTGGGATTCAGTTTGATTGGACATTTCAAATTGCGTTGATTTGAATTTCTGATTTGGTGCAATCCAGTTGCACGCACATATCCACAGAACCTTTGAGTTGATTCAGCCACACTCAATTTGATCTGGCCCAGCAAAACACCAAAGCAATTTTATGTGAAGATTTGATGGGAAGGCCTGATGCAATCACATTCCCTTCAAATCAGTTTGGTGGCTCAGTTCCAAGACTAGGTTCAAAGGGATCATTTAAGTGAATTGCTTTTGAATTGAAATGTTGTGAAGCTCCACAAAGCTCTTTCAGGTTGGGCCAGACCAGAGACTGATGTTGTATATGTGGTTTTACTTCTATACCTTAAAGCAGTCCAGAGGCCTGCATATCTTTCACCAAATTAGTTTCATTTTTATTGTTTCTAATTACAAACTCCAATGCTTTTGGTACAGAGTTCTTGACAGCAAGACAATGAAAGGATGCTACAGCAGAGAAACATGATGATCTGGTATTGGCAGGATCCCATTATCAATTTGGTACTTTTTAAAAAATTTAATACACGTTCTCTTATACTTTTCAGAAATACACAAATATTTCAACTCATTCTATCAGTTTTGACACCACATCCAATAAAATAATAATGCATCGCAAGGACATAATCCCATTACACATTTGTAATTTGGAAAAAAAAAAAAAAACCTATGGGAAAAGACAACCAGCAAAAAATATTGGCAATGGGAGTTAATGAAAAGCTTGCATTTTCTAACTACTGTTTAACTAATTAAAATTGAATTAAAGGAATATGGCATTAACTATGTCAACTGTTTTGCATTAAAAAGTTGTTAAATATATCATGCTGTTTATAGGCAGATTTTTGCAACAGCTAATTGTGAGAAATAGACATGTAGTATCTAATTGCATAACTGGGTAGTGTATAAAATTCACAATTAGGTGCATTATATTGTAGGAAAATATGTTTCAAATCCTTTTTTTTTTTTAGATTGTAGGATTTTGTGGAAGCATAATAGAATCAAAGCATATTTTAATTACCTAATTATTGCTTTTTTCCCAAGTCCACTTACATGATCCTTGGTCTTACTTTCCAAATCCAGATTTTGGGCTGGGAGGGTGGGGGAGGAGAACTTCTATTTAATTATGGAGTATACTTTTACCTGTATAAAAGTATCTTTAAAAAAAAAAAGTTTAGCCAAAGGATTTTTTTTTTTTTTTTGATGTCTTCAAGTTAGTGTTGACTGCTGGAGACTGCCTGGACAATTGTTGGCCAGATTTATCAGAAATGGCTTGCCATTGCTTCCTTCCTAGGGCTGAGAGAAAGTGACTAACCTAAAGTTGCCCAGCTGGCTTTGGGCCTAAGGCAGGACTAGAACTCACAGTCTCCTGGTTTCTAGCCTGGTACCTTCACCACGACACCAAACTGGCTCTCTAAATGCAATTTAGCTTCCAGCTATTTGACTTATATTATTATGTATACACACATGCAGAAGTTATTGATAAAGAATTCTAACTTCAAAGCTCGATCAATGCTAATAGTTTTTAGATGCTTGCCATTTACATGTCCACTTCATTCTGGAGGTACTAACTTGGCCCTAGGTCTAACCTAAATGAAACTGACACATATCTGCCCATTCAAAAATAGCATTAAACTAGTTCCTAGACAAGGATTCCTGGTCTACATCCACAGGCATATAGATACGTTGGTATTTTTACTGTACTTTCTTATTCCTAATTCATTCAAAATCATTAATATTTTGGGGAAAGAAAACTTCAAGCTGTTAGAAACCATAAGAAACAGTATACCCTATTACACCAGAAATTATACAAGTAGTCCTCATTTAGCAACTGCAGTTGGGACCCACAACCTGGTCATTAAGCAAAGTGGTTGCTAAGTGCTTACAATTTTACACAGGACAATGAGTACTGACTGTAATGGTGAACACATGACTGAGAGAGACACTGCAAAGGTCTTAAACACAGGCATTGGTCACAAAGTTACTTTTTCAGCACCACTGTAACTGTGAATGTTCAATGTCCAAGGTAGTCACTAAACAAGGACTACCTGTAGTGCCCTGGAATTACACAAAGGCATTCTATCTATATTATAAATGTCATTGCATCTGTGTAACAGAATAGATTTCCATTCCGATGATCATAGACTTGCATATACAAAAGGTTAATGTAGAAATCAAGATTCAAAATGGGTCTGTGTAGCTATAAAACTACCACTGATACCTAGAACTTCAGAATCTCATACACTTTTTAATGCAATTTCACAAGGAAATATTAAGGAAAGACTGAGTCCTGTCCTGGGCATATGACTTTCAGCAAGCCTCAATGAATGTATACATTGGGCCCTTAGGAGTATACAGTAATTCTTGTTTTTTTAAAAACCTTCTGAAGAACCTCAAAGGCATACTTCTTGAACTAGGATGGTCAGACATTGAGATATGAACAAGGAATTTCTGATATACCACTTCTACTTTATTACTGTGTAGTCATCTCCTTGTATGTTTATAAACAAAGTTTTCATGCATCAACATAGAATCAGATTTGGTCTTCATACATTTTCCCAAACTCACCTGCTGAACAGGATGATAGTAAACAAGATAATACACCAGAAATTAACTCAAAGACTTTAATTCCGATTCTGATTGTGTGTTGCATCATATATATATATATATATATATATATACACACACATACATACACATGATATATATGTATGTATGTATATCATACATATATGTATGTATGTATGTATGTATTACACAATTTATTAGCTGCCCATCTCACTTTTCCAAGCAACTCTGAGCTGTGTACAACAGGGTTAAAAACCAGACAATAAATACATTAAAAAGTATAAAAATATAAAAAAACTAAAACAGAAAATAGGTGAAGAGATGTTAATATTATTTAATAACATTAAATACGTTTAATATTTAATAAACATATTTAACATACACGTTAAATAAAAAGAAGAGGCATGGAGTCTTTTTGTCAAATAAAGCCAGATCTCCATGAGAACTATTGACAAATACAGATGAGTTTGTTTGCAAAAGATGGTGATTGACTTATTTGGTATAGGAAATATCTCTATTCTCCATTTATAGCCAGGGTAAAACACAAAGAAAAACTCTTCCTCCCTTCGCCCACCTCTACTTTTTAAAAATATTATTATATTGAAAAGGACAAGTAAGAGGAAAATCATCCCAAATGACTGTGTACACACACACACACACAACTGCACATAAAGAGAAGGAAAATCCAGGAAGACAAGCAAGACAGATACAGTAAAAGCATAGAGGCACTGAAATAAATGGAATATACTCTCACGTGCTCATGGTTTAAACACGTTGAAGTCAGAGCATTTCTAGATGCTAGGGAAAGTAATAATCACTTCAATGTTAGAATAACCAGGAAAGTTTCTACAGAATGTTCTTGAGTCCCAATACTTTTTATCATTGCCTTGGCAAGACAGTACCACTACAAAATTCAGGAAATTAAGGTCCTGAAATAGCTTCGTATTTTATAGTTTCCCATTCACCTGGGTAGAACTTGCCATCAAGACTGCAGAAGATTCAGTGTATGTATATATGTCTGTGCATATTCATATATACACATGCATAGTGTATGTATCTATCTATATACATCCACATAGTATGTGTATGTGTAAACTCACCCACAAAAAACCCTATAAAATCCTAAAATCCCATATCTCTTAAGGCAGCACACTAGATGCTCAACCTCCCATCAGAAAAACCACAGAAATACCACCATTAAAATATTTCTAGCATCAGCAAAATGGTTTAAAAGAGATGAAATGCACATAAGGCACAAAGTAGACCCTTATACCGAAAACACCATTTGAGCATTTAAATGAAGGAAGTTACACACCTCAGAACAGCTAGTCAACAACAGTAGCAAAGATAACTGAAAAGATGGTTCTTACCATATTATCCAAACCATGCCATTTTATATGAAACCAGAACCTTACAATTTAGCTTCTGCATTACATACTTTTTACCCCTCAAAAAGCAAATGAATTTAGTTGTTTAGCTATTCAAAAGTAATTTTTAATGAACTTAGCTCTCAGTACCAGAATTTTATTTGACCCAAATGACCACCCTAATGAAAACTCAGAGACTTTGAAGTCCCTCCATAGCGGTAAACTAATTGAAAATGCATGCACGGGAGACATCTGAAGAAATAATGTTGCAATTATATGGATTATTAATAGCTATTCTAGATAATGATTATGATTATAATACATGAGAGAAAGGACCAGTATGACTTCTCAGGTCATCAGGGACGACTAAGAAATGGTAGAAAAACCAGCTTATCATCATGGCACTTTACTGACATTACCTGTGTTAGATAGTGGGTGTGAAACTTCACCAACAAAATATCCAAGGTATCTAAAGGCTAGGTCAGCCCACTTAAAGATGAGCAACAGTGAACCAGATCCCAAAGTCTTGGGTCAAGATCTTGAGTGAAACTAAGATCAAAGGGCAGAAGTTAGCAAAGCCCAAAACTCAGCTAGGAATAGCACAAGAAATAAATGTTTAAAACTGATTTCAAATACCATAGCAGCTAATAAACTCACCTGGCAGATTTTATAGCCTGGCCCAAGACTCAGCTTACTTCCAATACTCCCAGGGCCCAGACACAGCTGCAGCTAATGCTTATGATTTCTTAATGCCCTATTCACAGGAAGAACTGTTACTCTTGAGTAGTTCTTTTCTTCTGAGGAGGCTTTTTGCTTTCCCAGGGTTGGAACTTTTCATAGTCTATGCCATTTATATTATAATGCCTCTTTCTGGTTAAGGTTGCCATTGTGGCTGGTTATACATTTGTTCTAATGTAAATATTTTTCATCTCAGTAAAAATAGGATGCCCATCAACCTGCAGTTTTAGAGATCCCTAGGTCTTAATAGAAATGCTGGGCCCTTGTGTTTCTCTTGAAAAAGAAGCTTGGAGGCAGACAGATGACACAAAAAGTTATTATGCAATCTTCCCCTTTCAATAGGTACGTTTTACAGTCTCATATATGTGTTTGTTTGATAGATTAGCTCTGGGGGCTCAGTGTGGGCACCAAGCACTCCTTCCTCCAGTTTTGCCCAACAACAACCGGGTGAGGCAATTTAGGTTGACAGAAAGTGACTGGTCCAAAGTCACCCAGCAAATTTCCATATCTAAGGCTGGACTTGAACTTGGGCCTCCCTAGCTGAAGTCCCACACTTTAGTCACTATCCTACACTGGCTCTCACTGGGTGTGGGATACATGCAAAAAACAAAAAACCCAAAACAAAAAGAAACCGACATTTATGCTATCCACAGTTTCTGCACTCCGACTTGCCTTAAGGCAAGGGTGAGCAAACTTCAGATTTCCAGAATGTATTTGTCTTTAGGTAGATCTCTGAAGCTTACCAAGAGAAGTTAAATTCAAAATGGTAGCTCAAGACTGGCAATGGAGATAGTTACTTACTACATATCTTAAACCTGTGACAACCATTTGGTGTTCTCTGAATGTTTTGGCCTATAGCTACAACCCCTTCCCTATGATAGAGCAACCATATCTGCACTGCAAAACTCCAGGAGACCACTAGATGGCATCAGAAACATGGTAGACCTATGGGCCTGTTGATTAATGCCGCAGCATCCAAGGGGATTCAAAAAAGTCAAGATGGTAGTTGACATCATACACATGCACAAGGGGGGCAAGGCTTTGATCACCTTACCACAACCACTACCTTGACTTTTTTACCTCCCATGTGGGCACCAAAGGGCTAATGGGAACTGAGATCCAAAATCTCTGGTGGACCTCAGCCTTTGCAATCTGAAGCCACCCCTCCATTCATAGGCAATAATATAGCACTGTTACTACTACTAATCCAATATTTGAATAGCTTGCTTTGAAAAGAGAAGGGTTTTTGTTGGTGTTGTTGCTGGCATAAAATTCCATGTCAGAAACCCTTGCTGAGCTACTGAAATCATCCAGTGAATCAGTACATTGTGATCAATGCACCCCTTATTCAAATGTACATATTTTCGAGTCATCCATTTGTCAATTTTTTATTTTATCATATATATTGTCTTGACAAATATCCACCATTGCCTAAATTAAAAACCCTGAATTTTCAGGAGTGAAATAATGTCATCAGAAAATTTCTACCATGTTGTTAACATAGATTAAAATTTATCCTACCCATTGCATCTACTTCACAGGGTTTTTTAAAATCTCAGTCACATATTAGGTGTGCCAAATACCATATAAACATTTTGTGGCAGTTGCATGATGTATGAGGTGCCATTTATAAAATATTATTTAACTTCAAACATGGTTCCCTTCCCCCATCTCATTGATTTATAAGTTGGATTTATAAATCTACACTTCCCAGGGATTGAATTATATATCTTGCTTCTGATTTATAAAACTTGCCAGTAAATCTTCAGCTAAAAGTTTTGATTCAAAAATCATTTTTAAGCATTAGATTTAGTAAAACATTCAACTGATTTATACGCCACAGCATGGTTTACATATGCCCACCCCCCTGCATTTACAAATTCTACAACACATTTACAAATCATGCCAAGAGATTTAACATATTTTTTTTAAAAAAATAATATGATTGACTAATCCTCACTTTGCAATTTTTGAGCACAACATACTGATTCATAACTCTGCAGTTAAGACAGTAATGATTATAGTTTATAAGAAATCCCTTTTTAAAAACTGGACGTTAACATTCTAATTTATGATTAGGGTTACTGACATGGCTGCTTACAGGCAGCCAAGAGGGAACAAGTGAGGTCATGTGCATCATGATATCATTATGTATATGATGCATATTACATGCTGTAATTATTTGCATCATGATGCCTGTGATGTTATTGTGGCTTCCCGTAGATGCCTATGCTTGTTTGTTGCATGCTTCAGGAATTGTTCAACCTACTGATGATGGTTGGTGGGGGAAAATGTAGGCAGTTGAGCAAGATGATGTAGACAAAAATGATGTGAGTAACAAACTTTGTCAATCAGCAAGAAAAGTATTAGAGCTGAACTAAAAACTTTTAGCACAGGAATGTTGTCTTGAAGTGGAGAACAGGGATACAACAAAAATGAGGCTCCAAAATTGGAGGTGATTATTTAATCCAGGTTTGGCAGTGATAGAGGTTTACCAAGAGAATCTCCTTCCTCTCTCTCTTCAATCAAGGATGACTTGTGGCCTTCTAAGTCTGAACGTGACCCCTGACAAGCTTGGTTACATCTGCTGGAACGCTACCAAAAGTTCACATAAATATTATTCATCCCGGAAACAGCAAATAGAAGATTAATTACAAGTGTTGGGATTTTCACCTGAGATGTGATGCCTTTGGAACAAGAACAGGCTATGTAAGTTCTCAGAGAAAACATTCGGATGTAGAATTACCAACTGCCTATCAGAAGCTCTCACTCAGAGTACAACTGAGGTATGGCTACTGTTATTTTAAACAAGCGTTATATCTTGTTCAAATTTCAAATAATAAATGTTTAGAGCTTTTACACTATTGTGGTTTGACATCTTGCCATCAGCTGAGCCAGAGAGTAAATTCCAGAAAGTTGCCTATTTAGAAAGGCAATGAACGTAGGAATTATGTTACAGGCTCATATTTTACTTTATGGTAATTTTAACCAAGATATTGATAATGAGCTATTATCACTTCTTTTTAGCCCATTTCCTGGACAGACAGAAGAATTTTATATACAGTTTCCTTTGACAGATAAAACTCCTAAAATAATTCTTGCTGTTGCTAAGTTTGTAATTGTAGCCTGTAGGATTCACGCTTTTCTAACATCAATGTAGTGTAAGCAGGATCACAGGCATTCTTATTATATGTGTTACATTATGTTTGTCTGGGTCTGTGGTCCATAATAAAGATATTCCTGCAACTATTACTGCCAAAAATTGCTGCCAAGCTATAAATATATAAGTTTTCTACAACTGAGAAACAGCCACTCTTTTAAAAGGAGACATAGTCCTTCTCCACCAACCATCTTCTACCCTGCAAGTTACAGAACTACCCAGCCATTCAGCCACAAGTCAAGCTGCCAAGCAGATCACTGATCCATCAGAAGAGATTGTTCTCCAGTAAACTGAAATAAAGGGGATGGTGTAACAAGTGGGCTAGTCCATTCTCCCATTTTTGGTACTTCTCTGAACATGAAACTGGGCAAGGATAAAGACCCTGCCAGAAGTCCAGGCTGCTAAAAGTCAACTAAGAACAAAGCTTAAGAACAAAGGGACACGGTGTTATGGGGATACGTTTATAAAAGTCATGCCACTCTGGGACAAGTGTGCTGCCTACATCAAAGTTCCAAATACTATTTGCGGCTATTTGAGTCTCCAGATGAAAAAATGATGCAGAAAGTTTTGCATTTCAAGGGTCCTTTTGCTAGGGGGAAGACATGCCCAGGAAGGGAGAGAGAATTAAAATGTAGTGGGTTTTCCAACTAGGATTGGGTCAGTTCCAGGGTAGAGTTCTTGACACAGTCTAAGAAATGGATCCAAGGAGGAGTGTGTGCTTCTGGCCACTACAAGTGATTTTGCTTTTGGTATAATAGCGGAACACTTCTGTTTGTCTCTTCCTTGTATCTCAGTTTTCTCTAACCCCTGGAAACATTTTGGATTCCTATTCAGTTTCTTCTGCTTCCATGATGTGTACTTTGAATTTTTCATTTTCATCCTGCGTTATGTCCCTGTCTTCCATGACAGGTATACTGCCTCCCTACGTGGATTTTTCTTATGAACAAGCTGTTTACTCCCTCCTTCAGATCGTTAACAAAGATGTTAAAGAAAACATTACCTGTTACCATTTAACCTCCTCCACTGCCTTTTATTGTTGCTGCTTAAGCATGCCTCTCAGCCCACAGATCAACCCACAGCTCTGCTGTTAAAATTCACTTTGAATTCATTTCTCCAGTACGTTTTTGTGAAAGGCAGTGACTGCTCTATTTCCTCGTCACCCAAATGCATCACATTTTTCACCCCACAAGGCTGATTTTGCAAATCTGGTTTTGAAGAAGCAACTGGGATTTTTGGTAAGATAACGGATGCTCTGTGGTCAGAGGAGAACAGGAATTGGGACTCTAGAGGTGAATATGTGTAGCTCAGGGTTGAACTGTGGAGTCCTTGGGGTTCTCTGAGCTTGGTTCTTTTCTTGCAAACGTTTGCAAGAAACGTTGAAACGTTTGCAAGAAAAGAACCAAGCTCAGAGAACCCCAAGGACTCCACAATTGGGATTCTGTTGCAAGTTGCTCAAAGTCATCCTCCCCACTTACGTCTGCATGGGTACACACACACTTCTTGTTGGTTTGCTAATACCTGCAGTTTTCTTTACATCCACATGCTGTCTTTTTTTTTTTTTTTTTAAAAAGATAGATTGCATCCTGCTAAGTTAGGTTTTTCCTAAACTGCAATCAAGAGTAATGGCACAGGTGCAGACAGATCTGATAAATAAGGAAAGCACACTGATTGTCAGAGATGCAAAGACGATCCCAGATCCATAGCACTGTTGTTTACCAAGGATAATCAGCAGATTATTTACATTTTAAGCAGCATATAATGAAGCTGGTTTGTGGAAGCAAAGGCTGAAATCAGTAGAGGAGGATGAAAGCACACCAGGGTCAGGGAAGTTCATGAGTCTTAATGGGGGTAGCCTGAGCTATTTTGACATTGCAAGATTGGCCTTTCCATTCAGGAAATATGGGAAGGAAGCAGAGAGGAAATCCCACTGGGAATAGAGTAAGACAAGAAGTAAACATGCACCCCCAAGCTTTCTTATATGAAATGCTTCTTGCCCATGGGAAATGCATTGCTTGCCCATTTGGGAAATGCATGCTTAAGCATGCAACCGCTTCCTATCTGGGATTGGAAAGTATGAACTCATCCAGTAAATGCATTTGTGGATGAATGGAAAAGGCCAGTTCTTGGAGACTTCTGCACCACGTGATTCAGGTTGAGTGTGAACATTCTGGGCTCGCGAAACACCTTTCATCTCTTATAGAGCACTCTTCATTCACTCTTGCTGAAAATCAGTGACATAGCAATGCAAACCCAAAATAGAATAAATGCAATTTTTAAAACCCTAAAATCCCTAAGACTCCAATACTGCTGGCTTTGCCTCATTGCCCCACCCATAGCGGTCCCTGTTCCTTCTCGAAATGTTAAGTGCAGCCCCCAATCGCTAGAAGTTGTACACTCCTAGCTCAGGCCCACAGTGCTACTGGCAGCACCATCAATTGAAAGAGATGAAGTGACATTGGTCTATATCAGTCTTTTATCATTCTACCATGCTATTTTATGCAGCCCCATTCTTTGCTTTTCCTCCCCACCCCCCCAGCTTTAATCTTTCTGCAATTTTCAAGACGTTCTCCTGAGGTCTGCAAAATTCCAGAGCATTTATAAAAGAATGAAATAACAACGTTCCCTGCCTGTGTAGTCTTTTGCTGACTGTCTTGCCCAATGAAGCTCTTACCATTGGGAGGGAAAGAGAAACACCAAGATGAAATTTCAGTGGTTTGTAAAGTGTGGATGACAAAATCAGGCTAGTACTTTAAGTGCAAGTGAGAAAATATTGTAATCTTCTTGTACAGTTGGTTTTGTTCTTGCCTTTTTAATCCATGGGGAAATTTGTAACCTTGCATTCCTAGATCAAAATTTGGTCTTCAGTTCTGGCATTTTGGATTTCCCTTGGCATTTAGGCCACGCTCTTAAAAAGAGTTATGTGCACTTAAACCAGCTAACTTCATTGGCACCTTTTGACAGATTTGAAAATCTTAGCTTTCTTTTTAAAGCAGAGGGGCACAATCTGAAGATCCCTCCCCCCAAAACAGAAGTCACCTCAAAGCCCTGGATACAACCCCTAGAGACCTCCAAAAATTGTTACCAGATTGTAATATTTAATATATTAGAAGGGGAAGATTATGAAATTCACAATTGGAGAATACTAAAGGCTATGCAGACAGCCTGTTTGGTGTAGTGGTTAAAGGCACCAGGCTAGAAACTGGGAGACTGTGAATTCTAGTCCTGTCTTATGCATGAAGCCAACTGGGTGACTTTGGGCCAGTCATTCTGTCTCAGCCCTAAGACAAGGGCAAGCCAAAAATCCTACCAAGAAAACTGCAGGGACTTGTCCAGGCAGTTGCCAGGAATCAAGGCTGACTCAAAGGCACCCCCACCCCCCAAAAAGGGTTATGCAACATTTTTAACCAGTTAGTCAATCCAATCTCTAAATTGCACGGACTTCTCTGCAAGCCTCTGAAGTGATTTAATGATTTGGGATTACTCAAATTATTTTGGAGATCTGAATGAAACCAATTCACTTTGATTACTCAGTTCAAAGTGTTGTAGATTGATTTTTCCAATCAAAATGATTTTCTGGATGATTTGAATTAAATTTACTCTTTAAATTGGTTTGGAGCCAATGCACACTTCTATATTCACTAGTCCAATTTAATGAACTGTACATGAAAATAAAGTGAAATCAGCTTCCTTTTTTTCTTGGCCCCCATTTTAAAATTTTGTAACCTCTCATGGCTCAATATGGTTTATAAAATGTCCATGTTGAAGTAAAAACTTAACTACAGAATGTTTTAAGCTGGACCCAGAATTGTTTTCAACACTAAACCTTTCCAAATCCTCAAATTCAGTATGTCTATTACTGCTACATTCCTGGCCATTTTACAAACCAGGCTGATGAAATCTTATTTTGTATTCACCCTGACATCAAGCACATTCTTCCAAAAATGTTGGCAGTTGCCTTTCCACTTTTCCAGTTAGATCTTAAGGAGCTAATTTCCTATAATAAGCAAAACACAAGGGCCCAGGGAGAAACATTGGTAGGTATAATAAGCATACAGGCATATGAGAGTACAAAAGTAAAAGCTGAGCTTGTATTCTGACATTTTTTTCCAACCTGTTTACCAGCAGTAGCTGTAGGAAGCATCTGCATTTTTTTTTTCCTGTAATGAAGAAATGCATTCCATCTCTATTTCTGTGTGTTTCATATCTCTCTTTGTGTGGTATGTGTGCATGTTTGTGTATACATGTGTACTGGGAAGCATGGGGACAGGCAGATGTGTACTTCTCCAGGTCATGTGATGAGGAGAGATGGTGCTTAGAATGGAGCAGTCATCAACTTTCAGAGTCACAGCCCAACGGTAACTCCCACAGTGATGCATTAAGGAAAGGATAATTTTTCCCAGAGCCCTGTGTCTTGTCCAGGCCATTTTCAAACCTGAACTTTCTTTTGCCAGCTTCTCTGCTTCCCATCACTACCCCCACCAATTTAGTCTCATTCTTTTGGCTTTTGAAGAGTTATCCTGCTGATGGATTCCAACCTCTTTTACATAATTTCTTCCCAACATCTCTTAATAGCAGCTTCACTCTGGGTCATGGGACCAGAGAATGAAGGAGCTGATATTCCCCTTTTGTCCTTCCCATCATAGCATTGGGGGATTTTTTTCCCCCTCAGCAACTCTTGACCAAATCAATCCAGTTTTTAAAGTTGATCTTTGTTTGGTTGATTTGTCCCACCACACTTGATTTGGTCCTGTTTGGTTTAAACTTCAAAAAGTTATCCTGCTGATGGACAGAGAGGTAGAAAGATGGGAAGACAGGCAAATTTACTTTTCATCCTTCCCTTAGACTGGGTGGAATTAAAAAGAAAAACTGCTGTTGGATGGGGGACTTTTTACAACATGATACATTCTGGCCTTGAAAAGAAGCACACTTATTAGGAAGTAACTGTTTACAGCCAGAATGTTCAGCTTTTTATTTCCTGAAAGCATGTTTGGCCTTCTGGAGAGTTGGGGACAGAAGAGATGCATTCAGACATGGACAGAATCATGATACAGAAATGAGTTAAGCCAAGCCCCCAAATATATCTTTTAATCATGAATTTTGGTGAGATTATAAACATTACTGAAACGGAATATCCAATTCAACCACCTGTAACTTTCATTCGTTCGGAGCATTAAGCTTAAAGAAACCCACTGGAAGCTGCACTGACACATTTTTGATGGCAATTGAGAAGGAAGTTCCCAGGATGGCACAATGTGAGCCACGCAGTGTTTTATCACAAGTCCCAGTGGTAGCTTTAAAAGCCAGATGGAAAATTCTGCACTGGTTTTATGTCAAGATGAGGACTACTCAGTTGCAACATTCTGCATCAACAAGAAAATACAGAGATCGTTTTGCCTTCTAACCTCCTATTTCAAGCCACAGAACTGGCTGAATCACTGCCACAAGTCCCAAATGTATTGCTCTGGATAATCTAGATCACAGAATGTTCACGGCAAACGACATAATTCTCTCTTGCACATTCTCTTCCTCCTCCTTCTCTCTCTCCCCTTCTCTTTCTCTCCCCCCCCCTTTTTTTCTTTTCCTTTAACCTGAGTATTTTGGGAAGTGAGTCACACGATCAAAAAGCTCCCTGCATTTACCAGATCTTTCAATCACCACTTGCCCACCACCTGTTACTGCAGCTGTTGTATTTCTGGTGGCGTGTTTCTGCACAGTTGTAGGACATAGATTCATTATAGATTGATGCTTTATCTACAGCAGGCAAGACCACCAAATAGCTAATTGGCTGTTACAGCACAAGTTGACAATAAGATTTCTCTCCCCCCCTCACTTTTCATAGCAGTATTTTTTTTTCCTTTCCTGAATATCATCCCTAGGTTTGGGAAAATAGCAAACTGTATTGTCTTCCAGCTTGTTGCCAAGGGATTGCAAACAGAAACTTATTTTTCACACATCATATATAAATCCAGGCAGGCACTTGAAACTTAGTTTTGTTGTATCATTCTATGTAATTGGAACTGAGAGCTTCTGAATGAGAAATTACTCGGTTATTTATGAAGAAGTGCCACACGGAGCAGCAGCGTGGTAGAGAAATTAAAATGTTGGGCTAGAATCAAAGAGACCCGGGTTCAAGTTCATTTCAACCATGGCCTCTCCTCAACACAGCTTCTCCCACAAGGTGGCTGTTGTGGGAGAAGAAGGCCTTGATCGTGTGGAAGAAAAGCAGAATATAAATCTACCAACAATATATTTTGTTTGGAATACATGTGCTACAGTTGTTTGAAATCTTATTGAATTCCATAGCTGAAATTAATCTTCTTTCCTTCTCTCTCTCTCTCTTTCTCAAAACCCTCTCCCATTTTTAATGGTGCCACCTGAGGTTTTTATATTCATTCAGTGCATTGTTTTCTGTGATGCAAAATAATGTATATCAGCAGAAATGGGTTGTATTCTTTATCAAACATGTCAGAATTGACCACAGATGACTATATTCTTCCCCCTGATGGGAAGCTCACTCCTACCACCTTTCTTTCAGGCAGCATCCCAGAGAATGTGCTGAAACTTCAGCCAATATGGAAAGCTAAAATCACTTTAAACATGTGATTTCCTTGTTTGGTTTGCTCAGCAATCTACTTCTAGCATGATTCAAAATGTTAGATGTAACCTACAAAGCTCTAAATATCTTGGAAATAAACTATTTGAGATATTGCACTCCCTCCTAAGAGCCACTCTTGGTTTTAAAATCCTCAGGAGATAGCCTTCTTGTGAAGCAACCATCAAAGAGTTAAGGTGAGATTTACCTGTTCTCAGGCCAGCGATGAAACATAACTTGTTTTTTAATGACCCCAAGTACTGACCAAAGTGTGTGTTAATTTATGGAATAGGTGGGAGGAAAATGCAATCAATATAACAGGGAGATTGCATTCATGCATGGATAGAGGACAATCAACATTCGGCTTCATTCTTGTTTGCTATGTAGGGACTCATCTAGTTGAGCTGTATTTGCAAGACTTCTGCCAAGACATAGTTTGGGAACTGAGTTAAGTTCTTTAAAGTCAGGAGGTGTGGTTTTATTGCTGGGTTCTGGTCAAGGGAGCATGACATCATTAGAGGCAGTTTTGTGGGGAAGGCTTGAGAAGGCCTTCTTGGGGGCCACTCTCAAGGGCTATAACTCCATGTTGAATGAGATCAGATTAGTACTCTCTCTCTCTCTGTTCTCCTACCATATTCAGATAGAAAAGTGTTGATCTGGAGAGACTTTCTAGGTATCTCCTGACCTTGATTGTAATGGTGTTCTGCATTTCTTTCTATTCATATACATTAGATTGAGTTCTGAATGTATTTGTTTCTTATTATACTCCTGTTTAGATGCCAGACTGAACACTAGTTTGACAAACAGATGGCCTAGACATTAAAACCACAAATACATGTATATTGAATTTGTATCTCAAGAAATAAATAACCTGGAGGACTCTTCCTCAAGCATGGTGCTCTTTCACTGTGTGGACTTCAGGTCTACAAATTCTCAGCAATGGCCATCTGGAGTGAACCTATATTAGAGGAGGCTAGCCTAGACGCTTAACATAAAGAAATTAAATAAATCTCAGTTCATTTCATGGTGTATATATAATATTTATCTGGAAGCCAACGCCGCCTACATCACCACCTCCACAAACACACATATGGTACCAGTCCTCTCTACAGTAATGGTGCTAAATACATTGGATTCCCAGCACTGTATAGTAGCACAGGAAATCCTGATTTAGCTGTTTACATTTCTTTACTAATTTTATATCCAATCTTTCATTCAAGGAGTTTAAATTAGTGTATATGGTTCCCTGATCAATTTGCCTTTCACAAAACAACCCTACAATGTACGCTAGGCTGAAAGGGCAAACCTGAGACCGGCTTCACATAACTTGCTTAGCTTAGCTTTAGATTAAGCCATTATGGTTTGTAAACTGACTTATTGTTTGGTATGGTTTGTCAACTTAGTCAGTGGTGGTTTACTCAATAAACAATGGTTAAGTAAACAACCAGGCCTGACTGTTCAGTGGTTATGTCATGAATGTCATGGTTGAGATCTCCCCAGTTTTAATCTCACTTTGACTCTTGCCTGAAAGTTTTATTTCCTACTAGAGTAAAAAGTTTTCTACCAAACTTTACATTTCTACAGTGGCTTTTTTAAAAACACAGAACAAAGGGGGAGTCAGAAATCACAGCTCTTCATTTCAGTAAGCTTCATTTGAGCCTCAGACCTTGAGGGCAAAGTGGCAATTTGATTTGTAGTCTTAGATCTTCCATCTAAAGGCCTGATACCTGGAAGCCTAGGACGGATGGTTTAATCACACCCAAAGAATACAACAATTAGAGTTCAAGCTAAATTGGAGGCCTGCTGTGATGACTGGTGGAAGAGCTTCTGAGCTTCTTCCCCTTTGCCTGCCAGGTTCTTCTTCTTCTTTTATTAGGAGTGCAAAGATGCTCAATAGACCTGTGACTAAAATAACATGACGTTAATAATAGCATTCAGCTTATAGAGTGAATCCCTTTCATTCATGGCATGTCAAAACAGCTGCATTTATATGCAGAATACAGAATGCTTTCTCTTTTCAACTAATTCCTGAAAAATAATTACTACTAGTAGTAAATAATAATTACAATAATGCCCTAATAATAATAATTCCCAAATAAATGACACCATGAGACACCTAAGGAAATGGATATAAGCAACACTGTAAAGTTTAAAAAAAGATGGGGAATCATGGGCAAAATTTGATTTATACCATCAGTGCTGAATCTACTACTGTTGGATGAGTCAGGCTGCACTTCTGTTTATGTCATTATTCTTTGAAAAAGAGACAGAGGGAAGATATTTTGTCTCAAAAATTGAGCTAGACTCAGCAATACTGGAAAATATCCATCATCTTCAAAAAAACCAGTGACCTCAAACATGTTTTTGGTGCTCAGAGGGGAGGAGGAGAAGGAGAAGAGGGAGAAGAAGAAGACAGAAAGAAGAAGAAGAAGTTCAATTAAAGTACTAATTAAAAATCCAGCTTCTTAGGAAAAAATATAAAAAGTCTTCTCTTTCATGAAGGCAATTGAATTGAAGCAATTTTATGTCACTGTAAGAAAGAGTATAGTATTTCAGCTATTGAAAACATTGACTTGGGAGAGAAGAAACCATGGGTGTGGCTCATCTGCAAATAATCAAACTTTTGAATAATTCTCTGTTTTACATATAAATATATTTGAAGGAAGCAAAGTTTGGGAGTAGGATCGTACATGGATCTGGGCAGAAAACATGCAAATCCAGAATTCACCAATACAAGCAGTGGAGATGTTGGGGCTGGCCCTTAACGTGAAGCTGGAACCAATCCTCAAAGAGGCACAGCCTTGTGAACTAATTTTAGATTCCTTTGACCAATCCAGGGCCTGAGGCATCCTCAGAGCAGCAAGGCAGGCTTTTGCTTTCAGCACCATGGATAGCATCAAGCAAGCAACTTGCACCATCTAAAGCAGAAGTGGGACTGAGTTTGAGTCCTTTCCTAGTTGGCAGCCAGATAACCTTGTTTATTCATTTATTTGTTCGTTCGTTCATTTGTTTAGCACATTTATTTATTTATTTAGCAATTTATTTATTTATTTATTTGGCAAATTTATATAGCTGCCCATCTCACCAAAAGTGATTCTGGTCAGCGTACAACAATCAGATAAAAAACAGATATGAAAACAACATGAAAAATATAAAAACCACATAAAGAAATATCATAAAAATCAAGATACAAACCATAGAGGAGGGAGAATAAAAATGGCCTCCTCAGCAATGGAGCCATCTAAACAGGTCTCTGGTTTCCTGGGAGCCCCAGGCCTGATCATATAACCAGGTCTTGAGGGCCTTTCAGAATAGCAAAAGGGATGGTGCTAATCTAATCTCAGGATGAAGGATATTCCATTAGGTGGGTACCACACCAGAGAAGATGTGTCTCCTGGGACCCACCAAATGCAGGTCCCTGGCCGATGGTATCTGCAACATGCGTTCTCTGCAAGATCTGATGGGGCAGGCTGATATAACCAGGAAGAGGCGGTCCCTCAGATAGCCCAGTCCCATGCCATAAAACCAACACCTTGAATTGGGCCCAGAAGCAAAATGGCAGCCAATGCAGCTCAGAGCAGAGGTGTAACATGTGCTGTTCTCAGAGTGCACATAACTGCCCGCGCCACTGCATTTTGTACCAGCTGAAGCTTCTGGATACCCTTCAAGGGCAGCCCCATGTAGAGTGCTTTGCATTAGTCCAATCTGGAGGTGACTAAGGCATGAGTGACTGTAAACAGGGCCTGCCAATCCAGGAATGGGCATGACTGGTACACAAGACGAAGCTGTGCAAAGGCCCTCATAGCCACGCCTGCCACCTGCTCATCAAACAGGAGTCATGAGTCTAGGAGGACCCCCAGATTGTGCATTGGGTCTGTCTGGGGTAGTGCAACCCCACCCAGGAACAAAGATGGCATAGCTCTGGAACCAATGGGCCCCCAAGCCCAGAGCCACTCAGTCTTGCCAGGGTTCAGCTGAAGCCTGCTATTCCTCATCCAGACCCTCACAGCCTCCAAACACCAGGATGAGACATTCACAGCATTGCTTAATTCACCAGAAGTGGAGATATATACCTTAACGTTGCAGCCCTGTGTTTTTCCTCCTCTGCACATGGTGGAAATTACTAAGAAGAAATTGCAAGGCAATGCTCACTTCTTTGTGTTTCCAGTACTCTGAAGAAGAGCAAGAAGAGGCTTCTGTGCGGGCATAGGTGGTTTTTGCAATCAGCAGAGATATGAAGCAATGGAGAGGGTAGGATGCAGCATGGAGTGTTTTGAAGAGGCAAATCGCATTGCCCCTTTGTCTTCACAAAGAGACTCAGGTTGTATCCATGGAGTGAGGCTGTTCATCCAGGTGAATCTTTATACCACCTGCTTTACATTCCCACATAACACCCTTCCAGTGTCAGCATTACACGAAGTAGTACCTGATTAAGCAGAGCATTGGTCCTTTAAGACTCTCTGCCCTTCAGAAAAAGTTCAGAGCTTGGGAGGTTTTTCCTGCCCAAGAACGAAAGGCCCCAAGATCAGGCAAAGCTTCTGGCAGTGCCTCAGAAGTTCAGAAGGAGAAGAGATGTTGAGTTTTCATCCCGCTCAACCCAAATTGCAAGGGGAGCAATCTGATCATCATTGTTCAGGAATTGTGTACATTAGATACAAGGCTGTGCAGCCTCATATTCAGAGACAAACAGAATCTCTCCTGTTTCAATGCACCATCTTAATTGTTCCTCAGCTCCTCAGTAGCTGAGCTCAGTTTTCATTCTTCCACCCCTTTAGCATTTCCACTCAGTGAAAACTCTACTCCACAGTAATAGCTCTCACTTTCAATATGGTCTAGAGTATAAAGTCACAGTAGTATTCAAAAGGTTAAAGCAGAGTGAACTGTTAATTTTAATGCTTTCTCTAAGCTTCAGTTTTAATAAGCGAAAATGATGTTCTTATTTGCAGTAAAGTGGTGTTATAAAATTCTGTCTGTCAAGCTCATTTTAAAACCATGGAAATAAATGATCTGACAAAATCAGGCTATTAGACAAGTGAAGAAGAGTGATTTCCATAAAAGTAGAGGAGCTGTTCCTTAATTTCACACTTGGTAGTCTTTTGGGTCGACTAAATTTTTAAATAAGTGATAAAATTATATTAGCGCAATTGCATTTTTATAGATTTTTTTGGTCGTTGTACTCTTTTTCAATCCTTGCATTTTAACTCAAGCCTATTTTCCTGAAAGGTTACCTCTCCACTTATGTTGCCTCTCAACCATTCTTGCTCAGGCCTACAAAGTTATGAGCTCACAAATTCTCCTTGCCAATGACCCCAAGGCTTTCTGAGATCTTCCACTGGAGAAAGAGCACCCTACAGCAATCAGGTTAAAGTATAGACCAAGGTTAATTTTCATGCATAGCATAATGACTCAGAAGCATTATGAAAATTGTCATTTTTTTTCTTCTTCTAGAGATGGGTGAATCCATCAATTTTGGTTTCTCAACTTTCAAATGTTACATTCGTTTTAGCTCATTCCTGTCCAAGTTTGGAATTTAAGAGAATCCCTGTGCAGTTTGGTGCCCATTTCTTTTAATGTCTTTTTTTGTACGCATTTTCCCTTAAGTTTGCAAATGTTGCAAGCAATCTTCCCTGCTACAATGCACTTTGGAATCTTTACTTTCACCAATATATACATTTCTGCTTTTTCTTTTCGGGGTAGTTGAAATATGATAATGGTGATTGTTTATCATGAATATTAATTGGGCAGCAATGTAGAATGAGCACTCTGTTTAGTTTGTTTCTGCTGGGAGAAATATACTTATTCCTATTCTAAAAGCAAGATTTTATCCTTCCAATGGAAGCTCTTGGATCACAAATTATTTTTTTAAGGTTTACAAGCATCTCTGCTCTAGGTATGCTTGTACATTGACTACACCTACCTACCCTTCGTTTCCCCCAACCCTTCAAAAATAACACTCCATGTATTTCCTGAATGGCTAAATGGGGAGCAAGATCAGTCCAATGGGCCACATTGGGGTGTGTGTGTGTGTGTGTATTTGTGCAGATAACCTATGGCTTGGTCCCAGAGTACGCAAAGGACTCTTTCCTCCAAATTAATTATTCTTATGCTTGCTTCCAGAGAGGAAAGGTTTAGGGTCCTGCCCCTGAGAGAAATCAGAGGAACACACCCCAGATACAATCCTTTGTGTGGGCTCCAACACTGTGGAAAAGGTGGCCTTCAAGGGTTCATCTGGCATTTCCTCTAACAGGCTCTGGAAGACTCTCAAGCTGGTTTGGTTTGAGCAGACTGTCAGGAAATGATTTGATTACACAGTTGACTTTGGAGGGGAGTTAGTTTTATGGCAAAGCTGGGTTGCAAATTTTTTATCTTACATATTTCTAAGTTGCTAGGTGTCATGCTATTATATTGGGGGATTGGGGGTATTTTTTCTAGAAGTGGTCAATTTATTCATCCTTTCATTCATTCAATTTTATGTGGCTGCCCATCTCACACAAGGTGACTCTGGGGGGCGTACAACAAAACCAGCAATTTATGCATATTATAAAACCAATTAAACCAATTCAATTAATTATTAAAACTAAGATCGCGAGAGGGTCAAAATCAGAATGTTACGCGTGATGTAGCCACCGTGTGGGCTCCCTGCTGTCAGGGGATCCCCAGTCCTGATGAAAAAAACATGTTTTGAGAGCTTTCTGGAAGGCCATAAGGGTTGGGGCAAATTGCCCACAGTCTTGGGAACTGAGTTGTATAGAAATATGTGAAAGAGATAAAAACTGGTTTCCTCATCCCTGGAAGGATCCTGTGTATACAACTGTGTAAATGCAGAGGCTCCTTTCATGTGCTCAGTTGAATGTGTGAACATCAGGAAAATGACCAAAGGGCCAACAAAGCAGTGCCTATGTGGCCCAGCTCTGTTGCTGCAACTACACTAACTGTGTATGGCTCTACATAGCAACTTCTCCCTTCAGACAAGGTGTGATGGTCAAGCATGAAGGCAATTTAAGTTGTACTGCTTTTGTGTAAACCGTAGTTGTCTTCTTATAGCTGTGCAGTGGTATTTTCAGTTTCCTGAAGAATTCAGGGGTCTTGAATAAACCAAGGGAATATGACTAGAACACTCTGGAAATATTTGATCAGGCCCATCTATAAGAGGATGATTTTCATGTGGAGTAATATTGCACATTAATTCCCATGGATACAGTACGTTTTGCCTAGTAGGAAATGTAATGGGTAAGCATCCTTTGGATATGGATCTGCGTACATATTGTGTATATTACATCAATAAAGAACCATTGAACTGGGATGCTGGAGTTGGTAAGAGTGTTGGCTTGTGAAAGTCACTGTGGGAATTCCTGCTGAACTATGAATGTTATGGTGTGGTTATTGGGCCCATTATATATTCCTCTTTAGTCTTTCTCATAGAGTTATTGTGAAGATAAAATTGGTTAAGTCCCATGTCTAGGGCAATGGCTGGCTATGAAACTAAAGGGGGAAAAAAGATAATCCTGGCATTACAAAATCTTTAGTATCTAAACCACCCTTCATACGAGCTCCTCTTGGTGTGCTATTGAAGAGGTATTTATTGGTATTTATTCTTGCAGAAATCAGCATTAGCAAATTAGAATTTCATTTTACGTAATAGATCATATCTATATCACTCTAAGAGGTGAGATAAAATGGTGGATGTATAAACTGTAACCCTACCGTATAAAATATATATATATATAATATTACAAAGGTGTGGGTAGCCTGGATAAAAAATAAATGCCATGGATTCCAACTTGCCTTCTGTCTAGAGTGACAGTTTGAACTTGATGGTGCACTCTGTGTCAATTTTTCCTTAGCAAAAGAGATTTAATCCGTTGATACACAGGTTTTGACATACTTTTTGAACATGTGCCTACTATAATTGGTCACGTCATCATGCATCATATTAACAGCATATACAAAAATGCCCCACAACCATTGTCTTATAGATTCATCACATATCATAAAGAAACTTCTGGGACAGTTATCCAGCAAAATCCAATTGTAATTCATATTCCACTAGAGTGCCGAATCTAAGAAATCACTGTCATCTTAGTAGAAGGCAATAGATTAATGACTTCTTGCTAGCTTGCAAAACCTACAAGTATTGTATGTCCCAATGAAGGATGGCAATCCAATTTGTTTCAACTGAGCATGCTCCAAACAGAAGGATCTGCAGAAATTGTGTACAATGCAATTCCACCCATAATTTCACCTTTTAGGGATGTGTACATTTTCAAAGATAATGGTGTAATGTGAAAAGACAAACACAGTAGAATGACACTCACCCAACATATAAACCCATATTTGTAGATTACATGGGATGCACATATGCCAATAAATCAAATTACTTGTTCAGCCAATGATTTACCTAATTTTCCATGCTTCCAGTAACCTGTCAGTCTTTATTTAAATTCTCCCTAGCGCATTGTATTTATTTCTGTATTTGTGTTTTTAAGATGTTTTAACTTTGTATAGTACTTTGAGGGTTTTTTAAAATTTGGTGGCCTTTTAAGCCCAATAACTTATTATTATTAAATGTTGCTTGTATCTCTTTCACATTACTGAAAAAAGAAGGGGGCGGGGGGGAAGGAAGAACAAAGTTGCCAAAACAATCTTTGAATTTTAAGGGGTTGTGTTATTCTATCCCTGCCCCCATTGTTGTGTGGTTCAGAGGCTTGAAAAGGAGGTCAGATACAAAACTTTCAAATAGCAGAACAGCTGTCCAGCAAAAAGCAGAGAAGAAAAAAATAGCTGCTGCTAGGTATTTCTTTGGAAAAGACCCTGATGCTGGGAAAGATGGAAGGCAAAAGGAGAAGAGGACGGCAGAGGATGAGATGGTTAGATAGCATCACTGAAGCAATGAGCATGAAATTGAGCAAACTCAGGGAGGCAGTGAAGGACAGGAGGGCCTGGCGCAATGTGGTTCATGGGGCCACGAAGAGTCGGACACGACTTAACGACTGGACAACAAAAATGTATCAATGGATCTGCCTTAGAGCAATTTCTGTTGGCCAATCTCTGCCTGAAATGTCAGCAGAGTCTTAATTAATTGCATGTGTTTAGCCTAGGTTTATCCATACACATTAGTCTAGGTTTATCCAGAATGGGAGATAATTGTAAAGCACCAAGCCATCGCCTTTGATCCTATGGTTCCAGATGATTTAGAATGATTGGGGTGGAGAGGGTAAGGCCACGTGTTGTAGGAGTTGCAGAAGCTAGGACCATGACAATGTAGGACCACCACAACTTCCGACAGACCCATACAAGACAATGATGAGCCATGTAACTTCTCCTCCTCTAATTGATGATAGTATTATTTTTATCTTGTTTTGTTGCTATGTTGTTTTTAGTAAGTAATTTTAATCTTAGAATTGTACCACAGATCATATGGATAATATAGTTTGCATTTATACAGTATTGGATTTTACAGAAGACATGGATGAGGGCTTTCTTGCAAATCACAGACTTTCAAACCTGCCATAAGTGCTAATATGGGTGCTGGGATCTTCAGCTCTGAGAAGATATAAAGTTAATTGGGCCTAATATCAAGAAGAAGATGGTTAGACAAAACGCTGGTCTGTTCCTTCAGGCACAGCTTTTGGAAGCTTTCAAAACAGCATAACTTGACTCAAATGGACAAGAAGATGAGTTAGGGTGTTGCCTATTCAACTTTTTATTATGATCTTATCACAGATCAGAAGTACCATCTTAACTACCTCCCTGGTCACCCTGCCAGCAGTACCTTTAGGGAAAAGAAGTCCAGTTGCATCAAGCAAAATAGGGCTATTAGTGATTTGTATGATGAATGCTGATAGTACAGGCTACAAGTCTAGTTTGCTCTCTGCTGTTGAGTTCCCTTTTATATAAATCTTTTATCCCCCCCCCCCCCCAAAAGGATTTATCTTAACTATTGTTAAAGCAACCTAAGTCCTTGTGGAATTCCTCTGCCACATTCTAAAGCAGAGAGAAGAGACACGGTTAATAGAGGTTTTCATCATGAGACAGCCTATTTTTGGCATTGGGTATGACAGGCTTGGTAACTTACAATTGTCCCTTGTATGCAAACTTATCATTTAATTATGTTCAGAGAGCCAGCTTCCCCAATATCACTTTGTAAGTTAGTTAGCCACACAAAGCAGCTTTCCAGCTAATCAAAGTACAGTTGAATCAGGTTTAGGTGTGCTACATATCCTCCTATTCTCAAGAACTCCCATGAATTTTTCTGCTTATTTTTACCTCTTCTAAATTGAAAAAAAAAGTTAGATATGTAATGCAAGCATGATAATATGCCAAGCTGATCAGGCATTTGAACACAGAGAATGTACTGCTTGACATAAAATATAAAAAGGACATGATGGACTTTCAGGAGTCACATTTAACCCTTTCAGTGGGAATAACCCTTTCCTTTTTTGCTCATGGATTAACAAGTGCTTTAGTACATGAGCAGAGAGTTGCCCCATCATAAAAGGTAGCTTTCACTGTGATCTAAGAAATCATAATTTATCCCAGGAAGCTGCTAAGCTGCTATTAGTTGATCTGTTGGTCCACCTTCCAATGGCTCTCCTAAGAACATTGACCAAGGACTCTTGGGTGGCAACTTTTGAAAGGGTTCTTCAGGTTGTACATTCCTGATATATAGCATCAGAGTTGTCTGCAGCATGCTATGAGTTCACCAGAATGAGGAAACATGCATTGTGATGTCATAGTGCAACCTCTTACACACTAAGGTGCAATATCTTGATGCAGATACAAAAGAAGCACCCATTATGATGTTGTGATGCATGTTTCATCCTTTACCCCCCTTACCCTCCCCCCCATAAAGACCTGTGTATAACATAGCTCTCACTCTTTATGAGTACTTAACAATAGCTTGGAAATACTATTGCCCGTCTGTCTTTATTTCCTTCTCTTTCTCTCTCCCTCTCTCCCTCTCTCTCTCTCTCTCCATGTCTATGTGTGCTGTCAGGACACCTTATGTGGTAGTAGTTTGGAAATACTACTATTTCTATTTTTGTGTGTGTTTTAGTCTTATAAAGAGCTATATACCTATCTACCTAAACAAGCAAATGCAGTCATCTGTATTCACACATATACATTCTTTCCTTGTTTTTAAAACAAGCTTTCATCTACAGTATGATATTTGGAATATCATACTTCAATATCATGCTTCCTTATATGGAAGGCAAGCAACTCTCTTGGACTATGTTCTAACCACGAATGTTATAGTAGCATAAGGAATGGGATCAAATGTTTAAGTGTCTCTCATTCTCTGAAAAAGCCATGGAACCAGTTGTTAACAAACAAAATATAATTTCATGCTGAGCCAGATCATTAATGGATCTTTCAGTAGGGAAACTGTGGTCTTCCAGTCGTTGTTATACCATAATCTTTTACCATTGTCCATGGGAGTTTAAAATAAAATGATGTAACACTGGCAGATTCTGCAGTTGGGTTTGAAGAATTGTGTGTCAAGAGACCGGCTCCTTCCTCATAACAACTGGATTAAAGCTATCGTTTAGCATTTTTATCTCTTTGGAGTGGCAGATTCTTAAAAGAAAATATGGGGGCTTTCTTAGCAGCTCTCTTGAATAGTTGGATGTCTGCTAGCTGTCATGTAAGTATCGTCTCAGGTTTTTGCAGGAGTCACATCTGCTTATCTGTCTTCCACTGACTTAAGAGACAGTGTCCCCTTCATCTCAGAGCCTAAGTCAGTGTTGGAGATTGACAGATGTGTCACTCCCAGACTTACCCCTTGACAACATGATCTGCTCAAGACTCACTCTTGGGCCGCTTGGAGAGAATGAATTGACTTTTTACATGGGTGCACTGCATTCTGAATTGACTTTTGATCTGCTGCCAAAACTTGGCAACATTTCATCCTGCCCTCCTCCACAACTTCCTTTATAAAATACATTAGAAATCTGACTTCATCAATTAGTTGCTTTTCCTTTAAGCACCTCTCCATTGAGATGGATCTAAGCATCACTGCAAGTTTTAGAGCAAGAGAAGAGGAAACTGTGGTCCGTCAATGGCCATGCTGGCCAGTGCTGCTGGTAGGTATAATTCAGCAACATCTGGGTGGCCACAAATATTCCACTCCTTAGAATATCCATGAATATTTGGAAGAAGATAAGGAAGAAGTTATGAAAATTAGTGATGGACTTTACATTCTGGAAACAGAATCAGATAAAAACTGGAAGGGTTCAATTTATCTACAAATCATGAAAATCTGTATTTTGTGAAGTACTTTTTGTGGAGAAACATTTTTGTAAAACTTGAACTATTTTTATCCTGTTTTCTTTTTCTGAAGCTGGGATTCACATCTTTTCATAGCCTTATCATAGTTTTATAGTAGGCAGTAGTTCAGCACTAGTTCAAGGTACCTAACTCAGGAACACTCCATCAGAATGGCCTCCATTCCATACAGCCAAAGTCATATCATACAGTTAATTGACATTATCAAGAAGAATGGAGGGATGTGCATGGATGTTGGTGTTTGGGGCTATGGTGGTCAAGCCCTTTCTAAGGTTAGCATCAACTCCAGAATGATTAGTACAGAAGAAGAAGTTGAGGTCTACTTCAGGTTTATCTAGTGAAGCTTGGTTCCAATGGCAAATAGGTTTGGTTTAAGGTAGTACTTCCTAAGTGTACATTATTGTCAAAGGCCAGACACTGAAGCGTCAGTATTTAATACTTCGTTGGGGGGAAAAAAGTGTGTGTGTGTGTGGGGGGGGGAATCACTTGTTTTCAAACTGTTTATGTTCATAACACCTTGTAACATAAGGAGACTTTTTATGATTTTTCCCCTCTAATGTACATAACTCGTAATATAATATGCCTTCAAATGTCTTTTTTAATACAAATCACCAATTTTGTTCTTTAACAGGTGAGTTTTCCTGCTGCAATCTTTTAACATTCAAATTTTGCTGGCATTAACTACTTTAACTATCTATTTTTAATTATTTATTTATATTTCAAATTTAGTCACCACCCATCTCACTCAAAGAGTGACTCTGGGCAGTTTACAATAAAAACAAGAATAAATACTAATTAAGATACAATAAAACAGTGTTCTTAAGTAATGTATTCCAAGGAATAGATGGTAAATGAAAAGTTACTAGCCTATGGGAGCTTCTTCAGGGTGCTAACCACCCCCAGCGTTGGTTACCACTCCTGCTGCCCCACGCAAGTTGGCAGAGCCAGGTCTTTACCCCTTTCTGGAAGGCCAGGAGAGTGGGGACCCACCTCACCTGTGGGGAAAGAGTGTTCCATAGGGTGGGGGCAATGGCAGAGAAGGCTCTCTTCCTGGGTCCCACCAGTTGACATTCTTTCATGGATGGGGCCCGCAACATACCTTCTCTGCCTGACCAGGTGGGATGGGTCATTATAATGGGGACAAGATGGTTCCATGCCATTTAGGGCTTTAAAGGAATGACCAACACCTTGAATTGAATATCTATTCCTGTTTGCAGAAAACCATTTTCCACCCAGATATATATTTGTGGGTATTTTTGACTGAGAAAAAGTTTGATGCTCTCATTCTCTTTGCCTTGATGTCTAGTAAGAACAGAATGCTAAACAACCAGTAGAGAAGAAGAAAGGAAGAGAAGACAATTCAGACCAACTTTTTAGAGCAACGGCAAAGTAGTGTTTCTCTTCCAGCTGTGAAGTCATATAACTGTCATAAATTCCAAAAACTAACTACCATCCCAGGTTTGTTGCTACTTAATTACATAATTATGGAAACCTACAAAGAATAAGTGCAAATGCAACCCAAGTCAGACAGTTTGTTTCAAAGAGTCCAGCACTGTCATGAGGAATAAAGACAAGGCAGAATCAAGAGTGATGTTGCGTGCTTTCTTTGGGTGGTAATGCACAGAGAGTCTGTAAATGTCAGTACGTTTATATATTTGTCACAGGGCTTGTTACTGAATGTAACATTTTCAGGCTCAGTAAAAGTTAGAAGCTGTGGAGTTTTCTCCCCCTTTCTGCCACTCCTGCCTCCTTTCCCATCTTATTAAAATAAATGAGAGGGAATACAACTTTCTGCCAGGTCCATAGTGAGATGGAATGATAATTAGGCTAGATTTTTCTATTTGCCATAAGTGAGGTTCCTCTTTCTACCTATGACTATATCCAGGTTTGTATCTGTGGTTGGCCTGAAGACATTTGCTTGTCTGATGATGCATTTTCTAACTCTTTATGTAAGGGAAACCCTCTTGCAGAAGTCTAGTTTGGGGAGCAAATCATGGGACATGATCAATCCTATGCTGTTGCTTCCAGCCCTCACTGCTTCCAGCCTGAAGATGCCTTTCTGTTTTACGGTACAGCAAGTCCTTTTCATTCGTCACACCGGCCTTCCCTCTCTGAAACATCTTTCCAGTGTTGTAGAATAGGAGAAAATGAAGGAAACCGTCAATGGAAACCTATCCATATAATTTGTTTAGAGAAAGCTCTACATCTCCCCTTCATGATTTCCATTGGCCCCGAGGGAAAGTGCAGAAAAATAGCACTTTGTGATGAGGAGGGAGGTGTATATCTCACTGATAAACAATTTTCTTTCATGAGCAGGGCTTTGTATATATGGGAACATTTTTGAAAAAAATACATATATAAATGTCCTTTCCCACACACAGCTTAACAGTCCAGAATTCTTGCTTTTTCATTAGCATGGGGAAGGAAGGATCAGAATCACAGTGGGAGGCAAAAGATTAAATCCTTCTATTCTCTCCTCTCACCCACCCACTAAGACCCTGATTGAGAATGAATCTTTGTTTAATGGTGAAGGGGGAAAAAACAGAGAGAGAGAGAGCAGGCAAGCTGTATGCTGCCCTAATGAAGATGATGGGTAGGCTAACCACCAAAATCTATCATTCTGCAGACTGCAGAGGTAAATATACTCCGGCTGGGTGCCATCAGTTTTCCTGGGACTACAATTCCCATCACCTTTCCCAGTGATGTATGAGTTAAGGATGATAGGAACTGTTGTCCTAACTCTTTGGGCAGAAGACCAGTGTGGCAATGCTGTTGTTGGTGAATTCTTACTCATGCAAGGAACATGAGGAGGAGATTTATTTACGTTTTGTGCTGAAGTTACCTGTCTATGATCATTTTTATTGATGTACAGGATCATCTTAAAAGAGTCACCTGTGAATAACCCCACTCCAACATTGGGGGAGTAAAATGGAAGATGTTATGAATGGGGCCTTCTCTGTGACATGGAAGCCCCCATGAAGTTTTGCCTGGTACCAGCTGTGCAAATTGTAGGTGCAAGGTTAAAATAACCCTCTTTTTTAACCTATATTTTTAAATGCATTGTACTGAGAACTTTTAGTTACTATGGTTTTTGAACAGAATTATTATTTAGCTTCACTGCCGTTTGAATCTGGCTTTAGCTGCTATCTGCAGTTTTATTGTTTGAATATAGTTTATGATATTTTATAGTTTACGATGTTTTAATCTGGAAGCCTCCTTGTGGATTTTTGTACCATACTGAAAGGTGGGACATAAATCTTCCAAATGCTAAATGATAGAAGCTCATACTTTTCCACAATTTGATTCCAATCCACCACTGTGATACCCTCTCCTGTATTCCACTACTGTGCTGGCAAATGTCTGCCTCCCCCTTCCCCCCCTCCACATTTCTGATCAAGTGCTTTGTAAATTTTGTTATTCTGTGATGATAATAAATCATTATAGCCTTAAACACTTCTCCAGCTCAGAGACTCAGTCATGAATTATCTTGTCATCCTGACCAAAACATTCTCCAAAAAAGCTTGACAAGTGCTAAAATCCAGAACATGAAACCATGTGTTGTTGTGAAAGCACGATTCAGAAATGTCAATTAATTAGATTAAGAGGCTACTTTTAGCTTTACTTGTGGTGCCAAATAACCCTTAAAATATGCATCGCCGTGAAAGTCTACCTCAGTAGCTCAGTAGTTCTCTTGGCAAAATAAAGACAATGGCTCTGACTAATGGAAGGAATTATTACATCTGCCATTCAGCTTGAGAGAAGAATCGTGGAGGTGGCGTCCTCTTTCTATTTCCAAATTCACAAGCAAGACAAATTCTGCCATGTATGACTTCAGGCAGATTCTCCTCCTGCAGAAATCTGATTCAGATTGGCAAATAAAAGCCAGATCACAATTATGCATCTGTACACCTAAAACAAGTCTTATTGTCAGAGTCCCTCCTTTGAAGTTTATGTTAGGAGGAAGTAGGCAGGGATAGGGGAAAACATGGCACAATTAAGTATACGTTAATCTCATCATCCTGTGGTCCTAAAATCTTTTCTCTTTAAATAATCCAGCCTCACTTTGATTTCCCCTATAAACAATTTCTATATTTTTAATGGAGCGTTTGCCTTCGAAGGAGACCATTGGCTTTAACAGCCAAGTTATTTTTGTAAAACAATATTCCACATTTCTTCTACCAAAACCCTTACAAATCACTGCTGCTCATGTTTGCAACATGTCTTTCCCACTTAGAGAAAAATAAATGCAACTTTCAAATTAATGCAAATCAAAAGTTTAGGAACATCTGACAGACAAAGAAAGATGGGCGGTGACAGAATATTGTAATATTAAAGAATAGTCCAAAAAGGGAAGATATGAATTTTATATTTTGTATGCTGTGTGTTTATGTGTATACAAATACTGGCAAACAGATGCATTGCTATTAATCTATAAATTCTGCAAGTATAAGGATGCAACATTCAAATATTTTGTGATATTTGGATGTTTTAAAATTGGATGCACTGTTTACTAGAAATCAAACAATTGCTTTCAAACAATATTTTTGATTTAAATTTGGGCTGGGCTTCTGACTGCCAAACATAGAGCTTTTGAAAAATTCAGTCCATTTGTTTAGACAAATATGCCAGTTTAGAACCTGCTGAGCATATGTAGAATCTACAGTGCAATCTTAATTTTGCAGAATTGAGTGATACAATCTGTAACAAAAAATGCAGGAAAAAAGGTACATTGGCTAAAAAGGCATACGCTGGGGAAAAAAAATACACAGAATATGAGTATTTCTTTATGGGAAAAATGCTTGGAGGAACCTATGTCTGCTTGGGAAACAGTATGCCAAATTGTATACATTAGAACTATGTAATACAAACACACATTAGTGTGATTTTTTTTTCCTGAAAAATTCCTAAACCTCTGGGCTGATCAGAACTTGCAGCTGGTAAGATAAGAATTTCAGCAAAAAATGAAAATAATAAATCACCTACCCCTAGCAAAATGCAAGGGAAGGGAGAGAAATGACTTCCCCCTGCTTTCATTTACTGAAGATTCCAAAAATCCATCAGATTGGTGTTACACGTAAGTTTCCCCACAATGCCCAACACTGAAGGGCATTTTGCAGGGAAAAAATTGTCTCTACTAGTGGGGAACCATCATTTTTATAGTCACTACCATTTTTTTTCCAAAATGCCCTGCAGAACAGGACAGTGTGGTAGTGCTAAATTGATAGCAATCCATCTAACACAGCTTCAAGAGCTAAACAAGTCCCGCCCAGCGTCAGAATTAGCCTATGTCCCTGAAAAGAGCCCAAATGATTCCACCACTTCTTTATCTTATGTATGGAATCTTGACAAAAAACAGCTTACATTTATTTCCCGGTTGTTGTTTTAAATCATGGAGCTCAGTAGGACAACACAAAGTTCTAGATAGCTATCTAGGAACCAACAAGTCCCAAGTCCACTTGGTATTAGTAGGTTTCTGTGCTCTTCTGGACATGCTCTGAATGATAATTTATTTAGCACAAATTAAAAAAGACAGACAGAAAAATCTAGTCCCTTGTCAATGTCTTTCATCAAATGATCCAGCAGGATTCTCCAAAAACTGGCAAGATGTTTAGCCCATCTTGATCTATGCAAAAAAGGTTATCATCAACTTTGAAATGCACGGTTCTATATATTCTAAACTGCTTTGCACATATGAGTCTTTGGATACCAGATGGAACTATTCAGTCTGCTGCTGAAAAGTTTTGACTCTGTCAAATTTACATACCTGGAACATATAATCCATTGAGTCTGGAATCTGATTGATTCCAGAATGGCAATTCCAAGATCTATTACAGCGACTAAACAAGACAGCACATCTCTTCCTCCCTCCCTCCACCTCCCTTGGATTCCTATATCCTGCTGTTCGCCAACCTCTCAGCATTTCCACAGTGGTTATTTATTTCATTTTATTTACAACAGTAACATGAATATTGCAAAACGAGTAAAAACAAATGTAATCGTTGAAAAGGTTGAAAATGCTGGGGAAATTGATGATAGCTAAGTGGGCATCAAGGGAACCTTCTCAGATGGGCATTTCACTGATTCGGTGCTACCACTGGAGAGGCCCTCTCCCTGTTTGGTATCCAGCTTACAGCTGATGGTAAAAGCGGAGTATAAATATAAAAGAAAATAGTCTAGCAGATGCCTGGGTCCTACTCCATGCAGAGCTATGCACCTGGGGAAAAAAATATGGAGACATATGTATTTGGTAGGTCTAGGCTTGCAGATACTGGCTGAAACAGATCCACACAATGGGCACCTCAAGTAGTTGTAAGCAAAATAAAAAAAATGGTACTAGCCATACACTACAACTTTGCTCCTGGAATCAAAGAGATGATTAATGGATCTGCCAAAATCAGGGCAATCAGTGAGAGTCAGTGAATGATTAGTGTGCTGTTTCAAAGATTACTCTCAAAAGGTAGCCATATGGTCACGTTCCTTCCTTTTATTTAAACAGCCACGAAAAAAAAATGATGCATAAATATGGACTCATACAGAAACTTCATGATCCAATGGCCTGTCATTGCTTTTAAAGGAAGAGGAAAAAATAGATTTGGGGGGAAATGCTGACTGCTTTCCTGCTTATGCTTTTTTTTTTTTTTAAATCCAGGTTGATCCTCTTGTAGTGCAACTGAAGAAGATCTCAGCTAGAAACACAGAGTTGCTGACACAGCATTAGTCAAGAAAACATTGCATGGTATCCACTATAAGAATAAGACAGTCAAGAAGATTCCAGTTCAGGTTTCCCATCTGCCTCTTGGACTGCTGTGATGGGCTTTAGCAAACCACTTAATTTCAGCCACCCTTTGTAATTGGGAGCAATAATATTGACTTTCTTTACAGGGTCATTGGACAAGTGTGTAAGAGAAATGATCTTTTGATCACTGATATGTTCTGTCTGTGGTGCGAGTCATCTACAGCCACTCTGGAATCCCTTCCTCATTTGTTTTTGAATTTCAGCAACAAAGCTTCTAAAGAGACATCCAGAATTACACAAGAGGTTGTGTTGGAAGGAAAGAATAGTGGAAAGATTGGGCAGGACAATCAATACCAAGGAAAATTCTTGGGATGCTAGGGCCCAGGTCCTTTTTTTTTTGTTTGTTCCAGCTCTTTTCTTTAATACGATCCTTGTAATGAAAAATTGTCTAAAAATTAGCCTGAACTTGTCATCTGCCCCTCCGAAGATCTCTGAATTAGGTTTCAATTAGGTTGTGTGACAGATTATGGGGAGGCTGGTAAAGGAATGGAAGAGAACATAGAAATAAACAGTCAAGAGGCCGTAGGCAAGTCAGCTGACAGCTTATCTCATAAACACATCTTAACCCAAGGAGAGAAAAATCTGGGATGAAGTTTCTCAAAATATTCAAAAGGATTCCACCACAATGAACTCACAATAAATGAGGATGGGACATTCCTATGACAGGTTCCAAGGTTCTGTATTTACCCTGGACTGTGTTAGAAATATTTTATGAAAATCTGTAGTTCTTGCTTCTCTGATCTTGCACATCTGTGTGAGGCTGGGAGTCCTTGGCTTGTACCAAGACCTGTAATAGCACTGAGAATTATGCTAGCAGCTTTTTCATTCCATAGGCAGAGATACTGAACTCAAATACCTGATCAATTTCTAGGAATATTAGTGGAAGACCTGCTCCCTATGCCAAGGTTGGCAGAGTATTCTTTTTCAGTTCCTTGTCAATGGGCCTTCCCTGTGATGGCCCCTGAGTCTCAGATATCTCACTCCTGAAATCCATGAAGGATCTCCTATATACATAAGATATATCCCTTGGTTTGGGTGTTGATGAATGGTTCCTTCCTTTTTTCTCTTGTTCTTTTTCCTTTCGTTTGAATAAATCTGTGGTATTGCTTTCATTGATTGCTTCTATTGTTGCATTTCCATTATGTTCTTATAAACCACTTTAAGATGTTACTGCTTGGGAAGCAAGCCTGATTGTCCTTTACCTCCCCTCCCTCTTACATCCTGGTGAATCAGGGAAGAGCCTACCTCAGTCTCTTCCAAATACTATCTTGTTTCCTAGGACTTAGAGAATATTTCAGCCCCTCTTTGTTTATATAATTGCAAAAGCCATCTCTCTGACTCTCTACAGTACACAAAGGCATTAGACTATTTCTATAAAGAGAAGGTTGTGTGACTACAGTACCTAATGTATTCTATGATCTACTTACTGAGCAACTCCTTCCCTCTGTCTATTCATAGGGTTTGCCCTGACTTAGTGCCCTTCTTAATAATGAGCTTAATCTCCAAGAAAAAATTTAAGTATTACACTTCCCATTAGAGGACCTTGCTGAAGTGTCCTTCTATATTTGAGAAACATGTTAAAGACTTTGGAAAGACTCATTGTATTCAACTTTGCACTCAAGGATAGCAGAACACTGATGGACCTTCTGCACCATTCCAAGGATTGTAATACAGAGAAAGTGCACCAATAGTTGAAACTGTGTGTAACCACGTTTGGCTCCCAAGGGAGGTAAAGTCAAATACTTTCTGAACATTTATCTTTTTTTGAAAGAGGGATTTTTCACCTTATATCATTAATGCATTCAACTTTATGTCCAGACACTCTGTGTTAATGTGTAAATTGGTATTTGGGATCGAAAACCTCTGCAATTAAAAACCAAACTCAGAGAACTCCAGCAATGCAATATAGGAAGAATCTCTCAAAAGTTCTGGAATGGAAAAAACCCAAAGCCTGAAATGTCAACAGTAAAAAAGAAAGACAAGACCCACACCCCCCTCCCCCCACATTTAAAGATCCAAGTCAAAACAGTTCTTCAAACCCATTTGATTGGGTTGGAGAGCATCACACTGTCACCAACTCACTTTTCATTAGGTTGTTGCTCTCTGTTAGCGTAGCCAAGCAGAAGAACTCAAAACACATGCACAAATTAAATCGACATCCAAACTCCACCAATATACAAAGCAATTTAAATGATATTCATTAGAGCGATGACAAGTCCTGATGAGGCTTTCAGGAGCTGAATCCTTCAGCTTTCACTGACTTGGTTTCATGGGCACTGAGGCGTAACTACTCGAGTTTTTTTTAAAAAAAAAAAAACATGTAAAAGACAGGAGGGAAAAAAAAACTACCCAAGAACAAAATTGCTTCCTGACACACCTACCTCCTTCTCTCATCATCTTTTGCAAGGATTTGAAATCTTTGGGAAATGCGTCTTCCTTGCTTCTGCTCAGGCTGGAAAAAATGGGAATATTTATTTCAACCCCCCATGAATCCTCTTCTTCCCTTCTTCCCCTTTCTCCTCCCCCATGCTCTACCAATGTTCCAATTAAAAAAGAATTTCATTTTCCAGTTATTTCATTTCATTGGGTTAGAAAGGTCAGTAACTCACAATTATGACAGATGTAAAGGTATTGCCCTATTTACTGATGGTGTTAAAAAGAGACTGGATGGGGTTGGTGTGAATAAGCACTCCCCACCAACAAGTCAGGTTTAAACCATTTTTAACAACAGCACTGAAATAAATATTAATATTGACATTGATTATCAACCTCCTCATCACCTAAATAAATGCCAAAATGGGATGCAGTCTCATACAGTCCTATAGATTTATTCTTTGGAAAGGAATGATTTGGAATTCATCTGTAATTAATGATACTAAATTCCAGGTAACCAACAGTATGGAACCAATCATCTCATACCTGAGTTTATAGACTTCCAAAGCACTTGGAAAAGTCAAGAATTAGATAACAAATCTTCCAATCTGATTAGGACAATGGTGATCCTCCTAGCTTACTTTTGAAAAAATAACCACTTCATTCTATTCATGTTCGTTCAGATGGAAGCCCCCTAAATTGCAATGAGGTTAGTTCCAAGAAAATGTTCATAGTATTGCAGTCTTCACCAATGATAGTTAATAAATGATGCAATAGACACACCCCTTTCTCCTATGACAGTTTTATAGCTCTTTTAGAAATCCACGATACATTTTACCATCTCACCTGTAAAAACTGGCATATGTCTTGCCTCAAAATGCCCTTTACATATTATGACTTCTTTGTGATTCTAAAATATTACATTGCCATCATTTGTGCAAGAAAGGACAGCATTTATTTTGGGATTCTTGCTGGACCACATTCAAAACTGATCTCTTTGTTCTGCACCACGAGCCCAGAATATCTGGGGAACAGAATATTACTGATATGAAGGAAGCACAAATCCCCCAAGGAAAACCTCACTGGGGCAACAGCCTCCTCTTGTTATAGCTCCTGTTTCAGTCCCTTCACAATCAGAAAAGTTCTCCTAGCAGTAAAACAAGGAAGATGAGCACAGGATTAGAAGTGCCTTATGCGGGTCAAACTATTTGCCCAAAGAGATCAGTATTGTACTACCAAGATCTCAGAGACTTTTCTCATCACTCATTGTGTTCTTCTTTCAACCAGAGCTGTCATAAGAACTTCTGGACGCAGGAACACTGGGACATGGACCTCCTCAGAAAGAGAGACCATGAAAAAACCAAAATTAACTTGGCAGCTGATATAAATTTGCATCGTACTGAGGCAGCTGGAGATGGCACAAAGCCATATTTGCTATATCTTGAAGAGAATATCTCTGGTCCAAAGAAATCTAGCCTTTCAACCGCCTCTCATCCACCTTTCCTTTCCCAGAAGGTCTTTGCAGAAATGGCTACATTCAAATACAGCTAATAGAGAGAAGCATGGAGTGAAACAACTACTTTACCCTCAAAGCAAACCTTACCGTCAGTCTTGCAATCTGTAAGGGTGGGCAGAACTTTCCTGGAAAATTTAGTTCTCATTGAAGCCTTGAGATGCATCTCACTAGCTGGAATTTTCTTGTTTTACTGGGAAAGCTAAAGTTTGAAGTCTGGGAATATTGGAAAATGGCTTTTTAGAGCAAGTGAAATATTTGTCTACATTTATTTATTTATTTATTTATTATTTATGGCCTTATATGACTACCTATCTTATACATGATAATCCTAGGTGGCTCAGAATAATATCCAGTAAAAACAAATAAGATCAACCAAACCCCACTTAACATCATAGATCCCAACCATGGTGCCACAACATCCCACTAACTCTACATTTATATTTGTATTTGTTGGGCTCACTTCTATCCTAGTTCAATGCCTGGGTGAAAAACCAGGTCTTCACAGCATTCTGGAAGGCTAGTAGAGTGCAGCGCTCCAAATCCCATGGGGGAGGCTGTTCCAAAGGGTTGGGGCAGCCACAGAAAACGCACATCCTACCAGATGGCAACATTTAAGGTGAAGGGGCATGGACTGTGCCCACCCAGTCTAATCGGGTAGGATGGGCAGATATCACTAGGGAGAGGTGGCCCCACAAATAACCTGGCCTTATGCCAGGTCATACATAGCCCAATGTGATGTTTTTAACTGGAGTACCAGAGATTAAAGATTTTTTAGTACAAATATCCACTCTAACATTGAGCAGTGTCTCCCCTTAGCCCCAAATCTTACCAAGTTTGCTCTCTATAAGAGGTCTTCTTCACCAAGCCCACTAATCCATGAGAATATCAAGGCAAGCCAGATAGACAACATTCCCAGCCCAGCTTCTTGAAGAAAACAGGATTTCCAGCCTTGGAACGTATTCTGAATTCCAGGAAGAAGTGGGAAGTTTCCCATCTCAAGGAAAGGCTAAATTTTGAAATGGAAAAAAAAAAAAATCCTACTACAACCCTTTCTGTCGTGTGACACATTTTCATCCATTTCCTCTTGGAAATGTACTGTAGCTTTTGGCAGATCAGAAAATACAGAATTAAAACACACAGAGAGAATTTATGGACTTTTATCTACAGAACAATTCTATAAATGTCAAACTAATCTCTGTCTTAACTTAAATTAAATGAAATCATATGTAATGTTCATCCTGCCACTATTTGTGGGGGGAGAAGGGTTGGATCCTAATGTCTCAGTGAAAAAAGAATGCAGCCTTTAATCTGAAAGAGGTCTGAAAAAAGTTGCACCATAGTGCTAAAATAAAAACCAATAAATATTCATCTGAAATGTTAGCATTCATATCTTTATACGCACTCACCAGATTTTGAACCTTTACTGCAACAAAGATATAAATATGTCATTAAAAAAATCTAAACCATGTTTTGCCCTGGAATTCTTGAAAGGGATTTATTTCTTTTCTTTTTTAAAATCAATTATCTAACTATTTACTCACAAAGATATTAAAAAGAAATAGATTTGCCTAATATTATGAATATTATAGTTTTAAACAATGCAAAGCTGTCTTGTTCTGGATAGAAAATTACAATGTAGTTTGCACGATGAAGGCAACGGTATAATTAGAACAGCCGAGTTGCAATTTCTGATGCCAAAAGAAAATATAATGAAGTTGCCGCAGAGATCTAGGCTCGATCAGCGGTAGCAAAAAAATAAATAATAAAACACTACATGCAAGATTTCAATTAATTATAGAACTCATACTGCTGAAAAGTTAAAGATACATTCACTGGCTTGCTTGCTTGCTTGCTTTATTTATTTATTTATTTTAGCAAAGCGAGTGGCGTGTGGGTGCACACGCTAAATGTTGACTTCATTGAGGTTCTTTTCTTAGATCTGGCATATTGATTTCTTGTTGTGAAGTGAGCTGTTCAAGCTCCATTTAAGATTTTCATCTTGCATGTAGCCCTGAGCACATCAGAGCACCATAAATTAGTTAAATTGCACATTTATCACAAATGTTATTTTAACATACTGTGTAAATTTGATGGCTGGAAGATATAGAGTCTACAGTAACAAGCCACAACTTGGGTGGGGTTAGACTAGGGTCATCTTTCTGTGTTTTTGATTTAAAGATCCTCTCCATTACCCTGCTTTCACTCATCCTGGGCTTCATGTACTGCTTGTTCTGGGAGAAGGAGAGAGATTTCTATTGTGCTCTTTCTTGAGAAGGAACAAGTGGCAGCTGAAAATTTAATGTGTGAAGGAAAACCATTGCCTGGAAGGCAGTGGAAGAACACTTCCACTTTTCCACTTTAGGAGTTATGTGATGCCACTCTGTAGCATTGTGACATATGCCAATAACCACCAATACTTGCATCTGGTTATGTGAATATGCCTTGTCCTTAAATATAGTAGAGTGTCCTATTTAGGTTGAGGCATGAACATCATAAAGTTTGTGCGCCTTAAACTGAGCATAAAAATTGGTCCAACTAGTTCAGATTTTTCTACTTCAACAGGCAGCAGCTTTCCAGTTTCTTCAGCCAGATTCCATTAGCCTGGCACCCTCCAGGTTTTGGGATTCAAATGGTTAGAATTCCAAGCCAGCATGGCTAATTTGGGATTTGGAATCCAACCTCATCTAGAGGGCATTGGTTTGGAGAAGAAGGACTTAAGCAGAGCTCCCGTTCCAAATATTTCTCATAGTTGAAGATACCTAGGAATGAACTGCAGCCTTCTCTACCTGCACACTAACATGAAATGGTGGCTGGAGTTACCTTGCCAGATTTTATATGCGTGTCTCCAATGGTGGGGCAGGGGCAAGATTGTAGGCCAATTAATACCCACCAGCTATCAGGTTGAGAAGTATTTCAGTTTGCAAGGAACAGACATTGGACTATGTCATTCATTGGTTGTATATATCTTTTATAAAATGACTTACTAGATGACAATCATCACAACCAAAGATTTTATGTGATAGATGTATATTTTCATAAATGAGAGCCTGACAATCTGATCTATGATGAGCACTGTCACTTAAGGCTCTAGGATGAGGAAAAACTACTATAAGAAAAACCCCACTTTTGTGCTACTGTGGCATTTTGCATGGCCCAGAAGTGACCAATCAGAATGAGTGTATGAAGCCTCCTAAGCATTTTTGGACTGATTGGGAAAGCTAGTTTAAAGAGTACAATGTTAAGCACCTAGCAATTTCTCCTACTCAACTCAAAATTGAGTATGAGTTAAGCCTCTTTAAAAATATATATACATATATCCCCGGACCTTTTCTTGGATAAGAATTCTGCTAAATTTCTCCTGATGCCACAGGTATGTCATCAAAGCCTAATTCCCAAAGGGGAATTGTCTTCTCTAGGGTGCTGAAGAGCACTGTTGCAGGAACACAACTTCTGTCCTCAATCATTGTGAAACATTTTCTGCCATCACTGACACACCCAAGTACAAGTCAGTAGCACCTACCCATCAGAGAATTTGAGGATGAGAAGCTTATTTTCCTTCCAACCAAAATTTGTTTTGACAATGGAATGCTTGCTGAACATTTTGTACATCTTGTCACAGATTGAAAACAAAGTTATGCCATGATGTGAGAAAAGCAATGATTTAAAGCAATTGAATAGAGATATAAAATAATGGTAAACTTTGAATTTAGTCATTCCTTTCCCATCAGACTTTGTGAAGGCATATATCCAAGACAGAACCACTAATGTTACTTTTTTTCCTAGCCAATACTACATACAGTACCAAAAATGGAAAGACCATGGATTAAGAGATATAATGACATTCTCCTAATAAGCCTTTTTTATATCAAGACTATATTTTCTAAAATGTATTCTAAGATACTTCTGAAATATATGGGGGTTTAAAATAAATATTGAGATTCTCCTCCTCCTCCTCCTCTTCTCCTTCTGCTTCCCCTTCTCCTCCTTAAAAAAAGTTGTGCATCAAGAATGCTAGTTATACAAAAACTGTTCTTCAGAGTAGCCTATACAGAAAGAAAGCTGCCTGATATGCAAGCATGAAAGAAGTAGGTTTAGATCTAGAAGAATCTGACAGGGGGCAATGAAGAATGTAAAGGTTTGGTTAATTTTGGCTATGGGTAGGTTACATATCAAATTGCTTAGAAATTCTGACTCAGCTTTCAGAATCAGGAATGACAGATATTTCCCCTTCTGTTTTCCTACGTTCTCGCATTCACAGAGAAACCCAAGAGTCAGGATTCCCCCATAGTGTATAAAGAAGACAGACTATTGCAGTTTATTGACAGAATGACTTGAATTTGCACAACAAACCTAATCCCAGGTTAACAAAACACAGTGGCTACCTTCAGATAACGTGCTGCACCCCAAATAATTCATATTTTATTTCTTTTAATTAGTAACTTAGTTCCCACAGGACATGATGAAACTCATGCCACCTCACCCTATTTTATCCTAGTCTAGCATGTTGTGGAAAGTGCAGCCTCGAGTCTTCTTACAGGCGTCTGTCTTAATGACCCAAGATCCAGGAAGATTGCCGTTAGCACGTGTTAATGAAGATCAAAACGAAATGGAAGGCATTCTCCAATCCCTGCAAAACTCACCTCTTAGAACTATAATCATGTGTTTAAAAGCCATTGTGGATCATGATCTGATTGGATCTTAATGCACACTTGGCACTGTTTGTTTTGCCACTAACACTGCTTATAAACTTTGTTCTTTGCAGGGAGGTGTCATCTCCATTTCCTTCAGTAGTGGGGGGGGGGATACTTTTCTTGTTTTGTTTTAGTTCAGCCTTTGAATATTTGTTCCCCTGCTTTTTACATGCTAAAGTTCACAAAAACTCCAGTGATTTATGTATAGTTTTCGCCTGCCAGCACCTGGCAGACGAAAAAACTTCCCCAAGTTTCCGTCATAAACAGCAAGCGTACAATTTAATTTTAATGTGCTCGTTAGTCGTAGCACATTTCAGATATAATTGTGAATGCGACACGTTATAGCAAAAAAGACAATTTTAATGCGGCTGTAGAAAAAAAAGGTTATATGAAGAGTCATATCATGGTGCCACATTGTCAACAACAGAACAGGGCACAGAGTGTGCAGTTTGGGGTCTGTGCTGTTTACATGCCAATATTGTACACATAGATTTTCATATGGTGTCAGCTGTCAGTTACTTCTGCAAATTAACCGCCAAAAATGGTGATAAACAGAATCACTTAGTGTGCTGGTAACCACGGGTTACCTTTCATATGCTTAAAGAGAAAACTGCAATATGAAATCTTGGGAGAATAATTAGGAAGAACAAAACAGAAAGTTACCAACTGAAAGAGAGAGAGGAGAGAGAGAGAGAGAGAGAGAGAGAAAGAGAGAGCAAGACAGAAGGCATTCAAGATATGAAATAACAACCATGAGTCTTATAAATAACTAAGAGGTTATATCACAGAATGCCTCATAACTTTTAAGCAAAGTATTACAGTACAAACATTTTAAAGGCTTTTTTTGTTTTTTTTATCAATGTTTAGGAAATACAGTACAAGGTTTTTCCCCCCTTCAATTCTCCCACCCCCAAATAGATTTAACCCTTTGAGCACTGAGTTGATTTTGAATGTTCTCTTGAATTAATTTTTAATTTTTTTTTTATTATTTTACTAATAAATACCTTTAAAATTTGTGTTGTGCAAAATAGTTCTAATGCACGCCAGTCCGTGGCTTCTGTTATCAGAATGCTTTTTTTTTTTTAAAAAAAGGTAGCAAATAACTAATAAATATGTATAATTTAAACATGAACCTCTATCAATATAGATGTACTGTATAGCAAAACAAAACAAAACAATAATCATACTTTGCTTCAAGAATAATGTTTCTGAATACTTTATAAATGCTATCTGTTGTTCTTTCATATAATTTACATTGTTCAGATGTTAAAAGAAAACCCTTTGACCTAGAAAAGAAATATACATTATTATTTTATATATTTATATATATATTTATATATTTATAGGTACCACTTAGACTCAAGAGCATATTAGGTAGAAAACCCATCACTGATAAAAATGTCAAAGAAGAAACAGCATTGTCCACAATCATATTTTTTGTTAGTGGATTCTGAAACCTATACAATATATACACCTATGTTTCAATGTGAAAATAATATATTTTCAAATTTCAAGAGGGGTGCCACCCCTGCATACACAGAGGATTATTAGTGAACTCCAACAAAGGACGTGTCCAGGCATGGATCTTAGGAATCAGGCGTGGACCTTATCAATTTCTTTGACCAGATGCAAAGGCTGAGACTTAGGGGAACTCAAGCTTTCCTTGTGAGACACCAACCCATCCATCTATGCAGGAAGTCAAACTGGAAGGTCCATATTAACTATGGACATGCAAACTTCTGGGGGTTCACGGGCCAAGTGAGGATCTTCTATAATGTGCCTGGGGGTACATGTGGGAGAGGCAAGGGAAAAGAAGATTTGACCAAAGCAAAAGGTCAGTGTATTCAGATCCTCTTCAACCCTTCTGTTAAATCCCAACCATTAGGTTTTAACTTACTTCGAAGTCTGCAGCAGGTTCAGCTCTTTCTGCACCCTGAGTTCCTCAGTGAAGGCTGGGTACTTGGAATGTAGAGCCCAAGAGGGGGGATGAGGGACAGGAGGCCACATTCTAGCCTCAGAACACACACCCATGAGGTTAGCCATAAGAACCAATGGAAGAAAGAGCAGTATGAGCTAATGCAACTTGCACATTAGTGCTATAAATATTGGCAGCATTGAAACAAGGCAGGGATGTGCAAAATGTACCATTAGGGACAGAATGGTTTATAGAGAACATCCTCTCAATCCACCCATTACAGGAATGGTCCAGTAGAGTTCTAGAAGTAAATTTTCCAGAAAAGGAAATGATTTGGAACACCATGAAGCATTTCCTCTTCTAGAAGATCTTCTAGAAAGCTACTGGTTCTTCAGAACACCTGGACTGGTGTGCTCTGGAAGAAAAACTGATGGTCCCACTATTTCCCAGAACGTTCTGTCCTTGGAATAGCATGGTTTGTGCATCCTTAGTTGGGATGTCCCAAGAATTGCCACCAGTCTGCTGCTCAAATGGTCCACACATCAAAGTGATGACAGTTCTTGCCACATCTGAAGGAACCTGTCCTTTCAAACATCACACACGATACCATGACAGGCTGCTGACACTTTTTGTTCAAGCCTGTTGCCTCAATTAGGTCCTAAGCCAGAATGGGATTTTTTTAAAAACCAAGAAAACATGTCTATAATTTTTAAAAAAGGAAACCAAATTAATGCAAAAGTGCTTCAAAGTACTCAGAGGGCTAAAGATTTACAGGTGAGAAGGGGCCAGCACACTTCGGTTGCCATGAAAAAAGTGTACCGTGATTAGTTAATAAATGCTTAAGTAAACTGTCTTGTCAATGCATGCAGCTTGAGGCATCGAAGGGATGCACAGCAACTAAAACCCCCAATTTACACAAAGTTCCAAACACTTACCACTGAGTTTTTAACCTTCATATTTTACCAGTAACAACAGCTGATTATGTATCTCTATTAAACACTATACAGTTATATATAAAAAAGAAGAGAGTAGTTCAGGTTAGAGTGATACCCCAGAGTTAAAATAACAATTATGTGCCAAGAACAGGGGTGGGTGGAGGGCAACGAAGTAGCTCTATGGCATGTTTGACAGTTTTCCTCAAAGCCAAGTACAGTTGTTATAGTAGCTTGTGTGTTAAAAAGAAAGGAAAAAAAGTTAACGCTACTGCTTTTCTAATTCACAGACGTACAGAAGATGGTCCTCTGGAGACTTCCCGTGTGTTTTACTGAGATGAAGCTTAACAGCATGCTTGCTTGCAAAAGTCCTATTGCAAAGTTTACACTGGTAGGAAGTTCCTAGCTCTTCCTCTGGTGAAGGTGCCAACAGTTTCTCAGAGGACGACTTTGTTTGTGCTATCTGATTGTTAATCTGCTCGCTGGATAGTTTGGACAAGTCTCGTAATCTGAAACCTAGATGTGATTCAAGGTGACTGATGTATGTTGAAGGAGTTCTGATTTGCGAAGCACAGTCGTTACAAAAGAACACTGGATGCCCAGTGTCTAAGTTTTTAAGGAATTTTGTCCCCCCTGTCCTTCGGAGTTGGTATTTTACATTGGCCAACCAGTGGCTAATGGTGGTCATTGAGAGTCCCGTAAACCTGGAAATGTGCATTCTCTCTTGAGGGCTCAAGTCCGACATAATGTATTTCCCTTCTGATGTCTGCTGCAAACTGGCAGCAAACTGGGCTTGCAGAATGAGTAAATGTTGAGGATTCCAGTTTGACTGACGTCCCTTCCTTTTCTGAGCTGGGGTTGTTTCTTCCGGTTCCTCAATTGTAGTGCCATCAATGTCAGATTTCTCAGAGATGCTGGAAGGTGTGGAAGATTTTGATGTGTGACTTTCTGTCAGGTTCTTCAGCATATCGGAGATATCTGACAAGGCATTCTCGCGTAGCGGCGAGTTTGACATAAATGACACAACCGCAGATGTCTTTGCTGTTGTCACTGTAGATGAAGAAGATGCTGAAGACGCTGATGTGGATGACAAAAGCGCTGAACCCAAAGAGCAGCTTTTGTCACTCTTGCCTTTCGTCAAATCTATGGGCTGGTCATTATTGACATGGTAAAAATAACGGTCTAAGTGATCTGGTTTTTTGGACTGCAAGGGTGGAGTTGCCACAGCAGCCTTTTCTGCTAAGCTGTTGCTCATTTTAAAAAGCATACTCATGGGGTCTAGGGCAGGAAGAGAAGGTTTAGCTGCCTTCCCAAGATGAATGTTCATGACAGATTGTAATGCACTTAATGGATTTACAAATGGTTGTTCGGGAGGATGGTCAGTAATAATAGCTGTACTACTGGTCAAAGTATTTGCGATTTTCTTGACAATCTCCTTGCCATTTTCCATCGGTTCTCCTGTTGGGCTGTCTCTGCAGCTCTCCCTCTGAGAAACTGGACTATTCTGATGGCTTTTGAACCCAATGTCACTGGAAGTGTCCATCTTGAGGGGTTCACTGACTTCACTGCTACATGGCGAAGGCGTGGCTCTCATCATTGGTGAAAGCTTCCCCGCTTCAGGTTCCTTCATTTTTTCTTCAACTTTGGCCACTTTCTCCGTGACTTTCTTAACCAACTCTTCCATGGCATGAAAATTTGTTTTGGGCACTGGGGATGTTTGGCTGCTTGGGGGTGAAACCAGGGGCTGACTTTTAGTGGGAGATACTAATTCAGCATTTCCAAACATAGGTTTCAAAGGGGTATTCTTTCCTGATGAACCTAGGGATAATTTCATCATATTAGGCAGCTGATAAGCAGCATGAATACTGGGGTAACCACCCCAACTTGGTGTGCCATTCTGGGCTTTGTTAATAGCTGATGTGACTGTATTTTCTAATGACTTTAAAATATCTAGTCCCCCTTTTGGGCTTTCTTCCAAGTCATTTTCTGTCAGATAATGATATTTGGAAGAGATATCATATTTTTCCTCATCTTCACTTAATTTCTCTTTGTCTTTCATCTTATCGTCAGCAATTGTTCTGTCCTTATCAACTTCTTTCTTGACTTCCATATTTAATTTGGGGGAGACACTGGATGGCATATTGGAAGGAGACGTGAACGTTGTTGCTGCAAGAGGCACAGACTGTACTTTCTCATCAAGCAAAGCCGTGATGGTTGGCGTGACCGGGGATTCTATAATAGTTTTCCCTTTCTTCATGGCAGAGTTGGTGACTTTAATGAAATGTCCTGTCACCATCATGTGGGCAGTGAGCTCCTGCAAGGTGTCGTGGGAACTGCCGCACTCCATGCACTTGAGAATTTGAGATTTCCTTGCTTCAAAATGCCAGGCGTAGCTGGCACCATTCTGGTGTCCATAGCGGTTATTCGGCGTAATATAAGGATTGGAATTCTTTTGAAGTGGGTCGTTGACATCAGAAAGAACTGCTTTGGGAGTCCCACCAGTGGAATCTGGAGAACTTGGAAGTTCTAATTCCAGCGACGTTTTTTTTCGAGTGGCTGGGATAATTTTTGCTGCTACGGGGGTTACGGGTTCCTTCAGAGGCACTTTTTGGTAATGTTTTGTTTTTATCATATGAACACTCAAGTCTTGAAGCGATTCAAAGGAATGGCCACAGTACATACACTTTAATACTTTCTGGGCATCTTCTTTCCCTTCCATTTCAAGCAAGGAGCGTTTACGAGGCTTAGACCACCTTTTCGGGTTATTGTTATCAGTTTCGTGGTTGTCGTCTCGATAATGTCCCGTTTCATTCATGTGCACCGTTAATTCCACTAAAGTATCATAGGCTGCACTGCAGTCTTTACAACGGAATTTACTGGCTCCGGTAAAGATGGAGCCGTAAAGCTTACTGCTCTGCCTATACAATTGGACTGTGCTAAAAAGGCTGGGCTCCGGAAGAATTCTGTTCTGCGACACTTGCTGTAGGGTTTTGGCCATGGCCGTCTGATGCCAGTCGAAGCTCCCACTTCCACAGCTGCTGCTGCTGCTGCTGCTACTGCTGCTGCTGCCATTGTTCTTTTCAGAGGCAGGCTGATGGAGATTCAAATTCAGGTTAGACCAGTAGGAATTGGACAGGAAGTTGTTGTAGACGGCTTTCATCTGCTCCAGGCTGTCTGAGACGACGGATTCTTCCAGCTGGATCGACACCTCTTTGCTCTCCTCCTCGTTTTTGATGGAGCCGCTCTCAAAATCGGCCATTCGGTCACTTGTCTCACTGATATGCGACTCGCTGTCCATTTCGTGGCTGGAAAATTCGGCCGTCGGAGAGTTCTGATAGCTCTGGCAGTTCTTGCCGAAGTCCTTTTCTGGACAGGCGTATTTTGCAGAAGGTTCTCCATCAATTGTGGTCTCCTCGGGTTCCATGTCATCATCCACCATGGCAGCAGCTTTCAGCTCATCCGAAACATAAGCTAGCACAGCAGAGAGAGAAAACAGATAACAAAACACACAGTTAGTGATAGCTAGTCTCCATTTCTATCAGCAACTGGCATATTTCAGTCAAAGAATTGCATTTATTTATTAAAATTAAACAGTTAAAATTTAGCATTTCTTCCAAGCAAGAGGAAGAGGGGGAAAAAAATCTGCTCTTCAAACATAATTTGCCACCTTATTCTTCTCAAGGGGCAACAGCTTGAAATTAAAACTAAATTTGAAATTAATGAAGCACATTCTGGAGGTGGCATTCATTTCTAAAGTAATAAATTACTTGTATCAACCTCAGAGACAGCAGTTCCTGTCTGTCAATTAATATGTCTTATGCTTCTTCTACCCCTAATGTATTTCTTAACAGACAGATTCACAATTTAAATTAAGCCAGAATTTTCTTTTCTACTCATTAGATTTTTTTAGACCCAATCTTTAATAAAACATAAAAACCATCAATAATAATAATAATAAATCCCACAAAGCAACAAAAATGAAAAAAAAAGACCTTCCTCAATTATTAGAAAATTAAAAGCTTGCATTTATCTGCTGGAGCTGTTTAGAAATGCAGGTACTAAACTGAGCATTGGGCTCAGTGTCAGAAAGTATTTTCAAATAAGTAGGGGTGCTTCTGAAAGCTTTGAGAGTTGGTGAACCCTGCAGTTACCAGGATCTTACAGGCCACAATTCTAAGTTCCCTATGATGGGTATCTTATAAAACACATTTAATCCATGGGGATTTGCTCTTACCCTGAAAAATTCTGGAATAGAGAAAATACACTGAACCTAAGAGAGGTATTTTTAGCTTTGTTCTACTCTGCCTCCTTTTCTATCTGGCAACACAAATTCAGCAATGCTTGAAATTTTAGTAGTTCCAGCTCCTCTGCCACCAACTTGGTGTGTGTGTGTGTGTGTGTGTGTGTGTGTGTAATTTTCTCTCTGAATTTTGCAGTTCTCATCTACTGGGGTTTGATCCTAAAACAGAATCAATGCATGAGGAAGTCTCCATGCGTCTGTTTCGTCTTCACTTCCAAAGTTTAGAGAAAGCATTGAATTTCATTGACAAGTCTTTGATAAAACATTGGGGGAATCATGGTGTGAGTATAATGTATAATTCCACCAACATTCTGACCTGATTCTCCCATATGTGAAACATCTTCAGAGCAATATGACAGAAGCTTTTTGAATTTAAACCCAGAAATCCGTATGCCAGGACAGAAGTTATGTCAGAACCAAATCTGATCCTATCACTCTGGACTACAATCCAGATGAAATTGCACACTCTCTAAGTCCACTAACTGCTTCAGGTATATTGGACTGAGAATCAGTGGGCAGAAAGACAGAGGAGCTTCAAAAAAGGAATAACTGTTCCTTCAGAATTTTTCCTGGGTAGCCCTGTTTGGCTTGGATGGGACTAGAAAGCTTCCTGTATGGAAACTTCTCTCTGAGACCAATCAAAAGTCAAAAACATGTCAGTAATAATCTGCTGAGCCATGAACTTTGCAACTGGCTTCCTAAATGACTGAGTTTGCTATTGCCTGCACCAAACCTTGTGTCAGATTTCAAACCAAGCATGGCCACATACGTGCAGAAGATCTGCCCAGTACAGAACACAGAAATTGCATCATATGTTTGTGTTAGTTCCAGGGTTAAGTCTTCAGCTCTCTCCTCCTGCCTTTCCTGATCACCAGACTCTTGTCCTTTCTTCTTTTCTCAGCCCTTGGTCTGGTCTGAGCAACATCGTTTCCCATCTCACCACCTTCCGCCCTTGCACTTTGCCAACTCTTTAAAGTCACTACTTATACTTTGCCTGTGGAACTTGAACTCCAGATTATACATCTGACAGCTTCCTTCCTGATTCTATTGTGAATAAGCCTGCATAACTAAAACACAGATTTTTTTTTTTCTCCCTAAGCATTAGCTCGGAAACCTGATACTGGAACCCTAGGATGGGATGCACTGGTGTGTGTGCACATTTTACCAATACAGAAATATGAAAGAATATGCAGTATAACACTTATACAGTATAACACTTCATAAAGTAGAATAATAAAGCTATCGTTACTTCAAGGTTTCCTTTGCTTTGAATGTCATTCACGAGTGGATGAGGGAATTTGTAGTGATATAAAGTATTATATTGACATAGGTGTTTACTCCTGTGTATTGGTAAAAATCCCACACAAGAAAACTCCTGATGGAACAATATGTGCACACGCTTTCTCTTTTTTTGCATAGTTTTATGAGTATGCACATGACAGGTGGTAATAAAGGGAGAAGCTCAAAAGGACCAAAAGTGCTATATACATTCTAGATGTAATTCTAGAATGTATTTAGTAATTTCCCTGGTTAAATTGGAGCCCACGAATAGTGAAATGCAGGATGGACTCTATAGATGGACACTATAGAAAAGTTAAAAAAAAAAAATGAAGCGCTGAGAATTCCTTCCAACTTTACCTGTTAAAAGGGGAAAAGGATTTATTTGTTTGTTTGTTTGATCTTGTGCAAAATGCTTTTCGATTTTCAGTTATAAGAACTATCCCCATGCCATTTGGAGATTTGGAAAAGAACCGGGGGCATCCAGTTAGTTCTCCCATTTAAAAAAAAAAAATTAATTTACAGATAGAAAAGCATTATGGGGAAAATGGATAATCAACTTCTCTATTACTCCATTTCCACTGCAAAGACTTTTTGACATTAAATGAGAAAAACAGAACAACACAACTGCAAGGCTGGGAAAAAATTGATATTCTGCTCTTATTCTTCCAGGATAAATATACACAAGGTCTTCCAGTGGACATTACAAATGTCAAAGTGTTTGCTCTTTAGACTATTTTGTCAATATTTATTCACCATAAGCTACATTGGGCCCCCCAACAGAGATCCTGTACTATATTATGCACTAGATTGTACTTTGTTTCAAGCAAGGGAAATACCGAACTAAATTAAAGTTCAACAGAACTGCTGGGTTATTTCAAATTATTAATGTGACCCTCTTGTTACTAAAGCTCCTGGCCACCTGCAAACATATCTAATTTGCACTTCCCAAACCAATATACCAAAAAAAAAAAGGCATTTATTCTTTTATATTCATCCTTTTCCAAACTTTACATTCACAACCTCTCCAACACATATGGAAACGAGTATAAAATAACACACAAACAATAGACTTTCTTTGAAGGAAAACTGTCCTACCAAAATGTGCATGTCAGGAAAAGCAGTCGGGGGGGGGGGGCGGGGGGCAGAGTTTTTAAAACAGGTTAAAAAAGGGAAATGGGGTGAAGCAAAGTGAAGATCAGAAAAAATGGGGAAGGGATAGAAAAGGCATTGCTTATCCCTACTCATAGTGTATCAGCTCTTCTAGTCTAGGCATAATGTGGGCAGGACAGGGATTGAGGCTTGAAATTATTGGCTGCGGTATTTATATATGGCATTTATATGGCCACCCAAGTCAGACAATGTGTAATACCTTTTCCAAAAGTATTCAGTGGTGTTTCTACAGGGGCATCTAATTGGGCTACCCTGTATTTAACAGCATTCTATATTCTGCTTGTAATAATAATTTGAAAAAACTTGGTGCTTCCCAGACGTGTTAGATTACAACTCCCCAAATTCTGAGCCAGCCTGGCTGCATCTGGAAATTCTGTGAATTTAGAGTCCAATAAGTTAAAGAAAGTGTATGTGCACAGAGGAAGTAATACATATTAACTAATCAGGATTCTTGGTGGAAGGTTTTATGTTGGAATTTACAGAACTATAGAACTAAACTAACGTCTGGAAAAAGGAAATATATTTACTGACCAACTGGTAGCAATATTGATCACTCTGTCCACTAAGAAAGTCAGGAATTCTAATTCTACACAGGGTAATTTAATGCAATGTGTCAGTTGATTCATGTTTAAGAAAAAAAGGTCCTGGTGCTTTCCTTTTAAGGATACAGCAGTCTCTATGAGCCAACAGAGATTCAAATTGCAGAGACTCAAACAGCACAGACTGGTAAACTGTGCTTTGATTTACACAGACTCTAAGAATCTTTCCCTGTTCTACTTAGAAATTAGCACATTTTTAAGAAGATGTGATTGAGGACAAGCCAATGGCAGTAACTCATGTTAATATTTTTACCTTTTCCTACTGTTTCCACACTGGACCACAAGCTAGGGTGTCTGAAAGAGAATCTTACACTTATTCAACATGTAGGACCAAGATATGAGGTAGCAGAGACCCTTCTCTTTTGTGTATGCTATGAACTTTTTGGAAGTCTTTCCTAAGTGGAGATCTTCTAGATCTGTAGAGAACTACAAAAGGTATGCTTGCTTGCTTGTTATTCCCAGAGTTGCAATCAAAACACATCTGCGAGATGCCAGATTGGAGCAGGCTAGTGAAGAGTCTAATTTCTGAAGACATCAAGAGCCTCTCCTGTATCTTTGATGTCCTGCTAAGCTTTGCTGCATTTCTTGCTTCCTTTTCAAGGACAACACTATCCACTTTGCCCTCTCTGTGTTCTCTATCTTCTCTTTCATTATTTCTCCTTTTTTTTAGCTCTTAAATTAACCCCACACATTCTTTTCCATTCCCGACAATCTTACTTGATGAGTTGAGAAGCCTATTGTCATAGTCTCACCGGAGGGACGGTCTCACCCCCATTATATCCACCCGTCCCACCAGGTCAAGCAGAGATGGTATGCTGTGGACCCCATTGATGAAAGAATGTAGACTGGCAGGGCCCAGAAGGAGAGCCTTCTCTGCCCTGGCCCCCGCCCTATGGAATACCCTCCCCCCAGAGATGAGGCAGGCCCCTACTCTCTTGACCTTCTGGAAAGCAGTCAAGACCTGGCTCTACCAACTTGCATGGGCAAGAAATGGGGCAACCAACCCTGGGGGTGGCTAGCGCCTTGAAGATGCTCCCGTATGCTAATATCTTTTCAATCACCTTGGAAGATATTATTATTTATGGATGTATTTGGTTTTATTGTATTTTATACTATTTTTATTGTATTTTAATTAATATTTATTTGTTTTTATTGTAAACTGCCCAGAGTCACTTCCTCATGAGATGGGCAGGGTCCAAATTTGAAATATAAATAAAATAAAAATAAGTAGTCTAGATTCCCTGCCTTCCCTAATATTGTCTCCCAGTTGCCATCTTTTCCTCTAATGCTGTAGCTTTCCATTATGTTATCCACCTAGCTCTATCCATTGGCTCCTTAGCTAATGTTTCAAAGATATCAGTAAAAGACTCCACCAGACCTCTTCTCCATATAAGTAACTAAATCTGAGACCTTTTGCATACTGAAATGTAGCATTACTCCATGCCAGATTATCTGTTTTCTTAATGGTTTTATACAAGCACAGGGCTCGGGAACTGAAATCCATGTGTTTATGACTTATACTTTTATACTGTCCAGGTAAGTGATACTAAGTATTTGAATAAGAAAATTACACAGTTGTAAATACTATGGGAATGGTAACAACAAATATGTTCCTGCTATATTACAACAGGTATCATTCCCAAATGCAGAACCCTGCAAATCAACAATAAATACCTAATTTCCCTACCCTTTATATTCTGCTGTATTACACAGAGTAAGCAGATCCATATTCTCTTGCTTGAATCCATCCTGATTCAGAGAGCTGATTGTCTGTCTTACACATCATGTGATGCATTGTGATACAAACGCTATTTCTAGAATGTTTTATCACTGATTGCGAAGAACGGGGATGAAGTTTCTTATTTATTTATTTATTTTTTAAATACACAACACCTAATTGCATATTAACATTCCCTTCACCTTTGACAGGGCACTCAGGTTGAGTACGTGGCCAGTGAATACATGCCTAGATGCTGATCACATCCAAACTGTATCAAATTATTGGATTATCTTGTATCTGTAACTGTACAAACTTTCACTGGTGAAGGAACAGTAATTCTCCTTCAGTCTTAATATATGAATGTGGTTTCAATAATCTCAGGACCAGAAATTGTCAAAATCTTCCCATCTTGCTTCATTGTTGGCTTTCGGCTTTTTTTTTTTACCGTTCTATGAGAACTTCAGGAAGCATCTATTTTAATTCCATTTAAATTCTTCCTAAAAAATTAGCTTAACAAACCCCAGGGAATTTCTGCTCTGTTTTCCACTCTTGGCCATCATTCTTTTGGAACTGTATCCTTCTTTCCAAACATCATTATTACTCATTAAAAGAACATGTTTGAAATGGGAAAATCTGTGGACATGGAACTTACAGGGATATCTGGCAATAAACTGGATTGCGTATTAATCCTACCCAGTGTTTGAAAGTTAAAGTTGGTGCATATTGACCTGGGCAAAGGGACATATCTCTGAATCTGCTGTTTCAAAGATGGTTAAAAGAGTGGATGTCTACGGCACATCTGGCTCTGTACCCTTCCTGTTATAAAAACAGCAGACTGCATATTGCATGGGATAACAAAGCAACAACAAAGATAGACACCTATAAAACTAGACCATGGCCATTCAGCCCAAAAGTTCATCATTGCTTGATTGACACTGGCCATGAAAGCCTTCACCAGTGTACAACACAAATAGGGGGGCGGGTTGGAGGGGGAATTAAATTGAGGCTAGCAAGCGGACGCATATAGCAAGCCAATCTTTCAATTTCTCCCCAAGCTGGTAATCTTATAGATATTTCTTGTCTCCTGCTTTCTAAGGCCAAGAAAGCTATTCATGACAAATGAATGACAAATCCTCCACTGTGTACCCATGATGTGTGGAGTAATATGGCCATACCATTTAGATCCTGTTTTACTGAACCTACCTAAAGGGTTGGCTTCCTTTTCCAATCTTAGTAGAAAGGGCTCTGTGTTAAGATTGCAGGTGTCCTTAAAGTTTTTTTTCCCCTTCCTTTTATGACTTTTTTGCAAAGCCATGCAAGTGCTTACTAACTGATTTAGTGACTAAATCCTTGGACTTGCTTTTTGGGTTTTTGAATCCAATTGAGGACTCTGCATTCACTGCACCATCAATTTACACTAGCTAGCAAGATTGGACTCAGCTGAGAATTTGTGCTATGGGCTGTATATGCTAACTGATTAAAGGGGGAGAAAGGATGCTGTGTATCATTCCTTGTTCGTTTCAAAAAGAATATTTGGCTGGGGGATTTTATGAAGGTCTCTTGTCTCCAGAAAATACAGCATGTTATTTTCTACTATCTCTTTGTGAATTCAGTTGTGCTTTATTGGGACAGCAATTGTAGCTTCTAAGCAAATCCAAAACTGAAGTGGGGGGCGGGGAGAAGAGAGGAGGTAAAGGCAAACAGCAGAACAAAATTGCAAAGAAATAAAATTCAAGGTTTTTCTAATTTGCTAGCCCAGTCAGTCCTGTCGCTGGACAGACTGAGAGAGCTAATTTTGGGATGGATCAAGGGCAATAAATGGTTACGTATTTATAATTAAATTGTCATGGTTTTATTCCCAGGGAGGGGCACTTGTCCAAGCTAACTTGACCTAGCATGGATACAGAGTACTTTGACTTTGGAAACGACATGCCTTTGTTATTCCTCTTCAAGCGGTGAAAGGTCTCCTGCTACTCCAGTGTACTGATGCTAAATGAAGTTCATCCCAAGACAAGCTCAAATTTTGATGGAGGAAATTGCAGATTTCAAACTATCTAAATATCAGATGTGCCCTGATTTCCCAATGCCAAACAAGAGACTAGCACCATCAATTCTCACCTATGACCTAAGATAGAATTGCTAGTATGTTATGGAAAAAAGGGGGGAGGCAAAATCCAACCTCCAAATAATTACAGATTACTCTGGATCAAACTAAGGCAGGGTAGGTCAAATCAATGCATATTTGCACACCTCTCCTGCCTCCCCAATCTGGTTAAGTATTTATTGGAGACATTTAACTTTTAAAAACAGAGCACAAAACTGCTGAGCATCTCCAGGCCTTTTAATGTGCATCACAAACACTTCTGTATAGAACAGGAATATTTCTGGTTTAAAAAAATCCTTAGCAGACTGTGTCCCTCCCCTCCTGCCACTGGAAAAGGAGTGATGTTACTCCAAACCATAGTTCATCTGAATTATATAGCTCAGTTACATTTATGGAGTTAGTATCAACAGCTAAAAAAAATCCATTGTTCAGCAGAGGCTTGCTATGTATAAGACTAAAGAGTTTCCTTTCCTCTTGGATAGAATTAGGTGATTTTAACCCAGAGATTATAAAGGCAGTGAAACCCAGATTAACCAGCAGTTGAACTCTAAAGTCCTCTGCAAGTGATTTCATCAGTTTTGCTGACCTATGTTTATCAAACAACAGCTCTTTGCAACAGGTGTTACAAAAAGCCATTTATAACAAAGATAAAGTGGGGGTATTGCTTAAGGAAAAGCAGGTGGCACATGTAAGGAACAATTTATGCAAGGTACCTTTAATGAACTAGCAATTGCATGAATGGTTTTTTAAATGGTGTGATTCTGTGGTTTTTACCCTCAAAATGGTGGATGTTTTAATGGTCATTTATGCTGGTGTTCTCTCAACCTCAGCAACTTTAAGATGTGTACACTTCAACTCCCAGAATTCTCCAGTCAGCATGCTGGCTGAGGAATTCTGGGAGTTGAAGTCCACACATCTTAAAGTTGCTGAGGTTGAGAAACACTGGTTGAGAAATACTGTGGTTTCAGCTTTAAACCAGCCAGAGTCGCTGTGATGAGAGAGGTGGATGTTGTATTTAAATAAACAAGCAACTCCATATTGCCCAGAGAAAGGAAGATTTGGGCATGGACTGAACAGAACAGTGAAAGGGGGTGGAGTAATTTTTGCCTTTTAACTTCCTTTGGTGCAAATGAAGCTTCCCCCATACCAACAGCATCCCTGGCTAACCACAGCAAGAAGGAAGCTTAAAGCACCCTATCTGCTCACACCAAGCCCTAATTCACACTGAGCAAGGAGAGGTCTGTTGTTCACTTTTAAAAAGCCGTTTATGCCTTTGCTAATTGTATGAATGTTGTCTCGTCAAGCTTAGCCACTTGGAAGCACCTAGAGAAATTCTTTAAAACTTGGCCTGCGATGTGACATTTAGAAACAGTAAACACAGAAAGTACATCCTGATGAAGAGCAGTTGCCAACATTTATCCATGGAAATCAAGAGCAATGTGGCCAGGGCTCACACACCCACTCACAATCATCCAATTAGGTCATGTTTTTCTTGAAATCAGCTTTTTCATGGGACCCATCCAGAAGGTTTGAACTTTGCCTATCTATATACATTTAAGAGTCTGTGCAAAATGATCTGATATAAGCCCCAGCAAATCACAGTGTGGGTTTTCAACCATATAGTTAAACTTTTCTTGACATACAAGAATAGTTTATAGGACAGAAGGAGGGATGATTTCATAATCATTCATTTTAAAATTAGTCTCTGAGAGCTGATAGCGTAGTGGTTAAGAAGTTGGATTAGGATGATCCAGATTTAGCAATGGAACTTCATTGAGTGACACTGGACAAACTACACCTTTCTCACCAACTTCAAAGACTTGTTTTTCTGGGATTTAATGAAGAAGAAAACCATATAAATTGCACAGAGCTGCCAGACAAAAGACTGGATATAAATTTAACAAACAAACAACAAACAAATGGTTTGAATTATCATAAGACAGTTTCCCATGTTCCTACTGGGTACTTGTTAAGAAGACGTCCATTTGATATTATTCTGAAAAAGGAATTACCAACATTTGCAACGATGAACTTTGTATCAAAACCAATTTATGGACTAATGCTGAAATGATTGAATCCCAATATTTGTGGTTAAATGTTAGTCTGGAGGGGGAAACTTTTATTCACCTTTTAACCATGAAAGGAGAATAATATTAGGGCTGCAGTCAACTTGAGGATGGGTAAGCAGACCCAAGTATTTAAGTTCTCAATATGTCTCAAATAGCTCTTAATGATTGTAATTCTTCTTTGAGCAAACAGATGTTCAGAGGAAACTTTAGGGTTTTTTCTATCATGCAATCAAACATGGTAATCAAGCCATTTTCCTTCTTAAACTATCTCACTGCTGCCAAGTTTAGAACAGAAGAGCCAAAACATGAAAGACAGAGGCAAAGTGACCAATTAAACTTTCATGAAACTTGTGCTCTCTTGTCCAACCAAAGGTACACTGGCCAATTATCTCTCTATTTCTGATGAAGATAATGCTTTGGAGAGCAAAAATAGAGAAACAGCTTTGGATCACAGGTGAGGGAATGAACATCTTGCATGTTACCATGACAGGAAGAAGCCCATTCAAGACAACTTTCTGATATTCAGCATGTACATATAAGGCAGATTTTCCATATCTGGCTGTCAAACCCCATGCAGTTGGGCAGGATCAAGGAAGCAAGAACTACATACAGTAAGTCATCTGGGGATAAATACAGAATCATGGAAACTGCAAGAAGAATTTCCAGCCCGCATTTATTGTGAGATCATTAAAGTGGAGTCTCTTTAAATGACCTGAAACACTTCTTTTCAGGTTTCTTGTCACCTGGTCTGAGTGGTCATTTATGAGATAAGCTGCCAACAGGCTCATCTTCTGACTTTTGATTGTTTTATGTGTCCTTCCCATTACTTTCCCAGCCTCCCCACAATCTCTCACATCAGCCCTCTCTTTGTTGAAAGACTTCTATAATTCCCAACTGGCCTGGCCTTTGAGCATCACTTGGGATTTTAGATACAAAGTGGTAAATGTATATATTAATTCCCTCCCCCCTCCCAACTTTCTGTCCTGCTAATCTCCTGAAGAAATAATTACAGAAAAGCACTCAGCAAGTGGCCGCACCTATCAAACCTCGGCTGAGTAAAGAAATTAAATAGAATTAGCCCTGGTTCATATGTTGAGGAGGGATCATCTGAGAATCCAGGGTTATAAACCAGTCTGGAAAATCAAAGAACTATCTGGAAGGATGCAATGGCAAACTACTTCTGTAATAATGTCAAGAAATTTGCATTGACACAGTCCTTAGGAGTCAAATTCAGCTTGAATACAATAGGCTCATTTCAAAAGATAAGAAATCATAGGTACATACACACATGTGGCCTTCTGCAACTGTAGTTTTTACTTACATTGTATTCATACAACATGCTTAAACAGGGCAGGTAAAAACTTAAGAGATGTATTTGCAGAATATATTAAGCCTGGTCAGTGTTCATCTTGGTTGAGATTGTTTTGAGGCCTAGAGTGAGGTTAAGAACTCAGCCCATTTGGTTAATTGATGGTTCAGTGTATTACATGCACAGAGAGAGGAGGTGAATTTGGTTACCAGACTAAGTGTGCAAAACCATAGTGTGCAAAATACAAGACGAAGGGGTGTAACTTTACCTCCCACTGTTCTAGTGCCACCAATGGGGAAATCAAGTAGAACCATCAATAATCCTGATTCCAAATATCAGCTCCCTTTAAAGATAACCAGGAATGGCCCTAAGGTGTCTCCCCCAAGGTGTCCACCAAATTTTGGCTATTTTTAAAAACATATGCCCCAAATCCAGCATACGAAGAGAATAGTTTATCACTTCAAAGTCACATAAGAAAAAGGCAATTGTCAAATGCCTTTCCCTTGCAAATACCCTCATCATGACCTGAGTTAATGAAGTTAATTGAATTTAAGATCAATAATGGTTAATTATTGCAATTTGACATTCTGAGATAAATGGCTGTAAGGTGGAGAAATGCATGTGTGTCTGTGAATTCTCACCAAAAGAAGTTGAAAACCTTGGCGCCTAAGAGGGATCACGTAAGCATCCCATTGATCTCTAGTGCAATTGGATCGACTTAATCCCCTGATGAATGTGTGCTTTTTCACTGCTACAAGTAAATGTTCTACAAGACTACTCTAACCCTTGTCACTGACCAAATCTATATGAGCTGGAAATCCATGGAGATAGATTAAAGAGGGTTGAAGAAAGAAGTCCAATGATTCAAGTAAAGCTGAAAGTTTATCGTATTGACTGTTTGTACAATGGATATGCTACAAACCCCATTAGGAATGTGGGCACCAAAGGATAGGGGCCTTTAACCATGTACATGATGTCACCTTGTTCCTTTCCTTCAGATCCTTCTTCAAAATTCAACTACTAACAGAATCCTGGGTTTAACAGCTTAATTCTAACTACAACCCAGGAATACAAATGTATGGTCACATACCTAGCATGGCCAATAATCATGAATGATGTGAACTTGTAATCCAGTAGTATCTCAACAGTTATAGGTTTTTCTACCCCAACTTAAAGTACAGTATAAAAAGGCTTTTGCATACATAAAGTTTATAAAATTGTTTTGTTGTGCACTCCATATATTTGCTAAACTACTCAGCATTCCTCGTCATTGGCCATGCTGACTAGAGCTGCTGGGAGTTGCAATTTAGCAACATATGAAGTGTCATCAATTGCCTTCCCTCCCTCCCTTCCACCTTCCGTGCCTCTTTTCCTTCCTATCTTCATGATGTCTTCTGTAGTACTCATCCCATTGCCTATGTTAAACCCTATAGGTCTAGGGACCTGTCTTCATTTGCCCAAATGAGTCTATAAGATATTATGCACAATAATATAAACAAGAATAGTATGGAACAGTGGTCACTGGATTAGAAGATATTATACAAATCTATAGTTATCCTAAGGCCATTCCTGTTCTTCTAAATGCAAATGAAGTATCATACTGGATAGTCCTAGCTTTATATGTAAGGCAGCTTTTTCCAAACTGATAATAGTAGACTTCAATTCATAGCAAAGACTACCGCTGAGCATTCTGGAAGCTGAAGCCCCCTCTTCTTGAGGGTGATCAGGTGAAGAAAGCTGACCTAAGCAACAGTTTCTTCTCTGGAATTCTTCCTTCATGTTCATCTTTTTGCTCATCATCTAGGCATAGTTTGTGACCAGGCTCTAAGGCTCTTAGAGCAAGTGAAACATGTATGTTCATTCTTTCTGCAGCATCAAAGGGTGGCTGTTACAAATTTCTTCTCTCTCAAATCCTGGTTGAGGAGACACTGAGGTGAGCTAGCAGTGATGGAGAACAAAGGAGCAGACTGGAGAAACAACATCAAAGAGGATCCACTTCCAAAATGTATTTCAAAGAGAATTTCATGGGTCGAATGGAATGTTCTTCTGCTTGCTAAAGAGCAAACTGATCGCAAAATTATCTTCATTGTAAATAATCTTTCTAACTCTCTGCAGCCTCATTGGCGTCCACTAGGGATATGCAAAACATTCCATGAGTGAACAGCTCAATTCAACACACACATTTCTAGTATTGTTCCATGCACAAAATGATGAGGGTATGTCTAGTTGGGAGGTGCTGGGCCAACATGTACTAGTTTTTCCCTACTCACCCAGTCCAGATTTTGTTTCCTTTAAAGCTAGAACAACCACATCTGATGTAGAATTTTTAAACGTTTCCAGCTCTAAAATGGCATTTGCTACTGAGACATGGGGCCTGTGATCTTCTTTGGAGACAGGGAGGAAATAATAGATGGCAGAGAGCAATGAGATAATAGCATGGTCAAGGTGGGCTGAGATCACCTAACTTCATCTTCTTTAATTTGACCTTAGAATCTTTACCCATCCCTGGACAAATATAATCCTGATGAGAAAGCACCTGCTGGACCTGGAAGTAAGAATCAGCTTTTCTCTCAAACCGCTGCTACTCTAACAGCTTACTTCAGAGGTGGACAACCCAAAACCCCCAGATTCCTTTTCCGCACTCCCAAAAGAGTCTTCTGACTTGTTCTGTCAAAAATGAATGCTAGTTTTTAATTATGAGAGGCTTATCATGACTACAGAAGAAACACCCCCAAACTGCCACCAAAATTCAGAAGAAAACAAACAAAAGAAAACCCCAGAACATTTTCGTCTTATTTATGTACATGATACAGCCCCATGATACGTCCAGTGAAACTTTTACTCCTCCCAAAAGGTCATGTACAGCCCCTGGTCATCTGAAGATTGCCCATCTTTGTTTTATTAGTTAAAGCTGTTGAGCCAAGGTTTAACTCAGGCAGTTATCCCAGTATTGGGGATAGAGTATAATTTCTACAACTACTGTGTAGGGATATACGCATCAATCTAAATCCAATCCATGTTAGTGCTGCAGACTGTCAAAGCATTCATGGACACACACATTTCAGAATGTACCCATTTTTGTATATCGCTTTCCCTATAGATGTAAAAAAACCCCATATCTAATTAATCATTTCTTTCATGCAAATTTTCCAGATACTTTCTTTATAAAATGCATATGCATTGTTGTTGTTGCAACTATGATGGATGATACCACTCTGATCTCCCAGATATGTTGATGACTCCTTACGTTGAGTGTCCTGCCATGTAATCAGCTAATAAATTCAGCTACCAAAAGTTCAGAAATCAGAGGAAGACCATTCATGTCTTGCACATCAATATGTAAATAATTCTCAGTTCCAAGGATAGCTACTTTTGAATCAGATTGGAATGCCCTGAATATATAAAATTATCAAATGGGTATCTTTTCTCCCTTCCTTTCTCATTCTGTTTTTTAACAGTGATATTAACCTACTTTCTTTCGAGATGTACCAAATTTTTTTTTCTGACAGTTTCTCCCCACAAAGAAAGATACTGCAAATGTGTTTCTATTGAGACTTGTACATGCACACCGAACAAGTTAAATGACCATTTACAAGATTTATAATGACAAAGTAAATGTTGTCAAGGAAAAGAAAAAATATTCCTGATTGCAGAGTACTGACAATAAAGAGACACTGAAGAGAACTGTCAAAATGTGAGATTATGCAAAAACAGTATTGAGAACACTGCTAATCATCTGCTCTTGTCAATTACTTGAAGGGTATCTGACAGCATATTTACATTAAACACATTTCAGAAGCAAACTCCTTAATGCTCTACTGGATTTTTTTCCCTCCTTTTTCTTTCCCATGAAGAATCTTTCAAAGGATCCTTAAATGTTAACGGTGTCACACACAAGTCTATTCTTGGCAGTTGAGTCCATTTTAGGAAATATCAGTTGCCTATAATAATGAGAATTGCCCTCCACGCACTCACAATTATTCCCCTTGTTATTACTCTGTTATGGGGGTAATTATATAATGTTTTATTGAAACTATGGTTTCCCCCCTCCTCCTGCCAAATAAAGGTCTCTGCCTCCGAGAGCATACGAAATATTGACAGTAGAGAAGATGAGAGGGAGAGAAGAGACGCAAAGCTACCAAGCAGGGTAGAATGAAAGAGAGATTTGAGAGACTGAAGAAATCAGTGAATTTTCCTGGGTGTAGTTTCATAAGATGAAGGTTGTTGTCAGCCTTACGAGGTAGACCAGACAGCAAACAAAACCAGATGAACTAATTCCACTTTATTGTAAAGATACATTAACAGAATCTTGCAAGTCTGAAAGTGCAAATCTCCCCTCATCTCCTTTACAGCCCAAGAAACTAGGGAGAGTCTCTTCTTAGCCTCTTGCCCTGCCCACATTCCTGCTGAGGGCTCAGCTGCCTTTTATCTGACCGTTCCCTTGGTTGCATCTCTTGGTCTTGTCTCCCAAGGTCATTCCCACACACCATTACAATTGTGGATTAAAGTCAATGTAAAAACTGATATATTATAAAATATGTGATAGCTCATTTTGTGAAAAGCTACCAAGAAAGAGTCTAGATCAGTGTTTCTCAACCTTGGCAACTTTAAGATACGTGGACTTCAGCTCCCAGAATTCTGCTGGCTGGGGGAAGTCTGGGAATTGAGGTCCACATATCTTAACATTTCTGAGGTTGAGAAACACTGGCTTAGATTATAACTGGATACACAAGTGATGCTTAAACATAGCTTGTTCAACAAGCCATGCTCCATTCATAATGCTAACTCATTGATTACAGTTGACATACCACAATGGCTGGCTTCACAAAAATACACAAAGTGAAAACTAAACATCAGGGCTTAGTGGAACATCTGTGCTCAATCTTTTTGTCCAGCTTAGTATGATCCATTTTGTTGACAGTTCTTCAACTCTTCAAAGCTAGAATGAACTGAACAAACTAACTGATCTAGGAAGAGTCAAGACATCTTCATTCTCAAATGCCTTTGATTATCATAGAGATCTTCATTCCCCCCAAATGTATGAAAAAATAATTATTCTTTTACAAATGACATACTAATAAAGTTGTTACTGGGATTAACAACTGATGTAATGCTGCTTGTTCTCCAGGATTACTTGCACGTTGAAAAGAAATACCACAAGAATTTAAATGTTTTCTAGCTCTGTTCGAATTAGTCTGGTTCCCTCTTTCCTTGACTATTTTGCAGAGCAGAATTTTACATTCATCAATTTTTGCATTTCCAAAGTGTTCCACATACAGTTTTCAGTTCAAACATACACACAAAAATCTGTTTAACCTCAATTTTTGCAGATAACGTATTATTAGACAAATATTAAAGGTATTTAAATTTGAATTTTGCTGCAGTTTTTTTTAATGAATTAAGTGAAAATAGGATGGTATAGACATATTCATTTTTATTTCATTTATTTATATTTTGTCACCGCCCATCTCACTGGAAGAGACTCTGGGTGATTTACAGTAAAACAATAAATATTAATTAAAATACAATATAACAATATTCCTACAAATAATAAATAAATATGGATGATAATGTGGAGAAAGAATGGAAGCTATAAATGGTGGACGGTATCTTTCAAATTACAACAGTGTCACAATATTTCCATCTTGAGGAAAACCAGGGGGAAGGAAAAAGAAAAAAGGGAATCATTTTTCAAGGATCCAGACCTCAAGATTAGACTAGAAACCAGGAGGCAGTGAGTTCTAGTCCCGCCTTAGGCAAGGAAAACTGACTGGGTGACTTTGGGCCAGTCCCTCTTGCTCAGCCCAACTCACCTCACAGGGTTGTTGTTGTGAGGAAAATAGGAGGAGGAAGGAGTATTAGGTATGTTCAAAATATTAAAGCCGGGATAAAAATCTTTTTAAAAAATCATTTTTCAAGGATCCAGACCTCAATATTAATCATCAGACTGATCACAAGATATTACACTTTAGCAGAAGAGCATTGGATTTATAATGGTGTTTTCAAAATCTGCACGAGGCTTGAATATTTCATTGCATCTGCAAATTACGAAAAAAAACCCTCTATGCAACAGCATGGCTATTTCTGTAGAGCGGTAGACTTTGATGGAAGGAGGGGAAAAAAATCTGTTTCTAAGGTACTTTGTAAAAATTATTTATTTCCATACCAGTTAATTAGGATGGGAGTCTTTGTTGAATGCACAAGCATTAAAAAAGTGCTGATATTTTATGCATCTTTAACTGTAACGTGCTTCCCTGCAGCGCACTGGTAACTCCTTGACATTTAACATTCACTCACAGCAACCATAATAAGAGGTTTGATTGCTTCTTTTGCAGATGCAGAAATTTAATAACTGTGATCAGTTGCATAAATTTACTATACAACCATCTTAAGTTAGCCACATTAAAATTAAACAAAATTGTAATCTGCTGACAGATGATGGCTACTGAACAACACAAGTAAAAGCATTTCAGATTGGTGGGTACCACAAGCATTTCTATTTTATCTGGTTGCAAAAAAACACACACACGGTTGCAGTGCCTTGGTCCCGATTACATGACGAAATTCCCTGTGTTTTGTTTCACTCTCCCAGTTGTGTTTATTTAGACTATTCTTATGTTTTGCACTCTGGGACCGGAGGAGTTGGGATATTACATGTTGAGGGTGCATTGGGAAAGACAGATCACTGAGGTTCCATGCTTACCCCCCTTTTCCCAGGCTACTCATTGCGGTGAATTTTTACCCAAAGTGGAAAAGCAATAGATGAGAGACACGGCTCTTGATGAAATAATATTTCCACAGCCAGAGAGACAGATCAGCGCGGATTCCCCTCTGCCTCTCCTATTGCTCTTAAAATAAGTGATTGCTTATCTCAAGAGGTTGCAACCGAACTTGCATAGGTATTCCTGATTCAGAAAAAGGGGTGTATGTACATGTGTGTGTGTAATGTAACAGAGTAGCACGCTACCGTTTCTACACTGAATACTTCTTTCATAGCAAACCATTTGCTGAATATTTGTATTTCCTTTCCATGCTCAAGTTGCGTAGGCAGACCTCATAAGGCATGCTTCCGGGGATCCAACAGATGACCGATGTTTTATCAATGGCACCCAGAGCGTGCCCATTTTGCCAGATCTAGTGGGGCAGTGTAGAAGATGACCTCGACAAAAATATGGAAGAACTGTTACCTAGGCAAAATGGGCTGAAATATTTTTTTAAGTTCTGAGCAATGAGATGCTACTCAGAAGAGGCTCAGGCAGATGCCTCCCGAGAAGGAGAGAGGCAGTTTGGTGTAGTGGTTAAGGCATGGGGCTAGAAACCAGGAGACCGTGAGTTCTAGTCCTGCCATGGGCACAAAGCCAGCTGGGTGACCCTGGGCCAGTCACTCCATCTCAGCCCTAGGAAGGAGGCAATGGCAAACCACCTCCAAAAAACCTTGCCAAGAAAACTGCAGGGACTAGTCCAGGCAGTCGCCAGGAGTGAACAATGACTTGAAGGCACCAAAAAAAAAAGAGGAGGAAATACAGCACAATCAGATTTGCAAGATTCTGTTACTATACCAACTCTTAAGAAAGGTAGCTTTAGCCTTCTTGTGGAGTTGATTTCTTAATCTGGTTTGCCTAGTGGGAATGACGGGCAAGGAGAAAGTACTGCCACATGCAAGATTATTGCTAACACTCCACTAACATTACATACAAATCAACTCCAAGTCAAGCACCAGACAATATTTTTTCCTTGGGTCTTACTTTGCCAGAGGTTTTCCAAACCAACTCTGCAATGTTCTTTTTTCTTTTAATGTTTAGATACCAGATCTCTTCCCCAGGACCTCCCTCTAGGAATGTTGCCTGAATTGTTTCTATTTTGTTTTGTTTTGTTTCTCCCCATCCCCATCCTCAGCTTTTTATTTTTAATTTATTGTTTGTATTACTGCATTTTAACTATTTGTAGTGTAAGACATTTCAAGATTTACAATAAAAGGAGGTGCTATTGAGTAATAACAACATCAACAACAGCAGCTTTGTTTGGAATCACATATATATTATGGTGATGTTTGGACAATTCTTAGGCTTGGGGATAAAGCTTGAATTGACCTTAAATTACCACCACCACCACCACCACCACCACCACCACCACCACCGTCTTCTTCTTCTTCTTCTTCTTCTTCTTCTTCTTCTTCTTCTTCTTCTTCTTCTTCTTCTTCTTCTTCTTCTTCTTCTTCTTCTTCTTCTTCTTCTTCTTCTTCATCATCATCATCATCATCATCATCATCATCATCATCATCAAAACAATTCAAAAACCTGTGTTCAACATAAGCCTCCCAATGTGAGAAAAATCATTCATCCTTTCCTTCCTTACCTGCTTTATCTATACAGGTATATCTACTTAGTCCAAAGAGCTCCTTCTGCATGCAAATGTAGATATAGAAAAGTTAGAAGGGTATCTAGTGAAAATGGTTGGGCCAATTCATGGAAGTCATGGGGATCGATGGCTATTAGCCTTGAAGGCAGTGGGACTGCCTCTGAAAGCCATCTGTGGAGGCCAGTGGGCTTCCATGCACACATTGTTCGCCACTGTGAGAACAGACTGCTAGATGGGCCAGGGCTCTGATCCAGCAGGGCACTGCTTATGTTCTTATATTCTTATATTTTAAATACCTATTTCTAATAAAGCCTCCTATAATCCATTTCAGCATTTGAAATGACTTATTCTCTCTTCTATTTAACAAATTTATATGGTTGCCCAGCTCACCCATGGTGACTCCTATGATCTGCCATGGGAAGATCCATATTGACAAAGCCAGTAACTAGATTAAGTTTCTTCCTATTAAGCCTCCTTCATTTGGATAAATTGTTGGTCTGAATTTTATTTTGGCAGGTGGGTAAGGATGGGCACAAGAGCACTTCCAGCCCATGTCAATTCTGCACATGTTCTTTTATTAAATCTTTTATAATCAATTACCTTGCACAAATTGTGTTTGTTTGCTTCTTTTATTAAAACATTCCTTCCAATCTCAGCATTACATTTGCAGATGTTCTTGCTTGAATATGCACAAAAAGTTACATTCCATTGGGAATTTTTGATAGGAATTTTTGAGTGCAATTTCTCCCACATACATCCCCACACACAGAGTTTGACGTGTGTTTTTAAAAGTAATCATCTTAAAATGCACATTTTGAAATATGTATTTGAAAGCACACCTCTGAACATACTTTGAGTTGAGAACAGTATCTCAACATCTGAGGATCAATTACACTGTGACTTGAGGTTTGGGATGAAAGTTTATGTCCAAACTACAAATACTGAGTTTGTCGAGAATTGTAGCAACTGGATCTTAGAACTCATCATACTTCTTTGACAATGTCTGACTTTAAAATAGGGAGAATTTAATAGGAATTAACATATTCAGATGAACTGTGGTCATCCCACTATTCCCCCTGGGAAAAATACCTGGTCAGGGTGTGGCTGTGTTTTTGTCTAGACTCACAAAAAAACACCGAAGCAAAAACAATTGTGATTAAATTCTGAACAGAGTCTTTTCCCAATGCAACTGCTACCTGTTAATCTTTTATAATCAATTACCTTGCACAAATTGTGTTTGTTTGCTTCTAATTATAACTAATTATGCTTCCAAATATGTTCTTTAGGCTATCAAGAGAATGTAATCTGAGTGGGACCACAAGGAGGGGGAGGAAGAGAAGAAGAAAGAGTCTATGATTAGCAGATCATCTCCTAACTAGAAAACTAGAATACAAATATATACAGTTTCAATAAAAATGGGGAAAGCCATTTCTGGTCCAGATTACTTCCACATATGTTTACCCATCATCCTCTTCTGGACCATGTCCCTTTTACCAGCATAACATTTGCAGTTAAATGCGGATTTTAAATGCTATTTAAATCTCACCAAAGATTCATAAATATAAAATGGGTGCACTTGACAAAGTGGAGTGTGATCCATGGCAGCTTATGTGATAATAAATGTGTATGTCTGTAAGAGTCACAAGAGTCTTCATTGTTTTTGCTGCAAAATCCACAAAGAAATGGAGCTCTGTGATAAATTAAATGATCAAAGGATTCAGCTGGTAGAAGTTAATGTAAAGAAAAGTAATTATTTCATAAAGTAGAAAAGTCTATCGGAAGACATAGATGGCATTCAATGAAATGACTGGAATTTCAAAAGACTCCTTCCCAACTATCTCTCCCACCCTGGGGGGGGGGGGGACCTTATTATTACAACTTCCTATAAAATTGTGCTAGTTCCCAGAGCACAGCTAAAATATGCACTATGGTCAAAAGGATTTAAATGTTATATCTGTATATATATTATATTTGGTTATATATTTTTATACAGTTTTATATATGGATGACCCAGTCCAAAGAAAGAATTAAGCATACTTAAATCCGGACTGGTTATTAAAAACTTTACTTCGAGGGGTATACCGCTCATTTAAGAATATCACCTATGGGTTGGGATAATAAATTAGCATATAAAATGTAAAAAATACAACACAAGGTTTCAAATGTTACATTACTCCAACAACTCCATATACTTTGGTGCAAAATGGCATGGGTCAGAATTTTTTTGCCAAAAGTCTTCCCTTAATGCCATAACAGGCTTCTTGCCCTCAACTACTGAGCAAATGGGTGAGTCAACAGAGCAGAAGGTGTGTGGGCCTTCTGATGAGAAGAGCGTGGCTCCTCTGTGCTTTACAGATGCCCATGTCTGCCCCCAGACACAGTTCTCATGCATCCCTCATCTTATTTTCTGCATTTCCCCTCCAAAACCACGCCTACAAGACAGTTCTGAAATTTTTCATAATTTATACTGTTGTCTGACTAGGCATAGTATATCTGGCTTTTCTGGTTGAGAGGCACTTTCGGGTTGGCATGCCTCAGCGTTTCTAATTTACAGCAGGTAAATAAATAGTAAAGTCCAATCAGATACAATACATTAAAATGGTTGCTCTGTACACATTTCCCCGGGAATTATGCCCTTTGAATTCTATGGTTCTTATTTCGGAGCAGGCATCCAGAAGTCTGCTGAAAGCTATCACGGAATCAGAGGAAAAAATAAAAAACAGGCTCCGAAAACTGAAATTTGACTGAATGATATTGCACAATATCCTTTACTAGATCTGTTCATACCTTGTGAATCCAAAGGGAACATGTCAGAGATTCCAGGTCTAATTCCTGGCATTTTCTGTCTAAAGATCTAAAGCACCACTTAAGTCTGAAAGAACTCACCAGGGCTAACCGACTTTTTTTTTAACCAAAGGCAAAAGCTGGTTCTTGAGTATCCTGCTGAGAGTCAGCCTCCCTAAAGGAGATGGGGCCATGATAAAGAAGTACGCAGCAGCAGGTCCAAGTCTAAATTTGATTCAACTGGAATTCAGTTAAAATTAAGTTCAATCAATTAAATAATGTTAATTTGATGGCCTCCCTTTCATTAAGTTTTCTGCATCTGCCAACTTACAAATTCAGTATTTACTGTTGCAGCTCTAGAGCAGCCACAATTTCAAATGAAAACACAAAGTGAAAAACTACTAATTATGATCTGGAAGCCACTTTTAGAAGATGGGGTGACACTCAAGGCTTCAGGGGCCACATGTAGCCTGAGGCCTCCGATGATACCTCGCTAGTACAAAAATCAAGAGTTAGGTAGACTAGAAATATAATTTAGCATAACGTGTCTCTCTACATGCTCATCTCAGAGGGTTGGGGATAATGCCTAAGAAATTATAGGCACCAATATTTTTCAGTCTGAGTTAAAGTCTTTGTCCATGATGAATTCATTAAAAATATATAGGGGCTGCCTAGAAGTTATACATCTCTACCTCTTTCTGAAAATTGATCTGGTTGAAAAACTGGCTATGAATTGCCATGTGGAGAAAGGAGAAGATGGGGGGACTTGTTTCAGCAGCTGAAGAAGCACGTTTTCATCAGAGGCAAACAAAGAATGATCCTATTAATACAATGATGAAAACCCCGGTACCCCTAGCAATGTCCACAAACTCCTGAGAACCTCACAGCTTAGCAAGCAGCAGGCTTTCCTTTCTCAAGATGGCTGGTCAGCTCCAGACAAACAAAGCCTTAACAGAAATGTTACGGAGGAAATAATAGCCATTTCCAATGATAATACACAATTTTAGCACCTACGCTCAGCTGATTTAGGTGGTCGGCTAACATGTCAAGCAGCCTGCCTTGGTTAGGTAAGCCTTTAATGAGTAATTGGCAGTCTTATTTCTGTTTTAGATTTGGTTTGTCATTGGATATCCATTACCTGCCATTCATCTTTGATCTCTTTGGACAGGCCTGATCAAAAGATGTCATTTGACCTACTCCAGTTGGCAGAAACTTGCATGACTCTCATAAAGGGGACACCCCGTCTATAAATAAAATGACATTATTATTTTTCTGTCCTATCATGTAGAAGAGACAATTATGATAATACAGTGTCTGTCACTAGCTTCTCGGCAAATTGCTAGCTCTCACGTAACTGTTTAGCTTTCTTATTTGTTTTTTGTCTGTTTTCCTCCATTTCAAGTGGAAAATAAAGCAGAATTGAAATCACTAATGCCTTCGCCTCACACTCTGACAGACTCAGGGGTTTCTTCTTTATGGCGTGACATGCAGATGTGACCATCAGATTATCTTTGTCAATGGTGGGCGGTGACTAAGGGTCATATTGTTCAGGACACCGGGCAACAATGGAATGGAATTATAGAATTGATTTAACTGGAAACAAAAGCTCAAATCCGGAGTCAGAAACGATCCATGAGGCTACAAAGAAACAAAGTCATGGGCTTGATATTTTGTATTTTAATAAAGTCACATCAGAGCACGGAGAGTTAGCTGTGAAGCTTTCAGAGGGTAGAAGACACAAGTGTGAAGTTGGCAATCTAGGAGGTGTAGGGCCACAGGTAAAACCCTGAATGGAACAGATACCAACTCAGCAGTTGCTGGAAGAATTTCCAGCTCCAGAAAAATTATACTTCCCAGGTATTGGCAATGCATTCTGCCCATGGGCAGTGATGGCATGCAACACTGACTTTGGCTGATATTGCAAAGCTGGACCTGGTTCCTCTTCAACGAGGACACCAACAGAAAACCCAGGGCTAGACGGAGAACTTGAAACGGCCTTCAAGAAGGCAATAGCAAGCCACTTCCACATTCTTGCTGAGAGAACTCCACGGATGTGACCACAATGAGACCAGGAGTCCGGCTCAATTCAAGGGAGTCTTCGCCTTTTAACACGGATGCCAGACCAAATTGATGTGCATGAACATCAGAGCAACAATTTTAAAGTTCAAGGAAATAAATCTGTTTGCCATCTAACATGAGTGGCTTATGCACCAGCATATTTCTTATACATACTGGAAATTGACACAATTTTTTTCAACATAGGAGAAAGCCACTCTTTGGGGTCATTGATAATATTCAGAAAGAGACTAGAAATTGCAGGAGGGCGATCTTGTGATGTTCAAGATATGAGGAACTGCCCCTGAGGTTCAGGAACATTTGGAACATCATAAAGATCTCTCCTGCTTTATATGGTACAGGAACCAGTCTTGCATCTCACTACTCCTGAATTCTATTTCACTAGACCCTTCTTTAAGAGCAACTCAATACAACAAAAAGCAATTTAAAAGGATAGCAAACAGCCTACTTGGCCTTTTCACACTCCTAAGGCTTCTTCTTAATTGATACTGAACCAGGTATAAATACAGTAAACTTTATCTGAGCCTAAGGAAGTAAACCACAATTCCTCTAATAAACTTTGCACCTGTAGTATCTGTTAAGGAAATTACATGAGTCCAAAGTTAGCTGTGCAGACATAACAGCCACTACATCTGTTTTAGTTTGCCAACCCACATTTCTCCAACAGCTACCAATAACAGAGGGGCAACTCATGTAGCGCATGTCATAAGCCAACACAGATTGGCAGTCATGTGCAGTGAGTGGATCCAGAGCCAAAAAGCAGGTGAGGCCACAAAATAGAAAATGGTTATTTGTCAGCACTCATGGTAGGCTCACTCACTGACTCTGGCCCAGTCTCTTTTTCACCCCAGCCTATCTCATAAGGTTCTTTGGAAAAGTAGCATTCTCTCTATTGCCTTGAGGTTCTGGAGGAAAAGTGGGATATATAAATCTTAAAAAGACATCATAAAATAAATTATTTCTCAGATGCCGTCCAGCAACACCCAATTTCCCAAATATCAGGAGGCTACAAGGAACTGACTAATATCCCTTACTAAAGATACAAATGGACCTTCTACACAGGGCTTTTAAATTATAAGACCACATGGAATTAGCAGAAGATAGACAGGAGCCCCACGGTACCATTCACATCAAACAGACAATGAACAAACACACAAAGCCAGCACAAACACTTAAAGCTAACAGAAAGTAACCAGACAATGTTTTAAAATCAAAGTAAGGTGAGATGAGGCAGATATTGCTCATCACTGTTTCTGGCTTCAACTATAACATAGCTACACATTGAAACAGAACACTACCTAACTGCAAATCCGAAGAACAGCAACAATAACAACAAAAGAGGTGGGGCAGCCGATTGTTTGGTGGTGTCAGAGTCTACAACACTCATTGTCAAATCTAATAGTTGGCATAAATTGATAGTTGATTGATTGCGAGGATCCTGACATGTGGACTTCCATTTCCAAATACATGTGAAAATGCCCACAAATACATATATGGTGGAAAATCCATACTTTTATTTTGTGCCATGCTCATGTTTATTGTACGCATTAAAGTTGAATACCCCTGTGTGAAATGATCAGGGCTTTTGTGATTTAGACAAAAGATCTTAAAAGCAGGAAATATTATTTGGGCAGAGGAAGACTTAGATCATTTAATCTTCAACAGAAAAGCAGTTTTCTGCAGTCCCTGAGAGGCAAAAACCCAGAGAACCATCAAGGATGACCCATGGGCTGCATGGGTGGATCATAAGCTGTGTAAGGCCTTCTCTGACCCATAGGTTAAGGTTAAGAATGTTAAAGAAAAGATGCCAAGATGTATGAGAATGAATGCTTATATACAGTGATAAAGAAGATCAGAAGTTTTTTTAATGAAAAAAAAAAGCATAAGATTTAATGCTTATGGACTACATTCTCAGATGACAATGTGATAAGTGAATTCTGCTGCATTTATGTGTTCATCTACCCATTCTGCCGAGCAGAGCTCTAACCTTCTGGTGTAAAGTTCTGCCTTGATGTCCCATCATTCATATGTTTCATCTCTGTATAATAGAACTATCTGAAGACACATTAACATGCTACCACATCCTGAAGCAGGCCCTTGTACAAGGTTATGATGCCCTGATTTAAGTGCAAGCTAGAAATAATCTAGTTTGCAGAATTCTGCTCCTTTTTCAATAGCAATCCCAGTTTGATACTTGTCACAAACAATTCTCTGAGCATATAATTGTACTGCTCAGATAGATATGTGCTCTTTTGTTAGGAAGGCAGACAACTTTGAATGATGCTTCTACTCAGAGAGCTGCAAAATCCATCAGGAAACTTGGCTGGGTTGAGAATTCTCTAATTTACCTGAGCTCATTTCTTTGTGCTTCAAACTTAATAGAGGTACATAATCACATGTGAAGTAATGAAAAATAAAGGTTCACAACAGGTAATTTGGATCAAAGGCAGATTAGCCTGAACTCCTGTGTTTATTCTCACTGAAACAAATAGAGATGCTTAGCTTCGCAAATCTAATCTGAAAGTGTGCTTCATTCACTGCTACTTCTACTACTTAACAATTATTTAGTGCCAACAATATGCCAGGTGCTACACAGCACAGATGTGATGCCCGGAGGGCATAAAATCTACATTAAGCAAACAAGACAGGGATTAGGAAAGAGATCAGGGGATGTGCCAGTGAGTAGTAGATATGAAGCAAGTGTAAGTCAGATGACAGTGGAAGAAGAAAAGTAAGAAGGTTGAGGGATAGCTATTCAAAACAAAGGTTTTGACGAAAATCTGAGGTTGTTGTTGTTTTTAATGTCTTGAATGCAAAGTGGATGCTATGTCATGCTATGGAGTTTCCCTTCCATATTGACCTATCTTCTGCATGGGAAGAACTGCTATATGTGGTTTTAGGTCTCCCATAGGGGTTGGGCCATAAGAGGTCCTAAGCGATGCCAAGACATGTTGCAGCCAAAGACAAAGGACATAGTCTCCCTACTCCTAGAGAATCCAGCTAGATCAGTCCGCAGTTGAACCGTTCCATAATTAAGATAATAGTTCGCTACAGGTCAGAGCCATGGCTGGGTCAGGGAATATCATGACATATATGCCTCTGTCATCCAGCATCTCCTTGTAAGGCCCCCCATTCAGGACATGCTGCCTAACAGTAAAGCCCGCTGAGGGAAGGTTGGCACCACAGATAGTTCCAGCACACAGAAGCAGCAATTACAGAAACAGGAAGGAAAGTCAGAAGATACACGTAGAGGGTAAACACATTTATTGCTACCCAGAAACAACCCTTCCTATAAGACAACCAAGAAAAGAGATATAAAGCAAATGCAGATTCATTAACTTGCTACAACTTCACAAGTCAACCTCCTGGAAGGAGAGGACTTTACCTTTCCTTAAGAAATACTGGAACCCCTGATCAGATCTGGAGTTGTGGGTAAACTTACATTCACCAAAGATTAAGCTACAAACAAATACAGTCACTTGCTGAGTTATGAAGTACAAAAGGGGATGATTTGTTGCAAGCCTGCATTGTCCAAATGGTGGAGAGAGAGAAGTAGCACATTGAAAGTTGAGAAGAAACTCCATATAATTTTATAAAGCAAAGCATAAGACAAGATGACTACACTGGGACACTGTATGAACCTATGTCTCTCTATGGACCTATGCGCACACACACACAGGCAGACACCTGGTTTGCATATAACAGCACTGTAAGCAATTTCTTTCTTTTTTTTTCCAGTAGCCCCAGGCACAATGGCTACAGAGCGTTGACTCCAGAAACAGCCAAGTACAAACCAAAAGTCATATAAATGACTTTTTCCTTGATTAGTCAATACCACCAGATGCTCCCCTAAATACCTTTGTTAAATGTTGAGAAGTTTGAGAGAAGCAGTATTTGACAAAATCAAAATTAAGAAGCAATCATTCCATCTCTATCGAAACAACTTTCAGCCTTATCTATTGCATTCAGATGGATATGTCAACTGTCAACCTGCCGAGTAAATCTACTCGTAGTAGTATTAGTAGCAGTAGTAGAAGTAATATTATTGGTTGCAGACAGTTTCTCATTCTCCTAATTTTGTTTTGGCGGCTCTGTATCAGATTGAATTTTGCAGCAAAATATCCACATAACAATTAATACGTAAAAAAAAAAGAACGAAATTATTCCCATTGCAAAATTCTACGACAAATAACTCCATAATAAAATATACTAATTCAACTATTATTGAGTGGGCTGCCTTTATGATTAATTGCAACTATACTAGGAAGGGGTCTGCCTTGAAAAAGGGAGCAAAAACCCCTGGAACAAAAGGAAGCGTGTGTATGCATGTAAAGGCATCGTCCTGGCATAACAGTTTTGCAGAGCTCTGGTTTCTGAAAGTTGCCTCGTTTTCTGTGCACATGCAAACAGGTCTGCACCCAAGCCTGCCCGAGAGAGCCAAGAAGGCACATCTGGCTACCCCATTTTGCACCCCTCTGCCGATTCCCTAGTCTTATTATTTGCCCGGGCGCTGCTGGAATGTGAAGGCAGTCAATCATTGCCAAGGTTCTCGAGAAACTCCCAGTAACACATAAACCTTCATTGACTTTCTGTTGCTGTGGTGGAGGGTTTGGGCACTTGATGAATGTCAGGATGTATGGTAGCATAGCGTTTTGGAAATGAGTAAAGGGCCCCGACGCAAGAGACTGACTCATCATTTTATCACTCTTCTCTGCCTCCCCCAAACAGGAAGGACTCCCCCTGAGCAATTTGGGGGTAGGAGAGCAAACAATCACGGCCAAGTAGCAGCTCTTCATTTATTCCAACGCATGGATCTCTTGGGTTGTGCTTAGGGTCCAGGTGGAAGGAAAAGACACGCACACACAGAGACACTCACACTCGCTATACACGGCAGGGTCCCCCCCCCCCCCCCCTGCTAGGCTTCTGAGCTGCATCTTTCGCTCTTGGCAAGGATGCTACAGAGCCCAGCGATGGAGAACAGAACTTTCCCCCATGCTCTAATGCTTCGGGCGGCTCTCGATGTCAGCCGCGCTGGCTGACGACATTGCGGTTACTCCAACCAAAATAAAAGGTGTATAATAATCGTAAGGTATGTGTTATTAATCCACCAAGGAGGGTGCGCACATCCTACTGCGAAGAGTCCATGCGCGGAATGTAAGTGCTCCTGTATTTCTATTGTCTGGTTGTATCGGTTGTTTTTCTGTGTGTGTGTGTGCGTGCGCGTGTGCACGCGCCTCTCTCTTCTTGCCTTGCTCTAGGTTATAAACCTCGCGCTCTCAGCTGCCTGTCTTCTAATGAGATATTTTCATCCTCCTTAGTATATCAATTCATGGGGTGGAACTTGAACAGTTTGGGAAGAGGGGTGAATAATTCACACTGTCAACACTGCAGCACCTAAAAAAATCAAGACCTTGCTGCAGAGTTGAGCGTGGCACCAAGCCATGCCCACACCTCAGCAGGAGGAACCCAGGCAAGATTCTCCTTCCCAAATGAATCCCCTCCATTTAACAAAAGCTCCCTTATCTCAGGCAGGTTTGCATCATTTCAGTTGTATTTCTGACAAATCTGATTTCCCCCCCTTAAAAAGAAAGGAGGAGTAACCCCTTCCTGCCAAGCTAACCCCCCCCCAACAATAAAACCTCTTCAATATATGATCCAGAGGATTTCCTTTCCTTTCCTTTCCTTTCCTTTCCTTTCCTTTCCTTTCCTTTCCTTTCCTTTCCTTTCCTTTCCTTTCCTTTCCTTTCCTTTCCTTCCCTTCCCTTCCCTTCCCTTCCCTTCCCCTTCCCCTTCCCCTTCCCCTTCCCCTTCCCCTTCCCCTTCCCCTTCCCCTTCCCCCTCCTGTGGTCATAAATAGCTCACATTTTGACTGGGTAGTGACACTCACTTTCCCAGCCTCTGAATGGAACTGCAAAGTGGGGACATTACTTTCACTAGTTCCATCAAAAGCAAAATGAAACATCATTCCCTGCCCAGGAATACCAGTTCTTCCACATTTTAATAGGGAAAATATTCCTTTCATTTACAACATTCAGAGCTGAGTAAAGGGCTTATCTGCATGTAAGCGAGAGGCATTGGCAAGCTTGGAGACAACCCAAAGTTTGCAGAAATACAGAACACCTTAAGGAGGAGGCAGGTATACCATACAGACAGGAAAGCTCTCAAAACAGGACGATTTGGATTTATTCATCAGAGTTATGACCTTCCGTTCTTCCAGCTCAATGCATAATACACAATACTCTTCCATTTCCCCCCCCCCCCTTATAACAACAGCCCTCTGAAGTAGATTAGTCTGAGATAAGGAATGATCTAAATCACTTTATGAACGTCCGTGGTCAGTGGTGGGCCTGAGTCTCCTTGGTCATACTCCAACATTTTAACCATTATACCACCCTGGCTCTGTGCTCTGCTTCTGAACTTCTGCTTGGCAAATTGTAGGCAGATGGGTGTAAAATAGCTAGATGTGCATTCTCATTCACCAAAGGCTCTTACTATGCTCTGATTTCACTGTTTTCCTCTTGAATGGTCAAAGCTACAAAGCTGTTCTTCTCTCTCTCTCTCTCTCTCTCTTTCTCCCCCTCCCTCCCTCTTTTTTTTAATCTTAAACCTTCCAAATCTCAATTTCCCAACTAAAGCAGTCCAGGTATATGGACTACATTTCTAGAAATTCCCTAGACGCAGGGATTAGGGATTCCATGTATGTATGTATGTATGTGTGTATGTATATGTATGTATGTATATATATATGGGGGAGAGAGAGAGAGTTGTACTGTATTATTATAAAACACAAGTAATACATTATATTATTTGGGTACAGTGGTATTTAGATAGTGTTGACTGGAGATAAGTAACACTGTTTAAGTTTAGATAATGTAAACCTTTAAAGATAAAGAAGAAAGAACTTTAGGTCAATATTAACTATGATTTCGAAAATGTTAATGTTGATAAGCATAAGGTTGCTTGAATTTTACATCTAAAGCTGATTGTGGCATTGATAAACCACTGCAAAATACTTTATTTGCTATACAAGTAAGGGTTTCTGTCTTAAGCTGAATACTTAATACTAAGGCCTCCACTGTATTTTTACTTATTGTTGTTTATGCATATTAAAGCAAAACAAACAACAAAGCTGTTTGAGATCTGGCTTCCCCCTTCTTGTGCCTCTACCCATTTGGGATATTTATAAGCATTTAGGCCCCCTCAGAAACTATACTGTAAGTGTTTATATTTGCCGTGCTGCATAATATATTGCAAATATGGAAACTGTTCTTGCTTGAATTTGGTTAAACTTCTGCAAAAGGCTTTTTGAACTCAGGGCAAAAGGACAGAGAAAAAGAGGTGGTGGCTGCAAGCTGCCATTGCCCCCTTAGGTTTCCTCTCAGCTCTGACCCACAATGTGCACTGCTTCCAATTGTCTTTGAGAGTCCCTATTAATCAGAGTACACAGGCATTAACTAGATGGACCAATTGCGCCATTCCAGATATTCAGCAGTTTACTCCATTTCTGTTCTTTTGGGAAGAAGATTAAATCAGAATTCCTCTCTCTACAGCTAGAACTCCCTATGTAGAGAGGTATTCATTCATGTAAACCAGTATAGCTGTTCTAACAGAAGAGAATCTCTGTAGCTCAGAGTTGAACTGTGGAGTCCTTGGTGATCTCTGTGCTTGGTGGTTCCCTTGCAGATGTTTCATTACCCAACTAGGGAACATCATCAGTGATAGGACTCCACAGTATAGCTGTGTTTCTCAGTCTTGTCAATTTGAAGATATGTGGGCTTTAATTCCCAGAACTGAGGATGCTGGCTGGGGAATTCTGGGAGTTGAAGTCCACCCATCTTCAAGTTGCCAGGGTTGAGAAGTGCTGCAGTATAGCGAGGGCAGAAGTCTCTAAACAATATCTCTGTGGGTACCTCTTTGATGCCATCAGGTTTCCTGCCCTATCTGGCTTTTACGTCTTAAAAAAACAACAGCTCTTAATTAAAAAGAAAAGAAAAGCTGGCATGCTGGAAACTAAAGCCCCAGCCTTTATTTCCAGCAATACCTCTTGGTTCTAAATGGATCCCCCGAGCCCCACAGCTTTTCTTTTAAAAATAATAATATTATGGATGGCCAAAACTCAGTGCTCTGTTTGAAGGTGCATTCACCTGCCCAGAAAACCCAGGTAAGCATGAATAAGAAAATATTCTGTTGGGAGGAAGAGGTGTCAGCAGTTAGCATGAGGTCAGAACTAGTTTTTGTAACTTGTTCCTCTTCTATGTAGCGGTCACTTAGTGAATGGGGCAGCTATTCTGTTCAAGTGCCTACAATACATTCTCAAATGGTCAGGCTTCACCCCATCGAACAGGACTGGAACCATAAGCTCCGAAGAAAATGCAAGAATTTAGGAGAAGTATTCTATATTAAAGAGAGTTAGGAAATCATAACCAAATGAATTTCAGCAATTCTAAGTCTAGAACTTTGTCCTGTTTAAAGACACAACCTGCAAATCCTCACGTTTTGTATTCCTTCCCACCCTATACAACAGGCCCTCTTTTGAGTAGGCTGGCCTGTATCCATCTGTTCTTTGTTTTCACAGTGGTCAAAAAGCTTATCTTCCTTTTTACTGGCAGTGTAAGAATTACTATCCACATAAATGTCCAAAAGCTTCTGAGCTAGATTCATTAGAACTCTTAATGAAGCACTAGATCTAAGAGGGATCCCAGCAAAAGGAAGATTTGAACCCCTCCAAAGGAAACACTCAAAGCACTAGATCTGGATCCTACATGCACATAGAATCCCATATTTGTTTCAGTATGAAAAAAACCTACTACCTTCAGGGTCCTTTGTACAGATAAATTGATTATCGTCCTTTCAAATGAACAGAAAACTGTATTAAATGAGAGCAACATTTTTACACTGGAGATTCTTTACTTAGAATTGATCCCAAGATCAGCCTTAAGCTGCAAAGTTATAAACATAGGCTTGGGAATAGGTCCTACTAAAATCAATAGAATATACATTGGAGTAGACATGCATTGAATTAGACTCTTAAGTATAACTGGCATATGAAAGGACATTTTGTTTAAATGCTTTCACTGATGTTAAGTCTTACATGTACAAACCAGCTTTGGTGAAAATGTGTGTGTCTGTGTGTGTGTGTGCCCGTGAGTGTATGTATGTGCAGTTCTGTAACATTCCTCAAATGCATCTCTACAATGACTGTTCCTTTTGGTGAGAGGGAAAGGGTTGGAGAGAAATTGTCTGTAATAAGCACAGATGCTATACATTAATTTTTTTTTCACTTTACTTAACTACAAAATGGGCAGCGTTGTGATTTGATTACAGTGTTGAAGGGTTGATAACCAAAGTTAAGGATGTTGAAATATCACAGATAATCAGGGAGGTGGGGGGATAATCATTTTCCTGGAGAAATGAACAGCTTTTCTAAGATGCCTGATGCTGCTTAAATTACTCCTACAGTACCACAGAGTGCTACGTATCCGTAATTGTCTTACTGTTTTTCTACAAGAGATATCACTGGGCCATTGCACTGCAAACATTGGAAATCTTCATTCCACTGAAACCGACGGAGAATATTTTTGATCCAGCAAGAACATTTTCAGATGCTTTCTATAGAAGGAAGCAATTGCTGCTTCTGATGTGGTCTTTGATTACGTGCGTTTTTGTGTTGACATCCTTCCAAATAAACAGAGCAGATCACCCCAAGAGGGATCTTCTGCAAATGGGGCATTTTAGTTGGACAAATGGGGATGCTTCACAAAAAGGAGAACATGACTGTACTTCATCCTGACACCCCACCCCCCCAAAAAAAACCCCACACAGACCTTCTTGTTTGTGTTCGTCCTGGCACTGCTACAATACTTCCTTCTGAATCATTAAGACAGGATTCTCAAAAGTAAATATGGAAAATACAAACCGGAATTATGATAAACAGAAATATATCTATGTGTGTGTTTATACACGCGCACATATTTGTGTGTGTGTGTGTGTATTCATGTGTGTGCATAGGCTAAAATCAGAAAGGTTTTGTGAAAAGAAAAACGGTTTGCAATAAAAAGCTGAAAACAGCAGTGCTCCGAGGCAATTTAGACTGCAAAACACAAACCATTAAGTTTGTGCATTATCTTTTAATTTAATCTTGAATGATTTATAATCCATCACGCAAGGCTTCAACCATATCCAATTATTCTCTGCTGCTTGATTGACAAGAAAGGTGATTTATTAAGCTAATAAAAAGTGATGTGAGCTGAGCTCATATAAAAAATAACCAGCTGGACAAAGACTTTAAAGAGATACCAACCTTTTCCCGCCTTACAGAAAAGGTTCTGTCACTCCCAGCAATTCAGCAGTAATCATGCAGTAAGTTAAGTATCTGCATATAACTATTATAATTCAGACCTTTCTATTTTCAGTCCTGTACAATTTGTTGTGTGCATGTGTGTGTGCGCGCAGGCGCGCGGGTATGTGCTATTTACTTAGAGGAACCACCCACACCACAAAGAATCAACTTCATAACTCGTCCCCAAAACATCCTCTGAGGAACAAAAGCTGATTTTCGGGGCCAGCTCAACTCTTCTGCCGCTCTCCCATGCCACCTTTTTGTGATGCCCGTGAAGAAAAGGCCATTGGGATGTTGTTTGCAAAAAGATCCTACGTGAAGGAGCAAACCAACACACAAAAGGAATCCTACTGAAAGCAACTAATGCTGGAATGCTCGCACGCATGAAGAATCGGAGGACGCAAGGGCCACCAAGGAAGTGACTGTGGACAATTGTTTACCTAATGCTGCACAAATCCACTCGGGCTGGAGGGAGGAGAGAGAAAGAAAGGGAAGGAAGGAAGGGGGAAAAAAAGCAAGTTTGTGAGATGAAGTGGTATAGATGAGCCGTCTTTTCATAAACACCAGGATACCACTTTAATGTCCAAGATGCTGGTTTGTTTCACTGAGCACAGCACTTCAGAACTAATGATGCAATCAAGACACTTCCAATCAAGCAGCCTTTGCGATAGAAATAGTGCTATTTGCAACAGCCGCCTTGGCGTCTGCTAAAAATTTTCTGGAACAGAAAACGGAAATTAGGAGCTGAAAGCAAACCCACCTACCCCCTTGCAGGGGGAAAAAAAAGAGAATGTTTTCTAGATGGAAGGTTTAAGGGAAAAGTAATTTGAAATGGGAAACCTTCAGGCAAATGCTGTGTCATCAAGGGGGGGGGGGGGGAGAGGAAGCATCTTTTATTCCAGTCTTTTATTCCTCAATTATTTTAGTCCTGCACTTTGCAACCGAATATTCTCAGCATGATTCTATTTTCCATTGCTACCCTTAACAGTTTATTATCACAATGAAGACTGGTGAGCTTATTCTCTGCAGGCAGAGAGGATGGGAAAAATCCAAGGATGATTGGAACAGAGGAAGGGGACAAAAATGGGGAGGAGGAAGCCAATAACAACAACACAGATTCCAGTAACTCTGAATTATTACATGCAGAGGGGCTAACACAGGACATTTCTTCTACTTTCTTTCCCAAATCTCATGAAGGAAAGGGGAGGGGGGATTTGTGATCACTTCTGGAGAAGGTTTGGAGGGACATGAAGATCTACAACACTCTATGAATAGAAACTGATTCTCAGAGTAATGAAAGGGAAATTATATGTAAATGTGTGTGGGTGTATTGCACCAACACTTTTTTAAGGATGGAAAGTTGAAAGCACTATCTGCAATCAGATCTACATCAGTGGTTCTCAAAGTGTGGTCTGGAAACCTAGTGGTTTCCGAGATCCTTTCAGTGGGTCCATGAAGTCAAATAAATAAATATTTTAAAATTTCTCAGTTTCAGTTTCTAATACAGTAAATATTGATAGGTATAACCCACATAAACCAAAGCTCTTTGGGGTCTTCAGTCAGTTTAAGAATGCAAAGGGATCCTGAGACCAAAAGGTTTCACCACCTCCATGTGGTCTAGATGAAGCCACATCTTTCAGATGGTTTGCGACCAGCTCCACAGTCATTCATACAAGGATTTTTTTTTTTAATTTTGCTCTTTATATCCAAAATGTTCCCAGATCACCTTTCAAATATCAATTGTCAAGATACTATGTGCCCTGGGGCTTAAAAATAGAATACAGGATCCACAAGGAGATGTAGAGGAAAGAGGAAAACAACTAAACCTAAGATGTAGTTCTTCATGGGATCGTTCTATCGCAATCAGGGAGGATAAAAAGGGTTCAGATTGCCTGATGGATCTGCCGTCCATGAGAGCTGGAAGTCAACTGCATTCTGAGCCAACCATGATCCTGCTTTTCTCCCTTGATTTTCCATGAACCAACTGTTGCTGGCATGGCCAGGAAACCATTGCATTTCCCACTCAACATTCTCAGCTACAGACACTGCAGCAAGGAATCTTACACTGTAACTAGCTGTATGAGTCTAAAACTGTTTCGCCATGGGCTCTCGGCCATTTCACAGCTGGGAAACACTTGGCTCTAGAAGGCTCTACTAGGAAAATAGGAGTATCCTGTGGTGTCAACCATTCGAGATGCATAACAGCCAGCTTCAAGTTATAAAATGGCAGCCTGTTCATGCATAAACTGGAGTCTGAGACACAGGATGTGATTATTCAGCTTGTACAGATATAGTTATCTCTTTAAGAGACACTATGAAAATAACTGATCTCCCAAAAGGATGCACAAGTTATTTACTTGTGTAAGGAATCCTTCTCTGTAATGGCCAGGCCTTCTATGGAAAGCCCCAAGGCTGATGTATCTTTTTATGTCTTTCAAAATCATATTTTCCCATGCTTTCTATCATTTCTGGGCTGCAAGATTTTAGGTGGCCACCAGATGAAGCAAAGGGCACCTCTCTGTTGCCAACTTGCAGTCATCCAGATTTTTCAAATCAAATATGGCAGCACTATTCCCAGGCATTAACTCCCCTTAATATTTGTAAGTAAATAGATATAAAATGCCTGGAGTGCCCAAAAGACAGAACAAAGCAAAAGATTGCACCCTATTTCATATATTTCCAGGAGGAAAATACTAAATTGGATCATATAAGGATTGAAATATTTCTGAGCAGAATATTCCCTTAAACCATGGCTATACCTCTGCTTGGTACAGGAGGAGTATATAATTATATGATCATACAATTAAACCATCAATGCTTATATTGCTGCCTTTCCAAGGATTAGCATCCAAAACCTGACTTAAAATCAAAGATGCTTGAAGGGCTTTTTTTTATGATTTCTGATACCTATCGAATAGGAATTTCACTGCTCTTGGGTGAATATACAAATGAGAACATTGTTTGAATGCACACCAGAGTTCACACTTTTCTAAATCTTGTGTTATAGTTACACATGATTCAAGTGGATCAAAATCCATTGGCTTCATGTGTATGTGATTTTTAAATACAGATTTTAATTCTGAATGTTTATGGGCAATTTTTTGAATGCAAAATCTTGCGACTTAGTGGATGGAACATCAGGACAGAACCGACTTTTGGGTGAAAATATGCAACAGATGTTCAGAAATTCACCTCCCCCAACTTTCAAATCCTTTCCCCTCCCTCTCTCCCTGACCCCCCCCCCCCCCATCTACCTGATAGAAACAGTAGTCAATTTGAACATGCTGCCTTTAAGCCACTTCTGGAAACCAAATTAAACATGAAAACTGCATTTTTCTGCTAAAATCAGTTGAGAATTCTGCACACATACATGCGCACGCGCGTGCATGTGCGCACACACACACACACACACACACACAAATCCATCGTTAATACAATCTGTTGGAGATTTTGCAGCTGGTTTTTAGACCATGTGTAGTCTACAACATAAAAGAAGATGGGGGGGGGATTTAACCCCTGTGGCACTATTAGAAACAGTATAATAAATGTGCATTTAAAAGATCTATAAACACATATTTATCTGTAAAATGTTCTTACATAAAACTGTTATTGAAAAGGCTTTCATTTTATCTTTGCGTTATTGTAATTTTATTGAATTGCTTATTCATTCTTTGATATCGTGTTTTAATGATATTATAAATCTGTTTTATGTCTGATAGCAGCCTCATTGTAAACTGATGTAACAGATAATATGGCAATTCACCATAAAAATGCTAACCCCCCCTCCAAAAAAAAAAAAAGAGAGAGACAGATCAGAACGCAAAGCAGCATTTTAATTCATACTAGATTCCTTTTCATTTTATTTTTAAAATTATTTTCCACTTGCTACTTTGTAATTTTATCTGTTGATAAAAGATGGTCTGTAGAAACTTACCATATCTCTACACAATGGAACTTCCCCCCATCTCCCCACAAGTCTATTCATGGGGAGAAAAAAGAGAACATAAAAGCATCCACCTCTCAGTGCTAAAGATCATTAGCTGGTTCATTGTATAAACTGATTTAAATTAGGCACTTTTGGAATGAAACCTTTTTACCCCTGTAAAATGCTTATTTGGGATAAATTTTCTGTTAGCGTCATGAATAATGAAAGGAGGGGGGGAAACCATCTTTTGCTAGGTCTCCCTTTATTCCAATTCTTTTATTAAAAACAATGAAAAACAATTACAATAAAAGATATTATCAACATATAGAGCAATTATGTTATAAGCCAGCCATCGCTCCCCTCAGAAACTTAGCACGAAGTTCATTCAATAAAAGCATGTATGCCTGCCAAATCTAAATAATAAAAACTCTATTAACGGGAGACTATTATGAAGGAAAGCATATGACCTGGGCCCTAGAATTTGACAGGTGGCCAATCCTGTTAAGTACACTTTAAATATGAAAGTGTATTCGGAATCATTATCGTTGACTTACACAGCTTGGAAGTTGACTAACGTTCCGCCAATTCCTATTGTCGGAGTTGGACGCATTCTTTTGCTGGCGGTAAGAAAAAGGATTTTGGCCAGGATCCAAATAACCATGCAACCAGTCCATGGACCCTGAAATTGCACTGGGAAGAGGGTCTTTGTTTGTATGTTTATGTATGTATGTTGTGTATGATTTGATATGTACATATAAAAAAAAAACACACCTCCTTTTCCCGTTGCCATGAGAGGAGAAAGACTTTCAAAAGTCCAAGATAGACAGACAGACACACAGTACATATGCATATATATGAGTCAGTTTAGTATGTATAGACACATACATACTTTTATATGAAACACTCATAAAGACACATATACATATGCAAATTCTATGCAGAACACCTCTACCGGTTTTCTTTCAATTTGGTGAAAGCAAATTTGAAGGCGAAGTAGTATTCCTGTATTTATTTAATCCTGAGATGGCCAAAGGATCTTTGAAAATGTCCTATCTTTCAACCTACCAGCCTGTCTCAAGCAACTTCCCTGACTGTCCACGCTTTAATTAAATCCCAAAGAAAGGCACCTGGAGAAAACCCCTTCTGCAAGGCGTTTTTGGATGGAGAAGGATGAGCAAAGACGTTCCTCAGCTCTTGAGAGTAAGAGAGAAGAATAAGAAATCTTTCAGTGGAAGGAGTGGGCCCAACTGCAGCATGTCAACTTCTTTCTTTCTTTCTTTCTTTCTTTCTTTCTTTCTTTCTTTCTTTCTTTCTTTCTTTCTTTCTTTCTTTCTTTCTTTCTTACATATGAATGAATCTTTTAGAAAAATAAGAATGATGGGTGAGCCACCAAGAGTCCGCTGATTCAGTGATGTCTCACCCTGCCTACCCTTGATAAATATCAAAGGTCACCACATTGCCAGCATTGACTGATAATGTCAATATTAATTCTAATACTGATGCATGCAAATTGGCCAATGCAACAAGATTCCCTTCCCTTAAAAAAGTCACACTTTTCTGCAACATTAACATTCAGAGGAATGATGATAGACCAGTGGCTTTAATTCATGCTATGAAATCCAATGTACTTGGAACTGTTCAACTTGGTTAAGAATAAGTGCTGGAAACAGTTTCAAAGTATAATGCTGCTAAGTTTATTCAGGCATTTCCAGTTAGATCGCTCACTCATTTTGGAAAGGACATGAGTTATAAAACAGCTTCAAAACACGCCTGGAGAACAGGAGACGTGCAACAGCATAAAGGACAAATGCAAGTATCTCAAAGCTCTATTTTCTTCTCATTTAATGCTTTTAACAGGTGTTCAACTTTACAGGAGTTGACAAACCTGTCTAGTATCTTATGTACTTTTCAACGGAGTGAAAGGTATCGGGCATCAGAACACTCCCTGGAAAGCACTGCTAAGTTAAAGCTTAAATTCTCTGCACACATAATGTCATAATCATATTTCAAGAGACTTTGCAGAAAACTCCAATGTTTGCAAAAATCGACGGCCATTGAAAAAGAGGTTACAGAAGATAAGATAGCTAGATCCTAATACTGATGACTTAAATGGGAGCTTGCAAGGAGTCAAAGAAGCAGTTACTGAGAGACAGTTCTGGCAAAATGGGGTACATTGAGTCAGAAAGACTCAGACACAACTGAATGACTGAACAAACATCCATTCAAGCCATCTGTTTTACAAGTGAACAACCTGTTTCCCCAAAGCTCCTCTTGTCCCAAACTTCAAACCTGTTTTTTGTGCCTCCTCCAACAGACTGAAAACTGATGGCTTGGTTGATTGCCATTTGGAAATGGGAAATGCACAAAAGCTACAGCAAAGACCCCGAACAGATGTAAGGTGTTATTTTGGGGGGGGGGAGAAATTCCCCAAACACCAGATTAAAAACAAACAAATAGGACATTCTGCTGATCATCCATGCATGTGGCACGTCCCTGTTCATTTTTTATTGCTACCCTCTCCTCCACTGCCCTTCTCCTTCCAAAGACCATTAAGATCATTTTCTGGTCACCAAAAATTGTCCACACCCATTTCCATGCTCACATGATTGCTGTGAGAGATCTTCTTCCGGATAAGCATAACAAGAAACCAATATAACAACCTCCCCGCAAAATGTAGGTTTTTATTGGCTAATTATATAAAAGTACTGAAGCATCTTGTGCAAACAAGTTGCCAGCTGCTTCACAAATAAATGAAAGCATCTTCCAGATTTGTTTGACTACCAATGGCCATAACATCCAACCAACTGGCTGTGAACCAGGATTGTAATCTGGCCCAACTGAACTAGTTTTGGAAACCTATGATAGAAATTAGTGTTCTAGAGAACAAATCTTCTGAATCTAGGATGAACCTGATGTGGTCAGCAGCTAAACCACCTAGAGAAGAGAGAAGATGTTCTCTGTAGGTAGGAAGAATTAGCATAGTTTATATAATAGTTCTTAAATACACAACTCAGCAAAAGATGGTACGTTAAAAGAACTGGAACTCTAGCTCTCGTATTTCATATTTATATGTATATACCACTTTTCCTCCAGAAGCTCAAAGTAGCATACAGGTGTCCCTCTAGACCTTTTATTCACACAATCTTCTTCTTCCTAGTGTTTTCCCACAGGTGAAGGGTCTGCTTTTTTTTTTGGGATCAAACAAATGTTGATCCATTGGTTGCAACAGGAATTTCCTGACTGGCTTGTGGCCTGAGCCATGAGAGAATGACTGGCCCAAAGTCACCCAGCCACCTTTCATGCCTAAGGCATTTTTTTTTTTATTCACACAAAATTTATTTATTTTTTATTCACACAATAATACTTTGAAATACATCTGCTAAGAAATAAAGCATGAGAACTTCCTTAGCTGAATGTATTTGGATATTTGCAGTCCTATTTCAACATCCTGTTGTAGGCACTAAATATACTCAGTCATTTTGCTATTGTTTTCTTGCGAGGAGCTGCCTCCATAATTCCTTGTTCTTCTCTTGAAAAGAGAAAATTTTGAGTTTCTGCAAAGTGAGAAAGCCAATCCTTTCTTTCTTGTTTCTCCATGGCTCCATTTCAATGGCAATTCTGTTGGCACTCACTGGCCGCATTTGCTATTAGAGGGGGTGATGATTATTCTAAAAGTGCCACTGTAATGGAAGATTAATCTCCAACTATAGCATATGGCTGGGTTCCAAACAGCTACTTTTGACTCACTCAAATGCCCTGCCTGGATTCAGCGGGATTTTTAAACTTTCTGTATTTGAATTGCTTATAGAACTCCTGACTTAAAGAGGTCTGGGGATTTCACTTATGCCTTTTTTTAAAAAATCCTGGCTAAGATGATATTCCAATGGTAGAGACTATATGTACCTCAGGGCTGAACTATGAGATTCTTGGTGTTCTCTGACCTTGGTTGTTTTCCTGCAGATGTTTTTTTACCAGGCTAGAAAACATCACCAAGACGATTATATCATCGTAATCTTCATTATTGTATGCATTTGATCCATTGGGTTGAAGATTCTTTGGTGTGATTATCTCCTTTGAAAAATCACATGTTTACCTATGCCTCTTTTGAGTGTTTTTAATCATACATGAATGCAGTAGAAAGGCAGGACATAAATATATCTAATAAAGAAGAAATAAAATATAAATAATCATGTGCATAAAGAAAAAAGAGGCTTCACTTTTATCATTATCTGCTTTCTGTAGGCTGACTATATCAGCTACCTCGTTCTGCTCACAACTTGTTTTGCCCTATGATAGGAAGACCTTGGAGGCTGTCCAAAGGGTAGAGGAAACCATATCTAATTACACTGTATTTTTAATACTTCTATATTGCTTTGGAAGCCAGTCTTATATGCACAACTAGGGATGGATGGATGGGAGGGAGGGAGGGAGGGAGGCTTCCATCCATCAACTTATCCATATCAAAGCTCTGAGCTCAATAGTGTTTTTGTATTCCCCTGCATCATGCTTCAGGGCAGTCTTCCTCTGCCTGGTGTCCTCCAGATGTTTGGGTAATATCTCCCTATATCCCTAGCAGACATGCCCAGATTGGGTAAGATGAGAAATGTCCTCTCTTAGACCAGCCAGCTAATTCACTCAAGTGGGGGAGAACAAAAGAAAACAAGTCAAGAGCCCTCTAGAAACTAGTATGGACAGCGTGTCCTACCTGGTAGCTCAATGAAAACAAGAAAACAGTCATACCTTCCTCTTTCTTGAACATCAGGGTTTCATTTGACAGATAAACAGGAATGTTTAAAGACAGTGAGCACAAGCTCACTGCAAGCTACTGTTGCAGCAAAAATGTGCATCAGGAAATGGCACCAGCCTTCTTTCAACCAACCTATCAGTTCCAGCAGGCCCCTATTACATTCTCTCTTGGAAAGTCCACCACTGAAAGCCATTCTCTTCTGCTGGAACGATGCATGATTTTAAGACAAAAAGGGATGAGAAGCTTTGAAGTCATCTATCACCAGTGGGTCTCCTGGAGCCCAGAAACCATACGAGTCATTGAAATCTGTTTCCTGAGATGGATAGTATTTCTATTTAAAGTGTAGTCATTACTTCCAAATTTGCATCTAGTCATATAAATCAGTGGGTGCAAAATTTGTGCAACCACATTTTGCCAAGATCTGTTTGTCCTCTTTTTTGGACACCTAATATGAGTGGTGGAAGCCCAAGTGACTTGATCTTTCTCATCACTTTATTTTTAAGAGTCCCTTCCAAGGACAAACAGGATCTTGGCAGGGTCTTTCCAGCAAAAAGGGAATGGTCATATTTCAGTGGCAAGTACGTGTTTTGCCTGCACAAGTCTCAAGATCAATTCCCAGTCCCTTTGGGTGGGTCTGAGAAATACTCCCTTTTGAAATCCTTGAGAGATGATCAGCCTTCCTCAATTGGTGCCTTCCACATATGCTGAAACTACATTTCCCATAAATCCCAGCCAGCACGGCAAGTACCAGGCTGGAGAAGACTGAATTACACAGTAGAAAGCTAGATGCCATAACACTTAAAATCACTAGGAAGTCCAAGTTCCAATGTACAATTATCCACATTCTGCACTACTAATTGTAGCACTGAAGCACTGGCAAACATTAGCATTAGCAACAGAATATTTAAAGCCTCAGGAGAACATAAGGAGAAATGATCAGCATTGCAAAAGGCATGGTTATTCTTTCTGAACTCCTCTCAAGTCTACTTGAAGGAAAGCAGAAATCGATGTTTGTATCAGATTCCAAGAACAAATAGAAAAGAAATACAATAATCCTATATGGGCTATCAATGATAGAAAAGGCAGATGCTTATCCATGCTTCATTGTTAAACTCCAATTCCCATCTGCCCAAGAAAGATAGCCAATGATGAGAGAGGATGGGAGATGCAGTCTAAAAGCAGTTGGAGGATTGCACATGGTTCATCCTTGTGGGTTCCCTTTCCCGAAAGACTACATTTGATTATCTTATTTGTCCTGGCTCTCAGTCAGTATCAGTGGGGGCACAGCTTGAGGTCCCCAAAATCTTGGCTTTAGCTATCACAGAGCTCCAAAAATTCTTATCAAAGATGTCGTTTTCCATATGACAGAAAGGGAAAGTCATTAAATACAATAAAAGAAAGGAATAGCATTTAATGTGAGAATTTTAATTAAATGTGTGTATTAAATTTGTTCTTTGACCTAATCTCAGCCATTGCTGTTTTGGTGTGTGACTCCTGGCAACCTTTCCAAGCCCATGGGTTTTCCTCAACCCTGGAAAATTATGCCCCGATCTAAATTCCGTGATGTGATTTTGCCAAAAACAGTAAAAGAAGCTTTTAAATTTATGAGAAAGAAGGGGGGGAAGAAAGCACCTCACTGAAAATCTTACAGAGCTAATGGGCACTGTCAAAATACTCCAATTTCCCTCATAATAAACTAATTGTTTTTCCAATTTGCTAGTCGCATTAACAAAAATAGGTGAATTTTGACTACAGTAATTAATGCTGACTAAATTAGAGTGTGAATTTTTCAGGGCAAGAAATAGTTTCCAGGGTTTTTCTTTGCTTTTCTTTTTTCTTTTCTTTTTTCCCCTTCTGATAGAGCATTTCATCCACTGGAATTCAGCAATGAGAAGAAGGGAAGGGAAGGGAAGAGTATGGGCCAACGGTCAATCACCATCTAACCCAGTGATGGCGAACCTATGACACACGTGTCAAAGGTCACACATCACGACGTTTTGGGTGACGCGCCAGCATTCACCAACACCCAACAACAACTATTCTCCCTATTTGAGTTACCAAAGAAACTGAGTTTGTTTTACTCATATTTCATTTTTGTAATTATTTGATGTTTCTTTATATAATACGTAGCACCACACATGATTGGACTGTATTTTTTTTTAAATAAATGAATATGTACAGAATTGTTTCTATTTTGTTCAGGGGTGTGGGGTGTGGGGGTGACATGCCAGCAGAGTCAGATTAGGCATTTTCTGAATTTTTGACACGCCGAGCCCAAAAGGTTCACCATCACTGATCGAACCAGTTCTTGAGAAAAGTTTAAGTCTTAATCCTCTTCCCAAGATATAAATTAGCCCTCCCTATAATTCAAGTGACTCATATTTTCAGGCATATTTATTAGAATTATTATATCCCCCGCTTATGTCCAAGCCCTTCAAGGCACCAAACGTAGCTCCTCTCACTCTTCAACCTTCTGAGGTTGGTTAGCTAACCTAAAGAGTTTTATACAAGAACGGGCATTTGAAGCTGCTTTCTCTGCTGCTGTTCTGATCATTACTCTTCCCCTTCCTCTCTTTCTTCTTTCCCTCTAAGTCTAGATTTAAACTCTTTGGGGGTCACAGCCCTGTCTTTTTTGCTGATGAAAGGTAATTAGTCCGACAGGGTTTTTTCGAACACCAAGACACTGAAATTCTTCCTCAGGAAGTTCATTTCAGCTTTTCACTGTTAAGCCCTCTAATGGATCAGGTCATCCAATTTTGTTTCAGGAGAGATGTGAGTTCATTGTTTTAGCTCATGTTTTTAATGCCTATCTTTGGATTTTACATCATTTTAACCATGAGGAAGGATAAACAGTTCTTCCTATATGGATAAAAATTAACAAGTACACAGTGGAACGTTCCTGGCTTGGCAACAGAATGGGTGAAAAAGATGCCTTGTTGGGATTGCAACTGATCATGAGGCACGAGGGTGACAGAGCTGCAAAACAGGCTATGGCAATTTTAGGCTTTTAAAGATAAACTAGCTTCCCCATCCATGGCTGGGCAAGACCTTACCAGGATTGACCCCAAACCCAACAGCTTAAGCTTTAACTATCTCCAACATTCTCCCTTAGACAAGGTAGTATAAAATACAAGGTGGGGAGGTAGGCAGCAGCATAAATTGAAAAAGTGGGCAAATATAAAGCACTTTAAGAATATAAAGACATACAGACAAGATTATTATGGATTAGAGCAGCATTTCTCAACCTTAACAACTTAAGGTGTGTGGACTTCAATGCCCAGAATTCCCTAGCTAGCATGCTGACTGGGGAATTCTGGAAGTTGAAGTCCACACATCTTAAAGTTGCTGAGGTTGAGAAACACTGGGTTAGAAGAATTGGGCATGCTTTGCCAAGAGAAGAGAAATTTCAACAAGGTTTCATTATTCAAGTATTTGTGGGTATTATCCCACAGAAGAGGGCAAAGACCTTTCCTTGCTTGCCCCAAAGGGCAGAACACAAACCAATGATTTCAAGTTATAGTAGGACAGACTTTAGCTATATGTGATGAGAAAAGAGATGTTAGTAAGAATAATTTGGCAATGTAAGGAATTACCAGAGATTCAACAGCTCTTTCTTGGAGTAAACAGCCCCAAACTCTTTGACAGATTTGCATCTCATGCTCAACCATGGTTGTTTAACCACAATTTCCTGAGCAAACCACAATTTGCACAACATGCTATGGTTGGATTCAACGGAACCCAATACGCAAAACCAAACCAAAGTAAATTGGGCAAACTAGGCCTACATGTTTTAATGGAGCTTTCTAAATACTGTTATTAATAATAATAAAGATGCAGTGTCTCAGATATCCTACGCATGTTCCTGTTATATTGCTGGAAGTACTGTAAAACAGAAGCAAGAAAAGCCAGAACTGTGTTTTTTCTGGGCAAACTATTCCTCACAGAGATTCTGAGAAACTGGCTTGGATGAAGATGGCAAACTCTTTGAGAACTTATAATTTGTATGCAGGGAACTCTGATAAATGCATCAATGTTGACATGTTAGAGCACAGCAAAGTGAAGAAATCAGAGTTTTAGCAGGAATATTTTCCTCTGAGGGCCTGTTTCGGAAAATGCTGATGAGATGTCCCAGTGCATTACAGCAATATCATCAATTATGCGAGCAATGTAATTAACCATTTCTGCTCTTTAATGCTATTTACCCAAAGCCAGAAAAAAAAAATATTCCCATCTTTTCCTCCTATGCCAAATGCCACATTATGGTCCTTTGAAATGACATGAATTTTGCAATGGACCTCAAACCAGCAGTTTCTGCTGAAGCTGCATTTGCTTTTCTCTTCCACACATTTTGCAAAATTAAGACTGCATGTGGGAACCAAAACAAAATTCCATTTATCAACTAGGAAGTGGTTATTCCACACCAAGATGAAACAACTAACAATGCTATTTTAACTTGTGGCAATGCAAACTTGGATCAGTGCAGTAAAAATTCAGAGTAATATGTTTTACTTAAAGTCCTCATCTTAAATGAGATCCTTCTTCAAATATGGCAAAGAAAAGATAAAAATCTAGCTTATCTTTCATTTGGACCATGGGGGTGGGGATGTAGTTACATCTTGGCCACCTTTACAGGGGGAATTATGCTAGTTTGTTGCAAAGAAACCAGTAGTGCCATTACATCATAGACTAATTATAGTCACTTATTATAGATTCTAATTAATTCTATATTATTCTATTATATATATTATAATTTTATATATATGGTTTTGGGATACAATCCTTTGCAGTTTATGGGGAGGTTCTGAGCAGGGAGTGTCATAAAATACGGCCTACTGTTTGAAATAATCAGATCTATCAATACATTTCATTCAAGACTATAAAGCTGATTCATTAAACCAATGCTTCCTAGGTTGTGGTCTGCGCAGGGTAGGAAAAAACCACTTCAATTCCAGATAGATGATATCAATCAATCAATCAATTTTATTTCAGTCATAGACCAGCATAGCCAGGTAGATGATATTAGCATGATATTTGGTGGTTAGAGGACCATGGTAATCTAAAACGGGACTGGTGCTTCTCATCTGGGCTACTCAAGAAAGAACCGGTTCAAAACAGCTTGTTTCTGGAGCAACCTGCAAAAACTGACAATAGTTAAGGAACTTGGAAACTCTAAGTTAAAGCATAACGCCCAGTATTATTTCAGTATGTTGGGTTTCGCTCCATAGCCCAATTCACTAAGACAGACTTCAGTGGTCAAAAACCAATCAAAGGAATAACTGCAGTGGACAAGAAGTGGCAGTGAGAAGAATCTGGGTGTGATGAGGGCTCAAATTAACCCCCAAACCTCTCCAACTTAAGAAAGACCCTGAGTGAAGTCCACAAAAACTTATAATATATTGGTTGACCATTGAGGTGCCACAAGATTCTTGGTTATATTTATCATCTGTTTCATCTGTTATCAGTTCAGTTCAATTATTCAATTCAATTATTTTGTGCCTCAGTGTTCTTCCATCTTCACAACAATGATGCATGGATATACACAGATATAGCAAGACAGATGAAGTTTTAGCAACAGTATTTTGGGAATACTTTCTACCCAAGTTTTATTCTCAAGTGCAGAATCTATTCTAAAGAAAATGTCTAATTTTAAGTATGTATGTTCCTCAATTCTCTAAAATGGGTGTTTCAAAAAATATCTGTGCCTGCAGTCTACGATCAAGCATCTGCTTCATTTGCTCTTATACTATTAATAAACACAGAATATAGAAGTGCCTTTCAATTAAAAATATTAATGAATTAGATGCCAGCCAAGGAATTCCAAGGGGAACAGGCCTTCCATGCTCCCCAGTTTGTTTCAAGCTAAATCTCTACCATCTTAAATAATAATAATTACTGTTGTTATGGCTGGTCACACAGCCAGCCAGATGTTTAGACTGGATTTGGCATTTTTATCCACCTATTGAGTCCTTCCCAAGGACTTGGGATAGGCAGCTTTTGTTTGATGGCGTTAAAGGTATCGTTGTTGTTGCTGTTATTATTAATATTCATTAAATTATATGCCACACAACTCCCAGGTATTCTTCTCTCTTTCTCACTCTGTGGCAGCCCTACGAGGTAGACCAGACCAGGAAACTCCACCAGAAGACTAAAACTACTTTTATTAAAATTGGCTATAATAATAAAACCTTGCAAATCTGATTGTGCTGTATCTCCTCCTCCTCTGAATAGCTCAGTGAATCAGGAAGGTGTCTGTCTGAGCCACAGCCAAATCTTATCTAGATTCCAAATCGTATCTAGATTCCAAATCTTATCTAGATGTTTTGGACTTAAAAAATGTTTCAGCCCTTTTTGCCTAGGCAACAGCTTCTACATCTCTCTGTCAAGGTCATCTTCCTTTCTCTCTACACTCTGTCACACATTCTCAACCCTAGAAAGGAGGCGACAGCAAACCACTTCTGAAAATGCTGCCTAGAAAGCCGCATGGACTTCTCCATGTAATCTCCAAGAGTCAACCCAATCTGAAGGCAAAAACAAAAATCTTCTGCCAATAATTTGAACTGTTTTAAAAAAATTCTCTCTGCATATTGACTGAGTTAGTTCTCTGAGTTAGTCTGTCTTGATATACTCAAAGAACAAGGACTTTGTCAGAGGTTAATTTACAGATGATTCTCACCTGCCTCTTATTTTTCCTGTTGAATGACTGCCATAATGAAAGTATGGTTATTATGAGGTCTCTTGCTTTGCTATGTGTTTAGAACTTAGTTTGCATTCAAAACAGAATTTGCAATTTGCTTCCCCAAGGGCTGCATCAAATGCCTGAAAGCCTTGGGATCACCCTCCAGTGCCCTTCCAAAAGTGGCCACCAAGTTTTAAATTCTTAATATGAGAGATGGGAGACATTATTAAAACTGTATACGCACTTGTTTCTAATCAAATTTCCCAGTGTGGAACCATGCCATGCAGATGTCTTGGATTTCAACTCTCAGAATTCCCAACCAGTTGAAATCCAACACATCTGGAAGAGCACTGTGTTAGGGTGGTGTTCTACTGGCTGATGAGGAAGACTTTTACTTTGGGTGCAACTACAACTCAACGGTGGCAATTCTGGGCTTGCATACGAATGAGATAAACTATACAGGTATGTTTCCATCCGCATAAGATGCCAAATATTCCAAAATTCACTTGAGAAATGACCTGGTGGGCCACAATCTAGAACACCTGTTGAACAATTCTCCAAAACTCTATCCTCTCTGTTAACATCAGTGGGCAATCCAAACTATAAATCTATGCAGCCAGACTAAATGTAAAATAAAGACCAACCAAACAGTTTATGAAATCTGAAACAAATAATAAGATGATCCATATGTAGAAATCAAATGGACTGAATAGTAGCATCTTAACCATTGGTGACAAGGTTCATTCTCACTGTATATGTCATGACAGCTGGCACAGTAGAGTCATATGTCACATATTGCTTTATTTGCAACATCTCTGTTCTTGCCCTAGAATATCTACTATCTGAAGCAGCTGTCTCACCCTGCTCAATGGTGGGACCAATCTTGATAAAGCAATTTCTGCAATTAAGTTGGTAAACCTACTAGCTAAAACCCAAATCACTGCTTCTCCTACTTATATCTAATGTAGGTAAATTCCTTACTGCCTTAACTTCTTTTTTATGCTCAATTTCAATAGGATTCTATAGGAAATTTGTATACATGCAAATAAGTCAATATATCCATTAGTAATTGCATTTTTATTTATTCATCATATTGAGAAAAATGAGAAGGCATTCATAAAACCCATTTTAAGTGAATTGCGGAACTGAGGGCTGCTTTTTGAAAATCAGAGATAAAATATTGAGGCCAATGTGATGATAGAGACAGCTCACAGAACTGCAGAAACTTCTATAAGGAGTTGTATTTGGAGAACACATCAACAGAATAATTCCATTTCATGTTAAAGCTGATCGCTTTGGAAAGAAAGCTTGAAAATCAGTATTTCCCTACATAAAGACTGAGGTTTAATCCTCTAAGAAGATTGTACCATGTCAATGACAATCAAGTTGTTCACCAGATATACTTCACTAAATGTGGTTTCACCTTCCACCTCCTCTCAAAAAATATTTATCCCACTCACATAACCTGAACAGGATGAATTAAACATATCCCGGTGTGCTATTGTTCTACTCTACATTTTAAAATGATGAATAGCACAAGACCGGCTTTCATAGCAGCTTTGTAATCAACGAAGTATTGATTTTATTTCAGCCAATCAGAAGATTATAACTCGTGATAAAACAGGAGCTTCTTAAATGTCCCACCTTTCATTGTAGAAGCAAAACAGAAAGGAGAAGACATTTATAAACTGGGAACCACATTCTACCTGCTGAGCAAATGTTAAATAATCACTGAGAAAACAAGCCAACCCAACATTCAATGGGCTTGTTTCACATGTTCTCAGACTCTGTGTACATTCTGAGTTTGTTTTTTGGCCAAGTAAGTGATGGATTTGCTGTCTGGTCATTATGGGATCTGACAACGTCATTTTAGAACCTTAGTTACTAAGATATCAATAATTAAATGCTTTCAGTTCACACTTTGTTCTTGCAGATACTGGGCTATTTATCTCTGTACAGCAAAGAAGCTAATGGCATAATGGGCAAAACATCAAGAATAATTAAGGAAAATAAAAACCCTGTATAGAACTTCTTTGGAAGGAAATGCAGTGCTGGTCCGTGTCTCCCATCTGAAATATTATGTTCTGTGTTAGTTGCAAAATTTCAATTATAACATTTTTCTTGTTGATATCTCCAAACTGGACTCCAGGCTCTAAGAGAAGACTTTTTAAGCAAAGTTATATTCAACGTTATTTTTGTTTTCAGCCTTTATTTTTTTTAAGCACAAGCAACTCTTCATAAGTGTTATTTAGATATTACAGAAAGGTATAGAGCAAGGTAATGAAATTGTTGTACAGGTTTGAAAAAAGTTGCATACAAACAGGGGTCCCTTCATGCTATCCCAAGAAGATAAGATTCATAATTTTCCTTTGAGAATAGGCAACATACAAACAAAGTAAATAAATAAATATGTAATTTCCTCCCACCTCAACGTGGTCTTGGAACATCAGGGAGAGAGCCACCAAAATGAAGCCCACAGTATTATGCGCCCAGATTAGATACACCTACGTTGCAGCAAGTTCAACTGAACTAGAGAGAGACTTAAGTCTTAGTAAGCCTGTCTAAGGCTGGAAAGATTTGTCCAGTTTTTTTCAATAACTTTCTCTATGCTTTCACCATGTAACCTTTTTCAGACCAAATGCTGCTTTTAGACATTGAGTGGTATGCTGGTGGACTGCACTCCAAAACAGCAACAAAGGTGTACAGGGCCAGGATAAGATTTGAAATCTGATGGTGGTTATTTTTGATTTGATGGAAGATACAGAGAAGAAGATAGCGTAGGTGTAAATTACAGGTGGGCAAGGTACAGTTCCCCCATGGCTACTGCCATTTGCTACTTTCTGGTTGTCTGCTACTCAAGGGATTGACAGATTGCTTGCAACTACAGTGTGATGAAGGAGAAGCTTTCTCTGCATACATGGATGTTTATTCACATATATAGCTCCTGTCCTATTGACCTATTAACTGATATTCTCACATATACAGCTGCTCACAGGTCTAGAGAGTTGCTCACCTATGATTTAATGTTGAAAAAACTACAGACAAAGGAAGCATAACCTTTCCTTTCCCAGCATAACCTTTCCCTGGTTTCAATCCAAAGCATTCCCCCAGACCCCCATCTTTTTTTAACTAAAGAGAAAGATGTTCGGGAAATCTCTCCTATTGCATGTTTGGCTCTGTTCACCAAGTTAGAAAAACAGTGACTGGCAACCACAAAGGGGAAGGAGCCTTAATGTTCTGGGGCTTAAATTTAGCACGAGCCGGGCTCATTTTGAAAGACTGTTCTATCTTATAATAGAACAATCGTCTTTCCAGAACATCTTTGCTCTTTGGAACACAAACAAGGTCTTTCGTTCCAACAGAGAAATAGTATGCTATTTGGGGAGGGATGGTGTTTGTGTGTGAAGGGATTAAAAGGAAGTTTGGAAAGGATTAGTGATCTGCCTTTTAACTGATTCAGATTTGAGTACGTTTGCCTACTGAAAATTTTCCTTATGGTTTTTTTTTAGATATACACTATAATGAGCAATAAAGTTGAAGATAGATTTAATGCAAAGGATACAGCGCTGCCAACTACCATATGTGACGCTTGATCCTTCCTGATCACTACTGTTAATCTCTCCCATAACAAAATAGAAAGTTGTGTTGGATCAGAAGAAAATACATAAAATCCAACATCCCTTCCCTGACTCTAACATTATAGTCAGACTAATGCTTTAAAGGAAGATTGTACATTTAAAAATTTAAAACAGACTGTTTGCTCATCACAGTATGATGCATTCTAAAGAAGAAAAGAAGCTAGGTGTTCAGAAACAACCATATGTATCTTCAGATTCTCTATACACAGAGTACAGAAATTTAAAGAAACCATCCTTACTTTCTGATACAACTACCACTGAAATGTGAATATTAATCATCAGTGAAAATGTAGATATAAATCTTAGAAATAAATAAATGAGCATTCTTTATAAAAGAGTGGCAGAGTCAGGCATCTTCTGAGGTGGAGGATGTGGAACATACTGATCATACTACTCAATCTCTTTGCTGTTATTGACCGCATGCTTGTAAACATCAAAAGACCACTGTTCTAATTAGCAATCTACCATATCCCATATATGCCATTTCCAACATTTGCTGTATAACTGGAGGAGGACAAATGTGATCACTGTCTTCAAAAAGGGGAAAAAGAAGGATCTACAGGCAAGCCAATCTGATGGTAAAACTTGGGAAACCACCCAGAGTTGCAGGGAGTCAGGCAGCATAATACGTTGTGCCAGACTAACATTTTCTCTTTTTTTTTTTAATTGAATAAGTTCTTTAATAGATTGTGGGAAAGCTGGAGACATAATATATCTTGATTGCAGTGAAGCATTTGACTAAGTACCCCACTATATTCTGATTAGCATCTTTTAAGTGTGAACTAGATGTCATGACAAGTAGGTGGATGCATAGCAGTCACAATTGTATTCAAACAATGTTCTTCAATGGTTCCTCATTAAACTGGAGTTAAGTATTTAGTGAAGTAAATAGATTCAGTTCCTCCATTTTTAATTATACGAACTATACAAAATTGGATAGGACAGCTAATAGCTAAGAAGATATTCAAAATGATTTGGAAAAAATAGAGAAGGAAACCAAAAAGCAACACTGAAAAATAGAGAAGATGAAATTTAGCAGAGATAATACAAAAATATACACTTAGAAAACCAGAATCAAATGCATAGGAATGGGATGGGGGTACCTGGCTTAATAATAGCATTTGTGAAAAAGACCTTGAAGCAGTTATTGATTATAAAGTGAATATGACCTGACAGTATGATGGGACTGCAAAAAAGGCAAATACAATTTTGAGCTGCCTCATCAAAAGAATTGTTTTTAAATATGGGAAATAAACATAAAAGACTGAAAAGAAAGAGCATTCTTGAAATGCTTGAAATGATGTCACACAGAAAGAGGTCAAGATGTGTTTTCTGTTGATCCAGAGAACAGCAAAGAGAATAATGGATTTCAGTTTAGCTCAGCTGAATGTTAGAAAAAACTTTCAAACAAAACAGTTTGACTGTGGAACCAACTATCCAGAGATGGATATGTTTGAGTGAAAGCAAGAGTGAGGAGTCCATTCCAATTCTATGATACTGTAAGCACATGTGTTGTCTTTACATAAGCTAGCTGTAGCTGTATATTTGTAATGGTAGGTGGGAATGACCTTGGGAGATCAGGGCAACAGTCAGATAAGTGGCAACTTAGCCTGCAAAAGGAAAAAGGGTGTGGCAAACATCTGAAAAGGGACCCTCCCTATTTTCTTGGGCTATAAAGGCAACAGGGAAGAAATGTACTTTCAGACTTTTCTGAAAGTCTGAAAGATTTTGTTAATGTAACCTTACAAGGAAGTGGAGCTAGTACTTCTGGGTGTGCTTCTTGTCTGGACTACCTCACAAGGCTGACAATAATTGAAATAATGAAATTTTGATTCAGAGCACAGTTCATACATTTAGATCTTAAGTTATAAACTTCCAGTGCAAGATATTTACTATGTCTGATTAAGAATGAGAGAACAAGGATGCTTTTTCATGCTGTACTTTTTTATAAACCTGGAAAAAAAAATAGAGGAATGCATCAACCCAAATTCCAGCAAGACTCGCAAATCCAAGATCTTGATGAAGTGTGAAAATTCCATTCACACATAAAGGGATACCAGAAACATTTCTAAGACTCATGTATAAATGTTCTAGAATAATCAGAAGCTCTTGACTGACCTTAAGAAAGAAACTCTCATTCAGATAAACAGTTGTCCATAATTGCTTATAACATATATTAAACTGGTACTAATTTAAACATAATGTCATTTCCAATTTCCTTTTGCAAACTGCTTTATTTTGCCTTCAAGTTGGTAGCAAAGTTTTCTCTCTCCCTCCCTCCTTCTCACAGATGCATATATAATGTATTTAAATCCCCTGAACCCATCTTAACTTAAGAAATGTTTATCTTTCATCTACAAAATAGCTGTATTTGTAAGAATTTGCAATCTCACATGAGCAAACATTTGTCATAATGAAAATCTGGACAGTGGTTTATGAATTACTGAATGACAGTAAATCAGAAATTGAAAGGTTACCAAGAATTTAAGTAGAAAAATATTAAACCTACTACTGTGCCAAGTTCAATTCCCAATTTCTTTTGTTTAAAATAATAGTAATTAAACAGCTTGGCTGCACAAATTCAAAACAACTTGGAATGGTTCATTTGTTTTCACTGCTGACAGTATTAGATTTAAAAATGGTGTAAGATGACCAAAAAATAAAAAAAATAAAAATCCAAGGTTGTGCTTCTGGAATAGGGAAATGCAGTTTAGTTTACTTTATGAGAATTCTGGGCTACTAGCAACGAAGTCTGTTGGAAATTTGGAATAGAATAGAGGAAAAACTTATTTCAAAAAAAATAAAGACTGTTTCATGGCTTAATTTTCAAAGCAGCAAGTGCATTTGTTTTTCTTGAGACCAGACCTGTGCCTGGAGTAGTGCTATGCAAAACATTTCTCCTGTTTTCCTACCACTTCTCATTCAATATGATGGAAGAGAATTTGTTTTCAATATTCCTTTCAAAGGAGAAGAAAATGTTGGTGAAATTTTCATGGGTGAAAGGTGGCGCTCTTACACATTTAATTGTCAACTAGGCCATGAATGTCCTATGTGAATGTCCTGTTGTCCACTGTCCAATTCTCTCACGTGATCCTATAACCTACCTGGATTCCCACACATCCATTCAATTCCAAAGGAAGACACAGTGATGAAATTCTCCCATGTAACTAGAAGATTTTAGGGTGAGGGATAGATGTGTAATATTAATACCATTAATCAAGTAAGGTCCAAACATCATCAAGAATTCGAAAGGAATGATCATGTGCTGAGAATAAAATATTAGAAGACAGAAGCCTCTTTCACAAGGAAAGAAAACTGCTGAGTTAGAAGTTGGAGACAAGTTTGGGCATAGTGGTACCTTGGACTCTAAGATGAGAAACAAAAGAGAAAATAGATTTGCTTGTGAAGTTAAAAACCAGGGCTAAATCAAGTGAGTAGAAGATGCAAGGTTCTTTCCGGATGATTGCAGTCAGTTGAAGGAATTCTATCTCACCTCAGTGCTTCATGAAGCTTCTCTCCTAGTGCAAGGAGGATCACATCACTTCAAAACAGCTACACGGAGCATATTTGCTTGAAAGAGGTCTACATACAGACATACAGACACAATGATCCTTTGTGTCCTTTTTATAAGGTACTCCTTTACTTAGAGGCTAAAAGCCAGTACATACAGATAGTCCTTGACTTACGACCATTTGTTTAATGATTGTTCGTAATTACGATGGAGCTGAAAAAAGTGACTTACGACCAGACCTCAAACTTATGACCGTCGCAGTGTCCCTGGAGTCACATGATCAAAATTCAGGTGCTTGTCAACCAGCATGTATTTATGACAGTTGCAGCATCCAAAGGTCATGTGATCACCATTTGCAACCTTCCCGGGGGCTTATGACAAGCATAGTCAATGGGGGAAGCTGGATTCGCTTAACAACCATGTGATTCGCTTAACCACCATGGCAAAAAAGGTTGTAAAATTGGATGTGGCTCACTTAACGACTGCATCACTTAGTGACAGAAGTTCCAGTCCCAGTTGTGGTCATAAGTCAAGGACTATCTGTATAATTGTAAGCATTGTTCAACAGTAGAACAGACTGCCTTGAGAGGTTATAGACTCTCCTTCACTGGGGGTATTTCAACAAAGTCTTAGATGGCCATCAGTCAAGGAAGCTATAGCCGTAGAGTCCTGCACTATGCAGAACTCTACTGTTGAACTGGATGATCTCCAAGATCCCTTCCAACCAATCCATTCTATGATTCTACTCTTCTCATTTTTAGAGAATAATTATACAACCCAGTTGGAGAGGTCTTTGGTGCCCCCCTTTCTTGGTCATCTGTGGCTGTGAAGTACGGAAACAACTGGCTATATCTCCTTTCCCTCAGTCCTCAGTTTTGCGGAATTGTATTGGGATACGATATTCTTGGCTCAGTATGGCTTCCTGGAGTTACAGGCTATGCTGAGCCAGAAAAACAGGGTAAACGTGGAAGGCAGCAGAAATCAGTCCATCTAGTAGCCTTTAGGCAGTGGGGGTGCAGGTTTTGGCCCCCACTACCTAACGATATCACCTTACTGATTCACTAAAAGCTACATGGAAAACCTTGCTTGGAAGACTAAGAGCTAGGAGAGCATAGGGAACCTTTTGGTGGCCAAGAGCCATATTTAAATTGGAAGGGACTCAGGGCCACAAAACAGGTCTGGCCATCCATGTGGATGGGCAGGGATTGGGAAGAAACTTTGAAGCTTTTATTTGCTTTATAACTTGATTATTGGCACTTTGATCCCACCTCAAAATGGTACAAAACAGTACTGTTGGTTTTCAATAATAATTGTACAAAGAGCCTCTGAGGGGCAGAAAAATGAGATTCAGTGTCAGTAGGTTCTCAACCCCCATGCCTACCTTGATGTACCCATGCCTACCTTGATGTAAAAGAAATGAAATCAAAGGACTTTTTCTGCAGTATCTTAATTCTCTAGAACTCCTTTGTTTGTCTCTTAAGCTTTTTCAAGGGTTCCCCCTTTCCCCAGAATGTTATATTTTATATTCTATTATATAGATTCTTTTACTAAATCATCTGGATTCCTTAATGTGAATAATTATATCTTGCATTATGATACTTATATTTTGTTTAGTATTTCAGATAATAGTTTTTGCAGATGTATTGAGTAAGGCATGCTAAAAATGTTGAAATGAATACATAAAAGGTTAAATTTGCAAAAGCAAATTCTATTAAAATCATTTTTTGCATATGTTGTTGGCACTAGGCAGGCCCTGGAAAAATACCAACAATACTAATAAGAGAAAATTATAGTGATCAATAAATACATATGCAACTCTTGTTTAATATCCCATGTCAAACACACATTCCAAAAAGATGTGTACCAGCAACTGATGGAATCTGTTCTGATTAGTTACCTTAATTGAAATACATCTGCTCTTTATCTGTGAATCTTCAAAGAGGATGAGTTGCACCATTCACAAGCAACCTTCAGTAAGATATAGTAATGAGAGCAATTACGAAAAGCAGAAACTTCACTTCAAAAGGAACTCATCCCAAAATCTTATTATGAATAGAGGTTGGATGGATTACTCCAACAATAAGGAAGCCCCAAAGATTCCAACAGCTTGAAGAAGAAGAGCATAACTGCTGCCGAAGGGTGGCAAGATTGGCCACTTGTTCCTGCATTTACCTTGCATGAGAAGATATGAGAAGATCAAATGCATCCCAAACATTGGCATATCTCAATTCCTAGAGGTAGGGAGAGTCCACTGAGTCTGCTATGCCAGGAGGTCCACAAAATCTTAAAAGGTACAAGTATGTTTTTCTCATCCCTATCAAAATACCTTATTTTCTTGTCAAATTTAGAAGGATACCCAACCCCATACAGACTCTGTGAAAAGGCTATTAACCACTATACTCAAGAAAAGGCAGCAATCTTCCTTAAATCCTTCCCCAGGTATTTTTAAGGATATTTTATTAAAGAAAGGCGGGGGGAAGCTTAGGAAAATAGAGATGGTATGTTACACATTTATGGGGAAAGATATCATGAAGCTCACAAAATCTGGCAGTCACCTGTAGAGGGAGGTTTAATGGTATGTGGGAATGACCTTGAGAGACAGGAGGAAGAGCTGCAGACTAGACAACCGTCATGCAAAATGTATCTCAGCTCACAGAAGGAAAAGGGAAGTGGGAAGCATTTCAGAAGGGACCCTCCCTAGTTTTCTGGAAAGTAAAAGTAAAGGAAGGGAGAAGTACTTTCAAATTTGCAAGATTCTGTTACTGTAACCTTACAATAAAGGTATTTTTAGCACTCATGGTTTGTGCTTCTTGCCTGGACTACCTTGAAGGGCTGACAGGAGATAAGCAAACAGCACACGGTTCAGCCTTCTTTGCCTTCTACTCCCCATTTCACTTGATTCCTTTGACCACTGAGATACTGAATCTCATGAAAAAAAGTTACCAACAAATTGCAGCCACATTAAACTTCAACTGTTTCTGCAAACTTGGACAAATTAGGGAGTATTCATGCTTCATAAAATATTTTTCAAATAAAAAGAAATATGAATCCTACGTACAAAGACACTTTCCCAGAACTTTGCCGCTTCTTAGCTCCATAGACTTTAAGGTCTGAAATCAACTGGCAACTGCTTTTAATAGTTGAATAGTTTTACAATAGCTCTATACAATTGTTTGCCTGAAAGACATGTAGAGTTAAATCAGACTCTGGCTCCAATATTCCTGCATACCTGACTGCTTTAGAGACTTTAATGAGTTTTAATAGAAAGATCCGAAGGAGGAGAATGTTAAGCATGACCAGCTGAACATATTTACCAAGTTTCCAATAGAAACTCAGCTTTATCAGAGTTCTTGATCTTGGGTGGTGTTAACAGCATCCAGCCAAATGTGCTTACAAAACACTTTTGAATTTCCCAAACTTTGGAAGCAATGCTCCACTATTTTCTACTAGTTTTTTAAAAATTATTTTATTAATTGATGAACAGGAATTTGCTGCCACTCACTTTCAAAGGGGAAGGGAATTTCACAATTCTCATGAGCAGGGTGTAATCTTGCAGTTTTTGAGTTTGTGAGTTTTTCATAGTACAATCCCACCTCCAGAAGTGTGTGTGCTCCTTGGCTTCCTACACAACCATTAGATCTCAGGGGAAAATCTCAGAAGACAACTCCTCCCATGGGGCTTTTACATATTGGGAAGTGTGGGCGATTAGGGAGGCTCCACATCCGAGCAATACATAATAGCAAAAAGCCCCGTCAAGAATAGTTCCCATCTCTACCTCCAAGCATTTTTTTTTTAAATCACCAAGAGAAATTGAAAAGAAATTCTTAAAGCACTCTGAGAATAAGATATAAAAAACCTCTGGAAGCATGAATACTCCCTGACTTGTCCAAGTCTGTAGAAAGGAACTTTTGAAAAATTACAAGGCAGACGTTGGCACTGCATTACTTGGAACAGCTACCATTCTGCTTAAGCTAACCTAAATTAGATGCTTCTAAGAGTCCGCTGATCCCATTTATGTGGATCTCCTATAGATCGCCTACCTGTAAGATGGATTGCAAGGTAGAAACATAGAACAATTCCCAAATTGTTCAATTGCACTGAATAAACCAGTGTAGAAAAAGCAGGCTTTATCCTTCCCTCCAATTTCCCTCTAACCATTAGGCTCTGTGATTTTCCTCCTGTTTTTTTTTTCTGTCATCCAAGCCCTGAGGTACATTCTCAAAAATAGCTCCAAGCACCATTGATGCTGCTGCACTTCTTTGTCACTTTTATTTTATAACTTACTTGCTTTGTTGTTCTTGTTATTTTCATTTCTTCCATTGTTCTTTTGTGGGATTGGCACCAGGCTGACAGATCTACATGCTAGAATGTAAATTTCCCTCTTCCCTTTGCTTGAACATCAAGCAAGAAATCACTAAAAGAAAGATGAATTTAGGGTAACTGAAATATAAAAAACAATCACCCTAAGGTTCCCACATTTCTTTTCAGTGCCATTAGCATAGGCAAGGATTATAACTCACTCTCCCTTTGACAGAAGTTTTATAAACCCTTAGATGACACCCCGGATGGATGGATGGATGGATGGATGGATGGATGGATGGATGGATGGACGAGCAGGCGGGCGGGCGGGCGGGCAGCCACACAGGGCTGGTTGTCCATGATAGCCTATTCAAGTCAAATCACAGAGTCTTAGGTCATATCCCAGCTAGTGACCTAGCAGCTTCACAGTATCATCCAGCCATAGCTGAAGAGCTACAGAACCTGTCCTCATTATTGTTATTTTGACACAATGGTTGGATGACTCTAGATAAGTCACTAATGAGAAAATGACCTTTGAACTTCTTGAAGCAAAGCGTAGCCACAGAGCAGAAGGACCAGTGAATCTGTGACATCTCTAGGCAGGCTCTGTGAACCACCAGCATGAAATAATTTATTTAACATGGTAAGATTCTCTGATAAGATCATCTTAAAGTTTTAACTGTTTTAGTATTCCCACATGACCACTTATGAGATCTTGACATTCTCACATAGTAGGGATGACTGCTGAAATCCTGTCAGGTTTGCTGATCTTACAGAAGTCAAGTAATTAAGGAAGGGGCTCAAACCACCGTGCAAGATAGCACAACAGCATCCAGCATCTGAAAAGAGTGCCAATCCTTGCCTTTACAGCTATCAAATTTATTATGGCACATGCCCCCCACTATATTGGATGTACAGTTAGCTTTCATAATGTCTGAAGACTCTTTATAAATTTCATCTATGGAGTGAAAGCAGTGTGCATATTTTGCTTCCCACCACCATCTTCTCTTTTACAATAACCCTATAAGATAGATGGGATGATGATGACTTATTAATTCATAATTGTGTGGCAAAGAGAGAGGAGAAGTATCACAAAACTTTTTTTTTTTTTTTTTTGGCAACCCACTCCTAACCTGTAGTTCTGACAGCTGTAGGTTTTCTGATTTTATTCATTTTTTGCTTGGATGATGAAAGGAGCGTTCTGAGATAACTAACACAGAGTATTACTGCTCATAAAAAGCAGACCACATTACAAACTACCTTTGGAATGGCTAGGGAAGAAGCATTCCCAAGGCTTTGTTTAAGAGGCGTACAGAACCAGCTCAACTTGACTGATCTCACCAGATAATAGAAAAAGCTGCCTTACACCCATTAAAATAAATATTGGCATAGTGGACCTCCATGATCTTAGCCAGAAGTCTTTCCGATTATGATGCTTTCATTTAAAAATGCCATCAATTGAATTGAATTGAACTAATAAGCTTTAGAAGTAATCTTGCTCTAGTTGAAGTCCATATGGCACTGTAATCTTCTGAAGATCTAAAATAACAATTTTTATCAACATGATAAGTCTAATATCTAGGAACCATTAAATATTAAAAGCAACCTTTCTTATATTATAAAGCATTTTTGCCTGTATTTCTCAGGGCAGTTCTCCATCTGTCATGCTGAGATTCCCTCATGCTATCTTCTACAAATTGCACTTAGCTCAGCTACTAGGGCTATATTTAAAAGAATGTAGGACAAGATCACAAGGAAGAGAACTTTCTTCATGAATCTAAAGTTGAAAATAGAGAGCGGGGCAAGGCTTCAGAAATAATTCATAAAAGGTTCTTTGGGTGACATGGGAGCATAAATGTAACACCTGCCTGCAAGCCTTTAAAGCATCTGTGCCTCTTCTCAGGATTATGCGCTGTCTTCCCCAAGCAGCCACATGATCTTAAAGCTGCTTTAAGAGTTTCAAACAGGTGCCACGATTATGCCTCTGTGTGGATTGAAACACCTTTGGAATCATAGGCAAAGCACAGCATACCCCTAGAAAATTCCCGAAACATCTTAGTGCGTGTCTCCCCGGCATCTTTCAGTAGAACTATACACCCCATGAGCCCCAGCCACCATGTTCAGGTCAAGGATTATGAGGATTTTAGTCCAAATCATGATACTTTGCAATGTGCTATACTTCTATACTGTTGCTCAATAATCAAAGACAAAATCTGGGATCCTTGCAGCATTATAGTTTTTCTTCTGTCCAAAGAGATCTGGGAAATGTACTTTCCTAAAGTCTCTAATGGAAAAGTTCCCACAGCAAATAGAGTCTGAGGACAAGAATAGAATAAAACACAAATGTCACACTTACTTCCATCTCAGGAGACATTTGTGGATAGCTTCTTAATGTGAACCAGAAACTTACTCAATGAGACTATTATTTCTACCTTTTTTTCCTACAGAGGCCACCCTCCTTCTTCCATTCCAGCAATTCCTTTTTATTCTACCTGCCACCAGGTTGTCAACTGATGGCATTCTTTCAAGGTTCCACAGCACTTCCCCAATGATGATCCTGAATCTGTTAGTGCATCTCCCTTGCATACTGGTTGGTGTAGTTTCCACCTCACCTCCATAATCATGAGAGGACTCCTTATTAGATTTGGAAAGACTTACACAAAACCATCACAAACCATTTTGTGATTGCTATTCTGTCATTTTGACTAGTTTTGCATACAATCATTAATTTTTTAGATCAAGACTGAATTTTGCCCTGCCCTGAGTCTCAAGTTATTCAAATACACAACTAATTCTAGGAAAATTTATACAAAATATATATATATATGTATGTATGTATGTATGTATGTATGTATATACACACACACACACATACAAATATATACACACACACAGACACAGACACAAAAAATATTTTTTAAAAACCCTAGAAATAATTTTACACTAACAGCTAGTTGGGCATATAACTTCCTCTCTACAGGTGGTGGATTTATAGGTAATTGGTATTTGAAAAAAGTACTTACACATATGTATCAGACTATTAATGGCTGTTTTTATCGCAGGGTTTGTAAAACATACAGTAAGCAATTTTTTTTATTGGGCTGATTAATTTTAACTACTAGAAGCACCTCAAGCCATCAATGCTTATTTTATGCATCAAGTTGAGGAACATCTGCTTTTGTAAACAAGCACATTCATGCTTAACCCCAAACCATGGTAATCATATGCGTGATGGATATAATGAGTTGTTTGTTAATCAAATAAACTTTGCAAACCATGTTTGACAAAGCACTACTAGCAAATTTTTTTAAAAAAATCTACAGATAACAGTGATATACAGGGCCTTTGATACAGCTTCATATGTGTTTTCTTTGGGAAATTATAAACACAGTTGAAGCAATAGCTTTGTTTGGACATCATGGCTTAGTGAGCATGCTGCTGGGAACAGCAACTAAGCTAACCAAGGAATCTCCTTCTAGTCTCCAGACCAACCTTTGGTTTGTTATGACCCTAATAAGCCATATATGTCAAGAACAAGCCACCGCTTGCAACTCTGGCTTGCTATGATGGAAACACATCATGCCAAGCAAACCATAGGATGAGTTTCTATGGTAGATTTAGCCCCTCCCACTGACCAAAGGAATCGGAAAGAGGAATTGAGCCAGCAGGCACACCAAAACATTATTCCTTCTGGCTCAGCTTGGTAACCAAACACAGCCAATAGAGTTATTTATTCATTAATAAATAAATGTGGGAGGAAAGGTGGGTCTTACAAGTGAAAGATAATAACTGAAAGGAAATAAAGCTTGAGAAATATAGAAACAACCAAAACTGGCTTCATTTCTCCCAAATTACTGCCTTCACAGTGATAAGTTTAAAAAGTAACAAGTTTAATTTCCAAAGACATCCACATAGTTTCTGTGGAAGTGATTTGCCACTGCTTTTTCCACATTACAGGTGTAATATTTTTTTTCCCCTGATTCTAAGAATCAACTGTTCCAGACAGAAAGAGCTTAGAGTACAGATTGTTTAAGAAGACTTTCAGAATTTTCTTTTTTCTGGAAGCTGTTGGTAACTGTTTTTCTTCTATATGTTTTATTGTTATTTTACAGAGCATTTATCATTTTTGTAGCCCTATTTTATTGCTGTATTAGTCCCCTTAAGTTTCCTGCTTGAATAGAGACTTGGGATATAAATATTTAAAAATAAAATTTAAAAACTGGGGGCACGACAAAGCACTTCTGGGACATTACTGTGATTTGTGTGTTAGGGAATGGACTAGGTTGCACATGTTCAGTCCTCACGATCCTTATTCCATCAAGTGATGACTGAAAGCCAGGCATGTGAGCTAGCATGTAATGGCAAAGATGAGGCATCACAGACTTAACACCTCAGCTTGATGCTTTCATACCTTCTACCTTGATTGACTGATTGGATTTTGAGGCTGCCCAACTCCAAAAAGACACTACAAAATACATAATTTAAAGAAACATGACTGCCCAGACAAAACCACATAAATAACATTTTTTAAAAAGTCAACAGAGGCTCACAAAGCCAGGTCTTAAGAGAGTTCCAGAATATTTGAAGTGTAGGAGCTGTACATATCTCCAGGGGGATTCTGTTCCAGAAACCAAGGGCCTCAACAGAGAAAGCACATAGTAATTTCCCCCTAGTCTTCTCACAAACTCACGCTCCAAACATCAAGGTTTGATTCATTCAAGCGTTTGTGAATAGACTTGTAATTTCTCCCAGTATTTGTAACAGCTCTCAGTTGCAAAAGCTGTTAGAACCATTCTTTCAATAATACTTGGCTTCATGCGTCTTCCCCTTTGTGCCAACCTGTGTATTCTTCTGAAGACTTTAAAAATCCAGATGCTGTCAGATAATGTGAAGGGAGAGGTGGTTAGGATTGCAGAATCACCAAGGTATTTCTTATTCACCACCTTGGAACTATTTGCAGACACCATGGAAACCCAGTACTGAGTTATTAAACAATGATAAATAGCTGTCACATATAGTCAAAGAGCAAGATGTGGATCCCCTGAGTAGAATATGCTGGGACTACATTACTACAACTTCCTCTGCAGGCTGGAACTTTAGAGGCCAACACAGATATGCACTAAAATAAATAGATCAGCTCACACCTCACCCTAAATGTTAAGGTGATTGCTTGATATGGCTTAGCATGCTGAGTCAATGGAGTTTTATTCAACATCCATGTTAGCAATGGCATCATCAGAAAACTGTGATGATGCCAAAAGAATGATACACCCACCATAATATAATCATGCAAATGTGAACCATTAAATACTTGCATCCTGACATCTGACAAAAGAATCTAAGTAGCATCACACCCACATTGTTATTCCCCGCCCCCTGTCCTATCTTTAGAGATGCCCATGCATAGAAATAAACATGGCTGATCACATCATGTTCGAACCGGGGTCCAGCCTGGGTGCCATGTAAATGACTGAAGGTACAGGTTGGCAACTAAACAGAAGTCCTAATCAACATGTGAAACTCCAGATGCAGTTCTCAACCTCAACCCTGTTTCTGTCTCACCTACATATTTCCCCACTATCGGATCATCTAGTATAGATCTGTGATAATCATGCATTTGTTAATCACCACAAATCTCCTATTGTTTCATGGTGGAAGACAGGTTTAAAATTCATTCATTTTATTCAAGGATGTGATCTTGCTTAAAGGGAAAAAAATGAATGTATTGGCTTTTAAATACTATTAAAAAACAACAGACAATCTATTCTCTGCTTGAGCTGAAGTTCTTCACCGAGGAGCAGACTCTGATTAATGCTAAACGACAGGAGGTGAGACAGATCCCTTCACATGATATTAAAGAATTGATATAAATATACAAAAGCAAGTAACACTTAAAAGCATAATGCATAAATTCTGCCCTTGATAATTACCACCTAGCTATCAACTTTTGGCTTTAAAAGTTTTACATTTAAAATAACAGCCCTCAAACTAACTCTGTGAAATGAAGTAATTAACACTCATCAGCCAGATAAGAAACTGAGGCACCGGAAGCAGTAGAATGATTGGGCACCCTCATCGTTACGGGCTTTAGAATATCACCCAGCACCAGCCCTTATCTCAAGAAAGCATCAACTGCTCAAGGAACATATAAAATGTTCAGCTGTTGTCACCCCAGATTCTATAGCTGCAGAGTATCCTTCATAAGATGTTGAAAGATTCTATCAACAATTGTTTTCGTTCACTGTCTCCCTTCTAAAATGGAGTCCAGGACTCCGTCAGCATCAGAACATTTGGTAAGGATACTGACTGGAAACAAACCGAAAGCATTTCAAGATTTGGAGGTGCTTAATGCAACTTAGCCTGAATTTTGTAATTTCTGAAGTGTCTGCTGCTGCTGCTGCTGCTGCTGCTGCTAATGATGAACGATCACAATGATTATACATAAGAAACCTTAATTCTACTGGTGACAATTTGTGATCCTAGAGTTTGCTTTTTAAGGGGATATATCAAATAGCTTAATCTTGATCACAATCTCTGTTTTTCAACACTCACAATATGATGTTGAATTAGTCCTATCTTTCAGGCTTGATACAACTCAGCTCTCTTCTTGCCCACCTATAGAGCCAAGGTTAGTTTATTCCTTCTGCTGGATTTAATAATAAAGGCCCTATTAAATGGCGCTACTTTTGGTAGAAGATGAGATCACATGGCTGAGTCATCAATTCAGGGCCAGCTTCCATATGCAAGTCCATCCTCCCTCCATCTGCAGTGTGTTGTTGTGGAGGCATATGCAAATTTCAGACAAACTATCTTCATTTTGGTGATGATACATCAATTTTTTTTGGAATGTTGCTTAGAAATTTGCCTCAACCTTTGATCCCAGAATGACCAAAATCCAACAACCAGTCTAGCTAATTCAGTCCTAACATAGTAAACTGCAGAAGACAAACCAACTTGTTTCCTCGCCTTTTAGTTCAATTAATCCAAGCTTTACCATTTGATACTTTGGAACACATACTCTAAAGTAGACCCTAGTTTTCCTTTTCTTTCCTTTCAAATGACAATACAGCATACAAAACTTTTACTTGTAAGCCACCTAGAGTCATGTAAATAGCGAGATGGGCGCGTACAAATTTGATCAATAAATCAATAAAATAAATAAAATAGTAGAATGAAATATTCCAATACAGAACATTGCAATAAAAAGAAATTGTATGGATCTTTTCCCAGTTTCCATCACTTTTCAGACAAGATCTGACTAAGTTCAGATTCATGGAACAACAGATACACAATAACCAATTCACTGCATTCTTTAAATGCAAATCCTTGATAACCTCAGTATGGCTAAAGAGCAATATGCCAAGCATCTGATGAAGTAAACATCTGTGTTTAATAAAATTTGTTAGTTGGAAAAGGTGGTACCAGACACTTTCTGATTTTTTTTTGGCTGCCAGAGGGCAACACAGCTTCCTTCCTGCGAACACCAATGTAGTAACACTACTTTATCACAGCTTCAGTTGAACCTTGCCTTCCTGAGTGAATAAAACAAAGTTTCTAAGGGGCTAGGGAATGGTTAACTACATTCTCATATAATATCATTTTTGTGTTGGGTTGACTGTCAAATTAAACAGAGCTTCTGCTTTGCTTTTATCATTCCTAATAGTGTATTCATCTTTTTCTTGTTTTGTCACTAATATTTCCATGTCTGCCTTTATCTTATTTTTAATCTCATTTTCAGACATACAAGCACCAAAAGACAATCATGATAACAATTGCATACAGAGCAGTATAGCTAAAAATCTAACCAGGAACTTCTAGGCTTCACCTGTAATTGATGCTTGTTTTAATTTCAGCCTAAAAAGAGAGAGAGAGAGAGAGAGAGAGAGAGAGAGAGGAAAAACAAGCCACATACCACTCTAGGAAACATGCTTCTTCCAAAAATAATATTCACATATACAGAGGCATGAAAGAAAAACACTCGAAGGAAACGTGAGGTTGTATAGCATTGGTGTCTTCAGTAAGAATATATTAGGACTGGCAGTATCCGAAAAAGTATCTTTCCCACATTGGCTGTTTTGCCCATTCTTGCTGGGAATCTGGGGAGCTGAAGTCTCGAGGGCATCAGCTTGGGAAGTGATCAGTAATTGCCCTTCAGGCAGAGATTCTTTCTCACAACCATGGCTGACGATGGTAGGAAGGGAACCGAGCTCCCCCATTTTACCAACAACTCATTCTGTCTTTAAGCCACAAGCCTTACTGAGAACACATCTAGCAAAGTCAGATCTCTCATATACAAAATTCATAGGCAAGCAACTTTGGGGGTGGGGGCAGATGAAAACATTTTCCTTTTAGAGACTGTGCTGTGGGCACCCTCACAAAATGGATACTCTTGAGTCTGTTGGCCAGTTGACAGCATGGTTGCCTTGATGAACATGGTCGGTTTAATCCAGAAGGCCGAGTAGTGAGACTGTTTCCTTCCATACCTCCTCCAGTTTCCAAGGAGGCTCCTCACCTTACCTGTCTCTTTTTTCAGGACAGGTAGGCAAACTTTCCACCAAGGCACCAGGCTGCGGCTTCCCACTGTTTTTCATTTCTAAGAATGCTTGTGGATGCTTGAAGGGTCTAGAAAGTTTCTTCTAGATAAATATGCGGCTTTGCAGCATGGTAGCCTCTAACTTTATATTAAGAAAATTAAGTCAGAAGAAAGCCTGATTGTCATGGGAGGGGGAAAGGGTCTGTGGGTTCTTTTAAAGGAACTTGCATGTTAAATACAATCACCAAAGGTGAAGTGGCAGGAGTGGGAATAGTTGTTCTTATTGGTATTAATATTATTTGAAAATTTAGATAGATAGACAGACACCCAACTCAGAAAATTAGACTCTGGGGGCATACAACCATAGAAACAAATCACAGTGTCCCAACAAAAACACATAAACTCACTAACAAGAATAAATCACACCGCCAGGGCATAACCACATCTGCTTAAAGTCAGAGCACAATCCAGCTGAATCTGTACCGGTTCATGTTGCCCTGCTCTCCTATGTAATGCTACACATGCTTACTCATCTGTGCTCTTATGATGTCCGGTGGAATCTGCTCCCAAGTCGGTATATCCTGAGTTTGCAATCTTACCCATATATTTATCCATCTCTGCAAACATGCAAATGCTTTGTTTTGACTGGAACGTATCTTCTATTTTCTTTTCCTTTCTTCCCTTTTGTTTTAGAAAATGAAGAAGACACGTTCCGAAGGAAGAATGTCTAAAAACATCAGTTTTCTTTTAAAAAAAAATCTCTGTACAATAAAAGTATTTGTGGTTTACTAATTCTATAGTCTAAACACTGCTGATACAACTGTGTTCTGAATGATAAGGCATGGTGTGTATCTACTGACAATGCCCTTGCTGTGAACTGATATAGTACATAGGTCAAACATGGCACCCCGCACACACAGCATCAAAAGTTACTGAGTTCTTCAGTAAGCTTATGGAATCTAGAGATTTTAGTCCTACCTTCCTTGTATCAACATTTCAAAAACAGTCATTAATTTGAATGAGAATGCACCACAGTAAGTGGTTGCTAATGGCCTTATAGTATAACGGAGCCAAGTTACATTGCCAACTAAGTGGTCAAGTTTGTCTCAAGCTTCTCTCATACATATAGATTTGATGCTTGTGATAATTCCTTTGGCTTGAACATGACACTCAATGTATTCAGCATTTAAATATATATTCAGCTTTTAAATGCATTATTAAAAACCTATGTGGCTCTAGATTACCATGTCCATTAGCTCCTAATACAAATTAGGATAATAAATATGAACGACGTTGATTTAGTCTCCACTTCACAGCATGAAATTCTCAGAAAGGGGGAATCTTGATTGTCCCAAGGTCAAGAAGAACTTACAACTGCTTATCAAAGGAATTGACAATTTGCAACCTTGCTATGTGGCATATTGTTTATATTACAGAATTATCTGTGGGTCCTACCTCAAGAACATAAAAATCTAACAAGAACAACACTGGTTCAGGAAAGAGGTCTATCCACTCCATGTAGCCAAAAAGATGCCAGAGAGAAGTTCACAAGTCGTGAGTGCAATAGTTCCCTTTCACACTTACTCCCTTAAAATTGTATCAAGAACAGGGACAGGACAAGATCTCAACGGCAGGTTCTCATTTTCATGACAGTATGTTTGTTTCAGTCCAGTGCCTGAAATACATTTGCAAACATGGCCATTTTTTGTGTTTCTTTCTCCTCAATGCCTTCGTTCTTAATGATCTGTTCCAATATGCACATTATTGCAATTGTTTTCCCGCCTAAAATATATTTTTTTCTGTTCATTTTTGAACTGTGTTCCACATTCCACGTTCCGTAAAATGCAGATTGTTGTGTAGAAGAGTGTTCTAATCTCCAGGATCAGAAGTTGAAAATTGGCTAAGTTTACATAAAAGACAGGCTGCTGTCCTCATTCAACTAAACTGAAGATAAATATGCAACATGTAGAAGATGTTCACAAGAGAGAGATCAGTGAGGATGTCCCAATATTTATTCAAAAGATTTTAACTGGCTTCATACTAGATGGGCTGAACACTTACTATTCTTTGGGTATAAAGGAAATTATAAGATGCCAAGGACATAAGATTTTATATATTATTGCTTAGATGGAAATAATTTTTTAGGGTTGACCATTCTTGCTATTTGCCTTTAAAAAGATTGTAGTGTGTACCCTTTGTTCCACTGAGTAAGTGGAAGTTAGGAGAAAGTGTTCCTAGACTGGTGAAGTAAATCATTTTGCTAGTAAGTAGAGGGGAGAATCCAGGATTTTTCCAGTTCTGCTTTTCCAGAAGAAAACAGGAGCTAGCAATGCAGGGCATTTAGGAACATCTTGTGTGTGGAAAAAGGGTAAAAGACATTCAGAAATGCTAAAAAAAAATCAGTGCATCCTATATCAAATATTGTTCATGAGATCTTGCAAGTGTCAAATGGAATTACAAACATTTTTATAATTATTTTATTGTATTTATATTCTGTTTTATATTGTGAGTCCTTCTGGAATCAGGTGGCATCAAAATAAAATTGTATATCATTTTATATAAAATATAAAATTATACATATATACACACACACATTTTATACACACATGCATACACACACACACATAGACACATAGACACCACACACATGTAGACACACACATACGCATATATATGAAGCAGCAATTAGGGGAGAGTGACCCATAGTCCTCAAACTCAGCTTACAATTCCAAAGGATCCTACTGGTGAAATTTGGTGCCAAATTCCCATCAATACCAACTCAGAAATAAATAGATTGCATTAAGCCTTTTCAAACAGCACATCTGACATCTAAACAGCAGCCAAGAAGTCCCCCACATTAAACAAAGAGAGAGAATGAACAAATAATCCCCACCCAGTGATGAGTGACTATGGCATCTTTGTAATGTCTCATGGTTTCCAATAGCCTAAAATAAAGGGGAATGCAGTTGCCACTAAAGATGCAAAGTTTGCCTACTCCTATTCTAGGTTACAAAACCTCCAATTTCTCAGTAAGGCAAAGTCTTCTCTTTAACATCTGGTCTGCAACACCAGGAATGAAATGATTAAAGTATGGATGACTAATTGCCCTACAACCAGCTGTGAACCATTCAAAAACAGAATTGAACCACATTTGTAACATGCATACAATTTTCGGCTGCTTTCAGTCTCTGTCTCAAACTAGACCTCTGTCTAACATCATAAGATTGCTTCATTTTCTTCATTCAAGAACGTAAACGTGTGATCAATTTAAGCTAAACTGAGATTAAAATCTGTCCAGTGTCTGAGGCCTTGTGTATACAATGTTTGAAGCCAGCATGGTTATCTTTTCCTCCAAACTACCATGGAAGGGGAAATTATTGACCTAAGCACATGGGCATTCCCTGTGTTCGTTCATTCATTCATTCCACATGATGTTCTTCTGTGACTGCACACCAACTAAACATAGATGGACAATGATAAGAGAGAGAGCATGATATCAAATAAAGATGCTCTCATTTCCTGAGGCCCATGGTATGACCCAGACTATGTTTACTGTTGTTTATGTTAATTAACCTTTTATACTGATTCCTTATTGTTGTGTTATGCCCACTTTATAAATTTAGTGAGCGGCAACTTAAACTCTTTAAATCAGAGGTGGGGAATCCACCACCCTTCCCCTATTCCTTGCCACTAGCAAGCTGACTAGGTCTACAGGGAGCTTCTGCATTAAATTAATCAATAAATATAGAAGTTATGCAGAGTTCCTCAAAAGCCAATGACAAATTTTCTGCTGATGTGCACAGGACAAAGCTTTCATCGATGTATCCTGCCAATGGGTACTAAACCCCACTATAGGGTATCCTGGTGCCTTCCAGGTGTTTTGGACTTCCAGTCCTCTCAGCTCCAGACAGCATGTCCAATGGAAAGACATCATAGGAGATGGAGTCCAAAATATCAGGGAAGTGTCAGATTGTCTACCTCTGAAATAGTGAAAAGCATGCTGATCAGTCCTAATTATGTATATGAAAGACACCTTGCCATGTTAGAGTACAAGCAACTATAGAAGCCAGAAGAACCATATCACTCAGGCAACAAGCAACTTCTGAAACTCCGTTCATGTTTATAATACTCTTTAAGCTTTTCCCAACAATTATGAAACAAACAAAAAACATTTTAAAAGATAAGAGCTCCAGGATTCTAGTACGGAAGACAGAGAAAGAAAAAAAATCCTCAAAAGAACGTTTCCTTATCATGAGTTCTGCATTTGACACAGTTTTTCTACATCTGGACAAGCTATGGGTACAGGGGAAAAAGAAAAGAAGGAGAAGACAATATGGGCTCTTTCACTGTAAATCAGAACACAAAGTTCCAAAAGGACAATGTTAGTTTGCAATTTATTTTAAAGTTCAATATAGCCTAATCATGAATAGCGGATTTGATTCACACAGGCTAAGGTGGCAGTGCTGGTGAAAAAGAACATGCTAAAAAGTACAAAGAGGTTTTACGGAGGTGACTCCACATTTTTTGTTTTTTCTGTTTTATACCATCTCAGGATGAAAGAAATCTCTGCATTTGGGTTTCAAATCACAGGCTTACTTTATATCTCAAATATATAAACGTGGAAGAATAATGCTGTCTTCATTCCTATGGAATATAGCATATATTTTTATGGAATATATAGATTGGAAACTATTTTTGCATATCCAAAACTTAAAGGATTTGCTCATGGTTGATTGACAGACAGACATTTAGTGAGCTGTCCTACGGTATAGAATCACTTACAAGCTTGTATCTATAGGATCCAGAAAAGCATTGCTGGCTCACTTACAACGCTTTGCTGCCTAAGGGGAAGGACAAAAATGGTGCTCCTTGCTTTGTTCTACATTTAAAGTAACTACCTAGACAACTATCCAAGTTAGCAATGAGTTAGGTTAATCTATTATATCTAAACCAAGAGACTACACTGGGTGATGTAAGGCGGATTCCAAAGCAACTACATGCATTCCTTTCCCAATTGATCCCAACACTCCAATAATATTGTAAATCAATATTAATCTCCCTCTCCCCTTAGCAGAGGAAATCTAGGATGAATCTTAGCTGCCACTGTTTCCCACCACACATGCATCACAAGAGAGTTCATCTTAATGCCTCACCTGGATGTTGTTGTGGTTGTTGCTCTTGTGGTGGTTACTATTTGCTTCTACTTGAAGGGGTTCAGGAAAAAACAAAGATTAATGCAAGTATTGCAGTTGCAGGAGAGACATATTCTTAATTCTGAAGGTGCATGCCTTCTCTTTTTGTATGTTTAAGAGTAAAAGAGAGAAAAGAACAGACTACAGGTAGTGACCATTCACAATTATGACAGTGATGAAAAAGTATCTTTGTGACCAGTCCTTGCATTTATGACCTTCACAGGTCTGGAAAGCAAAGGAAAACTGAAGTAAGATCATAAGCACAGTCACGGTTTCATTTAATGACCGCTTTGCTTAATGACCAAGTTGCTGGTCCCAATTGTGGTCACTAAACAAGGACTACCTGTAAAGCCATGTTTCCTTCAGCAACTTCTAGATGGGTGGACTGTAACTCCCCTCTTGGATGTAATGCCTAGGGCGAGGAGATCCCCAATTAATAATTAAGCCGTTGCATGGTACTAAGTTGTTAGGAGTAAATCTTCAGTCTATTAGAAAACCATTCTTAAGTTAAAAATAGGTGTATTTATATCAATAATATCCTGGAGATCTGCTTCATGAAAAAATAAATTAAAACTTATATAAAATATCCAGTTAAATACCCAGTTTTAATGTACTTTTCCCCAAAGTGAAGTCAAAGAGAAAAAAAAATCTAACATCATCATCATCATCATCATCAAAATCTTCCCACTAGTTGTGGCAAGGAGAACAATCACTGTGCATAATTCTCAATGGTCTTCATTGATTGTCCATTCAATTTTATTAAAAGATTATGTAACTTTGGTCACCTAATGCGAAGAGAGGACTCTTTGGAAAAGACCCTGATGCTGGGAAAGATGGAAGGCAAAAGGAGAAGAGGACGGCAGAGGATGAGATGGCTAGATAGCATCACTGAAGCAATGAGCATGAAACTGAGCAAACTCAGGGAGGCAGTGAAAGATAGGAAGGCCTGGCGCAATATGGTTCATGGGGTCACAAAGAGTCGGACACGACTTAACGACTGAACAACAACAACAAGGATCAGTCTATAGGAGTAGGAAGGACACATTAGAGAAATGTGTCCTTTCTTAGTACTGTTTTTAAATTTTAGATGTATTATGTATTTTATATATATTTATGGCTTTAATGTTTTTTGTAAGTCGCCCAGAGTCCCCCATTACGGGGAGATGGGCGGGGGAGAAATTTAATAAAATAAATAAAATAAAATAAAATAAAATGATGACGCCATAAACTGCATTCCAATTAATATTTAGATGTATAGGCAGTTGTTTTATACCACATTAATTACTCACTGACCCATTTAACTCAGTATGGCCCACAGTGACTAGCAGCAGCTCTCCTTGGTTTTAGCCAGTAATCTTTTTAATTCTATTTGAAAATATGGTGGATTGAGCTCAGGACCTTGTAGATGCAAAACATGGATACTATCATGGTTCTAGAGCTTTAGAATCAATCTCAAAAAGCCAATGAAAGTAACCCTGAGGAAGGCTGGTTCAAAGGCAACTGCAGAGGCTAGAGGGGCCCTAACCTTATGAGTTAGGGGCAGCTTGCTTCCAGAAACCCATTGCAATGACAGGAGATGGATATTCTTCTACTTCTCCTTCTGCTTGCAAGCACCCCAGGGGCATCCAGTTGGCCACTGGATGAGAAATAAAATGGGCTTGGGCCTGATCCAGGAGGACTAGTCTTATGTTCTAAACCAGAAAACTCTGACTTCTACCAGCAACATAATTCCTATGTTCTTAATATGGAGCCATTTGGCTTCACAAGCATGGAGACATCCTATTAAGCAAAAAATTAAAAGCAATTGCTACAAAGATATATGAGAATTTAGAGCAAAAGCTACAGGAAAAAAGCCTCAATACAGGTAGTCCTCGACTTACGACAATTGGGATTGGAACTTCCATCACTAAGCAGTGCAGTCATTGAGTCGCACTTGATTTTACAACCTTTTTTACCATAGTCATTAAGTGAATCACTAGGTCATTAATCAAATCTGGCTTCCCCCATTGACTTTGCTTGTTGGAAGCCCCCAGGAAGGTCACAAATGGCAATCATGTGACCCTGGGATGCTGCAACATCATAAATACATGACAGTTGCCAAGTGCCCGAATTTTGATCATGTGACCGTGGGGATGATGCAACAGTCATAAGTGTGAGGACCAGTCGTAAGTCAGTTTTTCAGTGCCATCATAACTTTGAATAGTCGTTAAGCGAATCGTCGTAAGTCATAAGTCATGTAAGTCATACATAAAAATGCAGAAGGGAGAAATGTTAATAAGCTTCCCTTTCCCTGAACTGCAGCCTCACTTTCTATATTGCACATTTTTATATAGTAAGTTATGAAACTATCCATAAATTGGAGTTTGACCTTGAGTAATTTTGAGGCTGTTCACCCTCTCCTCCAAATCAGCATGGAAAGCATCCTATGTGCTTTGTACAATCTGCCTACACACTTACTTCCAAAGTTCTTTAATTAGCAATATACTGTAATTACATACAAGTCTGATACACATATGTGCACCCCTGACAAACTTCTGTAAATGTCAGAAGTGTCCCCCAAGTGATCTAATGCTGTCCTTTATTTCCATGTTGTCTTCTCCCTTTTTAGTAGAATCATCTTGGGTTCCAGAACATGACATCTCAATAATGGATAGTCTTTACTTCAGAATTAAAGAGCTTTCCTCCTGCCAATGCAAAATGATGGTTCACCACCAACAGAGAACTTCTGTCAGCTCTATGCCACTTCTACACTGATAGCCTGTTAGGTCAAAATTGTAACTGTGCACCTAATGAAAAAACTCTGGGTGGGAATGTATGTGATGGAAACAATTCCAATTAAACAATGTCTGTCACACTTTTTCTCCAATAGCTTGATCTTCTCATTCTAACACAAAAGACAAAAATCAAAGGCCATGAGACAGATGGAAGAACAGTGAGGTATACTCACTAAAAGGATTAGATGTCCCTGATTTAAATCTCATATCAACCACGCACAAGCTAGAATCAGTTTAGGAACTTTTATGCAAAGCAGTTCAAAGATTTGGAATGTGCTATGTCAATATAAAGATCAGAGCAGCTGAGAAGATTTTGGAAGAGCAGGCAGCCAAAATCAGCTCAGTTTTCAATGATGTAGCTGCAGTTGGCAAACTAGGTGCCCTTATGCCAAAAGCAATTAGGCTTCAATCAGACTAAGACTTGAACCAGGAGACTTGCAGGCAAAGATTCAAGGATATTACTCCTGATGAGATTTTTTTTTAAACTGAAAATACTAGAAAAGCTCTTAATAATGCAGAAAACCAGCTATTGCAAACAATAAGATTCAAACTATATGTAGCATTCAAATCTTGCATCTTTCTCCAGCTCTTATGTTGTAATAGGCTAAAAGCTGCTCTGGTTGAAGTTGTGGATTGTTACTGGAACTTCATTTCACTTTGTTTCTGACCTTGCCCGCTTTGGCCCTCTTAACTACTAGGACCACAAAGTTAGTTTTGACCCCTAAATATTTAACTTAATGCTGTGCTGAAAATAACTTCTGGGTTGATATCATTCCCATTCAATCTGGAAAAGAAATAATCGATGGGGGAGGGAGGTCCCAAAAAGGAAGGGGGAAGGTGAGCAGTGAAGTTGCAATTGGTGGGATTCAGGGTGATTGCACAGATCCCCAGCTATGAAGCAGTCAAGGGGCACCTATATGTTTGTAAGCCCTACAAAGTTCTCCCGATCAGGAAACAGATTCCACCAGGAGATTAGAACTACGCTGTATTGAGAAAGGCTAGAGTAAAAGACTTGCAAATCTGACAGCATTCTTCCTTCTCTCCCCCTTTTCCCCCATGGAGTCAGAGGGGAGCCGGCCTGAGTCTATTCCTAATATTTTCCCTTTGCCCCAGGCTCAAAGCACACTTATACACCTGTTGTTGTCTTAATGGTTTCTGGATAGTTTCTTCGAGGTCACCTCCACGGCTCCCTCCACTCCTCTCTTTGAAGTCCATAACATCCCAAGCTTCTCATACTTGAATGAAATCTCAAGAGATGATTTGATGAGGGAATTTCTCCCAGGGACAGCTTTTGGTAGACAGATCTTCAGATCAAAAAAGTGTCAGAGAGTCTGCAGTAACCAAATACTGTAGCCATCAGTTACATCTTTCATCATCTCATAACAATAAAATAAGCTTTTAAAAAATCTAATGCAATTCTAAAGCATTCTGAAAATGAAGCAGAACAACAGAAACCTCTCAAGGAGAAAGTTTTGTTTTTGTTTTTTTTTACAAAACTGAAAGATGCATTTTAGCACAGTATTACGTTAAATCTGAAAGCCTCTAGAGCAATGGAGCGTGTCAGATCCATCCGACACAACTGATTTTACACCAGGATGGTCCTTGTTAAGCACAAATAGCAAAGTTGATTCCATGCAATGCACACCACTGTATTAATGCAATTAATAAAATCATAACATGATCGAATTGAAAAGGATCTCAAAGGTCATTCCTACCAATAAATCTGACTCATAAACTCTTCCAGGCAGATATGTATCAAACCCCTTGCTTCAAAACATAACAAACTCATCCAGCGGACAGTTGGTAAGGGAAGATGAAGAAATTCAGTCACTCATGATACAAATAGCTTGCACTTCTCATGAAGGGATTCCAAAACTATAAGCATTCTTTGACTCTCAACATTTCAGATCATCTAAAATGGCAGTTTATTAATCACCTGATTTGACTAATTTAGCAATCCAACTTTTCCTCGATTGCATGTGAATGAAAATCATTCTGAAGCAATCAGTTTGAGTTTAAACAATGTACATGCATCAAAGTGGGTATTATGCCAGAAGAATTCTGTGCTTTGAAAGAAAGAAGGGAAGGGAAGGGAAGGGAAGGGAAGGGAAGGGAAGGGAAGGGAAGGGAAGGGAAGGGAAGGGAAGGGAAGGGAAGGGAAGGGAAGGGAAAGGAAGAAAGAATGCTTCTTCTAAGTTGGTTTCCACAATTTACTTTTTTCCCCCAAGAATTTGTATTACAAAATATAATGTCTTTGTAAAAATTCACCAGCCAATTATTCAGGAGTCCTATCTTAGGCACTAATTAATTGATTAATTAAAGTTTTAATTAATTTATCTCAGTGATTAATTGATTAAACGTGGCAGTCAACTTGGTCAAGTGTTCTTCCGTAAGATTCTCTAAGCTTGCCATCCCTTGGAAATGTTCTGGAAGAGAAGTGCAGAGTCAAAAATTAAGTGGAATGGGGAAAAAAAATAATCACAAAAAGAACAAAAACTGCATTGTTCATCATCATAGGTCTGGAACAATTTAAAAGGCCAGAAGTCCAGTTCCTTAATTTACAGGAGAATTCTTCAGAAGTTAACTTTCCTAATTATGATTATTACCCACCAAAAATAGACAGCAAAACTGTGAAATGTCAAAATCTGCCTGCAGTTCAGATGATGCCACATACAGGTTAGCCAAACCACACTACCAGAAAAATTTGCATTTTTCTGCTGCTCTCAAGAATGCAAAGCTTGAGCTTTCTAATTTTTGCCAATATATTACTGCCTGCAGCACAGCTCAACTTTTCACAAGTTTCTTAGCTGAGATTTATCCCTTTTCGTCTACTGTCATGTTCCAGAAATCATTCTTGATTCAACAGCTCAATTAGCCTTTCTGTTTTAAAGCAGAAGTGCCAATTCCTGTTAGAAATATGCAAATCCCAGTAGATCCAATCTGCACCACTCTTCAGACCCAGGTTAAAAAATGAGCACCTTCTGAAGTCACAGCCAGTGACTGACTTTCTTTTTTTGTTCCTGAAAAATGCAACCCTGAATCCTAGATCAGGATTCAACTCCCTGGGCTTAATAGAGAAGTGTTAATACTGTAAGCAGTGCAACTGGGGAATATAATGCCATCAGTATTTAGAATCTGTCAAGCACTCTGAATGGAATTCTACTTATATCATCACAATTACAAGGTCGGCTCTGAAACTGATCCTGGGTGAATCTACCAGATAACCTGAAACAAAGCAACAGGCATGTTCTGCTGCAAAGACTGTCCTGGCTGGGTACGAGAAGAGGTGATGCTACCCCTAGGTCTTACACCTAACTTGATGCTTACCACACTGGAATCCTGGCCAAGAGGGAGAATGAAGTTTAAAGATCAAGGGAAGACATGGTGAACATGTGATCCAAAGGCAGATATGACCCTTCCCTTAATTTGTGCAGCCTTCAGACTAATTGCAAATAAGTGAACTGTTCAGACCTCGGACCAGAGTGAACTATCCTTTCTTTGGAGTTTTGATAGAGAGTGGGAGCATAGCTGGGAAACAAGAAAATAGTGAGAGTTAGGGAGAATAGATGACTTCACCTAGTGCCAGAGGGAAAAACATCCTGCAGTTTTCCCCAACTGTTTTTATTCAATTGGATGACATAGAACCTTGGTTTAGAAATTATTTTACAGTGATGACAATTTCAGAGAAATTACTCCTCATGGGTGGAGGATAGCATTCTTACACTAGTGGGAAGATGGCTGAGAGATGTGTGTAAATATCTTATCTTTCCTTCTGCAATCCTGTCTTCAGCTGTCTGCAGCTGCCCTTGTTTTCCACACTTCCATTCAGTCCCAGGGGGAAATAATCAGGAGGAACTCTTCCCACTACGTTTCTTCAGTCACATTGCTAGGAAAAGTTCTCCTTCCATTCCTCCTTCACCTTTTGTGGGGATTTTTTTTAAAGATCATTTGTGTCCAGCAATCACGTCAACCAATTTGTTTCTGCCCCATCTACCAGCTTGCAGGTGGTCCCAGCCAATTACTCTATAGGACTATGGTCTCCAACATAAAACCAGTTGCCCACCTCTAATAGAGGACAGGTAGCACCCATCACCCTAGGATGCCTAACATCATTACTCTTTGGCATCTACCTAAAAACTGAAAGTGATTGCTTCCAAGCATGATTCTCACAGAGTTCTTTTTAGCAAGATTTATTGAGAAGAAAGGAATGGGGTTACAAGAATTCCAGCAAGTGAACAGTACATTCTGCCTTCAGGAATTGACAGCATGTAAATAAATAAAATAAATAAGTTAGGGGAAAGACTTTTTGATTTTCTTTCTAACAGCCTTCTTGTAATCAGAAGAGGAGGTGGGTCTTTTCAATGATAATGGAAAAGCTTGCAGCTGGTTGTTTACTTAATAGTCTGGAAACCTTTATCAGTCTGGGAAACAGTATTACACAATATATTACTAGCAATCTGCACAAGCCTTCCTATTTATTTTATTTTTATTTTGTTTAGTTGAACACTTTGAAGAAAATTTAGAAACAAGTGAGAACATGAAAAAATAAAATAGAATACAGAAAAATAAACCAAGGATTTAAAAATGCCATGGACATTATAGCTTTCTAAAATATCTTTAAGTAGCAATGAATAGTTAAATACACTATATATTTTATATATGTTAAGGGGAAAAGAATCACTAATGAACTTAAGCTAAAAATGAATATCAAAAGCCGTGGTCAATACAATGTAAGTCACCAAATGGAACTGTACACTAGTCTCCATTACTAAAAATCTATTCTGATTTAAGTATCTCATAAAATTCTATGCGTAGGTTAACCCATATTTTGGATGCGATACCAATCCACATTTTAGATTATAATTTACAGGTTACCAATCTGAGTTGAAATCTGCATCAAATTTGCTTTTAAGATCGTAAGTTAGTCTAGACATTAAACCATATTCTTACAGCTTGGTTAGCCATTCTTCCACTGAATGGATCAGAGGATTTTCCCAGTAAGAAACATATGGTATTCTTACAACAGTTATCATATTTAGAGCCAATTCAATATACTTTGAAAGGATATACAGTACAATTTAGTGAAGCTTAATAAGAATATCATCAGTTGAAATGGAAGTTTTAAGATTTGTTTCATACTGGTGTAAATTATTTTCCAGAATTGTTGAGCCTTACAGCATTGCCATCAAAACTGATCCAACCTGCTCCAACCTGCTCATTATATTTCCAGCAATTTCTTGAAAATGAATTATCCATTTTAGCAATCAAAACGAGAGTAATATACCAACATTACAACATGCCAATTTTCTCTAAGTATACCGTTCAATATATTTATAATTTTTCTTCCCCCATTTATTATGAACCTCTCAAAAAGCTGAAAACTGGAATTATTTCTTCATTGTAACTAAATGGAGTGGGTGCCTACTAAATAGAGAATTTAGAATTGGGGTTCCTAACTCTTATGGAATTCTCTCTTCTCATTCATTCCTCCAGTGCCGTCTTGATAATCTACCTCTTGATAGCAATACTACATATACGGTGCAATTTTTTAAATATAAAGTTACCCAATTCATGCTTGTCAAACATAAACCAGAAAAGGAGCCAAGCACAGATGTCCATAATTTTCAGTATTTTGTCATTCATGAAATGCCTGCACTAAGGAAATCACTAACAAAAATATGCAGATTATGGGAAAGTCTGCATAAAAATGATTATTTTTTTTTTGGAAAAATCACTTAGCAAAAGTATGTGCATTAGGAAAGGATTGTACAAAATGCTACCCAAAAATGCACTCAGAAATATATAGGGGTGTTTGTGCAAATCTCTTTCTTTTGCTGTTGCTGAATGTGTAAAATGATGTGGAAACAGGACCAAGATGACTGAGAAAAGGAGCATCCAGGAGTTAGGCAAAACCCCAAAATAGCTGTAATTGTTGTTTTTCCTTATTTTTAAAAAATATATAACAGGATATATGTGTACATGTGCAAGTTATTCGATCTGTTTCTTAGCTTGTGCTAAGCCATGATTCATTAACTATGATTTATTGAGCCACAACTGGCTGTGTGCATGCTTCACGCTAAGCCATGTTTTGCATAACAGCAGTTTGTTAAAGAAGCCACAACTGGTTAGTTTTATACCCTGGGTCAAGCTAAAAGCCTACAAACTGCCTTCAGGCCCTTGTGATGTCTGACCCCAGCCCTTTTGTCACAGCACCCCATACAAGATATGAAGACATCACAAGCATCACACGACTGATGCAAATAACATAATTTGTGCATGATGGGACGCACCACACCACTTGCCTCTCTCCTGCAGACACCCATGCCTTGGGCTGAACTAATTTTAATTTTTTAAAAACGTTCACTGGTGGCCGTTGGATACCTAACGCGTGCCATAAGGTAAGCGATATTCTACCCATTTTGCAAAGAGCTAAGTTTAGCCTCAGCAAGAGCGATTGGCGTGCTCTCCCCCCCGCCCCCCGCCATCCCGAAGCCCCATTCCAACAGACATGAATGCGGTAACAGAGCAAGCAGAGCCCAGGGAGATAGCACAAGAAAAGTGAGCGGGACGGGGAACAAAAGGTGGGAGCGCCTTGAAACTCTGAGCCAGAAACTCCAGGAGTTTCCTGAAAGCTTCCTGCAGACCCCCTTCTTGGTCTGACTTTGCCCTACACGCCCCACTTGCTGCTCGCGAAGATAGCGAGCCTGGGAGAAGCCGCAGAGTAGAAGCAGAAGGAAGATATATGACAGAAAGTTAGAAGTCCATGTCAGGCCTTTCAGGCAAACAATAAATATTACTTCTGCTCGTAATCAGAGTTTTCTCCGGCATCGTCTTTGAATGTTGAACCTTTTTCAATTAATTAAAAACTATGTGCTGAAGAGTGCATATTTTATCAGCCCTCAGCTGCCTAAGTGTTGAGCAAAAACCAGTTCTTTTCTTCTTTCTCCCTCCCTCTCTCTTCTTTTCCAGGCAACCCAAAGCAAGTACTTGCAAGGGTCATATCTTTTTAATTATCTTTTCTCTCTTTGATTAATTATTCCGTCTGACAATAGCGTGTTTCTAATGCTATTCACCTGCCTTTGATGATTGACAACTTTTCTGTCTGATTCGAAGCAAACAGCTGCTGCCACCACTGCCTAGCAACCAGCATGTGATGGATGAGCCGCAAAGATGGATGGCTGCAATAAATCATGTCTTCAGCTATAAAACTGGGGTGGGGGGGGTGGGGGGAGAGAAGAGGGATAAGAATAAAAAGCGACAAAAACACGCATACACACAAAACAAGGTTCCTTCCCATGCGTGCACTCAGCTCCTTGTCAATTACACCTGGTTTGGACACCGCATCTATTAATAGCAAAGTTTTCTAATCAGGGAGCTGGCAATGACGCCATTTGTATCAAGGTGTGTTTACAATTGTTTCAGCTATTTGCTTCGTGTTCTTCCAATTACCTACCAAGCTAGAAGAGAGAAGAGGAGGCCTTCAAAGTTTCTCAGCTTCTTCTCTCCCCACCCCCCAGTCTTTCGAGGAAGGACTTGGGTGTGCAGGAGGATAATGCTGGCAAGAGGAGGAGGACACAAGTCTGTCTCTGGCACAAGTGAAGCAGCCCTTGAAAAATGTTTCTAAAGTTTGACGGAGCACGCTCTAATTCCATTTCAAATGTTCTTCCATTTACCCTAGGAATTCACAATTCCACCCTTTTCCCCTTCTGCCATTCACAAGTTCTGCTTTTCCTGGATTCAGTCAGTGTGTCCCTGTTGGAGTGGCTTGCAACAAAGTTCAGATACAAAAAGATGGGGAAATCTCTGAATTTTTGTATGATGTACCCTAAGAGAGGAGAGTTTCTTGCCTATAAGGCAGGTCTTCACTAGGGATAGTCTGGTGCTTTCTCTTTATAAATGAAAATATTACTACGTGAGTCTGGATGTTGGGATGAGCGCACAATCTCAAATACAATCCCTTCTACACACACCCCAAATCTTAAAAGTTCCTCAGGACTGCACTGATATAAACCTGGGGGGAGGGGGGACAGATGTTCTGAGGGCATTTTTCAACAACTTGACTATGAATATAAAATCCCCTCCAAAATATAAGATCCCCCCCAAAAGGTTTTTCACATGTACTTTGACCAGCTCCAGGCAGCCACACCAATGGCAAGAAACGCAGGGCAGAAGAAAGTGAAGGGAGTGCAGTATTTGCTAATAAAAAGACATTCTGTATTACATAGATTTCAGATCATGGCTATAGATACATTTTCCTCTTTTCCTCCTATGTTGCTCAGGATTCCCTCTTCCTCTGCTAAACTCAGAGTGATTTCTCTTATTCTGTCTCTCTCTCTCATACACACTCACACACACTTTCTTTCCACAAGAAGAAGCCAGAAGAGCTGTAGCAAAATGCATTTGTGGATGAAATGAAATAGCACAGCTGCCTTAAACTGAATTTAAAATTCCAATCCAAGCACCTTAACCACACCTGTCTTTTGTACATGAATACCAAAAAATAGAAGAAAAGCTTAATTGACATGGGTAAAATAGGCTTAAGACAAGTCTGGGCAGCCTGTAGCCTCATGTGGCCTTCGGGAGACCTCCTTCAAGCATCTCCAGATCGTGTTGCCAAAATGTAGTAGCTAAAGCCTAGAAATAAGGAGTAAGGGGAGAACATGTCAGCCCTATCCATTCTGATGACATTGCATCATCAGCCATCTCCCTGGCAGTCTTCAAAGGTAAAATATTTTAAAAAATAATAATAATACAGCCTTAGCATAGAAATTGCTTCTGCACAGTTTAAGCATCTGCCTAAATATTGGGGTATTATTTATTTATTCAACTTGTAAGTCAGTCAGTTCTAAAAAGGGTCTGAGCACTTATAAGAATACAAAAGTAAAATAGAAAGAATTTAAAGGGAGGGGGGATAACTAGACCCCCAAACCCAAAGATACAGTATTCCAACAAAGAACGACACAAGTTTTAAAAAACAGGTCCCTGCCAAATTAGTTTAAAGCAATTGGAAGCAATTCCTATTGAGGAAAGAAAAGCTGGAGGAATTATCACTTTGGGGGAAAATGTGTGTGTGTGTGTGTGTGTGTGTGTGTGTGTATACATATACATATATACATACATACATATATATATATGAGCAGAGAAATTTTTCTAGCTTCCATGCAATCTTCCCCATTCCCATTTTATAGCTGTGCAACATGGTTCTTATTCGAACAAGGGGATTGTGCCATAATCACCACAAAACTGTAGTTGGTTTGATAATCCAGAAGAACTTTGTGAAAACCTGAAAATTCAGAGATATATTAATAAGCATTGAGGTGTGTGCATGTGTGTGTGTACACACACACAAACACACACACACATTACGATAACCTGCTTGATTGTACAGCTAGGATTACAGGTCCGAAGGATGAAATGTACAGTATTGTTTTCAGGCACTTCTCGCTCAACGGAGAGTATTGACATTCATGTGTGATGCTGACATTTAGCAACTTTCACTCATCACAATATAAATGTGAAGCACCAATGCAGAGGTTGGGGGGATTTTCAGTAAGAAGGTATTCTGTTTGTCACTTGCATTCCAGTGTACACAAACCCACCCAAATGTGCTTGCGTGATATCCTTTCTTCACGCTTGATGCTTCTCAAGTCTACCAAACCTTCCCCATTCGATCTAAGGGTGACTCAAGCAAGGAAAAGGGGGTATAAACAAAGAAGCCCATATCGTCATATGCATACAATGCATGGTTAATTAAGAGACGGATGAGAGGAGGAGGAAGAAAGAGTCTTATTCTGAGTCTTCCATCTTGGTTTGGATTGGGCTTTGCTAGTTCAGACACATGGAGTTCAACTGCCTAAATTCTCAGCAATTATCATGCTGGCAGGAAATTCTCAGAGTTAAAGTCCACTTATCTGGAGGGCAGCTAGGCCCAGAAAGGATAGTCTGGTTTTTCTGAAATTACCTTGACAATACTGATATCCTTAGCAGCTGAGGATTCTTCTTTATGTCCCCTAACAAATAGTAAATATCCCTTTCTTCTGTGCTTCTTTGCTCTATGCTAGAGACAGAGCTGCTGTTATGAGACTGTGTGGGTCAAAATGTGTTCTAAAGAAATTAAAAACTGTCCCATTTTCAGGATTCTCTAGGGATCGGGAGTACTGGTTTGAGCATGAAGCACATATCAGCTTCCTCTCTGTTAATGTCAATCTTAATCATACCTTGTTTAGTGAAATGACACAATTCATTCCTAAGTACTGAGTTTATATTATTGGGATATAAATAATATAAATAGCAACTCCCAGCATTGCTTGCCTATGTATAGATATATAGACACCCACAGACATAAGATGACATCTGTAACAAGTTACTATGATAACAACATAATGTGTCATGACAATATCGCAAAAGGGGCATGAATAGGTAATGCCACCATTACATCTGACACAAGTACCTAAGTCATATCATTTGTGTGATGACATCATGACACATGATATCATTGGTCCTCCCCTCCTTGCCCCTTGCCCATATATACACACAAACACACAGTGGGAATTCTCCATCATCAAGGTTGTGGGCATTCTACTCCACTCATCCCTCTCTTCCAGGTTTCTGGGGGGTTTCCCCAGTCAAAAGTTCAACTGGCATTCAATAAGAACTGGGCTGTTTGGGCCATTCCACCTTTTTCTGGCCAGCTGGCTAGAAATGATTATAGTTGTAGTCCCAAAGTTATTTGGAGAACTCCAAGTTTGGGAAGGAATATATATTCATTTGATGAGTAAAAAAGCAAGTGAGATGCACTCACGGATGTTTACAAGCCGTGCATCTTCGCCAGGCCAGTATGATGACCTCAGTTCACATGTGCCATGGCAGACAGAGGATATGAGAAGTGCTAGCATGGGCTACATTCTCTGCCTGGTACAAAGTTGGATATCTTCACACATTTTGTAGCTCACTTTCTTTTCTCAAGAAATTTCTCACTTGTTTCTCTTTAGCATCAATAAGCTGAATGAATGACAAAAAAAGATCCCCCAAGTAAATTTAGCACACAAACTTTCAGTAAAAGAAGCGTATTCCTAGAAGATAGCAGTACGGTGTTCCATTCTCTGACTCGCAGCCTTGTTTGAGTCATCTGGGGCTGTTTGATCTGCAGGGACATGGAGCCAATTCATGCTGTTTGCACTTAGCCTCTGCCAATGACACTATACTGGATGGATCTATGGATTACACGCCTGCATCTGCACTGAAGACAGCACAGATCAAAGGATTTTGTCTCTGGAAAGCACACTAGATGGGTAAGAAGTGGGAATGCAGACTTATCTAATTTTGCATGTCAGACCTGTAAACAAACTGCACCTTAATTACCCTTTGAAATTTGCTCTATACAAAATCCCTGTATCATCTGAGCAAATAGAAAAATGCACTGCATTAGGCAAAATGGAAAACAAATTGTTAATGTTGGAGGAAGCTGGCACAAAAACACATGCAGATTTTAGAGCTAACTTCAAAACACATTATCAGGTGCAACAAACAGAACTTGAGGGTTCAGGAAAACAGACAAAATGAAATTGAAATTGACAGACTGGTAGTCATGGGAATTTTTCATCCTCATGACTCCGTGCCACCTTTGCACTGGATACACAACACTTGATCCTTTGAAAACTTAAGTCACTATACTAGAAACCATACTTGATTTATCTTTTGTTCACCCTGAAATCTCATACACAGGAATCTAAAATTTGATACGGAAGCAAACAAAGAGCCTAATTCTCAAGCTATTTACAGGACTTGAGAATCAGCCATTCATATGCCCAGGCACTCCACAAATGCAGAATTCCTACAACTGCAGAATTCCTAGCAAAAGAGCACTTGCTTTTCCGGAAGGCCTATGTCAAGATTGTTGTCAGTGCAGGAAGTCAATGCACCAGAGAAAAAGGATTTTGCCTACGGAGGCAGATTTCAACATAATAGAACTGCACCCGCGCTATACGCTGAACCACACACTAACTACAAATATTTTAGCCTCTGTGGCTAGTTTATGGTTCACTGTGTCATGTGAACTCAGAAAATTGAGTTAATTAAACAAACCATAATTCAGTTAACTATAGGTGAGTGTTTGCTATAGGGTATTCAAACAATCCATGATCAACATCTGGAGTTTGAGGACTATTCCATAAGCTTATACATGAAAGTACACTCCAGGAGAATTTACATGTTAACATATGTATGCTGGTCATGGATATTCTTTTCCTTTTCCTGATAAGTCTAGCTGAGTAGCCGGGCATGCAGCTTGCGTGCATTCCCAGGTATCAGGTGATAAAAAATCTCTCTTTTTACCTACAACCCTGAAGAATCACTAACATTATTGGGTTAGAACTTGATTTCCTGAAATTGCAACTCTCTGTTGGAAATTTTAAGAGCTGCAATCCCATCCTATCACATATGATGGATACTACATCAGGGAAGGCCAGCTCAGAGAGACAAAACTGATTATAACGCTACTTCATACTTAACTGATTTCTTAATTCTGGTGGCACACATGACTGCCCTGTTTCCATTTTGAAAACAATGTAATTGTAAATACAATGTATGTTGTAAATAAAGTACGTGTTTCTAACAACTACCATTCTAAGCACAAATCCAGAATTCCCCCAGTTTTTAAGACTTCACTCTTCCTGAAAATGATGATGGGCTATTCAAGAAAAAAAACAATGCCATCCCATGGACAGTGTCAAACATTACTTGAGACAACCACAAAGAGGCCCAGGTTTGTGAAGACAAACCTTAAGTACAATCAACTGATGTTTTTAACACTAGATTTCAAAATGGAGAAGACTATCTTCTTTGGCATTCCATTCTGGTTTGTGCTCAAATGTTTTGACACACAACAGAAATTTATGTTGGCAAAGAATGATTTCCCTGTTACTAAGCTAACCTTCAGTTTCATAGGCTCACTGTATTTTCCAGACCATCCCTGAGAAATTTCATTCATTCTACTCAAACGTGGTTGGCTTCTCTTGAAATTCCTCAGACCCTTTGCCTGTTGAGAAAAACCTCTATCAACTTCATCGTTCACCAAGTACAGAGTTTTACAAGCAATGACTCTGCTTCTATTCTTTACCTGTTTACCTAATTATTATGATCCAAGACTTTTATCATGAGCCCTTTTTGTCTTTCATACATACAAATTGTCTGGTCCCTTAAAAACAAGATTAAGGACTCCTGTACAACAATTGACTGGTGGTATCTGGTAACAAACAATGAGAGAAAAAGTGCAGCTGAGCAGTGAAGGGGGAGAAGAGAGAGAAAAAAGTCCATCCATCAAAAATGTGGACATTTAGACCTCTTGGTGCCCCAGCTCCTCTGACTCTCAAGTTACAGCTTTCTGCGGTAAGTCTAAATAATATTCAAAATGATAAATGGCACCACACTCTCGATATCCACCATCAATCTTTTTTTAAAGAACATCCATCTTCGATCATGTATGTCTGAATCAGGTGACACAGAGCACTCCTAGATTCATTTACACAACCCCAGCTCTTTGAATGATGCCTGTCGATGATACCCGTTCTCCCTTCATGGAGAAGACAACCCCAAAGGAAAAAGAAAAAAAGAGGAGTGGTTGGGAGTAGACCTCAAGCTTAGAACTGAGCAGGTCAATCCATCAAAGCTCCCTTTGGCTCTGAGAACACATCTATCTGCTCTCGAGGCCTCCCCAATCTAAGAAGCTGGTCTGAAAGGAGCTAGACAGTCCCACCACCCCCTCCCCAAGAATTCCCTGGGATTTTGCATCCGGCCCCCTCCCTTTCCTGAAACGCACACCCCTCCCCGCTGTTTGGCAGGCTGCGTTTGATAAATGACACCTGTCATTCTGTCACAAGGGAAGGGTGGGTCAGTGATATATAGCTCTGCTGAAACGGAAATCGAGTCTTTGGCACAGCGCAGCGCTTCTCCACCAGGATTTCGTTTCTCAACTCTAAAATGAAATCTACGATGTTTCAAGTGGTTCGGGGAGGACAAACTGACAAGAGGCCCGTGGAGTTTGTGCATTCCCTTCCTCCTCTCTCAAGGGTTTTGTTGTTGTTTTTTTTCAAAAAATCCTCTCCATGCTTACCCCCCCCCCAAAAGAGAGAGAGAGAGAAGAAGGGGAATCCAGCCTGCTGATGGGAAACTGCCCCCCCAAAAAAGTGAAAGGAGAGAGAGAGAGAGAGAGCTTAAAGAACATGCATCTATCAAAGTCCTTGGCAGTTATGATCCATGCTAAAAAATGTTAAATGTGATTTTTATTTATTATTAGGGAGAGGCAACGAGAGAGGGGGAGAAGGCGAGGGGAGGGAAAGGGGGCTGCGCGGGGAGAGAGTGTGATGCAGAGACCACAAGCAAGCCTGACATTGAAAGCAAGATAAAAATTAGCATGTTTGAAGTAATTGTCCCACAGCTTGACACCAGCATAGTAAATTTTAAAAGGGAAAATATGTGTCAGGCACACGTTCGTTTCTCTCTCTCCCTCCCCCCTTCCTTCCTCCCCTCCTTTCCTCTTCCCTTCCCTCCCTCCCCCCCCCCCTTTCATTAGCTCACTGGCAGGGTGGCACTTCTGAACCTCATTACTGCAAGAGGATTTATGATGCTGAACCCAATGGCAAAGAAAAGGCATCTGTCAATAATTGTACGAGCTGCACTCACAGCTTTGAAATCTCATTAAGTATGCAGTTATCAGGCATAAAGATCAAAAACATTACTCAACTCCGACAGAATCTTATGGAGGAACATTAATTAGCAACAGGCTCACAGCATATATATATATATATATATATATATATATATATATATATATATGCCTTCTCACACCTGCCCAGCCCCAAAAGGAGCATTCAGCATTCCCCTCCCTTTCCGGTGGGGGGGGGGGGTGGGAAAAAAAAAGAAGGAAAAGAAAGAAACAGACTCACTCCCAGCATCTGAGAATGATCAAGTACATGAAACAAGAAAGAAAGAAAAGGGAGGCAAAAAAAAAAAAAAAAAGGAGTTGAGACAGTCTTGGCGGTGAAAATAGAAAAGGAAGAAGCTGTCAAAGTTGAGACGGATATCAGTGCTGGCCCTGATTACAGGGGCTATATAGTTCCAGGCCTTTTTATCATTCTCTGCCATCAAAAACAGACTCGGTGTCACAGAGGCATGAGTGATGGCTGCCAGTTTCAGCCGCTCTCGCCAAGCGTGCAGGAGACGCCTGCTGAGAATTGGCCCTCAGGCAGCGAGGTTGACCTAGCAGGAAAAGGACTCGCGGGCACAAAGCCCAGAGATACTTCAAAAAACGGTCCCCGTCCTTCACCGAGAACAATTCGCTAACGGGGAGGCTAGGATTTTGTTTGTTCAGCTTTCAGAAGTTACATTCGCCCAGCTTCTCTCCTCCACAAAACGACCCGTGGCAAGGTTGAGAAATGAAACCGCCCCGCAAAGTGGCCCTTGGGCTTTTGTAATCTCTGGCAACGGGCGCCCAAATGCCTACGCCCTGCGTTGGGCCTAACCCTTTGCCCGACCACTCGTCGAGCAGCCCTCCATGGCACATCTCACCTCTCGGAAAAACACGAGGTAATAAAATATAAATGGAGGAGAAACCTACAAAGTCACATTTGAGGGGAGATCGTAAAATCAAGTGACCTTTGCAGCATTAAGCATGGTGTGCAACTAATTAAGAACCACGGACTCATTAAACGTCTTTCGCTCAGAATCCGGGATCTTCATGTACATCCTGTCTTATATGTGTTTCCATTTCCTCCTCATGGACAACAGGATTTCCAAAGAATTATTCGCCGCTCCTCATTAAAAAGAGGGGAAGGGAGTTAAAAGAGCAGATTAATACGCATCTCTCGTCAGTCTGTGGTGCAATCATCTCTCTAGTAGCTAAATCTAAGATGTGGGAAGGGCTTAAGAGAGAACTGAAGCATAGGTATATTTTTCCCATCATGCCTCACTCCCAGGAAAAGCCCAGGTGGTACCATTTCTTTCTCATTTACAACTACTTTACAACGCAATGTACCAATTTGCCTATTCCATTGGTAGCCTTCTGTCAAGGCCAGCAATGGGGATGGAGGGGGGGGGGGGAATGGGCTGAAACGTTCAGATGCAAAGTGGAAACTTTTTGACATTTTCAGAAACGTCCACTTGTTTGCATGGAGCCAGTGGAAGATGATAAAAGATGTGGCATCGACTAAGGAAAGGAAGATGACTTTCCGATGGCACGTGTTTATGATCTTGATTCAAAAGTGTTAAAGGTGTTTATATTTTTTTTCATATGCTTACCACATTAACTTTTATTATGTGTGGCATCAAAGTGATTAGAGCAATTATATTTAACAGAATTAATTATGAAACATCCTATCATTCCAGGATACATAATGCATTAGAGATAAGAAGGAAACATCTACACTCTGCTAACTAATGTTCAAAACAATTTTTCAAAGCGTCAGGGCACAACTAAAGTCAAGATGAGAACAAGAAAGCACCATGAGAGTTACTAAAAATTGAGATTTTTTTTAAAAATAAGATGCCCATTTTTGCACAGCGGATGTTCTGCTTAATGCTGCTCTAAGAAGGGGACAAAGGTATTAAAACGTTTGCAGAATATTTGTAACCGTGCACTAAAAACAATACAGTAAAAGATTTTTTTTAAAAGCTAACCAACCTTCTTATCAAAATGTGCTTGTACATACAGACACAAGAGTATATGGGTGAAAGAGTCACAACTCTTTGTGTATGCAAAATAAATTCACTCAAAGCTTCATTAATATTAATTTAAATTCAGATCCCATTTACATTAAATTGTTCATTTAAAAAAATGGCCTGTCTTATGCAACCTGCATTCTACAAAGAACACAAGAGAGGCTGGACCCAGTGTAATGATGAAAATGAAATACTGAACATTAATGAATCCCAGTCATCTTAAAATGTAGGATAATATCTTTTTTTCTCTTAGCAAAACATATTATGCCGGACCAGAGTTCGGGCAAAGCTTTCAACATGACGTCCCATTTCTCCAATACAGGTTATGCAGCTGCCCTTTTGACCTCTCAGTCTGGGCACTAGTCTTGTTAAGAAGATGCTGTAATTTCAAGCCTGGGAAGACATACACAAATAAGTGGATTTTTTAAAAGTAAAAAATGGTTACATTATTCCAAGAGGTGTCAAGTTCAGCTGGATTTTTACTGGCTGGAAGTTGGACTGGGAAATGGATATGACAGACTCTACCAAGAAACTAAACATCTAAAATACATTGTTGGAAACGAAAAGCACAGTGATCAGTTAGGAAGAGACCTGATAATATGAAAGACTAAATTATTCTTTAAGTCCATGATTTGTAATGAAACTTATGGGGTGCTAGAAAGCTGGAAAATACTCAGAAATCTCTTGATTATTTTTTTTCCCTTACATGTTAATCTTAGTGGCTGAGGGAGTTTCCCATTTCTACTGAACTTAAAAAGGAAGGAAGGAAGGAAGGAAGGAAGGAAGGAAGGAAGGAAGGAAGGACGGACCCTTAACTCTGGATTTTTATTTTTGAGATAAATCATCATAATGTCTTCTCCACATTTCATCCAAATTATAATTCATAGGTTTATAAATGCAAAGCACTCAAACCATGGAGAATACTTCCCCACTGCTTTTCCTTTAATCTTTGCTTTTAAATCTTTTTTAAATCTTTTAAAACAAGAATAGCCTAACCAAACGATGCTTACCCTCCCTCCTGTTATATGTTACTGAAATACAACACATTCACTGTTTAGCCAGATTTAGGAAATTAATTTAATGAGTCTGCAAATGCTGGAAACTAGAATTAATCTGTCTGGATTTTAAAAAAGAAAGAAGGGCTTAGAGACATTTAAATGCATGTATCAGGACACTTTATCAAGCTAACATAAAATAGTCATAGAATAAGATAAGATGACAATTTTATGCATGTGTCAAAGAATTTAAAAATGAATGCCTGTCTATTCCCTCTAATTACAACTGCATATTATCTGTCTAGATGAACCAGTCTATATCACTATTATTAAATGCAATATATTGCATTCACCTTCGGATTCTTTTTTTTAAAAAAATCTTTCAACAGATAAACCATAATTTGGGAGTGTCACTGAATGAAGAAAAGGATTCCAAGAGTTTAATATCCGAAGTGGCTGTTTTTATACCTAATACCTAATAATTTTGCAAATCATGTTAAGATGATGCCATTTTTTTATAGCCACAGTCTCTAGCCATATAAGCTTAATTCATAATAGTGTTGCACTCAGAGATGGTAGCTAATTTTTGCCTAATAATGAGAATTTGGGAGATCCATCTGAACTGTAAATAAAATCTGCAGACAGATTGCCTCCTAAACGGTCAGAACATAAAGCTACGAGAGGGATACCCACAGCTTGGAATAAACAGGACAGGGTCTCTTGTCTCTGTCCAAGGTGCAAATCGTTTCCTTCTTATTTGCCCTTTTACAAACCCATTTGCAAATGCAACTGTACAGTTTATGCCCTTCCCAATTCTCTTTGCTCTGAAGAGGATGCTGAGCCCACAAACAGCGTCTTCCTTTTCATACGGTCTCCCTGATCACAGAAACAGCCTTGACAAACAGAGAAAGCTGAAGATAATCTTCCTACCTCGCACACACATACATAGCAATAGACTGCGTTTCCCAGAACCCTGCAGCAGTCACAATTCATTCTAATCACTTTCCAAAACAATCTTTAGTATAGAAAAAAGGGGGCAAAACGCAGACTCGTGAGCCAATGTAGGAAATAACTGCTGATACATCAGTTATTGACTATTTCACTCCAGCTCATCACAGTGCTCAAGGCAAAACGGAGAAGAAAATGACAACATCAACTGCACACAATAAGCTATTGGCCCAAGAGAACACTGAAGAGCTAATTGACAGCTGTCAAGCTAATAGGAGTAGTGGCAGCTGATTCCAGAAAATTCTCTTCTCCAACCAGCTATTCAGTGGAATTAGGATTGCTTTGGGGAGGGGGGAGCCACCCCGTTCCCACTACCACCCTTTCTTTTCTTTTTCTTTTAATTGTTCCTCATACTTTGCAACAAGGACAGGGTGGGTGGGGGGGAGCGGAATAAGCAAAGGGCAACCGTAACTAATCATTTTGTCAGTCTGTTGCTGGGAAGGATCTGTGCTCCACAGGAGGAAGGAAGGAAGGAAGGAAGGAAGGAAGGAAGGAAGGAAGGAAGGAAGGAAGGAAGGAAGGAAGGAAGGAAGGAAGGAAGGAAGGAAGGAAGGAGGGGCAGGCTGAGAAGCAAAGGATCCAAAAGTAAGAGTTGTAAATGCCTTGCAAATTGTTTTATTGTTTCTTCTGTACTGCTGGTCAAAATCGCAGGCACAAAGCTACTTGTAAAATACAAGCTCAGGTGAATTCAATTCCCTGAACTGACGGAACTGAGTGGGAAAATAAGGTATGTTGCATTCTCTCAACCTTCCACATTCCCACTTTGTGACTCTGAGAAGTTGCCAACTGCACCGTGTTGTAAGATCACCAAAGCAGTTCTAGACTTTCCTTCCACAGAAGAAGAAAATAGAGGAGGGGAAAAAACACCATCCGTTTCTCTACCTTCTATAGCTGGAGTTAAAAAGTCACTTTAACAGTTTTACTAAACACACACACCCAACACCACGCACACAATTCTGGGGAAAAGACATCTCGGCCCATCTTACAGTGCAAGCCACACAGACTGTTGGTGGTAAAAGTGTTCGTGGTTCGGAATCCCACCGAAGGGTTTTGCCAAGCATCAAACGTGACCCCGTTTTCCAGGCCTCAGGTGGCATGTCTCAGTTTAGGGTGACCAGATTCATACCTCAACTCCTTTAATCTCAGCACCTTTCCCCCAAAATCTCCGGAAGAGGGTCAAAGCGAGGGTGCCCCTTCGCAGTGCAAAATCAGGCCTCTTTTCCAGTTGAGTCTTGGGAGCAGAAAGTGCAATTATTCTCTTTCCCACCAAATATAAGAATTACAGTCACATCTTCCCCCCTCCCCACCATCTGAAAAGACAGTGATTTATATTTTAAGAATGTAAAGACATGAACAGGTGTCATTTCAAGCAGATCGTCCTGGTTGTCATCTATTCATATAAAACCCTCTGCTTTCTTAAGCAGAAGCTTGCTATTCTGCAGCTCCTCCTCAACGTGCACCACCTTTTAAGCCAAGTGCCCAAATCCGCTGTGCGCTCTTGGAAATCCTTCTCAGCTCCTCCTTATCTACCCTTCTGTCTATGCCACTTAACCTAAGACCTAAAGTCAACAAACCGACAATGTCCTTTTCACTGATTCTTGAGTCTTCGGGACAGATTCAGTCTTCTCCCTTGTGGTGTGAACACTCTGAGCTAGACATGAAGAATTTGCACACCTGTCTGTTATGCGCACAGCAAGCTCGCAGTGCGGCTAGGAGTGCTTTGTTGTTGTTATTCTACTCCAGACCATTATGAGGGCCCTAATTCCTATGACATGATTATCCAGGTACCAAAAACCATTTGTCACCTGCAGCAGAAAATTGAGTTAATGCACAACTAAAGGCAACCAGGACTGTGTAATATCAACTTGATTACATCAAACTAGCTCCAAACCTAATTCCGCTGGATGACACTGCGTGGAGCTTGTCATCTCCAATCATTAAAGCTGTCAGGAATCCATCAGGTTTACAGCTAATTAGGTGAACACTAATGAAGCTAGCAAAACAACTTTCCTTTTTTTTTTTATGGCTGAGCGGACCTTTCAGTTTGGAGGAGGAGGAGAGAGAGAGAGAGAGAGAGAATGGGGTAGGTAGGTAGGTAGGTAGACAGACAGACAGATAGATTTCCAAGAATATTTTTCAAGCTTGCTGGAAGACTGAATTTCCTGAATGGTGAATCAGTGTGTACGTGTGTGTGTGTGCGTGCGTGCTTGTGTGCTTTCTCTCCAACACATGTAATCCCCCCCCACACCATTTGCTCTATCAGTACAAAGCAGTAAATTTGTCATCACTCCAAGTGCACCACGAAAGCAACCATGAATCTTATAACTTGCAGCTGTGAAATCGAATGCAGGTATGTATATGTATATGTATGTGTGTGTCTGTGTCTGTGTACACACACACACGTAGTTTCTAGTATATTAACATTAGAAAAAAAACATTAACTTCATGCTCATTTCCCCATGGCAGCCGTACTTTCCCTACACTAAATAAGCAGATCTTCCCTGCCCTGTCCCCCACCACCCCATCCATCCATTAACCAAAGGCATTTTGATCAAGGAAAGGCAAACGGAATGTAAGAGAAAGAACGAAGCATTCACTCTGCCAACATCAGATTGACCATTAAGCTATTGATAAATGTGCCTGTCAGGAGAGAGACAATTAAATCAAATATGAAACAAAGTCATTTTGACGGGACATTTTGATAGAGCAAGTCTATTCTTCCATTTCCTATTAGTCCTATAATCTTATTTTTTTAACTAATGATTTTTTTTAACTAACCTGCTATGTTTTATTTATAGGTACATAGAGAAAGAGCCGCACTCTTTTATGACACCTTAACCAAAAAAAAAAATGGCTCCAGGCTAAATTTGATCATTGTCTTAAAGTAATTTAGCATGTTTGCAAAACAGACTCCGCTACTGTTGCATTATATTTAGCCCACCCACCCCTTCCCCTACGAAAAAGATACCCCACTGTTCCCCAGTAAGGCACACGCAGAAGAACTGGCTCATACCCACTGAAAAGAAAAGAGAAACTAAACTGACACACACACGAACACACACATCCATCCACGCCTAAAAGTGCAACAGAATATTCAGGCCATCGCCATCCACTCCAATGCCAAAGCTTATGCTCTAGAAACTTTTCTCTCCTGTTCAGTGGGACTTTCATAGTTAGTTCAACCAGAAGAATAAGACCTACTTTCACCTTGAAATTAACCACTGCTTGCAAGCCTGCCTTTCCATTTTAATAAAATACATTTCAATAAAATTCCATTTCATAAAACGGAATTCCGAATCAGTTTGAAAGCAAAGGTCACATTCATCCAGAAAGCAGTTAATGATGAAATTTGTGGATGCATGCATATTTTTTCACACACTATAAAGAAAAACTTCTAAACTTTCCAGATGCCAAATGATTCTGAACAGTGACAGAAAAAAATAAGCTTCTTCCTTTTTGGGGGACGGGGAGGAGACAACAAATAGAAACATGCTTTGGAGAGAAATGAGTTATGATGGGGAAGCCCTGGGTCTATTAGGTATGCAAATAATTCCTTAAAAAATTAAAACTTGTCGCCTACAAAAACCTGCCTAAGTTGTATTCATGCAGATCAAGATATTTCCTAGAAGATACTGTGAAATAAACCTTCCTTCAGCAAGAGCTGAGAGTCCTCACAGGCCATTCTTTTGGTAGACAACTCCTTGTAAAACCCAAGGCCTACAGAGCACATTGCATGTGGCAGAGGTGAAACCTCCTAAAAGTTATACTGACACTGTTTCAAAGGTCACACATGTGACGTCATATGGAGTCACTGTTACCATGGCAAGTGATTTATTGAGGTTTATTGGGAATGAATGAAAAGCCAGCAGATGATAAGACCCTCAATCAGTCATCAAATCCAGGATGACAAACAGGCCAATGAAATTGTATCTTAGATTTTATTGCGGCCCACCTGAGTTAAAGATGACTGCCAATAAAATGTACTTTGCTTTTGAAAAGAGGAAAAGGAAGGAAGGAAGGAAGGAAGGAAGGAAGGAAGGAAGGAAGGAAGGAAGGAAGGAAGGAAGGAAGGAAGGAAGGAAGGAAGGAAGGAAGATGTATTTTGCACATACAGCCTTTCCCCAAAGAACGAACCTTGATGGGTAACTAGTGCGATGGGAAGGGGAACAAAAACAGAAAGAGAGGAAAAAACTCTGGGAAGTATAAAAGGAAATGCAAAAGCCAATTATTGACCATCCTCATCTGACAATGCACAGGATTTTTTGCTCTAGTTTCCTGTAACACCTCAATGTTGGTAATGAAAAGCAAGGGGACGAGGACGGTCCTGGGCTGCTGTTCTTCAGCCCACCCGAGCCCTTAAGAAAGAACCAGAGAGAAAGTTGAACAGAGGAATGCACACTGTCACCCCCTAAATCTCCACTGGCAGGAGAAGACAAGCAAAATAGCTCAGCCATCCTTTCTTTGGAGGGGAGGGGGGAAAGGACCCTTGAAAATCCGGGACGAGGAGGAGAGAAGCAAACATGGGGGGGGGGGGGATTATAAATCACCGGTTTACAAGTGTGTCGACGGAATGGAAGGTCTGGAGCCAAAAGGTCTCCCCCCCTCCCCCTAAAAGCCAAAGTCCTGCAAAGAACTCCAAAAAAGAGGGGGTCTTTCCTAGGAACCCCGCTCCTCCTCCCTCCCCTGCTTCTTCGGCACGGGGAGGGGGGCGCAAAGAGAAAAAGCCGCCACGAAGGGTCTGGCCAGTAAGGAAGAGGAATAGAAAGTGGGGGGGGGAAGCGAGCTGTGCCGGGGGAGGACCGGAGGTGCCTCTCGAGCTCCAGATTCCCTTCGCGCCGGCCGCGGCAGCCGAGAGGAGAGCCGGGGGGGGGGGGGGAGGGGCGCCCTCCCTCTCCCCGCCCGAAGCGCCCGAAGAGTCCGAATCTCGTACCTGCTGCGCGCCGGGGCGCCTGCTGTTTCCTCCTGGGCATCTTGCCTGGCTGCGTCCGCCGGCAGCGCCTGGAGGAGACGGGGGGGCTGGCGGCGTCTCCGGGCTGGCAGGGGCAAGGCGGCGGGCTTCAGGGCGCCCCCCCGCAGGAGCCACTCCAGGCTGGGCTGCGAGGCTGCTGCTGCTGCTGCTGCGGCTGTTGCTGCTGCTGCTGCGGCGGCGGCTGCTGCTTTTTTGTTGTTGTTGCTGCTGCTGCTGCTGCTGCTGCCGCCGCGCCGCCGCCGCCGCCGCCGCCGCTGGGCATGCACGCTGGGGTGGAAGAGGAGGAGACGGAGGCGGAGGCAAGCCGCGAAAGCAGGGCGCAGGGACTGCCCCGATCGCGGCGGCGGCGGCGGCGGCGGCGGGGCTGCTGGGGCTGCTGCAAGTCGCGGCGGCAGGGCGGCTGAGTTTGACAGATCGCCCCGCGGCCAGGAGGAGGCGGAGGAGCCCCCCGACGAGCGGGAGGGATGGGGCCAGCCCCTCGGAGCCCCCGCTCCTCCCCGGCCGAGGCGGCGGCGGCGGCGGCGCCTCCTCCTGCACTCCGGAGCCCTCACGGCATCAGCTCCGCGCTTTCCCCCGGGCGCGCTTCTCTCTCGCCCCCTCTTCGCGGCTCTTTGCTCCCGGCGGCTCAAAGCCGGAGGCGTCGTTGCTGCGGCGGAGGCTCCTCTTCCCGCGGCGGCGGCGGCGGCGGCGGCGGCGGGTCTCCTTCGGCGCTGGAGGAGCGGCTGCGGCGGCTCCGGCAACAGGCAGAGCTTGAAGGGAAAAAGAGAGCAGCGCGGCGTGACTCCCAACTAGTCGCCCGGGCAGGAAGCGCGAGACCGGGGCGCCCGCCGCCGCCGCCGCCGCCGCCGCGCCTTCACTCTTTGCACCTCGCCCGGCAGCCGCCCGGGAGCGCACCGGGGGCAAAGGGAAGGGGGGGCGGGCCAGGCGGCGGAGGGGCATCCGGATCCCCCTCCCCAAGTTCAGAGCCGGGAGAAGGAGGAGGGGCAAGGAAGGAAGGGAGGCGGGGCTTTTCTCTTCCTCCAGAAACTCCCCGCTCAAGTCAAGCGCCATTCTGGACGCCTCCTTCCCCCTCCTCCCCGGGCCCGCCAGCCAAGGAAGTTTTCATGCCCCCCCCCTCCAGCAAGGGAGGGAGAGGCTCCCCCGGAGCCCAGGGCGGGGGCTCTGCCCTTCCGCAGCATCTGAATGATGGGTTTGCTCGCCGTTCAGTTCCCCACCCCCAGGAAGCGGGTTCCCTCTCGGGGGGCTCGCTTAGGGACCCACTGAATGACCGAGGAGGAGGACAAGCGCCCCCGCCCCTTTTCCGCAGGTGAGACCCAAACTTTGCAGCTCCGCACACCCACGTTGCAATTGCGGAACCCGGGAAGCAGGCGGCGGGGAGGGAAGCACACTAGTAACCCCTCCTCCACCTAAACTCAGTTTGGGACAGAAGAGCAGAAACTCACCTCCAGGGTTTTTCTAACCCACCCACCCCCTTCCCGGGAAAATGATCCCGTCAGCCCGAGCTCACTTGGGGATGAGCCATCCAAGAAATTAAAATAAAGGACCGTTTTCCCTTTGCCGAAAGCCCAGCTCCCTGGCACTATCTTGCAAGCGGGGGGGGGGGGGGGGCGGTGTCTCCGGGAAAGCGCCCTCCATCCTCGGCCTTGGGCCATCCTGGGATGCTCGGAGCGCCCCTTTCCCATTCATTGGGGAGGACTTGGCGGGCTGCTCCCAAGATGTGTCGAGGAGGGAGGGGTGCTCCCTTCTTCCACAAGGAAAGAGACCTCCCTCCCTCCTTCCCGAAATATTTAAGACACACTTTCAAGGCATGATTTTTCTCAGCCAAACCCTGCCAGGGATTTCCACCAGTTCGGCCCTTGGCAGCCGATCTGTCAAAGCCAAACGGGAGCCGCGAAAGAGATCATCGGCTTGCCAGTCCCACGGGGTGGGGGGGTGGGGGAATTGCTGCATTCAGACTAGAACAGACCCAGCCAAAAAGGTCCCCCCCCCGCCCCTTCCAGAACTTTTCTCTTTTCTATAAAACGAAGCCTTTCGAAGTCGTTGCGCACCGGGGGTTAGGAGGGGCGGCAGTCCCGCGGACTCCAACTTGGGAGTAAGTTCCAGTCCGCAAGATGTGGGGGTCGCGCCCGCCCCTATCCCTTGCCCTAGATCTCCTCTTCCTCACTGAAAGCTCTGAGAACTTGGGACTCGGAAGTCCTGCACTAACTTGGAGGTGGGGAGGGGGCTCTTCCTTTTTAAGTAGGAAACGTAAATTCCTCCACTCGTTCCCAAAGAAATCTTCCGCATTGGGTGAGGGCGGCTGGGGACATCACGTTTCGTTGAGGGAGGGGCCTCCGGACATCAACCCCCGAGAGCTACTCCTAAAGACACTTTAGGTGCACAAAACGCGCCGAGCCGCTCTCTCGAAGACCCAGAGCCTTCAAGCATTTAGCGGGGGAGGGGGGGAATCACACCCACTTTTCTTCTCTCTCTCTCTCTCTCTCTCTCTCTCTGTTCGCCCCCCGCCCCCCAGCACGACTTACCAGCGCGTGCCCTGGAGGTGGTGGGAGATTTTCAACGTACAGCCAAGATTTCCGGCTCCAAGTCGGATTTTTCAGCAGAGAAACGCCGCTTCGGGAACGCGTCTCCACCTCCTTAGTTTCCCGTTTCCGTGCCCATCTTTGCCCCCAGGAATCTTTAAAACAGCGGGGAGAAGAGAAGGGAAGGGGGGGGGGGGGGAAGCGAAACCAAATCAAGAGAAGACAAGATTGGCTAAATGTAGTCCATGGCCAGAGAAGAACGCGCGCTAGTTTGTCTTTCCTCCTCCTTCAGCCAGTCGCAGGCAACATACTTTTTTTTTCTTTTTAAAAAAACAACCCCCAAAATCAAGAAGCAGCAGCCGGTCGCTCCCCCTCCCTCTCCTCTTTCTAGTCCAAGTTCATTGGCGGCGAAGAGATCTAAAGGGAGAAAAAAACAGGGACGGGGGAAAAAAACCCTCCTCGCTTTGCCAACGAGCGCTTGGCGAATCGATGCGCTGCGCGTTTGATTGGGTCTCCCTGGCTTGCAAAATAAGGTACGGCAGAACGGGGGGAGACAACGCGGGGGGGGGGGCTAGAAGGAGAAGAGGCTGGTCTCTTAACTGTGTCTCAAGTGCTTTATGAACATGGATCAGAAGGTAGAGCCAAGCACCCACTCGAGTGCCAATTGCACCCCACCCCGCGCTCTCCCCCGCCTCCGCCCCTGCCTCCCCTCCTCTCCCCCCCCCTTTTTTTTTTCTTTGTGTGGCTGAGAGATATTTAATAACAGACCAGCAAATCACGGCCCCGCGCCTTTAAGACCCAGATGCTCTTTGGCTTAAGAGAAAGTGCAGGAAACGTCAATAGTAAATAATTCTTGCTTTCTCTCTCTGGTTTGTGAAGGGGCGCAAGAGTGTAAGTGGGGGAGGGGGAGAGAACGAAATGATCTCACTTTTTATTTCCCAGGTAAGATTTTTAAAGCGCGAGCGAAGGCTCCTTCTCCAGAATTTTTGGGAGTCGTCCAAAGGTGTCACTCAACGCAGATGTTTTTACCTTCCTCTAGAAAAACTGAGTTTCCGGTGGGGGGGCTGTTTTTTCCCCGGGGGCACCCGCGTGGAAGGGGGAAAACACTATCCCCCAACAGAAAAGAATAGAAAAGTTTGATTTTGCCCCTTTCATTATCACTGTCCCCACCACCACCAAAGGGAACCGCCGTTAGCATGAAACACCCCCCCCCCCACACCGTTCTTTTGGAAGTCCTCGGGAAATTGCAGCCGAAAACCTGGGGGACCAAGGGGTTTTCTCTTCATTTCAACTCTTCCTCGGTACGAGCGCCTTCTCGACGCTCGCTTCGGCGGCTGGGTTTCTCTCGCGCTTCATCTCACTGACGCGATCCCTTTCCTCTTTCTTCATGCAGGGATCTAGTCCCCATAAGATTAAGCTGCACCACCCCCTCCAAAAAAAAAGTTATTTCGGTGGCTGCTCTGCGAACGGGGGCTGTGCGCCGGCGATTGCGGGTGCTTGCCCTAGGAAGAAGCCACTTTCCTACAACCAAGAAAAGTGGTCCTCCTTTTCTATTGCTCCCACCCCACTCCTCCGCTCTGGCTTCTCAGGCTGCTAGGTCCGCCCTAACATCTGTCCATCTATCCATTGGCGCCTCCATCAGCGTCCCCCGGAATGTGCTTTCTCGCAACGCCGGCAGGACGCGGGCCGGACACTACGCACCAATAATTCACGTCCTAAACAGCTCAACTGCGAAGGAGGTGGGGACCAGTCGCAACAATTATTTTTAAAAAGAGGGGAACAAAGTATTTGCTACATATGAGCGTGAAGGCTAGGAGGGAAGAGCAAAGGAGGGGAAAAGAAAAGAAAGACACCCCCCCCCCCACATCAGCTTTGGAAGACTTGACCAATAATTTCAAATGGGCATTTCCTCCTCTTTTCTCCATCCTGTAAAGATTAGGCGGAAGGAAGGATCAATTGTCCATAGTAAAGGAGGAAAGAAAGTATTTTAAGAACTGGATGCCTTCTGGGTAATCTTCAATCTGCCTCAAAGGTGGGGCTTGCAGGGTGCCGGGCGATTGGGGAGAGGGTTGAATTTGTAACGTGGAGTATGAAGTTTAAAATAGATAAATGACACCGTGGGAACTCAGCAAGAATGGAAGCAGTGATGATTAGAGTCTTAGGCAAAAAAAGAAAAAAAATCTGCGCATTTCTCTCTTTTGAAGGCAATTTAGATGCAAAACGGCTACGCCTACGGTTAATAGCGGTTGCGGGTTCAAAATCAGGCGTGGCATGATGTCAAGGCTCGCGAGGCAGGGAGCAATAAACGGAGAGCATTTTTTTAAGAGAGGAAAATTACCCACGGTCTCATCCTTTCATCTCCCCAAAGAACGTGCCTGTTTTTCCTAAAACTGGCATCACCCTTGGGAAACCCTCTTTTTAAAAAAGCTCCGGACATTGGCAGACTCCTAACCAGAGAACCAAGCATATGATTCTCCGTCTCTCACGCCTCCTCCCTCACCCACCCACCTACCCCCGTCAACAATCTGTTCATCTTCCCTTTACTGTACGGAATCCTCAGGCTGTCAGATGCCCCCTTCCTCAGCATTTAGCACACAATGGTCCAGGCTGGGGCGAGAGAAGCAGAAAAGTTTGCACAAGAGGAAGGGAGCACGAGAGAACGAGAGAGACGTTTTCAGCGGCTTCTCTGCTACGCCGGCCCAACCTCTAGCAGCCTGGTGTTGCTAAATTAAAAATGCCCACTATTGTAAGGCGCCGCTTGAGTAGAATTCACCTCCCCACCCCCGGCCGCAGAAGTAGGCACGTCTGCTTGGCATTGGGTATAATCTGGCACCGTTGTTACCTACCTGATAGCTTTGAAAGAGAAGAGCGATGAACCCTCATTTCCCCCCTCCACCTCCCACCTCCTTGTAACCCTGCAGGACTTTAATTTAAGGCTGGGGACAAGGTCTCTAGAGGAAACACGTGTTAGTAGCTTCTTTATAACTCATATCCACTGCTCGGGAAATGAATCTTATAAATGACCCGGGGGGGTGGGGGGGGTGGAATCGGATGGGAAGTTTGGATTATTATTTGGAGAGGGTCCGAGGAGGAAGGGAACTGGAGAGTTAAGTGTTTGATCGCCCTCTGAAAACCGGACAGGGGGTTCGTTGTTGCGGGGAAGATGTCGCTAGAGCGGGGGAGGGGAACCAGTCCGACTGCACTTTTTCCAAGGAACTTCGGTGGGATCCAGATGGGGTGTGCGTGTGTATTTCTTCTAAAGTACTGGCAGTTTTCAGATAAAATTCCTCTTAATTCCGCGACAGACCAGGTTAGTGAGACATGACTTCTAGCTTAAAGTAGTGGCTTAGGGATTCTAACCTACAATTATCATTCGTGTGTGTGTGTGCACGTGCATGCGCCAGGTTTTTTTCTTACATCCTGTCTGGCCTTCCCTAGTGATTGAATAATAATAATTAGAGCCTATGGAACTAACATCATTTTAAAATAATAATAATAATAATAATTTTTATTATTATTATTATTATTATTATTATTACTACTACTACTACTACTACTACTACTACTACAATAGCAGCTGTTCTGTTGTAAAGAAGACAAGTTGTGGAAATTAAGGCAGCAGCTAGTAATAATCGCAATAGGCAAGACAGAGGGTCAAGGATGTGATCTGATGTGAAGATGAATTTATTTGTGGTTCCAGCTGCAGACCCTACAGGTACAGTATTAGAATATCCCTCCAGTCCTAAAACTGCAGAATTCCAGGGGTGAGTGTGGAAGGACTGAGCACAAGCATGTGGACACTGGCCTTTTTCCTTTCCTGACCTCTGAGTGATTGAACTTCCTTCTCCTTCTCGTTCTCCCCCCCCATACACACACACACCGCCCCCCTGAGTCCCAAGATTATTCAGAGGGGTAAAAACGCATCCTGAAGCCCCCAAGTCCCTTTCCACTCTCCAGGTCTTTTTCGTGCTGAAGACCAAAGGGAAGTTCATCCAAGAAACTGGCGCTTGCCTATTTGGCTCCAGGAGATGATCTTGAAGGCCTTGGAAAGCTCAGCCTAAGAAAGGTCAAAAGGCAAGAAACGCCAAGTACGGAAGGATTGCCCGACCCGATCTTAGGAAAGGGGCCAGAAGCCGACGGAGGGGAAGGAAAAGTTGCTTCAAAAGACGCGGCGTCGGAGAGGAGCCGAGGTCCTATTGTCTCGGAAGGAGAGTGGGTTGGAACTACGAGGTTGGGGTTGGTAATATTGCAGACAAGTGTCCATTCCGAACACGCTAAACTCCTGAAAAGAAAACGAGCGAGGCACCACACTATTAAGCGCGATTGACACTCCTGATTGTCTGCGTGGGATTATAGTCAGGACGACATCTTGTCCATCTTCCCACTTCGCCAGCTCCTTCCTTCCTTTCTTCCTTCCTTGTGAAGCAGCTGGTTTTATACACACCCTTTATTCCAAAAGAAATTGTAATTGTCTTCTAAGAAGGCCAAAATAAATATTGGATTGTTTTTCCTTCTCTAACAGCTATGTAACATTATTGTGAGGGCGGTTTGTAGAAAAAACAAAAACCCGCACGGGACTTCATGCCTCTGCGGTTCAGGAAAAATGAACTCTTTAAGAGAAGGTAGAGAAGTTTTGCCAGAATTATTCTGAAGGGACGGGGAGACAAGAGACACCCCGGAAACTTAACAAAACTTTTATTAGCAGGCGGAAGCCTTTTAAAAACTGCGAATATATTTCCAGCTCTCCTGATTACAAATGATTTTTTTTTTAAAAAAATGCGTTTCGGCTTAAGAAGAATCTTCCTTTGAATGTAAATTGTTTTGGTAAGCGAATACCCCTGGCCACAAAGTTTGCTTTCCTGACTCCAGGAGCTTCGCCCCTACAAACCAGATGTTTTGTCAGTCGATTCCCCAAAGAACAGTCATAGGTTTGGATGGGAAGGGAGCAATGGGGAGAAATAACAGGTTCCACAATACTTTGGCTTTTTTTTTTTAAATCCCATTTTAATTAGCAATTAAGAAGGAGGAAGGGTCGCAGAGGGATCCCCTCCGTGAAAAGGACTGCAACCGCGTCGCTCTTGAGACTTTGATCAATTCTTTAACGGGCGCGCGCGCGTGCACACGCCCCCCCCCCCCTTTGGTCTTCATCAAAGAATTCAGCTGTGGATTAAAAATAAAAAACAGCTCCTCCTGATTTAGTTTTTGCAAACAAAAACTAAAGCTTTTCCAAGGAGAAACTTCGATTTCATAGATCGATCGATCGATCGATCGTGTATAGAATATTCTTATATTCAATTGTTGTGCTGGATCTTTTCATTCCCACCCTTTCGCTTTCGTCTGAACCGAAACCAAGGCTTCTGTAATCCCCAATGTCTGTCTTTATCTTTCTAGAGCCAAGCCCTGTGCAGGTGTCTACGTGTTTTGTTTTGTTTTAATGAGGGGGTCCTCATACCCACGCGCAGGCAGCCCATTGCTGAAGCTCACTAACGCACTTCTGGGCGATGCGCGCACTTCCTCGCCTGAGGGAGGGATGCTGGAATCCTACTTGGGCTTGCTCGGGAGTAAGCGCCCCGGAAATCCAGTGACTGGAGAGCCGCGGAAGTATTTGCAACGCCAGGGGGAGAAAGCAAGGCTTCGTCTGTCTCTCTCCCAAAGAACCACCTGGCTGTTTGCTCGCTCAGGTTCACCCGCGCCTGCGTCACAACCCTACACTTTTGCAAAATGACTTGGCATCCAGAAAGAGGAGGTCCGGGCCTCGCCTTGAGGGACGGGGCTTCGTTTCTGCGCCCGACCCCCTTTCAAAAGACGCCCTTGGCTCTTTTCTCTCCGCGAGGGACCCCCAGCGCTCACGGCCGGGCGAAAGAAGGAGAGAAAAACAGAAGCCCTCCAGATCTAAACCTGGTTCCCAAGTCTCTGGCGTTGCGCTTCTTCTCTTCCTTCTCCTGCGGAGGCTGCTTGCGCGGCACCGCTTCTTCGGCCAGGCCGGGCACAGCTGGAGCACAGGCCAGGAAGGGCAGCGCTCCTGAGAGCAGAGAAGGGGAGGCTGACTCAAGGGCAAATTTGGGAGTTTTTTTTGGGGGGGGGAGAGAAATCTAAAACTGCACCTGCTTTAAAAAAAACAACAATAAACTCTCTTCCGCCCAAGAGGGAGCAGCGCTGTTCTTCTCAGACGCCGCTTCTCTGAGCCCCGCCGCAGCTAAGCCTCCGCCCCCGCTCCCGCCCCGCCGGTCCAGCAGACATCCCTGAGCAGAAGCGACCGGGTCAGTCTGTAATCCTGTATCCTTCACAGGCAGGTTCGCCCTCGCTCCCCCGGTTGAAACCTGGGAACCTACTCTTAATGTAAAGGTAGTCAGTCTCCCCCCCCCCCCCCCCGCCGCCTTTTCTTTCGGCAAGCTGTAAAGGTTCAAATAGTTCGGGGCTGCTGAGGCTACGAAAGGAGAGGAGGAAGAAAAGGAGAGCAAGAGAGGGAGGGGGAACAAAAGCGGGAGGGAGACCACTTTAGAAACAGTTGGCTATTGCTGGAAAGAAGAGGTGCTCCCGCAGCGTCGGAAAGGTAGAGCCGGGCAGAAGGAAACAGTTCGGGGGTTGGGGGCGAGATCCCGATCCAGGGAGGCCGCTGCAAGCGACAGCAAAATGCCTTTCAGAAGCCCTGCAGGGTTGGTCCGTTTCAACCCCCTTTAAGAAGTTGTTGGGGTTTTCTTTCTTCGCTCCGGCTAGGGAGAGGGTGGGAAGCGGCGGCCCTGATTCGAGACGCGTCGAAGGGCACCGCCGGCCCGAACGGCCGTGGCCACGTTTCTAGGATCCCCAACTGAGGACACCGACCCCCCCCCCGGTTTGCCCCTCCTCCTTTACTTCCAAACCCGAACAGCTGCCTAAAACGCAACCGGATTAGAGAGGGGGGAGCGGTCCGAAGTTATTGCCTTAGTTCACTCTTTGGCCCTACACCTCTTCTTAGGAAGTGCTTGGAAAGTTCGGGTTTAAAAGATTTTTAAAAGGGGGGGGGGGACGAGCTGGCAGAATTGAGGACTGGGTGAATCTGTGCCTTCTCCGAAGTACCTCTCATTTTGTCAAAGGGGCTTGCTTACTCCACAGCGAAGAAGTTCCCCTAAAATCTCCCAGAAGTGAGGAAGAATTAAGCAATTAGGCCAGCAAGGCCTCTGGATATCTCTATGAGCATGTTGGTCAAGGGGAGGGAATCATTTTGGCTTATGAATCTGGCTTTGTAAGAGAGGGGCAAAAGTAACTATTTCCCTCTTTAAGCCACATAACGCAGATGAAGCAATAAGAGTTATACAAAGAGCATTCTGGCTATGTAGGGCTAATGGGATACCTCTCCCCACCCCATCCTTCCAGATTCTCCTGGAGCTGCCAACAGATGGCAAACCATGGTTAGGGTTTGCTTCGTTTGCCCAACCCACAAATTTAAAGAATGATGCACTAACAGACAAGAATAGCTGGGCATGTCAAGTGCCAGATTCAAAAGAAGAAACAGGGTCCTGTCATTTTTTTTAAGGGTTGTGCATTTAAGGGTGGACAGAAGGAATAGGATGTGGGCATATTTTTGCTTGCAGAACTCAAGGGGAGTCCCATTCAACCTCTGATCACATTGACAAAATAAACATTACTGTAAGTTTCCTTCCAGCTGCTGACCTCATGGAAGCATGCATGTTGTTTACTGGCAGCAGCACCTAAATACTTGGCCAACTGATTTTCTTTTTTTCTCCCCCCCCCCCCCCCCCCCACTATTCTACACTCCTGACATTAATTTCTGGTGGTCTCCCATCCAACTGCTAACTAGCTTTTAGCTCCTTAGCTTTTTGAGTTCAATACTGCCATACAATGAACTAAGCCATAGTTATATAATCTGTGGGTTAGCATGTTGTGGCAACCCAACCATGGAGGTTTACAAACCATGGCCTAGACTCCATGTGTTTGCAAGTCCATCCAACAATGGCTTTTTCAACAAACCATGGTTTTATACTTGCTGGTAGGTATCTTCTACATATCAGCTGAAGGTTCTCTCTTTAGTGACAGAGCAACGCCTAGTCTGTTTCTTCAAACACAGCATCATATCATTTGAGGGGGGAAATTGCTTCTGAATCAAGACAGAAACACGGAGGGTTTCAAGCAATGATCTCTCGTCATACATTTCTAGTTAAAATCCTTTTAACAGGAAATATCTTGGCATTTCTATCACCCTGCCTCAGCAAATTTTAATTTAGAAAATGAGACAGAGCAAGAGATAAATCATTGCATAATCCCCGATGGCCATCTTTAAGGGGGCTATGCTTTGCTTGTGGCAAACTATCTTTTTTCCTCTGGTCAAATAGGTTTTGCAGGTTTTATGGAACACTCTACAAAGCTTGCCTCCCTCAAGTCAAGTGGCACAATGAGGATCCTGTATCTCAAAGAGGAGAAACAAAATCTGTCTCCTGGTTCATTGATGATGGAAAGATGCTTTGGAAAGAGATAAAGACACTCTAGCATGATACACAACCCTCTAGAACTAGATGGTTCTGATTTCAACTCTTGTCCCACATAGCCTGCAAGGTGAAAGACAAGATATTACAAGAGATACAGTCCAAAACATCTGGAAGGCACCACATTGCCTATCCCTTCCAACATTACATCACCAGTCCATGCCTCTTATCCCTGCTGTTGCACCATGGATGAGTTCTGATTGTAAACCTCACATTTTAATCTGTAATTAATGAATGCATCAAATCAATGGCTATTACGGCTTTCAGTCTTTAATTGAAGGAGCATCCAGGGTACCTCAAAAGCATCACTTAAAGGGGCTGTCATTCACTTCAGCTGATCACCCTGCTATATGATTTTCTTTAAGGCCCATTTTATTCATAAGAAATTATGAATGTCTCAGCTGGGTTGGAAAGCATTAATTGATTAATCACAATGATGATTTGATGAGTTAATTAACTGCAAATTAAATCATGCTTTCATGGAAATTCTATATGGTAGTGGGGGAGAAAAGTTTGCCAGTTAACAGGAATGGCTGAACAAATCTGAAAGCTTATTCTTTATATAAATCTACCTCTTGTCTACTAAATGGTTTTGGGAAAAGAAGAAGATTTTAGGAAGAAAAAACAGACAAAATTCACCCCTGAAGATATTCTGAATACCTGGATCTGGGATAATTTAGGATCTGTTTGCTCAGAATAACATGTAGCAAACTCTGGGAATGATAGGGTCTAGCCCTTGCAAAAACTATTATTTCAGATTTAGAGGAAAGGCAAAGTCTACTAAGGGTACCACTTTTTTTATAGAGCATTTTTTTTGGGGGGGTGCCTTTAAGTCTGTGTCAGTCTTGATTCCTGACAACTGCCTGGACAAGTCCCTGCAGTTTTCTCGGCAAGATTTTAGAAGTGGTTTGCCCTTGCCTCCTCCTTCCTAGGACTGAGAGAAAGGGACTGGCCCAAGGTCACCCAGCTGGTTTTGTGCCTATGGTGGGACTAGAATTCACAGTCTTCTGGTTTCTAGCATGATGCCTTAGCCACTACACCAAACTGGCTTTCTGGAGAATCACTAGAGTGATTATAATGTGCCATTAATAGGGCTTTTCTGATTGGGTAGAGTACAACTCCCATAACTCAAAGTTATTCTGAATGTTGCACTGGGGGAGAGGAGGAACCCCTGTGGCAAAGAATGCTTTAATCGTTTGTGTGCAATATGCAAAATATCCAATAGAAATTGCCCACCCTGAAAATGCAATGGTGGGTTTCCAGTTAGTATACAACTGTTTAAAACTACAGCACTCAGGTTTGTGCAACATGCTAAGTCAAAATCAGATAAACCTCATTATGGTAAAGTGGGATGTTTGACCCCTTTATGTTCAGTCCTAGGCCATGGGCAAGCCACTTCCAAAAATATTGCCTAGAAAATTGCATGGATTTGTCCATGTAGTTGCCGGGAGCCAAGACTGATTCAAAGGCATAAACAAACAAATAAATAAACCTATCCCAACATATGAGTAGGATTTGTCAACTCCTATTTGGTTGTACAGCTGGAATGAGAGATAATAGGGATCTGTACAAGCCTGTTCTTGCCCAGAGTAGCTGCCCTCAACAGCACTTTAAAGAATAAGGGTAATCAGTAGTCCTTACAGGTCACCAAGCCTGCGGTTCTCATGCAACAGAATCAGGTGGTAAAATAACACAATGATAGAATGGATTTGTCCTCTCTCAGATTGCAGGCTTCCTCCATAAGAAGAAAGGAAGAAGGAGAGGAGAAGATGATGGCCATTGTGGGCTAGCTAAATGTAGTGGATAAGTTCTGAGCCCACATTTCTGCAGATGTATTCAAGGAAGTTAAAGTGATATAGTTCATCTGAATGTTTTTAGACTGCAAGAAATGTATGAAGCAGACCTTGATGGGTATGAATCACCATATATCGAACTTTACAGAACATTGTCTGCTATATAGCCATTGATAATCATCAGGATGTGAGAAGATCTCTTGGTCCATCCAGCCCAGCATTGTGGACACCACCAACTCTCCAGATTTTCAGGGAAAAGTTTACCCAGTCTTACCTGGGATACTGACATGCAAAGCAAATTCTCTACCCTGGAGCAATGACCATTCTTTACTTGTTCTTTGAAGGACTCCCCAAACCAATTTAAAGATCAAAAACCAGAAGAGCTCCAGAATCTTGAATTTGCCCATTGACAGTTGGCAGTTGGATATCAGACAGGGCAAACTATGAGTCACCTGGGTAGAATCTTACCCATCATGGCAAAATGAATTGCCTTTCTATTTAAATGAGTTGTCTTTACACATTCGCATTACCACACACAGCTTTTATGCCATTCTATCGACTTTTTTTACCCAGCAAAGGCTGGGTAAGATGAAGGAAGAGTAAAACTCATCTTCCATGTTCAAATGGTAGGCTTCTGAAAATCTTCTTTCAGAATACTCAGGTGTGCTACATAAACAGGTGTGCTGTTCCTCCTAGTGTGATACTGATGAAATATGCATCCCCACCCTTTTTATCCTAGGTCTCTTCCCATTAGTTTCCCTCATGTAAGGATGCTTAGCCAGTAACTCTATTCACAGGATCAATCAATAGGAACATGCTTATTTCTCACATTGTTTCTGCCCCTTTTTCCAATATAAGAATTGGCCTTTTTCTTTTATCTTTGCAGTAACAGAGAATGATTAGGTTACCAAATATTGTGGGTTTGTTTTTTTTTTTGAATGTACTACTTTGCTCCAAGATGGATCGACATGAATTTGAACCCAGCCCAGCAACATTGTCTTTATTATACCGGCACTACACTCAGTGGCTGTTTTAGAAAAAAGATGTTCCTGATGGAATGGTAGGTAATGAAGATGAATATAGAAAAGCTTTAATTGAAGGAATTTATGTTGTTATTATTTTAACAACATTGGTCACTTGGTGAAATAGAATGCTGAGTTAGATAGAAACCTGGGAGATCCAGCAAAGCTATCTTCAGAGAAGAAGCTAGAGCAGATACCGGGACATATTCACCTCACAAACTAACTGATAACTTATGCTACCTCCATGGGGTAATAATAGCAAACGCTGTTCAGCTCTAAGTTAGGATGAATAGATGTAAGCTTTTAATACTGTCATCTTCATTCTTGCTGTAGTAGCTTTTCATGGGGAGTGGAGAATTAAGCTCAAGGACACTGAAAACCATTATTCTGTATGTTCACTTTAGATTATATATCCCCAATAATGATTTTACCATTTACCATGAAAAACATGCACCAACCCTCAGTTACATTCCCAGAATGAGCAAACGTTATGATTTCAGTTAACTTCAATTATTGTGAATAGTAGATTTCTGTTGAGGCCATAGTTAACCACATTCCAGGTCTCATGTCTTCCAGAGTCTAGAAACAAAGACTTTACTGAATTTCAAATAAGTTAGATCTTCCTCGATTTTCATTATTCAGAAAACTAATTCTCCTCCTCCTCAAAAGGATTTTAAATTTGCCCGATATGAATGAACCCAAATAGATTCCTTATATTCTGTTTGAGATACTTGGGCAATAATGTGGTTTGCTTATTCTTAGGGCAAAGTGTGTCCCCAACCACTGTGGTTTCAATTACAAATCATGGTTCAATTACCATTACTATAATACATGATCTCAGCTTGTGAAAACCAAAAAGTCTGAGTTCAATCTTTCATTAAGGTGCCACAGACATTTCTTGAATGTCTCATATACCTTTTCTTTGGTTATTTACTGATTATCCTTTTCAAACTTACACACACTTCTAAAATAACAGAATTGTTTTCCTAGTCCTTTGCGACTGACATTCATCTCAGTGAACTGAGGGACAGGTTGAGGGAGAAGAGCCACCTTGAGAACTTTGGTGAAAGCGTTTCTCTACATATTTTGTTTGGGCTCATTAGGGTGATAAAATCAGGACAGACGGATTCATTTTCCTTGTTAGTTGTGACTACCATTGGTGTCATCCAGGTCAAATGCAATGTGGAAACTAAGAAAATCTGACACAATCATTGATTTGCTCACCTTGTACTCATGTCACCCTCGTACACTAGAGACAAAGAAATGTGGCTTAAAATTGCAATTAACCAGCTTTGGGGCAGGTGCCTCTTGTTGGCTATTTATTCTGTTCAGACTTCATGTCATGTGAAAGCTATACTCATTCATAACATTCATTCATCTCTTATTTATTTTCATTTTTACAAATACAAATTGCAGGTGCCTGTCCACGTTCACTTCCCTAGGAATTTCTGCTCAAATATCTTATCATTTTCTTTTTTCAGAAAGGCTTTTTTTTTTTATGGGGAGGGCTGGTCCTCCAAAGAATGGAATTTGCCTTCTGGCCCCACCCACCCAATTATTAAAAGCACTACCTTCCTTTCAAACATTCCTTAACATTTAATGGTTCGTAACATAATGAAAAGAAAAGGTCATTTGGTTCAGAAGAGATGCATTGGTTCTGCAATTCTTCTGATAGCTGCAGAATTTCAGCTTCATTCTGGACTTTAAAAAAAAAAAAATCGTACATGAGCTCCCAGCCAAGATCAGTTTCAGGTGCTGTAATTTAAGTTTATTTCTTGATGAGCAGTACATTTATTTTTTGGCTGTCTCATTTCAGTTTATATCCAAACTGGGCATCATCACCATCAACATTCTCTCTCTTCTTCTCTCCCTGAGGTTTCAGAACCTTCCCCAGGATTTCACAGCCTACAATTTGAGATCCACCTTGCAAATCCCGGTCAATTTGAGAAGCAACCTGAAGCCCCAGCTGAATATACTTTTGCGAAACCTGTTTCTGCAGCTCGGGAACCCGCTCTGAGTGGCTGAAAACAGACCATGGGTTTTTTGCTGCTTTTAGGCAAAAATCACACACAAACCATAATGTAAATCTATTTTTTTTTTGCAAATGTCTCCCATTATAAAACTGGGGGGGGGGGGGAGGGGGAAGCAGAAAATTCTGGCCATAGGTGGCACAGCTGAGCCCATTTTGCATCACTGCCTTTCTGCTGTGGCTCCCAACTCTGCAGAAGCATGAAATGCAGCTGTTAGCCACCATATAGGTGCCATACCATGCGTGCATGTGATAATGTTGTGGGCAATCTACAGCAGCAAGCAACTTCTGCTTAAATTATTCACACCACCACCAAGCCCATCTGTTCCACTCCCCACTACCTTTTACTTTTGGGAAGTACCTCCTTACATTTAGTTGAAACTTCCAGTCCTGAAGTTTTGATGCAGGGTCTGCGCTTGCTTCATCTTCTGCAATGGGAACTCTTCGGATATGCTGAGACTTTGATCATGTCTCATCTGAAGCTTGTCTTGTAGAGATTAAATCACGCCCAGCTCTTTCAGGCATTCTTTACAGCCCTTGATTTCCTGATTTCTCAGCATCCCGGATCTTCTCCTAGCAAGAAACAAACTGCAAACAAATGAAACCAAACAAAAAATCAGTTGGATTTGTGTTTAATTTAAGAAAACTCAGCAGTAAAACGTTCACATGGTTTGAGATGAAAGTAATTGTTCGAAGTAGATGTCATCACAAATATGCCAAACCTGCACTGGCAGTCTCATAAAGAGCAAATAATTTATCCACACTTATACATCTTCAGTTACCAATGCAACTGTTTCATTTGTCGTATTTGTACATTTGACTGCTGTGCCTCACCCAGGGTCTTACAGTGAGTGCCATACAAATAATGTAAATTAAATGAATAAATACATTTAGGCCCTGCCTTTTCACTGATAAATGCCTGCTAAGGTGACTAACACATGTTAATGTGCACAGTAAAGTTAGAACATGGGCATCTATGGGGAAGGCGAAAAAAAGGCAACTTGATGTGCAGCAGCACAAGAAAAACCCCACCCCTTTCTTACATTTTTTTTTTGCAGCATATTTAAAGGGGTGGGACTTCATTTGTGCTGCCACAGCTGCCATCTTACCTTTTTTGACCCTTCCTGGGAATGCTGGTGAATGGGAATCAAATTAAAAAATACAATGGAAAGCACAATTAACACTTTTTAAAAACCACTTTAATTTCCCAGCTTAGCAGCAGATCCACTTTACATGTCAAAGAACTGGCCTGGCTTTCTTGGCAGGAAAGTTCCAAAATGTGGAATGGCCACCAAGCGGTTCCTCTGGTTCATTTCCAATCAATAAACTTCTGATAGCAAAGGGAGTCCTGCCCTTCAAAAATTGTTGGATGATTTCTCCTTTCCCTGGACAAATGTGGAAAAATCCCCTGTCACATTTAGTGAAGAACTTTGAAATGTGTTGTTGTTGTTGTTCAGTCGTTAAGTCATGTCTGACTCTTCGTGACCCTACGAACCATATTGCGCCAGGCCTTGCTGTCCTTCACTGCCTCCCTGAGTTTGCTCAGTTTCATGCTTATTGCTTAAGTGATGCTATCTAACCATCTCATCCTCTGCCGTCCTCTTCTCCTTTTGCCTTCCATCTTTCCCAGCATCAGGGTCTTTTCCAAAGAGTCCTCTCTTCCCATTAGGTGACCAAAGTATCTGAGCTTCAGCTTCATTATCAATCCTTCCAATGAGCAATCAGAGTTGATTTCCTTTAAGATTGACTGGTTTGACCTCCTAGCAGTCCAGGGGACTCTTAAGAGTCTTCTCCAGTACCACAGTTCAAAGGCATCAATTCTTCGGCACTCAGCCTTCTTTATGGTCCAGCTCTCATAGCCATACGTTACTACTGGGAAAACCATAGCTTTGATTATGCAGATCTTTGTCGGCAAGGTGATGTCTCTGCTTTTTAATATGCTATCTAGGTTTGCCATAGCTTTCCTCCCAAGGAGCAAGCGTCTTTTAATTTCATGGCTGCAGTCTCCGTCTGCAGTGATCTTGGAGCCCAAATAAATGAAGTCTGTTACTGCTTCCATTTCTACCCCTTCTATTTGCCAGGAATTAATGTTGAGTTTCAAGCCAGCTTTCACACTCTCCTCTTTCACCCTCATCAAGAGGCTCTTTAGTTCTTCTTCACTTTCTGCCATTAGAGTGGTATCATCTGCATATCTGAGGTTGTTGATGTTTCTCCCTGCAATCTTAATTCTGGCTTGTGATTCTTGAAATGTGTGCCCAATTCTAATTTAAATTAGAGCTTTCTCCTGGAGATGAACTCAGTTTCCCCTGTCCGATTGTCAATAACTCCCTTAAAGAGGAAATGGACACAATACAGGTAGTCCTCGCTTAACAACTGTTCATTTAATGACAGTTTGAAGTTACAACAGCCTTGGAAAAAGTGCTTTATGACCTGTACTCAACTATCATAAACTGTCGCAACTCCCCGCGGTCACGTGATCGTGATTTGCGACCTTTTTTACAATGGTCATTAAGCAAATCATGTGGTCATTAAGCAAATTCCAGCAAAAATGCCCATTGGGGAAGCTGGATTCACTTACATGATTCGCTTAATGACCATGGTGATTTGCTTAATGGCCATCATAAAAATGGTCATAAAATTGGGTCTGGTCACATGGTGACTTGCTTCATGACTGCCCCACTTAATGACCAATTTTATGGTCCCCATTGTGGTCATTAAATGAGGACTATCTGTACTTCCGCTGTTCTCTTGCCAACTGCAAGCACAGCACTAATGTTACTTCCCAGGATCTGGACATTATGCTTTTGTCAACCCAGCCCAAGATTGAAGCAGCAAGAAAATGTTATTTTGACAATGGATGTGAGCATATACTTAGAAGAACATCCACATGCAAATCATTAACAAATAATAGCCAGGATAATGCTAATAAAATAAAACAGTGCAGCGTATTCTTTTGGAATGCAAGACCTATAGCAAGTCTCACAGGAATACACAATAACATGTGTACATTATTTCTGGTAACACTGAAAAAAAGACCTCAGTGGAATAGATTTTGACCCCACATATACTATTCTGCATTTTGCACGAAGTGTAGTTGATGGTATTGAAAAAAAAATTTTTTTTAAGCTGCTGCGATAGCAGAGATCAGAAAAAGAGACTTAAATTGATACAATTAATCCCCTGGAAATAAAGCAAGAATGTCTTTTCTTATTCAGAGTTCAAACATCCAGAGAATATGCTTAATTAAAATTTGGCTATACATTTTTAAAAGATAACTGAAAAACAAGAAAGAAGCACTAGATATATTGCTCAGCATTCCGCTTTTTTTAAAAAACAACAACAACAGCAACGCAATATTCCTGTTTGGACGAAGCCCAGGAGAACACAGCTTGTCATTTATAAAAAGGTCCCTGATAGGATTTTAAAAGGGAGGATTTCTTAAGAAAGGAAAATCTATTTCGAAAAAGGTTGCTCACAAGCAAAAGCCGCACCCTGGCTATGCTGTGATCCGAGGTCCTCGTCCTGCAAGAATCCAACTGAGGAACTCTTCTGCCCCTCTTTAATTGGTGGCCCAAGGCCTCTATCTTGTTCTCATCCTAATTCATCCTTATACACCCGCCCTATTCCTAAACGTTCGTAAACGGGCCGTTCTGAGAATGGGTTACATGTCGAGTCTTCTCCTTTGATCATTAACTCTTGCTAATAGACAACGGCACGTAGGAAGGGTTGTTTAATGGGCCGAAATGGTCAGGAGGGAGGAAAACAAGGGGAGAAATGCCCTTCTTCTTTGAGACCATTCTATTGTCCCTAGGTGTTCCTAGGTTCTCCCCTTCATGGGAGAGAACTGTTTGTTGGCTTTGGTTTACGTGGCCTCCCCTCTCACCAGAGTGACTCTGGGCAGTTCAAACAACAAGATGAATCACTGCAAAAACACGCAACATGTAATCAAAGACAAAGCAATGGCAGCCGAGAATAACCACCTCAAAGTAATGACAAGCTACCTGGGCCTCACTAACTTCCCGATCCCCACGGTGGAGCAAACAGCCAGGACTTCAGTGTGCTTCAGAAGGCCTGCAGAGTTGGGGCCAAGGTTTCGGGCCTCCACCCTCTGAAACAGCATCGCCCCAGATATGAGGACTGTGCCCTCTCTCCTAGGGCTCTGGAAAGCTCTGAAGACCTGGCTTTGGTCCCAGGTCTAGGGTTGATGTATGAGGGTTTGTTTAGGGCCCCTGTCTTGTTTGATGTTTCTTGTCTCTAAAATTATTTCAGTCTGGGCTGTCTATTTGGTTTAATGTTTTTATCTGTTTTGATGGGGGTTTTCCCCTAGTTTTGTACACTGCCCAGAGTCTGTTGCAGTTGGGTGCCTTATAAGTTCAAATAAATAAATAAATAGGAAATAAAATTCCAGAGGGTGGGTGCTACTTTTGAAGTATGCCTCTCCATCCCCGTATCGCTCCTAAAGGAGAGTTGCAATCAGCAGCTGGACCAGCGTGTCACACTCCTGTTGTGAATCACAAGGGAGGCACAGGGTTGGAAGCAAAAATACCTAGGAAACCATATTATTATGGTTGGTCGCACAGTCAGCCAGATGTTTTGACTGGATTTGGCATTTTTATGCACCTATTGAGTCCCTCCCAAGGACCTGGGATAGGCAGTTGTTGTTTGATGGTGTTAGAGGTATAATCGCAGGATGTCAGCTGTTCCAAGTAAAGCTGCATTTTGCAATTGACTGATGGTGATTTTGTCAATGCCGATGGCCTTCAAGTGGTGCTCCAGATGTTTTGGGATTGCACCTAAGGCACCTATGACTATTGATACTATCTTTGCTTTCTTTTGCCACAGTCATTCTACTTCTATTTGCAGGTCTTTATATTTTGTGATTTCCTCCAGTTCTTTCTCTTCTATGCTGCTGTCTCCAGGGATTGCAATGTCCACTATCCAGACATTTTTGTCATCATCATCATCATCATCATCGTCATCATCATCATCATTGCCGCCCACTCCAGAAGACTCTGAGCAGCTTACAGCATATCAAACTATATCATTTAAACAACTAAAAACGTAACAGCAAAATATATCAGCCCAGAGAAGAAAGCAGCAGAAAAAGGCTTAGCAGGATCAGATTTCCTGATGATGAGCCCAGTGCTGCTTGATGATGAGCCCAGTGCTGCTATGGTAGAAAATGTCTATTCCAAACAGTTGCCCTTCCATTGCACACCGTGGGGTCAAGGATGCATTTTGGCAGAGTCCCCAGGAAACCACAAAATGAATCAAGAGGCAGCCAGCATCTGAAAGGAACTTGTGCTTCAAGGTTCCTTCATCACGCGGCCCTCTGATCCAAAGATAGCAATGCTGACCCCTTCTACCCCATCTCTATTGCAAAGATGTCCCAGGGTGAACTCAACAGCTACAACCTGATGTAGGGATTAACCTCGACGTGCTGCAGATGTAATATGAGAGTCACAGCAGTAAAGGGTTTTGTTTTTTGTTTTTGCTCTGCAATACATCCCAATGTGCTTTTAAATTGTGGCTCTTTTCAGCACTGTTTTTCCTTACAGTATAAAACCAAACCACTTCCCAATCTCTATTATTCCATTGACTGAGGAGCTGTTCAGATAAAAAGCACTTGATTGCCGGACAGGTACTTTCACGACATACATACCCAAGAGAGTCAGTAGGATTTCCCCCCAGCAATAGGAAGCATTTAAGGTGACAAGATTTCATCATCACCATTGTCGTCCTCCTCCTCACAAAAAATGAATAATAAACTAAATGTTGATGCAAGGCAACAGGTAAATAGCAATAAAACATTGCTGTCTAACGTCCACATTTTTAGGATACTGGAGGTAAATGTCCCTGGGATGCTCCTTATTTTCTTTTCGTTTTGTCTTCAAGTCAGTCTTGACTCCTGGCAACTGTCTGGACAGCTTCCTTGGTAAGATTTTTGGAAGTGGTTTCCCATTGTCTTCTTCCTAGGACTGAGAGTGACTGGCTCAAAGTCACCCAGTCAGTTACTGTGCCAAAGATAGGACTAGAGAGTCACGGTCTCCTGGTTTCTAGCCTGATGCCTTTAACCACTATACCAAACTGGCTCTCACTCTTTATTAGGCAGAAGAAAGGCACAACCAAGAATCAAACAAATAAGTGACAAGGCCATGTCAGATGGAAATAGAGGTATCTCCTTCTTTAGTAGCTAACCACATTGGCAGGCCATCTAGAAAAAGGCCTCTGGAGGTACCCAAGTAGGTGTGTATTAGAGGGACAGAAATATATAACATAAATATTCATGCACACAAACACAGGTCTATGCTAAAATTCCAGTGCATGCACAGAAGTAGATAAGCATCTTTTGATTACTGGAAGTACCAGCAGAGGACTCAGAGCTGGTATTGCAGCAATACTCAGAGCATCATTCCTGTCCCATGAAGTCCCTTGTTGAGGAAAAGCATGGATGCCTTTAATAAGCTAAACATCAAATTAGCCAGCCCCTAATGCCAGAATGCTCCATTTTCAAATTAGCAAGGGCCATCCATGAAATATCCCATGATTTTGACCAATCCACTGAAATCAATGAAATCAAAGTCACAAAATGGAAAAAAGGTGTATTTATTTTCCCATATTATTTATTTATTTTATGAAGCCCTATCTCTCTCTATCTATCTATCTAATTAATCTCCATCCAAAAAATGTATATGGGACAAACTTCAACAAAAGTTGGAAAGCTATTTTAAAATCTAAAAACAATCAATAAATGATAGCCCGGCAAAAATGTTTCTGTAGCAAAAGATGGGTCAGTTCAGGGGGCAGATGTTGTCCATTTCTTTTTCACACTGATATCCCATTGCAGGAGTGACCCCTCCCCCCCCAGCTTCAAATCACTGGGGAGAGGGTAATTTAAGCTATACTTGATGTAACCTATACATCACTGTCTTCTGGACCAGCTTTAAAATTAAACTCTGATGTACAAAGTTAAACAAAAATGAGATAAAAATTGGCAGGGGTTGAAGAGGGTCAAAGTAGTCAAAACACAAGGTAGACTATTGCTTCTTTTGATTTATGTTATTCCACACGCTAAGAAAAAAAAATAGAATTATAAGTCGCACTGAGATTTTTTTCATGGAAAATAATGCATTCCTAATTTGCTTTCTATAGACTACCATAGCTTTGGTGTGGAAGATGAAGAAATAAAATCATAAAGAAGTAGCAATGGTAAGTTTGGGAAAGAGGAGGGGGAACAAAAACATGCATTTCGAGCTGGAAGCTGAGAAACAGAGTGAGAGAGAGAAGAGTTAAAAATAGCAAGATGCTTTAAGATTTGTTTAAATTCTATTTTTATTCTCCATAAACATTTACGTCTAGCTATTGGCTTGAAAAACATCAGCACACCAACACACATTGGTGCATTAGAGAGGAGCATTGCCTACACCAGCCTTCCCTCCTTTGCTACTTCTAGCCCTACTTTTGACCAGTAAATAAAGTCACAGTCAAGTTGAGCTTCATTCCAAGATATTTACATGGACAAATCCATGCACTGTTCTTGGCAATGTTACAGAAGTAGTTTGCCATTGTCATCCACCAGAATGCTTTTGTAATTTCTCAGTCTAGCCAACCTTTCCCAGGTTATCCTCCAACTGAGAGGAAGGGCTGTGTTAGTTTTCTTAGATCAGCTAAGATTACCTAAGTGCTGCCTACAACTCCAGCAAATGATCAGTTTTGCGCATTGCTAATAACAGTTGTTTTTATTTGCATATATGATCATTCCAATCAATATTTGATATCTCTCACAGTGATATCATAGAGCTATGACTGGGATTTCTGACCAGTTGTCTGATATTTCCTTTCCATGTCCTTCATAATTATGTTACATCTTTTCCCCTTCAGATATCAGAAGTAAATCTCTCTCCATGTAAGAGAGGTTATAGGATTGCTCTCTATCATCCAGGAGTTACCCAGAGACCTGTCTGAAACACAAAGTCAGTGAGTTATAGTGGTTAAGTTACTGGACCAGGATGGGGAGACCCAAGTTCAAGTCCATCCTCAGCCATGGAAGTTCACATGTTGACTCTGTCCCAGTCAACTATCTTTCAACCCATCCTACCTCTAAAAACTGTTATGATGAGGGGAAAACAAAGAGAGACCTTCCTATGAATCTCCTTGAACAACCAGAAGAAAGGCAGGACATAAATATAGAAATAAGCATAGCTATAAATTAAAAATGCACTCAACATAGGTTTTTAGGTGTGACAGTTGGCATCATGACCAGTTTAAAATTCATGAAAGAAGAGGCATGGTGTGGTATTTCAACCAGGCCACTGAATGTAATGGCTAAATGAGATTTTTTGAATCTGGATTTCTCTCAAGCAAATCCATTATTCCACTCCATATTGATGAAAGTGGCACCTTCACATCAAAAAGTCTCCTTTCTGGTTGCAGGGAAAGCATTTTGCACATGATTCCAAGCACTTTTTTTTAACTTGCATGCTTGAGGGTGTAACCTGGCTCAGTTCTAACCCATTCAGTCAAGGAAGATTATTCTTGGGTGTAAGCAACAAATAAACGTACATATAAATAAAACCATACATTGTCTATAATAAACCGCCAACTTGCTAAATGGCTGAGGAAAGAAGTAAGGATTCCGTTGCACAACAAATGTGCTTTAAAGAGGAATGTTGTAATTTCTACACTTTGCTTTCATTACACTGCAATGCATTATAAGCCAAGGCCATTTCCCATAGAAACCTTCCAACAGTGGTTTGCTTAAGCAAGATGACTGTTCGTAATGATCAACAGCTGCCTCTGTGGTTTTTCGCAGTCTAGTGATTCATGTCTTTTGCCCAGAAATGATGAGTGGAACAAATGTTTGCTTAGATATATTACAGAGGAACAATCCAGACCAAGGAAGAAACCAAAGGGTGACGGGGATGGGGGTGGTGGGAGACAGTTTAATGGAAATATATCTTTTGGTTATCTAATATCTGGACAATTAATCTAAATTAATCAGAGGAATAAAAGGAAAAGACCCGTTTTTTTTCTCTCCTTTCTTTTTCAGTTTAGTATTAGCACTTAAAGCTTGGAAAAGTTTAATTTTGTTTAAGACTTTCTTCTCAACATGCAGGAGATGCTAGTAAGCACATATACACACGGAGGCACATATATACATTTCAGTTTTCAACACTGAAGGAGGAATGGTTGGTAAAATTGACAGATTTTGCTGAAATGGATAAATTGACTTCCTTGATTAGAGAAAAGACACATTTATTGGCGACTAGAAGCTTCTTATGGACTTTTTGCGTAAAAATGAAAAAAAATGAACTTGTGATTGATGGTTTTGATGATTAGACAGGATAGATTATAGAAAGAAGAGTAATATGATGTAACTTTAGAGCGAGAGATTAAAATATATTTGTACTTATAACTGCTGTGAAAAATATCAGAAGCCACTTCTTTATATCTTCTTTTCTTTCTTTTCTACTTTTCCTCAACTTTTTTTCTTTCCTTATGCTTTTTCCTTTTTCTTTGATTTCTTTCTTTTTCCTTTTTCTTCCTTACTTTATATTCATTTGTGTTAGTTTTTATCTTCTCGTTTAAAAGCTTTAGTAAAAATCATAGATAGAGATATAGAGTATATAGAATTCAGTTTAGAATATTGCATTCACTTTCTTTTCTTTCAGTGATGCCAAGCAGGGGGTGTGGAAACACCATACAGAAGTGTTGGGAACTGCAACAGAATAGTTTTCCATCCTCACAACCTGTAGCAAGACGTGACTGAAAGCATCGCTGTGATTGCTCAAAGCAAGGAGAGATAGCCCTCCCTTATTTTGCTTAAGAATTGTCATTACATTCTTGTTGATGGTAGTTCTGAATTTGCTTTATTGTTGAAGGCAGTGAAGGGGGTTGGTGCTGGTGTTTTTGCTTGCATCTCCCTAAAGCTTCCTTGGTTGCCACTTACTGATCTGAAAAAGTCCAACAGGAAGAGTTGTCTCCTGAGCTCTTCCCTTGGGATTTAATTGAACCATTGGAAAGCAAGAATTTGTGGTCTGCTAGAGAGTTAATACACAAGAAAGACAGGGCATTCACATACAACCCTTGCCACTTTGCTACTAAATAAGTGCCAGAACATCAATATCCACTCCCTGAAATTCCTTTTTGAAAGAAAATGGACAGACCCTTGGTTTTTCGGAATAAGATTAAATTATGAGTGATGGAGGAAAATGCAGGAGAAGGCTTTTACATGGCAGAGGCCAGCAGAAGCATCTGCAGGATCTGTTGTTTTCATCAAAATGATGCAACAGACATCATGTTGTCCCAGCCCAAACTCTGCTCCTTTCATATAGCTGTAACTCACAACCCACAGATGAAAAGAGTGGAGGTTACACTGCAACAATGCCACGCCAGTTTTGTCATTTCCTTCCCCTGACCCTCCTTGCAAAGACCTTTGGTAACCAGAATGCCATGACTTTCGGAAATTGTTTGGCTCCCACTGGGCAGTCTGAGTATTTCAGTCTCTGCTCTCCTACTAGTTTCTCTCTTATTTTGAAAACTGTGGAATTAAGGAAAGAAAGAGGGAGGGAGGGAGGGAGGGAGGGAGAATAAAAGGAAAGGAAAGGAAAGGAAAGGAAAGGAAAGGAAAGGAAAGGAAAGGAAAGGAAAGGAAAGGAAAGGAAAGGAAAGGAAAGGAAAGGAAAGGAAAGGAAAGGAAAGGAAAAGAAAGAAGAGAAGAGAAAAGAAAAAAGAAAAGAAAAAAAGAAAAGGAAAGGAAAGGAAAGGAAAGGAAAGGAAAGGAAAGGAAAGGAAAGGAAAGGAAAGGAAAGGAAAGGAAAGGAAAGAAGAGAAGAGAAAAGAAAAAAGAAAAGAAAAAAAGGAAAGGAAAGGAAAGGAAAGGAAAGGAAAGGAAAGGAAAGGAAAGGAAAGGAAAGGAAAGGAAAGGAAAGGAAAGGAAAGGAAAGGAAAGAAGAGAAGAGAAAAGAAAAAAGGAAAGGAAAGGAAAGGAAAGGAAAGGAAAGGAAAGGAAAGGAAAGGAAAGGAAAGGAAAGGAAAGGAAAGGAAAGGAAAGAAAAGAAAAGAAAAGAAAAGAAAAGAAAAGAAAAGAAAAGAAAAGAAAAGAAAAGAAAAGAAAAATTGCTTGGATTAAAATTGCCCTATTCCTCCCCATACTCTCAAGGGACCTTACCCACATTTTAAAACAGAACACAGGTTAAAAATAATAAAAGAACAAGACAGCGAATGACTAAAACAGTCAATCAGAAAATCACAGTAAAATACTAATGAAAGCTGTTATTAAAGATAGAGACACTGCAGAAAGGGGGGATTTTTTTTTCCCTTTGACAAGCCATAGACCCAAGTCCCTCTTCATGGTATACTCATTGTTCCAGATTGTCCATCTAACCATGTGCATGAGAATAAAAGTTTGTTTTTCAAAGAAGTATTAATAATATTGGGTTTCAAACACACAGCCCCACATATATATAATTAACACTGGGATTCCAGATGATATCCCTTAACACTGAATCTCAGCTGTAGAAAGTAGTTGAATTCACACCGCACACAGGTTGTTTGGTTTGGCTCCTGAGTCTCATAAACTCAGTCACCGTGGCATTACAAACCTCAACCAGAATGAACCATATTTTATTGCAATGTGTCAATCCACCTACAGTAGGTCCCATTCATTCTCAAGGCAACAGGCAAATGGCAAGGAAAATAGGCAGAACGTTTCAACATAGCGACAAAAAAATCCATCAAGCAATATTTGGGAAAGGAACGTAACAGACCCCTACCTAGACTTTGGATAGGCGAGAAGACAGCACAAGATGATTGGAGAGTGGCTGGGAAGGATTAGGGAGGATGGGAAATGCCAGAAAAAAGAGAGAACAAAAAAAGGGTGGGTGCAAATCAGGATCTGAAAGACCAAGAGAAGAAAAGCAGCAGTGGGGGCATAGAGGGGAGACAGAAGGCTGAGAGGGCTTCTCACAACTCCCCCCTCCCCCGTACGTGTGAGGTCTAGACCTGTGTTTTTCAAACTTGGCGACTTTAAGCATGCTGGGAAATTCTGGGAGTTGAAGTCCACACATCTTAAAGTTGCCAAGTTTGAAAAACGTTGGTCTAGAGGCTATACACTTTATACTCATGATCTAGAGCATCATCATTGGTGAGGATCAAGGTAATACTACTTTCCACCAGTGCTTCTATGCAGAACATTCAATTGCTAAGGCTATTCCAAGTATTGAAGCAAGAAAAGTCCACTACACACAAAGGCCACTTGCTGTGGAAGGAATGCAAGCTTAAATAGAGGGTGTTTTTTAGTACCAATGAGTTACTGCCAGTTTCCCCGGATCAACTTATCCTGTGGTTTGTTCTTGTGGCTTAGCACATTGAGTGGAAAAGGGAAGAAGAGGAGGGGAGAAACTGAGGAGATCAGTTTGTAATTTGTCCTTACAGCTTGGATTTTTGATATGTGTACAGATGAACAAAGACATTGGAGAAATGAGCAGGTGCAGAGATCTAATTATGCTCTGTGGATTGTGTGAGAGAGGCAAACTTTTCAGTTGCTTCCCATGCAGATGCAAAGGTGTTAGCTGATGAACAGAGATTGAGGCTGACTTCAGAACTATGCACGACAGATCTACCACAGGAACCTGGACCTTGGAGTCATTTAACAGAATTGACCGGCAGGAGAAGTCAATGAGACAAAAGGAAGGACTTGAACACAGCCTACAATTCATGTAGAGAGTTCAGCACACATGATAGCTACAGATATAGTTGGTTGCAAAAGGAAATTGGAACAATTTCTAGAAAATAAGTGGCTTTACTCATCATGCTAAACCACTGTTTGTTTAGCCATGTTTTATTGAATTTACACAGTACACAGACTTGGTAGGTGGTTAATATAAGTTGATAAGCCCAAACTAAACAAATCATATTATAGCATGATGTGAACCTAGCCAATAAAATGCCATAGGGCATATGCAAGTTCAGGATCTAAGATAATGATTGCTCATATGTTATCTGTAATGAATTCTCAGAGGAAACTGGTTGGCCGTCATACTTTCATACCTTCCATTACATCTCTTCTGGGTGAGAGTTGCAGCTGCGGTACAGTAGAATGAATCAGTCTACAGAATTTGCATCTCACCAAGTTGGAACAAATCCATCAGCCCTTCGTGATAACACATGGAACACTTAATCAACCTCCTGGTTTCGTTGTTTTCTGTACAAAAACAGAGAAGCCGTTGAATTCCTAGAAGACGTATCTCTGTTCAGTGCCATTATTACTTATTCCACACTTTTTGCAACCCACCCCAATCCATACACTCTGGATGGCAGAGTAAAATACAGGAAAAAAAGTCATGCGGTTAAGAGAAATTACACACAGACACAGGCGCATGCACACACATATTCCTCAGGTGTCCAGAAGCATTCAGTCCTGGTTAAAAGTGTAATGGAATAGTATTGTTTTAAGAGCTTTACAAAATGACAGGGAGGAAGGAGCTTCATGAACTTCCAAGGTCCACCAGAAACAAGGCCTGCTCTCTGGTCTTTGTCTCCCTCCTTTGATGTAGAATAGGGCTGCTTGTAATTCCAATAGAAGAGAATATCTGTAGCTCAGGGTTGAACTGTGAAGTCCTTGGTGCTCTCTGAGCTTGGTTGTTTGCTTGCAGACGTTTCATTACCTGACTAGGTAACATCATCAGGGCAAGGGAGTGTGGGGTTTGCTCCCTGTTCATATCCAGTAGCTTGCCCTGCCAGTGTTGGTGAGGGTGTGGTTTTCTCCTTGGGAGTTCCTTGATTAGGGTATTGTTTTCTGTTTGATTGTTTGTCTGGTGTCAATCCCTGCTTATCTGGGTGTTGGTTGCTGGAGAGGATGAGTTCTGGTCATTTTGTTTCCTTCTTAGCTTTCTTATTGTCTCTTGAATGGTGTGTAAGTGTGGCTTATTTCTATATGTCTATTGATGTTCTTACTGGATCATAATGAACATTATTATGATTATAATGGGATGTGTACATTGTATGTGAATAAATTAATAGCTATTAATAAATTTCCTCAAGATGGTTTAGATGGATAGATGGAGACAAAGAGAGAAACTTGCACATTTTCTTCCAGGTTTCTTCTGTCAACTTGACTACTTCCTTATACACATACATTGCTACCATTTTAGTCATCTTTGTATTCCAGCTGGATTGAGACTAGACCACCAACTGCTTAAGGGAGGGATTCTTAAACTTGGGGACCATGGATAAATTTCATGACCTTGGATGGGAAAAAAAATTACAACTTATTTTCACTAACCTCTAACTGATTTAATGGATTAATAAAGCAGCACATATATTAATCTATACTATTTTTAAAAAATATTCTGATAACTGTATTTGAGCACCATTGGCTTCCTTGTAATACAATCTATATCCATGTATTTTATTTTATGCAATTAGATGCATTTTTATGAGAAAGTTTCCTAGGTTTCACCAGGCTCTCAAAGGGGCCCATGGCACAAAAAGCTTAAGAACCCCTGCTTTAAGAGTAGTCTGTTTCACATAATGATCAGTATTCGAAGGAAGACTATAGATGCTGGGCTTAACAGCAGGTGAATAGAAGTTATCTGAATATTAAATAAAATCCAACTGGTTTCCTGGCTCCCCCTCCCGCTGAACGCATACACAAAGAAATGCTTTCAAAGTAATTAGTACAAAAGATTATAGATACTGTACAGTGATGCCATAAGCACATCCACTCAGAAGTACATTCCAATGGGTTCAAAGAGATTTACACCCACATATGCCTAGAACTGCAGCCCATGTTTTCTTGTCTTGCAATTTTTCTTGCAACTGCATTTAGATTCCTCACTGATGCTGTAATTCAATAGGCCAGTCAAGAAGACCTGGAATTAATTTGCAGTCTTTCATGTACATATGTCTTTTTAGTGATTGTGATGGGATTTTTAGCCAAATCAGTGTCTGTGCTTGGAAGATGTCAAATACCTGCTTTTTTTTTTGGGGGGGGGGGAGTAGGGGAGTAAAGGAAGTGAGACCAGCAGGGTGGTATGATATAAATGAAATAAGTAATAAATAGTGTTGAAAATAGAGGCATGTGAATGTACCAATAGAAGTGAATATATGTAGCTCAGGGTTGAACTGTGGAGTCCTTGTGGTTCTCTGAGCTTGGTTGTTTTCTTGCAGACGTTTCATTACCCAGCTAGGTAACATCTTCAGTGCTAGAATGGGATGGGGTTTTGCTCTCAGAGAATGCTCCCCATTCCCTTCTAGCACTGAAGATGTTACCTAGATGGGTAACGAAATGTCTGCAAGAAAACAACCAAGCTCAGAGAACCCCAAGGACTCCTCATGTGAATGTTTCTGAGAGTGGGAATCTAACCTGAGCAATGAATAAAAGGCATTTTCACAATTTATAACCCAAGGAGATTTATTAACGAAAACACATTATAGATGGGCAAAGCTAACAATATGCTTTCAGAGGCAGAATCAGAGAGTATGTTCTCTGTGCTTGTGTGCCTGGGAACAAAGGCAGAAGGAAGCAACCAATTAGCCTTTTCAACAGATAGGATGTCATATGTTGAGATATTTTGATTTGGGCTGCAAAATTCAGAATGATAAACATTCACCATTGTATTATTACCATAATTCCATCAGTTGGAAGTCTGTAAACATATGATAGTTTTGTCATTTCCAGAAATCATCATCACAACTCAAATTTCTTTGGATAGTTAACTAATTGGGGAAGGAGTTAAGATAAGAGTTATCCCTAATCACGTGATCTGCAATATTGATTGGACCTGAGAGAAAATACAAAGAAGAATAAGGACTGTTTTGGATAAGTTTCAATTAGATAACAAATTAGAATTCATTGAATATAGTTGCTGCACAAAATTGTGGCTCCAACTACATTAATTCAGAGAATCACAGAAACACAGTTTGGAAAGATCTCACAGACCCACTAAAAACAAAATTTATTAGTCATAGTTATGTTTGACAAGTGCTAACAGATATCCTTTGAAGTATAACCTAATATGAAGCCAAGTCATTGACTTTCCAGTCAATTTTCCTACCAAAAGCATTAAGTTTTTAAACCAGCAAACCCCAAACCGGGATGATTTCCTAAAGTCCTAATGTTCCTACCACATTATAGTTTAATAACCCTTTTATAAAATTAACCCTTTTTCCTTTTCTTGCCAGCATGGCCCAAAACTTGCCTTACAAAGAGAAGATCTGTAAGTCAAGGATAAGAAATTCAGGTTAACAGCAGACAGCAAAGCAAGAAAGATGTTTCTTCTGGAATGGGTAGAAGTTATAGGCAAATGTGCTGCCCTGCCATTTCCTGGTTTGTCATAAGAGTCATGATCCAAAGCATATCTCCTCTTCACAAACAGGACTCAAGGATATCTTATATTCTGAATCCGGCTATCTATGTCAATACACTGCTGCATTTGTTCTTGGAGTTTTATAGGTAGTCTTGGAAGATCTGAAGTAAATAGATAGAAACATTCGGGACACCTTGATTGTTCCAGTACTGTGACTTTTTTGAAAGGGGCATTTCTGTTGATCAACTTTTGGGAAAGACTACCAGCTTCCTCTGACTTTCCTTGACTGCTGCAAACATTAAAGCAACTTTCCCCAATCTGTGCATTCTCTGGATATGTGAGCTTCACCTTCCCAAATTCTCAGCTATACTGACCATTGTACAGAATCCCTTCCTTCTTTGAGAGTTCATGCAATTCTGAAATGGTCCTACTAGAGCTGTGGGATGCTAAAAATCTTTGAGTTCATTTTACTAGAATTACCCATTTTATATTCATTTCTAATGGGAAGACGCTCCTCACATGCTTTCCCCCAATGTTAAGTGATGTTTATGTTCCCACTCAACACCACCACCACTCCCAGCAACTGTCTATAGAGTAAGATGGTTCTCATCTCCACCATCATGTGGAGCACTTTGAAGAAAAGGAAGGAATATGAAAAGTAAATAAATTTGCCCTCATCTCCAAATTAAACCAACTCCATTAAATCTATCCTTTTTCAGATGACTTTAGTTTTCCAAACTTCCCATTATTTTGTGCTTTTCTGAAATGGTTGGCTATTTTCTGGTTGAATGTTTTAGATCGTATTGTTTTAATAATAGGTTTAGTTTGAAGAAACTGAAATGATGGCTAAGATTTACCTTTGGCTCCAGATTTTGCTCAAACCAACCTCCTTTACCTTCTGGTCCATAAATGAACTTTATGAATTCAGTATTAAGAAACACACTTTCTAAGTCTAAACTGTAGTTAGAGGCAGATGAACATTTCAGTTCTTCTATCAGTAATCTCAAACAGTTCCACTCTTAATGGAACTGATGTAGTGGAATATTCATTTAAGAAATGAATGAAAGGGATTTTATTTTCTATAAACAGGAATTACACATTTCAAAATGCCATATGACTTTAAGCATTATTTTCTACTGTTAATTAACAATAAATAGATATATTGTCTGGGTTTTGTATTTAACATGTGTACGTGTGTGTGGTTTAAGAGATCATGAGTACAAGCCTATAAATGTATGCTCAGAAACAAGCCCCACTGAGCACAGCATGACTTATTTTGAATAAATATGCTTAGGTTTTCATGATTTATAAAGATGCTGCCCAATTTTCCTAAAGCAAAATTTCATGTGAATGAAGTAAATGTTCAACAGCTGCAGTAATCTGAGGGAACTAAATACATCTGTATAACATCTACACGTTTTCTCAGAAGAAGGGATTCGCCTACTATACTAAGTTTCAAATGAAAATATATCTGCCTTCAACATTTTAATATCCATTTTTAAAGTCTGAAAAGGAAAGGTAGCTAAAGTATTAATTCTTAAATAGTTAACTGCAGAAAGAGTTTGTGTATGTATGTGTGGGTGAACTACCCCAAAATATAATTTAAAAACAAGAAAGGAATGAGGTGCCTGAATGTTAATTGTGTAAATTAGTTTATGTAACATTCTGCATGCGTATTTGTACTGAACATTCACTCTATTTTTTGACATTTAAAGCAATTCAAGGCACCTTTTTTTCTTCCTTTTTTTTAATCTAGAAAACTAATGAAAATAAGTCATTGACAAAAAGGACGATCTACACTGGAAAATAAATGGTTGCTAAAGAATACTTTCTGTATTCTCTTACAGCATTAATAATATTTTCTTTCTTCAAGTTTTTCTTACATCTTCAAAGAGATTAATTTTCCTGGGAAGAGCAAATATACCCACATTTAAAATGGATGGGTGTTACACTCCTCTTATCCTTCTTTTTCCCACCACAAAGAACCTTGCCAGATAGTTCCACACTGTGTGTCTGCTGTGTCTGTTTGTGTATGTGCTGTTTGTCTGTCTAACAATCTATCTAACAGAGAAAAGAGGTGCTCTCTGATCTTTGATCTCAGCATCTGAAACCACAAGTTGTCCCCAGAAATCTTGGAAGCAATTCTAGGACACCTCCAAAAACTGTTGATAAATTATCATTTTTAAGGTAGAAGGAAATTATTCAATGCATGATCGGAGAGCATCTATTTTAACTGATGTCAATTATCATTTTACTTTAGAAGAGAATATCTGTAGCTCAGGCTTGAACTGTGGAGTCCTTGGTGCTCTCTGAGCTTGGTTGTTTGCTTGCAGACATTTCAATACCCAACTAGGTAACATCATCAGGGCAAGTGTGCGTGGCATTTGTTGTCTCTTTATATGCAGTAGTTTGCCCTGCCAGTTTTGGTGGGGGTGTGGTTCCTTGATTAGGGCATTGTTTTCTGCTTGATTATTTGTCTCCTTAGTAGTTCTGAAGAAAACAACACCCTAATCCAGTGTTGTCCAAACTTGGCCACTTTAAGATGAGTGGACTTCAACTCCCAGAATTCCCCAGCCAGCCATGCTGGCTGGGGAATTCTGGGAGTTGAAGTCCACTCATCTTAAAGTGGCCAAGTTTGGACAACACTGCCCTAATCAAAGAACTACCACATCCCCACCAACACTGGCAGGGTAAACTACTGTATATAAACAGGGAGCAAACCCCACATTCACTAGCACTGATGATGTTACCTAGTCAGTATAATTTTACTTTATTTATTTATTTGATTTAGATCCTGCCTTTATTTTGTACAGCTATATAGACAGCCTATATAATGCTCCCACCTCCTATTTTCCTAATAATAACATTCCTGTGAGGTGGGTCGCGCTGACAGAGAATGACCGGCCCAAAGTCACCAGGCATAAGGGAGATCTAGAACTCATGGTCACCGTTTCTAGTCCAGCAATTTAACTACTGTGCCAAACTGGCTCTTATGCATGTCAACAAAACAAAATTAACATTTATTTTTGTCTTGTATCCATCTGTGGGCCTTGGCATGCCCCTCAAAGGTTGTGTACGGCCCTCAACCAGGAAAAAGTTATGCACCCCAAATATTAACTTTTAGCCTCCAAATTGCCTTTATATTTTTGCAATCCCCAAAATGCTTCACTGAATGTGTGTGTGTGTGTTTCCTGATACTGGCAAGTTATTTCAATGCTTTAATCCATAGGATAGGCTTAAAATGTTGACCTAATTCTACCTTCATAATAACTGCTGGAAAAGAAATTGTTCAAGTCCTGGAAAATCCAGTTCTACTCATACTATAGTTTTGACCTACCCCCTTCTGTAATGTGGTCTAGATCAAAGGAGAACATTCCTAAAGGACAGGGTTAGATCCTGTGCCTTTCAAATAACTCTTATTTGCCATGCCTTATGTTAGTCATTAATTTATTTGATTTACATCCCAAGTTCATAATTTTAAAGATTTTATATGTGTGTATGTGTGCCTGTAAATGCTGAAGGGAAAAAAAAAAACATTTGGAGGTTGATCAACACTGTTTATGTTGGTTTTGAAAAGCAGAATTTTGCAGTGATATCTTTTAATTACGTTAATTTGAGCCTCTATATATCCCACTGAGATAAGTATCGTCAAACAGCTGAAGTTTGAAAAGTTGATTTAAAAAAAAAAACCCAGTTGATTAACTAGATGAACTAGCCAATTAGCACATCAATTAATTAACCAATTAAAATTATTACAGCCATCTCAGCAATAATATGATGAGAGGATTTAATTAAGAGAACAACCTCCCTTGACTGAATAACACAGATAAATTGTTTATTTTGGAGAAGGGAGGGCGTTATCCCAAGTGTGTTGTTTGAATCAGAGACTATACACAGATGATACAGTGTCCTCAACAAGTGAGCAACATTAATATGCAACTTTGTTAAAATCTGGATTCAATATCTATAGTTTAATGCCTTGATTATTTTCCTCCACAGCTCTGGAAGTTGACAAGAAATATCAGTGAAGGGTTTGGGTTTGGTTTGGCTATCCGTTTTCCATTTGGGGGGCATTTCTGGGCTGTGCAGTAAAAATCCCCAGAGTGTGCTGTTGGCATGGAATTTTTTTATGCTGCTGCTAAATCATACTGATTGTTCAATTGGTAGAGATTCATGGACTCAGCATCTCTCTTATTCCGTATGATTAAAATTGATTGCTGTTTTTGTTTTTCTTTGGGAAATAAGCTCAAAGAAACAGACCCCGAAGAAGCACATGTACACCCACTCACCTATCCAGAAGGCAAAATCATGCTTCTAAAATTTCTGATCAGAGAATATTCTCCCTCTAGCTTGTAGGGGTGAACGATGGTCAGACGGCCTGAATTTTATTAACCAAAATAGGGTCACAAGCTAAGTACATCCTCCAGGGTCAGTGAACAAATACAAAGAAGATTAGTGGAAGAAAAGATTGTGACCAGAGGGGTGATGTCCCACTGGGGGAGGGAGTAATCTAGTAGAAACGTATTAAAGCTTGTAAATTAGCCGTTGTGGAATGTCATATTACACTAGTTTTGACTGCTTATGGGGGGTTTGATCTTTTGCAAATGATAGAACAATTATGTTGGAGATCATTAACTGTCAGTTCATAGTGATGCAGAGATAGTAACACAACAATTGGAATGATCAGAAACTCCCATTCTTGCTGGATGCTGTGATGAAGTCAATCAGAGAAACCAGTAGGTGTTTTAGTCTTTGGTTACTTCAAGGATTCAGATCAGAGAAGAAAAGCAATGGATCAGAACGGTATCTAATCCAGAATCTTTTCTTTTGCTTTGCTTGTAACCCAATGCTTTAGAACAGAGTTTCCTTATTTTGCCACAGATAAAACCCCTCTATTCCTCCCACAAATGTAGCAAAGACACACAGTGGCATCAAGTTTTATTTAAGTCTCTCTTTTGGCAAAGGAAAGTCATAAAACTTATGTGACAGAATGTTTTTTCTGACCCAAATTAAACTGTTATTGCAAACTGATTCCAGGATGTGATATAAACAGTTTAGATATTGGCATCCTTCCAAGTTGGACAGTGGACCATTTGATAAAGATCACCTTTAGTGGCCCAAGGATACATCTCTAGAAGAACGCACACTCTTTTTGAAAGGCTGTATCTAGTCCAAGTCCAGCTTCAAGAAAAATAATTATAACAAGAAGGGAGGGTACAAGGATCTTGAAATTGCCAACCAATTTATGATCATATCCACAAATCATATAATACTACCTTCCCCACCAAGTAAGATATATTGCATTTCTGTTTAAATTAAGTACTGATTTAAGTGTTTAGAAATGTTAAGCTTGGTTCTAAAAAGTGTACCTCCACAGTCAGTATGTGCAAAGTCCCTCCATATTTACCCTTTCCTTTGTCTTCTTTTTTCCTTCCTTCCTTCCTTCCTTCCTTCCTTCCTTCCTTCCTTCCTTCCTTCCTTCCTTCCTTCCTTCCTCACTTCCTTCCTTCACAATGAGTTAAGTCCCACTGTGGCAAATTGTTGATGTCAGACATGATGGTTCCCCTATTAATCCCATGCTTGCTAAACGGACATTGTTCAGTTGATAGAGGGAAGCATATTCAAGAGCAAAGAGATACTGCATGCCACGGATAGGCATTCTTGACCATTGCTCACCAATATTGCATGATGATACCCGTTACAGTACAAATATTGTGTTGATAGGTTTTAACCCAAAACAGGTGGTCGCACCATGTTGACCTTGGCTGATCTTTAAAAAAAACCTAACCAGGGCCAGCTGGCTATTACTTTGATGGGGGGCTACCAAGGAAACCCAGGGCTATAGATTGAACTGTGAAGCTGGAAAAGCAATTCAGTTCCAAAATATGTGTCCATGTGGTCACCAAGAGGTGAGTTTAACTCAAGGTAGTCTTTGTTCCTTTAGACTTTTCATAGTTGTATAAGTCTGTACATGCACTGAAAGTTATTCAGAAGAGATATTTCAGAACACGTGGGCTCCACACCTCTGTAAAGCAGCCACATGTGAGCCAGAATAAAGCTGCTTTAAGGAGATGCTGCACTCACACTTCCATTTGTTCTGGAACTTCTCTTCCACATCATTTTCAGGGTCACCTATAGTCAGTCGGTTTGCTGAAAAGTCAACATACATGAAACTTGCATATGTACAGAGTCAGTTTATATTTGCAAGCCAAGAAGCTGCAGGTATGATTGTGAGCCCAGTTCATAGATTTCAAGCCAACGCATCCCATTTCTTTAGGTGCTTCTACCACATCCAATATATCTTCAAGATAGAAGGCCAATTTTAAGACCAAATTCTAAGTTCACTTTTGTATTAAGGAGCTTTTTGTGAAGTATGAGAACCAGTATTTCTCCACTGAGGCAAGATGACTTGAGGGAAAATCCTGAACGTAGCATCCAATCCCTCACTTGGGTGAAAACCCATTCATATAACCTAACAGACCTTTCTCAGAAGTACTAGAAGCTCACAAGATCACTACTGTATTTTTTCTTAGCTCACAGGCATGCCCTTTTCCTAAAAGCAAAACTGCAATGTTAGATTTCCCAAATTTCCTGCCACTCAGATAGATAGATAGATAGATAGATAGATAGATAGATAGATAGATGGATGCATCAACAGCTTTACTGAATGAAAACCTCCCTCACATCCCATCTTTTCATAATATCACAAAAACCATAAAACCAGTTTCAGAGCAGAAGACATGACAGCAAACTATAAGTACACAAAAACGACTTTAAATACCAGTCATCATTTGTCCTCACTGCTTCAGTGTAGCCCCGTAGTACAGAACTACTCAGCTGCTGTGCACAGCTTGCTGTAGGCGAAGATCCATTTTAGAGTGGACTTGAAATATAAATGACAGCTCGCACTACACATGAACACAGACAACTGTATAAAATATTTAAATAAAGACAGAAAAGAACAGAGGAAACCAACAGTGCCTTTGGCAGACTCAGCCATGGGGAATACAGCAGCTTGAGATTCATTGCAAATTTCATCTTTAATGTTATTTTTAGTCCAATATTTTGTAGTCCTCTGAAGTAAACCTTTGTGTGCTCTCTCACTTCTGGTGGGTTCTCCCCCTCTCTTTCTACAATGATCTCTTTTTGTTTTTACAAAAACCTAATATCTTTTCGATAATATTGATTGTGAAGGGGTTTTTGTTATGGGCAACAGTCTTTTTTCCTTTGCACTCTTTTTTAAAATGCCATTGATCTCAGTAGTTGAATAAATAGAAACAGACCCACAGCCTAAATTCTGCTTCCTTTCTACTTTGCCTCTCAAATCAAATCTTTATATTCTTCTTCAAGTTCACATCTTTCTGCATTTGATCTCTGGCTGTTTTGTTCCTTCTCAATTAAAAGGCCAATCACAAGGGCCCAATGTTAAAAACTAGATTTGGGTGCCAGGAAAGATGGAAGTACTAATTTTGTGTTTCATCATCTGTTGATGTTTTCATTCCAGAAATAAAAATATAGTGGGATGTTGGAAGGAAAGAGAAGTCCAAAGGTTGGTGGATAGGCGTGAATAGATTCCCTTTTCCATGCTCAAGGGCTGAGTGATCACTGGATTTGGAACCAGTAAAACAACATTGTTCTTGGCTAGGACTATCACTTGGCTTAGTGATTATATCTTTCACTATTCCTTAGTGAATCCTTAGTTTTAATCATAATTAATTCAGAGTGATGCCCATCCTCGTATTTTGTTAAGAAGTATAAGATAATGTAGATAACTCTTTGGTCTGTGGCTTACACTACTGATATATGAAAGATCACACATGCATTCACACCAAAGATCACACTGCCACAATCTATTTCTTTGTGAACAGCAAAACTACAGTAGTTTTCCCAGTGGGAAAAAATCCTGGATATTGAGTATTGAGCCAGGAACTACAGTATTTTATGAATATTATTAAGCCATTCACTTAGTCTCCTGACTGAGATGGGACAAGTGGCAAACTACAGTAAACAAACATGTCTATCAACATATAAACAAACATAGTTTGTACCTGAAGGTAGAATAAGAAACCATTCTAAATTCTACAGCCTCATTCCTACCTTAATAACCATATTTTTTCATATTTAACACCACTTTTGCTTTCAGACTTCCTCTTTTCAATTAATCATGAAGACATTTTTAAAATTACATCAATGGTTCTGCATAAACCAGAGAAATTTGAAGAATCCTGGATTGTAGAACTAATATGGGAATTCTTTATTTCATCCTTCTTAGAGTGCAGGTATGGTAGATACTGTTGAAGGAAGTGCAAGTTTGAGTCTGAATATGCAAATGATAAAAAATTAAATCAAATTTAAATTGAGCCTCCAAAAGAACACTTCTTCAATATGTGAAATCTGTATAAAACGGAAATTCATCCACCCCTTTCTTTAAAGAAAACAGATTAACTGCTATGCTACCCCTCTGTATTAATACTCACATGATGGGACTTCCAATATTGTTTTCAATATATCCATAAATGACAAATATACTTGTTTTATCCTTCAGAAAAATTGTTTTAATCATTTTGTAAAATAGTTCCTTTTCTAAAATTGCTTGCATGTGATTTTCATGCTGTGTTATCATAAGAAACTGTTCTAAGTCCTCCTTAGAGCCATGGGGCTGGCAGGATATCAAATGCAAAAATGTATAAGCAATTAATTCAAAGCTCTCTGAATCCATAGATCACTCAGATAAATATTTCCATAGTCAAGAGATATGTGCCCAATAGTCGTTTATTTTCAAGATTAACAAGCAACACATAATATACAAGCAAACAAGACAACAGCCCAAACCATCAAAGAATTAATACTCAGCCAATCCCACCCCACCTGATCCCACCCAACCCGGTCCAGTGATCCTTGGTTCCTGGTGCAATGGGTGGAGGGCAGAGAATGATCCCCTTAGCAACTGACAAAACTTTCTATCAGGAAAGGGAAACACAAGCTCAGCAATTGCAAACATTCAGGAGTTTCAAACAGAACCAACTATTAATGGTCTTTTGAATTTTTCCATTAAATTTGTGGAGAGATAGTGAAGATATAGCTTTACCAAACTTCTTCTGGGGAAGGAGATCTCCAACAAACTCTAAAGGGCAGGACTTCCTGTTATTAAGGACAGTACAACCACTACTGAAAAAAATCCTTCCATGGAGGTTCAGTGGAAGAATGGTAACCCAGGGAGCCTGAAGACCACTAGAGAGAAGATTAAACAATGAAAGATAGTACATTCATAGACCCCTTTTCACTTGATTACCTTATTGTTAAATAAATGCAAGAATACTACTGGTAAGAAATAAGTGGGAAATTGTGAGAATACCACTGATGAGAAACACAGGCAAGAATAGCCAAAAGTAGTTCCTTAAATCTGTTCGCCTTTGGAATTCGTAAAGCCAATTCTTTTTCATCAAATTGAATGAAAACCAATTTTTTAAAAATAGAAATTGCCCTGGCATTGGTTTCAAAGCTTAATTTCAATTTCATAAATGTTTGCCTTCTTCATACTTGCACTTTTCTGATGTTCTAGAAAGAACATCTAGAATTTCTGCTATAGGAAGGGCTCAGGTTGGTGAAGAATGACCTCTTCCATCCTATATAGCAACTTGCATCTTCACTTACTGTTTTGTCACTTCCTCCATACAGTCTCAAAATCTCAGAAGCCCTTTCTGCACTGAATGACCTCTAGGTACCAGATTCTTACACAGTAGCACAGACCTCATTTTGTGAGTTTCCAGAAGAATCAGACTTTCTTCTATGCTTGGCAACCAATGATAGTTGGGATGAATTAGACTACCTGAACCAAAAGATTGGCTGTTATGTTCTTATATATGCAAGGTGCGTAAGTGTGACTAGACCAAATAAGTCACATCAACAGTCTGCCATCATAAACGAATGCCGTCTCAGCTACACAGGTTATGGAACTGCGGGATGTCTGCCAGGATGGGAGTCCATAAAACATAGGAAACATCCTCTACAAATAAAATTCCTGTTCATAAAAGCTTCCCCATTACAAAAACTAGCTTCTATTCCCATCTATGCTCCTTCCTCTCTAAACCCTGACTTCCTTTTTTACTTACAATGTCCAGAACTTCATTTCAATCCTTCCTGTATTTTTATAGCAACCTTATTACTTTCCAATACAATTAATTTAATGGCAGGGGAGGCAGCACAACCCAATCCATATTAGCCCATGCTATTTCTACCCCCATTGTTAAATAAAAGAATAGAGATATCAGCCTGTATCTGCAGTCTGTGTCACATCTGCATTCAATTACCACCCCAGTTTTACATTTCCCTACAGGTTCTTAATCTGCACAGATCTGCACAAAAGGTTGCATTTTAGACATGTACGCTCTTAAAACACATGTATCTAAATTGCATCTTCTCCACCAAATATGCACTTTGATCCACTTTCTTTGAAGCAGTAACAGCCTAAATAATGGCTAAATAAATAGCTTAAATTCAGAATCATGCAGAAGGGATCAGAAGGAGCAGACTGGTCCAGTTATTGTAAGAATTTCTGGATGGACTAGATTTCTCAAGTACTCCTAAAAAAATTATTCACAAAGGCATATAATAGAAAAAAACAGCAACAAAAGTAAATTGGCATATAAATTAAGGTATAAAGCATCTAATCTGTATCTTGCCTTTGACTGCATAGTTGTTCCGTAAACAATTATTTTAATGATTCCTTTATCTTTATACAGTTGCCTGAATACCATTTTTTTAGAAATATCAAAAGCTGCTTTTCACAGGAATCAGTACTGGACTGCCTGGCTTTCATTTGCTTGCTTCCTCTTGCTTAATTGAGGTATGTTAAATAAACCATGATAAGCTGGGCTTGTGTTAAATGCTAAGTGATTAACCTTGGCAAACAACAAGGGGTAGGGAAGGGACCAGAAGGTCACCATTTTTTTATAAGTCTCGGAGGGGCCACAGGAGATACATATGTTGTCATTACAGAGAGTTAGGGCTGAACATTTTGGGACCATTTGGGGAAGTAGGAGAGGATTCTGATTGGCTGAAAGCAGCCCTTTTATTTCTTGTTAATTTCAAAGTGCTATGGATATAATTGGATAAGCCAGTTTGGTGTAGTGGTGAAGGCACCAGGCTAGAAACTGGGAGACTGTGAGTTCTAGTCCTGCCTAGGCACAAAGCCAGCTGGGTGACCTTGGGCCAGTCCCTCTCTCTCAGCCCTAGGAAGGAAGCAATGCCAAACCACTTCTGAAAAAACTCGCCAAGAAAACTTCAGGGACTTGTCCAGGCAGTCACCAGGAGTCAACACTGACTCAAAGGCACAAAACGTCAACTGATGCAATTGATGACTTGGTCTGAGGCCAGGCCTAGAATCCCCAACCAGGGTCCCTTCAATTGCTGGCTATAGGAATAAGTGAAATTCAAGACATCTGGGAGAGCACCAGGTTGGAGAGAATGAGCCAGGGTAGAAATTGAGAGCTTATAAGAAACTATAAGTTGGCATTCTGTTCACAGAAAGAACTGCCCTGTGGGCCATCCAAACATCAAGGGATTCATGCCACGTATTCTTTCTATTCCATAGGAAGATTCTTGTTTATGAAACATTCAAGTTCAGTTATGCTATACTATGAAAAAGGAAAAAATAGGTGCCTTGTAATTCAGGCTTGATTAGCAGGTCTCCAATTTTGATTAGCAAATTGCGTGAGTAATCAAGGTTAATTCTCATTGCTAAGCTTTTCTGTCCCCATCCCTCACCCCCCACTTTTCTTCATTTTCGTTTTTCCAAGAGAAATGTCTCCCTCCTAGAGGGATAAAAAATATAGTGACAAAAGGCCACAAGATGTTTCTCAAACAGAACCAAAAACATTTAGTCACAGGACTTTGTAATGGTGGTTTAGGTGGTAGTCCTACACTAAATTGCCTTTTTTTATTTATTGATGTGAATTTCCTTGGGAGATAAGAATTGTCTGAACAATTAGATAAACAATATAGCCAATAAATAAATTAACCAATCAGGAGGGACCAAATACAATGGGACTTAGTCCTATCTAGAGATATATAAAGTTTTTTTTCCAAGAGAAATATCTATCTATCTATCTATCTATCTATCTATCTATCTATCTATCTATCTTCCCCTACTTCCTCTACTTTTGAGATAACTTAAATATAGTGCCCACTCATTCTTTGTACAATCCTTTATCCATCCATCTGGAGTCCCTCTGACTTCCCATACTTCAATAAAATTCCAAGGGAGATATTATGAGATAATTCTTGACATGCTCTTTTCTTTCCCAGGTCAAAAAAACAGGGGTTTTCTGTACAGTCATTAAGAGATATTAGTGCAGGGTGATTAAGAGATATATTAGAGAAAATATTCTTTCACGACCACAACAATTAAGTTAATTAGCTAGCACCATCCTTATTTTTTGCCTGAGAAGAAAGCAGGAAAAGAGAATCTCCTAATTCAGGGAAGAAAACTTTTAAGAAACTGGAGGACAAATTTTGGCACAGTATTAGAAAGAACAGAGAGCCAGTTTGGTGTGTGGTTAAGGCACCAGGCTAGAAACTGGGAGACCCTGAGTTCTAGTCCTGCCTTAGGCACGAAGCCAGCTGGGTGACCTTGGGCCAGGCACTCTCTCTCAGCCCTAGGAAGGAGGCAATGGCAAACCGCTTCTGAAATCTTGCCAAGAAAACTGCAGGGACTTGTCTAGGCAGTTGCCAGGAGTCAATAATGATTTTAAGGCACACACACATAGATCCCCCCTCAAAAAAAAAATTAGAAAGAAGGGGTGATTTAAGCAACCATTTGCCTGCTCATTCTGAGGATGAAAGAAGATAAAATTTTGTTACCCAATAATGACACAAAGTGAAACAAAGACCAGGCCCAGCAAAGGGAGGGTCACTCTGCCTTTTAAAAAAGCTCATCACAGCAAGACAGGATAACTGTATGGCTTTAATTGTTCAGAATTAAATTGTTCAGACTTCTCCACCAAGGGAGTTGCAAATGCACAAGCCTTCTCATAATGTTGCAATATAAACCTCCATTTAGGCTTGATGGGTCCCCCTTTCAATGAATTTTTATTTTCCAGGTACTTTTGTAATGCAATCTTTTATGAGTGGTGTGAATAAGAGGCTGCTAAGATATTAAGCCCTGCAAAACAGCAGAGCTAAAATAGTAATTTGTGATAAAGGGGGGTGGGAGAAGAAAGGGGGGGGGGAATTGGTGAATGTGTTCAAGTTCTAAGTTTTCTTTTTCTCTTTGCTTTTAATTCACTTCTCTTTGCTTTTAATTCACTCATCCTGGGCTGACACTGAGCAACATCTGTCTTTTTCCTATTTCCTCAGGTTGTCTATGAGGGACATTGGTTGATTAGAAGTCTTTAGGAGGCGCCATTAAAATTTGCCTTCTCCAGAACTTTCTAGAGTTAAGAACAGTGGCCCAAGTGGTACTCTGCAACCACCTGCTAAATTTTGGGATTGTATAAGGCAAGAGGAGGTGAAACCCAATTTGGTGTGTGAGTACAACTCTATGCATGGAGTCTGGATACATTTATTAATATAAAGCTTATCAAAGATGTTTTAACGTGTCATAGATAACATAACGTCACAACATTTGACACGTTGGTCCACATGCATAACACTCCAATAAATCCCTCCATTGTGACTGTCCACACCATTTGCAGATCTGAACTGGCTCCATGCAATTTATGTACTTTCTTATACTTGTGATATTTGTATTCCAGCAGCCGAGAGAGCGTACTTAAATTCTAAGCTTTAATTTATTTTGCATTGAAAAGCTGTTACCGTACATGTCGTAGCAAGGCTTTAAAATCAGGTCAGATGAACAAAGCATTTCAGTGTCATTTTTACATTAGTGATTGTGGTTGATGTCATTTTCACAAAACAAAATTATAACCAGAGTGGATACTTCAGGTCAAAGGACCACAAAGAGTATATAGATACATTTCCATCAATAAATCCACCCTCTTCTTCCTGCCCAGTGCAGGCCCACAGCCCTTAATGATTGACATTTTTACCACTAAATTATACAATGTCTGCTTCAAGAAGGAATGTCTCCATTACAAAATTAGCTAACCATCAACATAACGTAAAATAACTCAAACATGGTGTCATTTAACAAAGATATTGATTTGTACAGACTTACTGGATTAAATCTTGGTTTCCCATAAAAGAAGTAGCTATTATATCTTTCAGTAGACAGAAAACTGCAGTCTGTAGAACTCTATACTTGACATGGGGGTGGATTTTCAGATGAACAGAAGGAAAGAAGGAAGCGACAGAGTGATTTTCCCATACAGTAACACAGTCAATTGTGACAAGAAGCTAAGAGGTTGTTTTCCATCTTCCATGTCCAGTATGGTCACCAAAGAGTCACTGTATTAATAAAACCATACTCCTTTGAGGAGCTTCTATGAAACAAGCCCCACTACATTTTACATAGATCGGATGTAAAACGCTTGGTCCTTTATTGAGAAAGATCTCATGATGTAGCAGATGAATGGAATGATCTTCCCTGGAATCCCGGAGATACCTGATAGACAGAGTAGAGCACTCTCTAACCAAAAGATAAGTGCTTACATACTCTAAAAGAAAGAAGCCGCTCTGTTTATTCATAGTTCTTAAGTTATCTTGCTGGTGTTAGGAAGCATTGGAGCTCATTTTACTATCGTAAATATATGAGGATGTGATGGAATGGAATTATGAAGGCCAGACTCAGGGAGGGAAACATGCTCTTTCGTCTCCTGAGGGGCGAGGGAGAGATAAGAGGATGAGGCTGGCACCTCCCTAAGGAATTCACTCTGTGTTGACTGGCTGGCCTTGGGAACTGAGTTTCAGTCTGGGAAGTTTCTTGCTAGAGGTTGTAGCTAATAAACATTGCTGAACTGAATCTGCATGGTCTCCTGGAGTTCCTTGGGCTAGGCCTAACAGAGAATCCCAGATCACTGAAACTGACAACATGTTTTGGTTCACCCAATATGCTTAATCCAGTCAACCACTAATCTGGTTAGAGCTCTGTCTCAGTAATCGCACGTACTGCAACTGCCACTTTGTTTAAGACAATGACCTCATCCACTTCCCTGAGTTCTGCTAGGTGGGTGTTGGGAAGGCTTCACTACATCAATTGTCCCTTCCCCATTGCTCAAGCTTGGGCACTGCAGCCAATCAATTTGGAAGGCACTGGAGCCAGAATCAGAATCAGAATCATCTTTATTACGGTCACAGACCAGAACCACAAACAAAAGTACATTAAAAAAATTCATTAAAGTGAATTAAAATACATTAAAATAAAATAAAACTAAACATAATAATATCTTTGCAGATTGGTAGGATCATCAATGGGCAGTCAACGTCTGCCTGATTTTACAAACAGTGTAACAAAATTTAGCTACGTTCAAGGAAACTATATCATTCTGATCAGATAGCAACAACCGCACATAAAAAGGATCAGAATTTCCAGGATATTTTACCAAATGAGGAGTTATTAAATGGGTTCGTGAATCCTTGTAGAAAATACAGTATAGCGTGACATGTACTGTAGTTTCAATAGCCCCTTGTCCACTGGAGCCATATTCTACGCTGCCAGACCTTGGCAGTGAATTCTATAACGACTACTTTGAAGTTTCAACTGCTCTACATCTTAATCTCTTTTCCTTCAAGGATGAACTGGGGGCAGCCTGGAGACTATCGCATGAGTGATACAGTTTTGGGGTCTACACAATAGGTTGACCAGTACAGGATGGTTGCCCCACCACCATTTAGGGTCCGAACTGCTCCTCTCCTAGCCCAGAACTAATTTGGTTAATGGGCATATGCAACACTCCATCACTATCGCTAAGCCAGTTAAGCATTTTGTGAAAATCAGGCCTGCCCTGACAGTATCATTAAAGTGGAATAATATTCTTATGGAGAAGAGATTCACCACAGGCTTTTCCTGTGTATTCTGGCTTCCTAGTATAACATCAGCATTCTGAAAGAAACAACAATGAAGGTAGGAGTGGCCATATTGCTTGAAATGGGTAAACTCTACTCCTCTCAATCTGACCCAGCCTTAAAATTGATAAGCTTTTCCAGAGAATTCTCAGATAAAGCTTATTTCTTCCCCATCAATTTTGGTGCCTTTCAGTTTTGTTTTGTTTTTTAACTCTGTTGTCTGATAGCAATGTATTTCCATGTTATTTCTCAGTCAGTTCTATTTATTTAGTCAAATTTATCTTTTTTTCCCCCCATCTCTAATTTTCCAGAGACATTGAATAGTGAAAAAAATGGGGGGTGGGGGTAGGGAATTCAGGCCTTGTTTTAGTTTCTGATTAGCATCCACAACTTGGGTGAAAAGTAGGTTAAGTTTTTATTGTACATGGTAGCAATTAAAAAAAAAAAATTACCTAGTATATAAAACTCTCATTCTGAAGCCATCTAGATCTTTACAAGGATGCAAAATATATTTGAGCATTGAGAGCAGGATAAATTTGTATTCTAAAGCAGATAATTATTAGGCCAATGCAAAGTTCCCATTCAGTTATTCTACTCAAAGACAATTCAACTAAATTGCTTTTGTGCATCTTAAAAAAAAAGAAAGAAAGAAAGAAAATCAATCACCTTTCCAAATCAGAGTGACCTGATTCAGTGATTTGATTCATAGCATCAAACTGAATAGATCTGAAGCTCATTTGTACATCATGAATAGTGGAACTTTTGGGGGCATCACTAGATAACATCACAGTAATGTAAAAAAAATATATTTTTTCCTCTTCACTGCTAAAAACCATGCATTCTCCAGATACAAGCCTTATCATCTTTTACAAAGTTCCTATAGAGAAAAGGTGCTGTATTTTACTCATGGAAAAATATGCAGATTTTTTGATTTACTCATGTCTTGTTTGCATCTCAACCAAAATGGGTAAAACATAAATCTATAAAAGAACTAGCAGTCATTTTCTTCTGCTAATTTTTGATCAGAACAAGCTGTTAGCAGACTATTGGCAATGGTCTACAACATTTTGGCTGCTATCCCAAATCTGCTCCTATAGAACATGGCGACATACTTCTTTTTCAGCCCTATATTAATCAGACTTTGTTTTTGTTTTTTTAAGGCAGATAGAAAATTCCTAATATAGAGGCATCCATTGGGAACAGGTTCATAGGATTTTGACCTTCATGATCCAGGGAAAAATGTTGATGAAGAAAATTTTGAAAACGTTCTGCAGAATTATTCAAAGGGCATCTATCTTTTCAGACTTTTACTTGGTTAGTTGCTTGTTTATTCTCATTTATTGGCTTGGCATATCATAATTTTCTCATTTCAGGCTTTCCCCTCACTTGAAGATAAAAGACTCTATCGGCAGAATTCATGAATGAGGGATATTATTTATCAACACAGGATCTTTTGGAACATTTCCGCCCCCCCCCCCCCTCTGATTCATGAACTACTTTCCTAAATCCCCAAAAGCACTCCATAAATCGTTCAGCACCAGCAGAAATTAATAATGAGTCCATTTACATAAAAAGAACTCATCCTGACAATTGCTGATAATACTTGAAACTAGCATCTTGTCAGCGTGCACAAATTATGCTGGTGGTACAGGAATGGAAGCCTTATTGTATATAAGTGAATTTGAATAGTTCACTTCTTTTCTGTTCTCTTGTGCACAAGTTCTTTAAAAAAAGCCCTCTAGTTAATTGGGCTTTCTTTATCTAAGAACAATATTAATAAACTGAAAGGAACCCGTGGATTGGCAATATCTGAGAGGTCATAGGCTTGGAAAAAGTATTCAAATGCCGTCAATTGCCATGATGCATCTATGCCTACAGAAATGTGTGAACCATGGTATTCTTTGTGATGCTGTATGGAAGTGAAAGTTGGGCTTTGAAGAAGCAAGATAAGAAGAGTACAGACCCTTTTGAACTTTGGTGTTGGAGAAGACTCCTGAGAATACCACAGACAGCCAAGAAAACAAACCGATGGATTGTTGAACAAATCAACCCAGAGTTCTCGCTTGAGACACAAATGACCAGGCTCAAATTATCCTACTTTGGACACAATATGCAAAGACCTGGGTCTCTAGTCCATAACACTACAAAAGGTCGAAGGAAAAAGAAGAAGAGGAAGACCAGCAGCAAAGTGGATGGATTCAGTTACAATAGTGATAGGTGCACTGTTGGAAGACCTGAGGGACCTTTAGAAGGCTGTAATGTTGGGAAAGATGGAAGGAAAGAGAAGAAGAGGACAACCAGCAGCAAGGGCAATGGATCCAATTACAGTAGTGATGGGTGCACTGCTGGAAGATCTGAGGAACCAGGTTGGGGACAGATTTTTGTAGAGAAAATTTGTGTGGTTGCTAAGAGTCAACAATGACTTGATGGCATATAATCAATCTAATAATCAGAAGCTGTGATTTGGTTTCCCAATTTTCCAGGAGCTCATCTAGTGATGAGGAGACATTGTTGGTCCCAGTTTGGTTTAGGTTTTTTTTGTTTTTTTTTTCAGGTGATTGGAAGGAATTGGGATAGAATGAGAGTGGGATATATCTGGGTGGCAAACTGCTTTTATTCCAAACCCTTAAACTCTCCAAAGCAAAATCATCATCATCATCATCATCATCATCATCATCATCATCATCATCGAAGGACTAACTTTTGTCCCCAGAATGTAATTATGGGTTATCTGGGAAGGGATTTAAGGGTGAAAATAGGAGTCCTCCCATTGCCATCGAATTTGTAAACTTGCTGAAATCCAGCCCTTTTGCTGCTGAATATAATGGGTGATGGTCGCAGAGGGAATGTTAGTTCTGTCTTCAGACAGAACATAACGCTGGGAGCTCACACTTGGATTTTCTCAGTATCATTTCAGATACTTGTTTTCTTCCGGTTCTGATACAGCCAGCCATTTAAAAAAAATGTTAAAATAACCAGAAACTTGCAAGATCACCAAATCTCAACATTTTGACTCCAAAGTTAAGAGGTTTCAGCATGTCCTCTTTGAAATCTCGTGGGAATGGGAAGATGGGAATGTTGACATATACATGGTTTCTCAGTCGCTTGAGAGTTTGGTTATCTTTTTAACATGGTTCCTGGTGTCGAGCTCATAGGCAACTTTGCTAACCCTGATACAAATGTGGACATAAAGATTTTTTTTAATCGCACAAAATGTTCAGGGCCTTCTTTTCCCTCTACAGCCACCTGTAACCTCTTTAAATCAACTTTCTTTATGGGATACACAGTTAGTCTTTCTGTATTCTTTGTTTCTTTAATATGCATTGCATATGCTGGTTTCTTCTAATCTGTTCCATGTTGACAGAGTGCATGGATCATTACTTTTTACTCAGAAAAGAACGCAATAAAAATTTGAACACCAAACACAAGAGGACCCTTTGCATAATAGAACACAACTTTCTCTTACATCAGGTCAATTTGAAACTTCCAACCCAAATTTAGTTTGTCGTTATATTTAGAGAAAAAATCCCTAAGGGTTCCTCATAATGTTTTTAAAAATACATTTCTTTTATACTTGTAGGTGGTCTTGCAAAGGGCTGTGTTTCAAAATATTTAAGCTGGTTTTGGCAGCAAGACTAAATTTGAACTGGCAAAGTTCAAACAGTTAATGGGCTTAATCTTTTCAAAATAAACGGTAAGGTTCCCAAAACTTCATGGACAGCTCACTTAAATTATATGGCAGGGAATCCTCACACTGCCATGCCCAGCAGAGGAAACCGAGACAGGAATAATTAAAAATAAACAGAGATGATGTTTAATGTATTGCTTGGGAAAGAATCAAGTCTGGAGATAGAAGAATATCAGCAACTTTTCAAAAAATGTCCATCTTTCCATTATACTCAAAATATATCATAAAAAGGAATGTCGAAATAATTATGCACTTTCTTTATTATTGTCTAAATTCAGGGGTTGTTTGTGAATTACTCATCCGTATTTGACGTGTGATGCTGATAAATAAATTGGCAAGCATCCAAGAAGCTACTTTATTCGGGGGCATCAGCTTGGTTTAACCACTCCCTGTTAGATAATGGAATTGTTTTTATTTGCCAGGGCATATCAGCTGCTTGATTTTAGGCTGTTTGAAGTTTGGGATGACATTCCAGTTTGCTTAGTGGGCAAGGGGGCCAGTGGATCTCTGGTCAATTAAAAACAACCTAAAGTTGGAAACTAAAACTAGACACTGAAACAGTGATTCCCAAACATCAGTATTTAACGTCACTGTGTTTGAATCGGTGCACAGCACAGTTTGGGTTGCTTCAGCTTTTGACATCTGTGTCCTACAAACCTTATTTCCCACCAGAAATCATAAATTGTCTCTCCATGTGAAAGCAAAGTTGCTCGGCTTGGCTTACAAGGTTTTGTTTGTTTTGGAGTATTTTAATAATAAATTTATTCAATCCATGCAAATCGTTCCTAGCCTAAACACAGCATGATTTATGATGTTGTTTTTATTCATTTTTCAGGGTCTTATAAATATTCTTTCTCTCTTTTGCCATAATCCTTACTTATTTTCCTGTAATGTAGTATACAAGCCACATGTTGGCTAACTTTTTTTTTTTTTTAAATCAAGAGGATGGCATATATCAAACAACTGCAACCAGACCAAAACTAATCTCTTTTCATGAATGCGGACAGAGGTTTCTATAACATCTCTCTGACATCACAGGTTTTAATGCTATGGTACAATGCTAATTGTACTCCTGATTAATTCCATCCTCATCACACAGAATGTTTCAGGGGTAGCACAAAGGCCTTTTGTCTTGTTGATTTTAATTACATCTCTTGCTTTTAACCATTCAGCTGTATGAATTACTTTTTTTGTTGTTTTTTTATTTTACAATAACTCAATACAAGGAATCATTGGAATATTGTATGAGAAGAACAATCCATTCCAGAGATTCATATATTCTTCTGCATGTGCAAATCTTATTTCTGAACCGGTAGAACTGCAAGACTGAAGTGGGTCTTAGATGCCATATAGTTCAACCCTTGGCTGGAAATCCAGAATTACAATATTCCTAACAGCTAGTCATTCAATATGCTCGATTCAGGCAAGCCCGCCAGTTCTCTATAGCGTTGGTACTACTGCATAAATATTCTTGCTAGCTATACATCTCTTCTTAATAGTAACAGCAGTTCAACAGTGAAAAAGTTTACCTTAAGAGGTAACAGGTAGCTCTGAAAGAACATCTCAGCCTCTGAGAAGAACATTCAACCTCTCAAGCTTTAGGTAGGTACAGTATATAATAAGATTTGGGTGGATCCTATCCCATGCTTTGGGTAGCTGCTCTAAAACTTTTGGTATAGTAACAAAACAATTTGTACCTCAATGGATAGCTGTCACTGGTCTCTTTTACTAAAAGAACCCTAATGGGAAAACATTTCTCCAATACCTACAGCTAAATTAGACCATCTCAAAAATATAAATGGAACTCTATGCTTACTATAGAATTCTGAAGACAGTCACAAACTATCAATCCTATTTTATGGATGAGAAATTAAGTAAATGTTTAGACTCCGAAGTATCATGTTTGCTTTGACAAAGAAACTGTATTATAGCCAGCACTGCTTCAAAAGTGAAAAGATGGAAACACAAATTTAACAGCACAGATTGGACTGGGGAACTCATCACTGACCACTACAAGCCAGATATCAGACCCCATGTGAAGACTCTTCTTCTACCTGATCCATGCTTCAGCTGATAACAGCCATGTGTTTATCACAACACTTACTGGGTTGACCAACTGAATCAGAAACCAATCAAAAGCATCTCACAGGGATAACGTGACCAGTGCTAAACGCTCTTTGGTGTAATAGGTGAGAGGGAGAATTTGGAGGACTGTAAGAATAAACACTTTATTCATACTATGCAAGTATGTGCAATAGTCTTCTAAAATACATATTAAAACACTAGATTGTTCAAAAAAATATTCAGTATTGGCTTCACCCACCATTTTTTCCCCTCCATCCCCCCAACTGTTCTGTTGTAATCTTTGGAAACTAATCATTTATATCATCAGAAATTGGTACTTCTTAAAACCTGTTATGATTCCTCTGGTTTGTGGGTGGTCTCTCAAGTCAAAAATCAAAACTCAGAATGGAGCCAAGGCTCACCGGTTGTATTTCAGCAAAAGCTGCAACTCAGGTAACTGATCCTGGAGATACCCAGAGCCCCCCTAAGAGCCAGAATAGTGTCACTGCCATGTGGTGGAGCAAAAGATTAAACAATGCAAATGTGAAGGTTGCAGGGTTGGCCTCCTTGGAAATAAAAGCTTACAAAATAATCAGTATTGGAACAGACCATTCTTCCTGACCCACCAAGCAGCACAGGCTGAATTTGGATGGAGTTATAAAAGCCCTGGGTAGGAGGCAGACAAATGCTGGAAATATGTGTTGTGTATCCTGAATATTGCTTTAGCTGTTCACACCAACTCCTGAACTTTAGTCTGCCTCTTGTCTGTACTTCTTCCTTGCTTCTCTGAATATCTGCCATGTCTCTGCCCTGTTGGACCTGAGATTGGACTTGGACTAACCTTGGATAAATGGATGGTGTCCTTTGGTTGCTTCTTTTGGACAGGACAAAACCAAATATAGATCTAAAGTGTTAAATTTAAGGTCGGTAATAAATAGGACTCCTGAGAATGCCATGGATCACCAAGAAAAAGAAACAAATGGACCATCAAAGAGATCAACCCAGAGTTCTCACTTGCGGTGCAAGTGATGAGGCTCAAATTATCCTACTTTGGACACAATATGCAAAGACATAGGTCTCCAGAGAAGTCCATACTTCTAGAAAAGGTTGAAGGAAAAAGAAGAGGAGGAAGACCAGCAGCAAGGTGGATGGATTTAATTACAGTAGTGATGGGGGCATTGTTGGAAGACCTGAGGGACCAGGTTGGGGACAGATTTTTGTGGAGAAAAGCTATCTATGTGGTCTCTAAGAGCTGACACTCATGATGGCACCTATCAAATCAAATCAATGAATAAGAAAAAGTGGGTGACTGACGTTAAGTAATTTAGGCAATACCATTCAAGAGCTGATAATATGAAATATTGGACTATTACACATAGGGTAAGCTAAATAATGAGATCTTAAAATTCTTTGGAATGTGGAAAATCTCCTATTCATTCTGTTCTCTCTTTTTTTTCCTTTCAAACTCACCATGGGAGGCTCCATTGCTGACATCTTTATATATGATATTCTCATCTCAAAATGCCACTGAACTTTCAAATGAATACTTGCCTATGATCTTTGAATACAAAAATGCTTAAATCAAGGTTTTTATATTTTAGTGCACTCAGCCATGCTAGACCGTGAAGGGATTTTTGGTATTTAGCTTAGATCTCTTTCATTTTCAAGAGAAAATGAAAAGTTTCTGAAAGTGCATGAAGTTATATAGCAATGCACAATGTTAAAGTGCACTGAATTCTCCTTAGGAAATCCACAGCAGCAGACAGAAGATGTATCAAAGAACACCATCTGTGATTGACCATGTCCAAACCCTAGCCCAACCACAAAATGCCAGTGCAAAGTTAAATTAGGCTGAGTGTCATCATTTCTATCACACTGAACCTGATAGGAGCTTCAGTGAACCAACACTATCTCATCCCCACTTCCACTTTGGGAGGTGAATGGGTTCTGCAAATATTTAGGCAGTTCATCAGGTGAGCTCTGATCAGTTTGGCTGTTTAAGTATCTTTACTTTATTTGCTTAAATTAGATAAATACAAGCAATACATGTAAGTGTGGATAAATAAGCATACTTGCAAAACAGAAAATGTCCCAAAGAATCAGGTTGTAGGCAATCATTTTTACTTAACTTCAGCAGAATAGTTCCCATGTCATTCTCCCTCCAAATCACTATATACTGTTACACACATACTAAAAAAACACATCTGCTTTCTCAATTACCCGTACCTTGGTGTCTGCCTCTTCCTTTCAGCTAGAGTCATGTCACCATTTCCAAACTCTGAGGATTGCCTCCTTCAAAACATTGAAGAGAATTTCCATGAGATTTATCCCATCCTTCATTCTTCGTGAAACATCAACAGATCATTCTGGACTATGAACATGATGAGGAATAATCAGCCATCAGTTGGGGCCATATGATATCTGGGAAACATCAAAATGTTCCCTTTGAAAAGAATATGGAGAGAAATATAATGAAGCAGAATTATGAACTAATTCGAGGAGGTTAAGGCATCTTCTCCCTAGAGATAGAAAAGAATGGTCCCTTTCCAAAGCTTTTATCACAGCTAGTAAGGAGGGAGCCAAGTATCTCCAGATGTTTAGACCAGTGGTCTTACTAAGGCTTCCCAGCAGTAAGACAATCCACTGGGATCAATTCAACTGACCGATTTGGTGGATTATTGACTTATTAAGATTCATGGCATGGGAAATTTTTGGGAGAGGTAGGTAGGGATTAAGACCACGCTACATACTTAAGGGATTTATCAGGAAAGCAGTTCCAATGTATTGCAAAATTTACAAAATCACCAGTCTTATTAGAAGTTGGAGAAACAAATAAAACTATATGCACATGAATGATTATGTATAGTCCCCACATTATAGTAGATATTTGTGCTGAGGATGTTGACTTTTTCTCACTGCCCCCGTGACAAAGTCTGATACTAATCATTCCATATAATTTCTGAAAAATCAGGGTCACAAGACCCCAAAGATTTGTTCAATATCTGGGAACCTATAGGTTAATCATTCATGCAAGTGAACCTTTCTTTTGTTGCTTCTCTCATTTTCAACCCATGAACCTTATGGATCATTTAAAACTCAGCTGGCTCAAGGAATTCTATTTAAAATTGCTCATTAAATTCTTCACTTTGCTTCAGTGCAAAGTATGGTATCCAACCAATCCTAGCCTAGCTTCACGCCGCAGAAGCAGGCAATCTCAGTCAAAGGAGGTTAGGCTTAAAACAGACTCTGATGCATCTGATACACTGTTCTTTTCCAAAGGAAAAGTCTTCTATCTTCACAGTAGCTTAAACGCTATGGTCAATTGACTCTCATTTCTCATGTTCACACTATGGTCATGATTCTCACTTATTTCTCTTAGCTTCGGGTATTTGCTCCTAGCACATATCATCCTCTTCTACTTACTATTCCCATTTTATGACTTCCATATTTCCATATTTTCCTATGTGTTTAGCTCCAACATGGTGAAAGTAGATATAATGTAATCTATGACAGACACTCATGATCCCACCAGCATCTTACCTTCACTGAAATTTAAGACACATTTTCTCTTTGTTGGTGCCCCTTAAACATATGGATATTAGCATTAAAAATTATTTAGATGGATTACTAATATAGATTCTTAGTCACTGTTTGAACTAGTCTTCTGCTAGAAGAGCAAGCAGCTTGCTCAAATTTTCAGTAGATGATTTAGTTCCAAGCAATTCTTTTCTGTTTCACTTTTTCTTTTTATTACTTATATAAAAATGGCAGACTCGCCACAATTAATTGAACCATGGTTTATTCAATAAATCAATCTTGGTGTATCCATTGAAACAAATATATAACATTTTTCTGCTCTTTCATGACATCCTAAATCTGCGGATTAAAGGGACGGGCTCCCTGTTCCTAAAGTAGGGCCAGTTCTGCTGTGTTATGACTTTTCTATACAGCTGGACCATAAAACAATTTCTTAATGGGAACTTCTCATACCTGCAGAGAAGGGGCATTCTCATCTTCAAGAATAACCATGGTGAAGCGGTACTTAAGCTGTGTCAGTTTGCACCAGAAAAGCATGCAGTTGGCTAACTGCCCTGAACAAGGTCTTCTTTTTACTGGGGTTGTTAATGCAGTCCCCAGAATGTCTTCTGCTTCCTTTTTTACTATTTTCACTGAATGGAAAAGAAAGTGCTTTTAGATTTAGAAGGAGGGGGAGGAGGAGGAGGAGGGAAAATCAATTTTGGGTGCAAGTCTCATAAAAAAAGCATGGGTGTGAGTGTCTAGCACTCACCTTGTCAAATGTGAATGTTTCATCTTCCCTTGCACAGTCTTCTCTCTGGGTTTCAGTATACTATATACCTGTGTATAATACAGTGCTGGTGTTTTGATTGTACTACCCCTATTTGTAAAAAGCCTTATTAAAAGTCCTTTTGATGAGCCCCATTTGATGGGTTAATATCTCTGGTACCCAGTATAGTGGTTTCTGATGTTTGTTCATGTTCTTCATGCTATTACTTTAATGCAGTGTTTCCCAATCTGGGCAATTTTTAAAAATGTGTAGACTTCAACTCCCAGAATTCTTCAGCCAGCATAGCCATTGCTAAGAATTCTGGGATTTGAAGTCTACACATCTCAAAGTTGCCCAGGTTGGGAAACATTGCCCTAATGCAACATTTTAAACAAAAATGATTTATATGGGTTTTCCAAATATATTCATCAGTGCTTAATAATGTGTCAGTATTGCTTTCATTTCTCATTGCCTTTGGCCTCTATTTTCAGTTGAATTTTCCCACCTGATGCTTTCCCATCATTTAGTTTAGGTTATCAGATCTAAACATTGATCTGTACTTAGTATAGAAATCTGTTCTTACTTTAGAAATCCTTAAAATAAAATGTAATAAAACTCTACTGCTAAAACCTCTCCTCCTTTTATCATCTGTGTGCTATCAGCTTAGCACTGTTTTTCCTACCTGTGCTTCAAGATGTAGCAAATCTTTATGCAAAGTTCCTGATGACAAAGGAAGAAAATGATGATTTTTTTCCCAATTATGCAACAGAAAGAATCTCTGGGTTGATCATTGTAATTTTATATCAAAGCAACCAAGGATTATATAGCCAATGTTTTGCTGGATATGGGGAGTATTTACTCTTGAGTTCTAGCCTGATTTGATATTTGTCAACTTAGTTTCCATGTCTTAAAGCCAAAACGATGCCCTGTGGATAAGTCTTGTTCACACATATCATCCTTTTTAGAAAGTCATTGTATACTGAAATTGTAGAAAGTACAGCTTTCCAAATATAACCAAACACTCTACATACTGCTTGAAATCTTTATTAGAATCATTCTTTAGCAAAGTTGCAACCAAAGAGGACTATATTTTTAATTGTTACTATTACATTTAAGTTCCACTCCTGGGACAAATTCATTGGAAAGCATGATCCCAACTCATTTTAAAGACTGTTTTCATTACTGTTTATTTCGATAATACCTTGACTGTTTTAATAGATTGTGGCGTGTGTAGTTACAACGGTCATCTTTTTTTTTTTTACTGCTGATCCTTTAACAAAGACAACAATAAAGAGGTGAACTCTTGGAAGTAGCATTTATTCCTTCCCCATCATCAACCGAGGCAGCCCTTCGTACTTTATGCAGTAAATCTGAACAGAATTCACTGAATTGTTAGGAATTTACAAAGGAACAAGAAAGGGAAGATGAGTGGAACAACATTGTAGAAATTATGAAAAGAACATGGTTTTGCTATTAAATGCTGAAAGTTTTGAGACAATTGCTCTGCCACAAATATGTTGGCATCTCGTATCATCGCTGATATGATGGTTGTCCACCGATAGCAAACTGCAGTGTGTATGTGTGTGTGTGTGGGGGGGGGAGATGTGTGTTCATCTTTTTGTTGGGACTGACATTTCTACTAATAGATGAGCCAAACGCAGAGTTGCACACAATCAGGGAGAGAGTTAACAAGTGCATGGGAAGATACATAAATAATTCAGCTCACTCAAGAGGTGGCAACTTGAACAAGTCCCTTTTGGTTAAACTTATTTAATGATAAGGTGAAGTTAAGTGAGTGATAGCAGAGTTACAGAGGCCATTGTCCAGAGGGAATATGGACCATCTAAGTTACATCACTAGAATGACTTGAGCAGAATTATGTCAGCTTAGTTCTATAACCCTTCAGAGACAAAGAACTTGTCTGATCTCTTAAAGAAGTGATACTGGACAAGTGTTTTTAGAAAAGGCAGCTGCGTGTAGCCCCATAAAACTCTCTTCTATTTTTAAAAAACCCTGCCCATTAGCAAAATACTTAAAAGAGGAAGAGAGAGAAAGAGAGACCAGAGAGATCATTAAGATATTATGAAAGCTTTTGAAACATTATCTTGATGATAGGACAAGAACTCCTAATAACACTTAGATATATTTAAAAATGAATGTTTCTTTTGTTCGGGCACACGTATAGACTTTACACAGCTTGGCTGAGAGATATTTAGAGATCCGTTCCAAGGAAGGGAGTATAGAAATTATTTTGCACTGAAATACAGATTGCTGAAGAAAATGAAACTGCTGCTTTTCTGTATGTATCTTGCATTACTACTTTCTGCAGTATTTTGGACTGTAAATATTAAGCGGAGTCATTATATAGAGGGGAAAAATTCCACCATATCTTCCATTGAAAACTAAACATAGAATGTGTCCATATTCTGATGAATCGTGCATAGATTCTTGAGATTGTGGGTATGATCATTTTCTCCAGGGCAAGTAGGAAATCAAACTGACCTCCTTCCAAAACATTTACAGAGCAAAACAAGGTCTTTAAAATTATTTTAAAGTCTACTTTCCCAAACCTCTTGGACTTAGGTGGGTGTACATCTTAGAGTAGGAATTATACTTGAAACATTCCATTTTAGTTGTTCTACCATACCAAGCCACAAGCAGTGTCAAATAGATTCTCCCCCCACAAAAAACCCTCTAAGTCATAATCCTTGCTGTCCTGAACTTTGAAATTTAGCACTCATTTTATGTGTAATTAATTCCAAAGGGGGCAAAGGAAGACCAGAAGCCATACAACAGGAAGAAGAAAATCCTTTAAGCTGGCTTTGCACTGGCCCTTATCTTGTTGATGTGCTTGTTTTGGAAAGAGAGAGCATTTAGGTTTTCACCCTTGTTTTTCAGAATGTGATGTGACAATGTAAAAATCTTCCTGAAAGGACAGTTCTTTTGTGTGGTGAGAGTGGGGTGTACCTACTGGTCTCACATCATCAAAGAAACAGACATGTATCTATAATTTATGCTTTGCTTAAAGCTTGCAGTGATCTGATGTGGCTTTTTCAGACAACATCGTCTGTCTTGGCAAAGCCTGTCAGTCATCGGGGCTCACTCAAATTGTAGACCATTAGTCAGAGAGACAGCAAAGTTTCTTTAATGATGCTTTTATATGTAGTGTGTTGGCAGTGAAACAGAGAAGAATTGACTTGATCAATGCATTAGTCTAATCATGGGATTCCTGCTCTTAATTTCTTTTGTCGGTAATTTCCATACTCAGACAGCATTCAGGATACTTGTAAAGGCACACTTAGAGTGCTGCTGATGAAGGCAGTCACCTATAAAGCATGCCTTGGATACTACGCTGTAGGAAACATGGAGGAAGGCGGGGTGGGGGGGAAGAACAGTAAAATTTCTCTTTGAACTACCTTTCCTAGTGGGAGAATTATACAACGTTTGTCAAAAAGTGGAACGTTTCCAGTTCTATATATCACTCCTTCTCTCTTTTAAACTCACTTGCCCAGAAAGTATCTGAAAAGCGAGCAGATTGGAAGTCAGCCCTTTGAAATAGGCAAGGTCAAGGAGCAGCATGGCAGGGGTTCCAGGAATGCTCTTTAATGTTGCAGGGCTTGTTCACAAAATCTCGAAAGCCCAGCAGAGTTTCTCTCTGCTCCATCTAACACCAAACAAAATCAAGGGAGGCTTAGTTTGAGTTTCTTCCTCACCCTTTTTCTCAGGACTGAGTAATCTTTTCTGAAACTCCTCCCTTGTTGGTTCGCTCACCCCTTCCCCATTCCCAGGGTGAGGCAAACATTCCATCAGATATGACAAGCTTTGATTCTCAGAGTTGTGAAAGTGGAAGGTTGAAATATTGAATAATCATAAACCTCAGCCCCTTCTCATTGGCCTTGTGTTTCTCTGTTCCTTTTTAGTCCTTCTCCCAATGCATAGCATCTTAACTTTCCATTTCCCCACCCTTTCACTCTCTCTATTTTTCTCCACCTACAGTCAGAGTGTACAATCTTCCCTAGACCAAGCCCCTTTGAGAGGCACTTCAAAAAAATTGGAGGGGGAAAAAAAAACCAAATTCCATTTCCTTTAAATTAAATTGATATTTTAAGTATTGTTGAATTAAATACAATTACTAATATTCCATGTGTGCTTAATTCTTTTCCTTCCTGATCACATGAAAATTAATATAATTCAGTGACCCCTTTGGGGAACTACACCCAAGAGTTGAATGTGGGGAGGAAGATCACCGCAGCCCTGCAACCTGACATATGTGCAGCCAGGTTCTATATATACCCACCAATTTATGGAGATTGCTCCACTTAAATCTTAGTTTTCACATTCTCTGCTGGAAGGAATACTATTCTTCTGTTCATTCATTTATTTTATCTATTTATCAAGGCTTCTGTGCCTCTAAATTCCCATAGGCTTCAACTTGTTTACAGAAGGCCACTACAAAGGTTGAAAGTTCTTTTTTAATCCAACCCATAAGCCCCTGAGAAACCATGATACCACCATCCCATGGGGGTAGGCTAAACTTGTACATCCCCAAATGCTTTCCTAAAGAGCCAAGTTTTAAAGTCCTTTCGAAGCCCAATAAGAGGAGAAAGCATCCTGGGGTATGCTGTTCCAAAGAAAGCTTACCCCCAAAGCCCCCCTAGAAGGCATCCC